>CM075514.1:7060000-7660000 GCA_037950675.1 Hypophthalmichthys molitrix | reverse complement strand
TTACTCCAGTCTTCAGTGTCACATGGTCCTTCAGAAATTATTCTAATATGCTGATTTACTGCTCAAGAAACATTTATGATTATTATCAATGTTGAAAACAGTTGTGTACTTTTTTTTTTTTTTTTTCAGGATTCCTTGATGAATAGAAAGTTCAAAATAACAGCAGTTATCTGAAATACAAAGTTTTTTTTAACATTATACACTACCGTTCAAAAGTTTGGGTTCAGTAAGAATTTTTATTTTTATTTTTTTGAAAAGAAATTAAAGAAATTAATACTTTTATTCAGCAAGGATGCATTAAATCGATCAAAAGTGACAGTAAAGACATTTATAATGTTACAAAAGATTATATTTCAAATAAATGCTTTTGAACTTTCTATTCATCAAAGAATCCTGAAAAAAAAAAATATTCTACACAAATATTTTGTACAATTGTACACAATACATGTTTCTTGAGCAGCAGATCAGCATATTAGAATGATTTCTGAAGGATCGTGTGACACTGAAGACTGGAGTAATGATGCTGAAAAATCAGCTTTGATTACAGGAATAAATTACTTTATAAAATATATTCAAACAGAAAACAGTTATTTTAAATTGTAATAATATTTCACAATATTACTGTTTTTACTGTATTTTTAATTAAATAAATGCAGCCTTGGTGAGCAGACACAATTAAAAAAGCAAAACATTAAAAATCTTACCGTGTCCAAACTTTTGACTGGTAGTGTATATTCCAATCAACACTCTTTAATTGAAAGTTAATTATTTAAAGGGAATATGCAAATGAACAAACTGTATTTAAACAATGGTTTCAAGTAATTATGCAATTAAATGCTTAGTAAAGAACATAGAAATAAATTAAGAGCAGTTTTTTTTTTTTTTTTTTTTTTTTTTTAATCAACTTTTTCGTTTTTTGACTGTTATTAATGACAGCGGCAAAGGATGCATTTACACTGCAAGGCATAATGCACCAATTAGATATTTTGACAAAAATCTGATTTTTTTTCTTTTTTTTCTTCTTCTTTTTCTTTCCCCCCAGCTGTTTTTCATTCATTTACGGTCATGGCCAAAATATTGTCACTCTTGCTATGTATATATATATATATATATATATATATATATATATATATATATATAAAATCAATGGGGTCCAGTGTTGTTTTGGGCCCCACTGATTCATGTACTCAATTTAAAAGCCGTAACAAAAAAATTGTGTTAGTACTTGGTACCGCAGTATGGTATATATACTTGAGTCATCTCTAATAAGATGTGTGTATGTGTGGGGGGTGTATGTGTCTCATTAGGTGGCAGTGTATGACTACATCTGGACAGAGGAGGAGCCTTTGGTAGGATTGGCACCGCCTGCAGGCATGCCCGTTACAGGATGTGAGACAAGCACCCATCTATCCATCTACACACTGCACTTGAGCGGCCTGCGCCAACATTACAGACACTTCCTGAGACAACCTGATGGAGCTATTATAGAGGTGAGCATCTTCTATGGCAGAATCCTAAACTGAAATGATTAGTTCACTTTCAAATTAAAAATTTTTGATAATTTACTCACCCCCATTTCATCCAAGATGTTCATGCCTTTCTTTCTTCAGTCGAAAAGAAATTAAGGTTTTTGATGAAAACCTTCCAGGATTTTTTTCCATATACATTTACATTTACATTTATTCATTTGGCAGACGCTTTTATCCAAAGCGACTTACAAGTGAGGAATACATATAGTGGACTTCAATGGACCCCAAACAGTTGAAGGTCAAAATTACAGTTTCATTGCAGCTTCAAAGCATTCTACGCGATCCCAGATGAGAAATAAGGGTCTTATCTAGAGAAACCATCTGCCATTTTCTAAACAAAATAAAATAAAATTTTATACGTTTTAACCATAAATGCTCATCTTGAACTAGCTCTCTTCTTCTTCTTCTCTATTTGATTTCTGGCAGTGTAGACGCTGCTAAGTGTATTACTGCCCTCCACAGGTCAAAGTTTGAATTAAATTGTCATATACAATATGCTAGTGCAAGTATATAACAACTACTTCAAACTTTGACCTGTGGAGGGCAGTAATATACTTAGAAGCATCTACACTGGTTTCTCTAGATAAGACCCTTTGACCTTCAACCGTTTGGTTGAATCCTGATGTTTTCATCAAAAACCTTTATTTCTTTTCGACTGAAGAAAGAAGGACATGGACATCTTGGATAAACATGGGAGTGAGTAAATTATCAGGAAATTTTAATTTGAAAGTGAACCAATCCTTTAAGTGACTGACTCAGAACGCTCTATATGCACAAAACACAAATGGTGCTCCTCATGTTGCGGTCTTCCAATAAACGTATCACATTTGAGCCTGACATTAGCACGTTGCTGTGCTAGCAACAAAATACAGAAAAATACATAACATTTTCTTTTCAGTATTAAATGTATATATTTTTTTTTCTAGACTATCCAGCATCTCACTGTTCATTACAATACGTTCTGGTATTGTCTTACCTGTGAAGGATACATACAATTCTTCCTTAGGTTTTAGCCAAAACGATCCAAAATGCCAGCATACTGTTTTGGTGTGGAAACGATTTTAACTCAGAAATTGCTACTAAATATCACAAACAATTACATCAGCAAGTAACACATTGAAATATTGAATTAGAAAAAACTGAAATGGTATTTTCTTGTAAAATGTATCCATATATTATTTGTTTTATTTACAACTTCGAAAAATCATTTTTACTGTGTACCTTGTGAAAAAGTCTTCTTGTCTGAGTGTGTCTGATGATGCCTAAAAATTCTGCTGCTCATGAGGTTTTGGAACTGAGCTAAAGAGTGTAAAGAATAGGGTATTGTCACCTTCACCACAGGCAGTCAATGCATATCGCTCATGAATGTATCCCTCACACCTGGACTAGGTGCTAATTCTTTCTTACTTTGGATAATCTAGGAATCTATAACGGGATATATTCGCTAACCTCCGCCCATGGCTTTACACGTTATTAAATGCAGTGGAACAGCAGGGCGCAGACTGCCGTCCAGATTGCTGTCTAATTAAATGTACCACTGATTCTGCTTGGTAACAACTGCAAGCACATGAATTAACTCCCATCCCCCCGAGAACAACCTGGATCATCCTAACAAAATTAATATTTTAGAACTTCCGTGTCAAAAACAGCAGATTTATGCTGCATGCGCGTCATCGGCTTGCTTGCAGGCAGTGCGGTCGGTTAATGGCGTCCTGAGCTGTTTTGTGACTGATGAGAGCACCACCGAACGTGCCACATATTTATCAGTCTGAGGGGTGGCCCCGAAGAGCTGCAAACATATCAGTGATGGTACTAAACAACAGACTTGAGAAGCTGTCAAAAATTCCTGAACTTTGTCCATGTTTAGAAGACCAAATTCTGTATACCAGCATTGAAAAATAGCAAATCATTCTGTATATGCCAGATTTTTTTTTTTTTTAAATTCACTCTTGCAAAGGTGTTGTGATTTTGACAAAAAAAACAGTCTTTGGTTTTATTTTTGGAATCTGGAATTAATGGAAGCTTTGTTCCTAACCAATTTTACTGCTGTAATGTGACAAATTTGTTTATGTATTTATGTATGCATGCATGTATTAATTCATTTGTTTGTTCATTCGTTCGTTCATTCATTCATTAATTCATGTTAAATGTTGGCATTCAGGCCGTCAATGCATTATATGAACTTTCTGCACAAAAGCAGTTAATTCAGCACATGGTGGCATTATTTTTTTTCTAATATTTTATAAACAGTATATTAATAATAATAATAATAATGAATGTTATTGAAATAATGAATTTTGCACAATAAGATTGTGTATTAAGAAAGTATTTGTTTATTTATTTATTTGATTTCATGTGGACTTCCGCACTGAGTGACTTTGATTATTTTAGGAGGGGGTTGTGTATAGTGTTTGTGGCTGGCTCAGCAGAGGGAAGTGTCAGGCCATATCTGGAGTGTGTGATGGGTGTGGCGGTGGGCAGGCTGACACACGAAAGACGCTGATAGCATCAGTGCTGCCCACCCCAGGGCACATGCGACAGCCATGCCAGCACCCAGACAGCACTGTGGATCTACTAATTCTCAGTGTATATAATGTAATTTAATAACATCTAGAATATAAAATAAATTGAAAACAGTTTTATTTGATGTTCTGAAAATTCATCTAGAAGTAACCAAAGGTCTAGTACACAAAGTGACATGAAAATTTACAGATACAGCTACGCATATACAGTAGAAGCTCTCACAAATATACTCAAGCTGTTGGACACTGGGATATGAGCAGGTAAAAGTACTTCAGTATGCACTTTAGTAGGGGAGAGCGGGGTAAGTTGTCACACTGTCTAACATTTACTGAGCACCATACATCACAATGGTATAAATGTCATACCAAATGAAAGAAGGAAGTCTTGGACACATTTGTTGTATTCATTACATTTTCATATCTTATCTCATTACGGAGTTGTAGACTGTTGAATAGAGAATGTGCACTTGTGACAACTTACCCCGCTCTCCCCTATTATTGTTGGGGAATTTGTACTTTTTTACTCAAGTTTTATTGAAATTTGTAGTAAAATATCTGAATATTTGAATATTTACCCAATTTCCAAGAAAAAAAAAAAAAGTTTTATAAGTATGTTTTGCATGTCATCATGACCTAAATCAGAAACAGCTACAGTATGACTCGGTTCACACTGTCAGTCCAAATCCGATTATTTGTGTATCCGATTGGGAATTTGATATAAAATTATTGACTGTCCACATTGGTGCATTTTTGTCGTTCACACTTGCTAAATCTGATCAGATTTCAATCAGATATGCATAAAAATCAGATTTGGACTGACAGTCTGAAAGAGGCTTAAGTGTATAATAAGCAGTCGAGCAACCACAAAAATATCTGCTGCTGAACTGAAATAAAACAGCTTTTTCTAAAACAGTGATATGGGAGCAGGGATCAGAAATGTTCAATGAACAGAAATGTTCCAGGGGGTGGGCCTTTACAAAACAGGGTGGGCAAAGCGTAGAGTATGAAAACTGCATGCCAAATTACCAAGAAAAAATATAACGCAGCACAGTTTCAAGTTCAAAGTTTCAACAGCCTATACAAAACAACACAAAATTCCAATTATTTTAACTTTTCAAAACTTAAGTTCTGTTGCTGCTTTAAAATAAATCAAATTAATCAAAAATAATCAAATTGGCTGTACAAGTCATTTTAAATTAAATTATATTAAAATTGACTTTAAAAAATCAAGTTGAATCTTCTATATCTTAAAAGAAAGTTGAAAATCTTCCTATTTTGTATCAAGTATGTCACTATAAATATTATATGAACTAATGTTTAGAATTTTTTAACTATAAACATTAAGAACATGTTTGTACTTACATATACATGTCCTCCTGCAATATTAGATGTTGGAACTTCTAGTTAAAAATGGAGATCAACTCATCATAATCAAGTGTATCTGTGAGTTTGCGTTAAAAGAATCGCCTGGATTCATTGCTAGACTTGGTTTCTTGCAGCAGAGCAATTGGATATCCAACTGAGGCTTTTTGAAGTCTCAACTGATTGATATTGGCTTCGCCATTTTCAAATTTAACTCCACAAATGCACAATTCTTACTATTACAAGTTTTACAACCTCACGTCATAAAGATAACATGGACGGGACTAACATAAACTGACGAATCATATTTAACTTTTCATTTTGACAGGCATATGATATGCATCTATAGGGAGAGCGAAAACTAGTAAAGCGCAGGACCATAAAAACTTCGATTTAATCATTCTTTTTCACTAAATAAATACAGTTATAGTGTGAATAGACGTTTATTATAATTATTATTGTTTAGTAAATTATTTCATACATCTATTTGGAAAATGAGCAACTTTTGATTGGGTGGGCCACAATTCAAAGTGGGTGGGCCCATGTCCACGCCACTGGATTAGAGTCATCTTCTCATTATTTCTTTACAAATTTTGTTTACAAATTGTATTGCACCATTTAAGTTGATTGGATCCAAATATATTTCAAACCCATCACTGCAGGGCATTTAGGTTTCAATGAAGATAAGCTTTGTCAGCATGCAACAGAAAAGAGTGCAGTTAAATCAGCTGCAATTTTGCCACAACTTTATGAGGCTCTTGTGATGTTTCTATTAAAGTTAGAGATGCTTTAAAAGCAAACATTACTTAAGCAGATGTTTACTGCTCTCTGAGTAACTACAAATTGGGCAGATAATAGCTCAGATTTGAATGCACCACCAATAACTTCTTCAGTTCCGATTGGGCCAACATCCGCCTCATATGTGGAAACAAGATGGCGTTGGACATAAACGTGTGTGAATTCATTAGGGCGCGTGCTAAAACGGCAGTAGGTTTATGTGCGTGAGCGTGTGTCTTTCCTCTCGGGCTAGTGTTTAAGTGTCTGCGGCCTAAGAAAGCAGTGCTCTGGCCAACTGTGCTGCATCATCTCTTGTTCCCATATGCCGTCTGCAGCATATGTGAAGCCTGCCGCCACTTCTGTAAAACTTCCATTAAAAATGCACAACTACAGCTCCAACAGCTTGAGTATTACCTCTGCACAAATTATTAATGCTCGGCAAAACCGCTGATGAGCACCCAGCACGCATTAAACACACTCACTTTTGCCAGGCTGTTTTTATCATGTGGCTTTTGAGGTTTTGAAGCATGCGGCACTGTTTGTGTTTCTGTGTGTCCTTTGTTTGTCCTTGAATGCATTAACTCTTTAAATAAATGCCGTGTGACAATCATCTGGTACCGAAAGGTGGTAACGATTGAATGCTAGTTACTTTTGCCTAACAACACAAATAGATTTAGTGACACAGTGGTTATTATGTACCTTAAAGAAGTTGTCTTATATATATATATATATATATATATATATATATATATAGCTGAATTAACATGTTATATAACCAGGGCTTGACATTAACACCCGCCAACCCGCCAAATGCGGGTAGATTTCAGCTGTGGCGGGTAAGACAGCCACTCCCACTAGCCACTTTGGCGGGTTGAATATAATTTCAGCATACAGCCTAATCAAAGGTAGCCAAGCTTGTTGTAGCACAAAATTACAAGTCAATCACAATTCGTTATCGATGAACGTGCAGTTAGTGAAAGTGGGATAGGCGGAATCGCGCTGAATGACACACAACAGAAGCGCTCTCTCGCGTGCGTGCTCTCTCTCTCTCTCTCTGTCGCGCGCCCGATCAGTTCTCCTTTGCGCCTGAATAGTCAAATACACGCATACACAGATGTCAAAATGTTCATAGTGCAGTGTATCTCGCGTGAATAAAGTCGGTTATGGCTTAAGTGGACGTAAACAGGTGGGCAAAAACTGGATATGTGTCAGTATATTACGTCCATGCATTCAGCAGCCCAATTAAATACCTGTCTGTCATTAATGTTAATTAAACAGTTTAATAAATGTATACGTGTTAAATAAACCTACTGTATCTGACAAAAATAGTGGTTTTTAGTTTAATAAAATTATATAATTTCTCATATTATGGTCATATTGCCCACCCATATACATACCAGCTGATATACCATGTAGTTTTGATAAGGGTCAATTTGCATCTGAAAGATTGAAAGCGTTTTAAATCTAGCTAAATCAAGTAAAATAACTCAAAATCAAGTAATTTTAGCATGCCAAAGTCAACTTTAATCATATAAAATGTAATTTCCCAATCAGCATAATTGCGGCCAGTGAAAGTGCTGAGTGGCTAGTAACTTTGGAAAACCACTAGCCACAGTGGCTGGTGAACGAAAAAGTTAATGTCAAGCCCTGTATATAACACATTATTATAGCAGGGCAGACTGTGTATGATGCTGTTTATTGACACAGATCATAATACTTTTTTTTAATTTATTTATTTTTTTAATGAAGTTATTTTGTAAAGTTAAATTGTATTATAGGCTTGTATTAATAGCTTCTCAGCAAAACATTTAATTTCTCAGTGAAACAATTCATAAAACAGTAAAAATGGAAAATGTGACACAAGAATTAATGAATTATATAAAATTACAGCATTTAAAACTACTGTTGCAATTTTGTTTGTTTTTAAAGGGTTAGTTCACCCACTAATGATAACTTTCATCACTTACTAACACTCATGTCGTTCCAAGCCCATGAGACTTCCGTTCATTTTCGAAACACAAATGAAAATGTTTTAATGAAATCTAAGTGATTTATGTCCCTCTATTGAAAGTCAGTTCCACCCAAACTTTGACTGTTCAAAAAGTTCATACATAGATGTCTAAAGAAATCCAAATAAATCCAAAGTGGTTTAAGCCAAGTCTTTTGATGAGACAGTTGTTTTATATGATGAGCAGATCATATTTAGGCTTTTATTCACATATAAACATTGATCAACGCACATACATTGAGCACATCAAATATGGTAAACGAAAGGTAAACGTGATTGTTTGACACATGAGAACCAATACGTTTTTTTCTCACATGTCAAGCTAGTAAGGTTGAGCTTCCACTTACCATATTTAAAGAGCTCTATGTACGTGTCTTGATCAATGTTTATATGTGAATAAAAGGCTAAATTAAATATGTTCATCATATAAAGAGATTGTGTATCTTCAGAAGACTTAGATTAAACTACTAAGTACACAATGACAGAATTTGCATTTTGGGATGAACTGTCCCTTTAAAAATACCCTAGTTCAACCTTTCAGTTAAAATCTAAAATTTTTATGAGGATATATAGACTTGTTGTGTTGTAATGTATGATGTTGCAGTTTTACTGTATTTGCATGATGATATTGGAGTTTCATAAGTTAAATTTTATAAAGAAAAATAAAAGTCCCAACTACTGACTATCATTCATTAGTAGTACTGCAAGAGAAAACCATTTATTTAACTGAACTTTTGATTCAAAACCTGAAGTATAGCATTCATGACATGTAGTCCCAGTCACCCCTATACCATTAATTCAGTGTGTTATTAGTGTGTTATTGAACCAAGGCATTTCCAGAGACCTCTTCTCTAACCTGGGGTGATCATTTGCTCCCAGTGCAGGCAATGAGGTAAGAATCGTGACATTTTATGTGTCATATCTTCATTTGGATAATAGTGTATCAGATTCGCCATTAAAGTCCTTCTGTTGAGCTCACATTTATGAGTCAGAGCTCAGGACAGCCAACTGAAGCCACATTGACCCAGATTAGCATTTGAATATGAAATATTTAACCTTTAAAATAATCCTGCAGCTAGAATCATTGACAAATGACCTCAGTTCCTCCTCTCGTGTCTGCTTATAATCACTGTACTTTGTTTGTTTGACTATGTCTCATATGCCATGAGTAGAAGTCAACTGCAAAAGTAGAAAAAAAAAAAAAAAAAGAAACATACTAATCAAATTTAACTTGTTGTTCTCGTTTAACTGGGCTACATTATTCAAATATATTGCATGCATGTCCTTACTTATGTGAATTGAACAATTATCTTACACAGTGTTCTAGCCAGTTGTGATGTAATAAAAGTTATTTCATTTGAGTTGTTGTCCTAACCAGCCAAAATAAGGAACAGGTTGCTATTCTCTTAAGTTTCTATTTGTACAGTGCTGAACTGCACTCCACTGTGAAACTAAAGGCCCTATTTTAACAATCTAAGCGCATGGTCTAAAGCTAAAGGGCGTGTCCGAATCTACTTTTGCTAGTTTAACGATGGGAAAAATGGTCGCCGTATGGTCTAAAAGGGTTGTCCCTATTCTCTTAATGTGTAATGGGTGTGTTTTGGGCATAACGTACAATAAACCAATCAGAGTCTCATCTCCCATTCCCTTTAAAAGCCAGTTGCGTTCGCGCCATGGCGGATTCACTATTTACATGGCGGAATTTGCAAGCGCAAAAACTGAACGCTTCTCTAGCAAGCAAACAGATCTGTAACCATCTCACGGATATGTCCAGGTCGTCCACGGAAGTTAACACCTCGATAGGAGCGTCTGATGAGAAAGGTTGAAGAAAATTGGCATGCAAGTTCACTGCAGTTACCTAAATAAGTAGAAAGCCAAACTGGGGTGACTATTTCCCTTGACACAATATGGCGTACACTGCAGAGGAATGGCATGCATGGGTGCTGTCCACAAAAGAAGCCTTTCCTAAAGCCCAGGCACAAAAAAAGCCTGCCTAGAACTTGCCAGGGCCCATGCTGACAAAGATGAAGACTACTGGGACTCTATACCAAGATAAATGTTTTTGGAACTGATGGCTTCAAAACTGTATGGCGTCGCAAAGGTGAGGAATACAAAGAAAAATTCATGGCTCCTACAGTTAAAACATGGTGGTGACAGTGTCCTTATGTGGGGCTGCATGAGTGCTGCTGGTGTCGGAGAGCTGCATTTCATTGATGGCGTCATGAATTCACAGATGTACTGCTCTATACTGAAAGAGAAGATGCTACCATCACTCCGTGCCCTTGTTCGTCGTACACTTTTCCAACATGACAATGATCCTAAACACACATCTAAGGCCACTGTTGGATTTCTGAAGAAGAACAGGGTGAAAGTGATTCAGTGGTTCCTGATCTGAACCCAGTCGAACACCTATGGGGAATTCTGAAGAGACAAGCTGAGCATCACTCTCCATCCAGCATCCAGTCTCTAAAAGAGGTCATTCTTGAAGAATGGAAAAAGATAGATGTTGCAAAATGTCGCCAACTTGTTCATTCCATGCCTAGAAGACTTGGTGCTGTCATTAAAAATCATGGTGTCCATACAAAATACTAGATGTAGTAGTTTTTGTTGTGGGGTGTACTCATTTTTGCATCACATTTGAGTAAAACTGAAAAAGTTATATTATTAACCTTACTTTCATGTTATAAGTTAAACAGATGTTGTATTAAACTTAGTCTTGTCAACATTTTGGAAATTGTTTTTGTGTTCATTGAGATATTGTTTAAAATGTTACTTTTCAAATGGGGTGTACTCATTTACGCTGAGCGCTGTATATATATATATATATATATATATATATATATATATATATATATATTGCATCATTGACTTTAGACCAGGTTTCAGTTGGTCAATGGTGCAGTCTATTTCAGTTGCCTCAAAATAGCGCCAACAATGTACCTGAACACACCTCGTTTTCAGACCAGCACGCCCATGGGAGCACAAATGGGCGCAAATGCATTTGCTATTTAAACAACGTGGTGCAGGACGTGAAAATGATAACTGCGTCGGGCTGATACTAGCAAAAAACACTGCGCCAGGTGTATGATACGGCCCTAAATTGTCAAAAGACCACTTTGTTGTATGTGTCAATTTATTTTATATTTTTTAATGTTACATAATGCTGTTTGTTGCCCATTATTTTTTCCACCACTGCCATGTTTAACTAGTACAATTTCCTGTTGCTTAAAGGTTAGTTTAAAGTCTACATAATCAAAATTGTATGTATTGAAATTAGTTAAATGCAATCCAACAACACTTTTTTACAACACTGAAGTAAGAATTTCCTGTGAATGTGTGAGACTTCTGATTCATTACGCACTGTACAGTAGGTAAATTACTATGAAGAACAAAGTGCAGTAAATGGTAAAACTATCTGTGCTACAAACCAGTGGTTTTTTGTGTTTGTTTATAATAAGTTGTAATATGAAAACAAAAACCAGTTTGCAAAATCAAGCAGCATAATGGACTGTAATAACTGTAAAAATAACTGGAAGCAGATGACACCGTAATCCTTGCACTTTCAATGTGGATACATGTTAATTGTGGAAAAATAACTTAAATAGTTTTGAATAACTTTTGATCAATTCGTTGTCTTACATTGAGATGAAATTACAAAGCAAATCTAAATAATTTGTTTGAAAATTTTGTCTGTTGTGTTGTTACAGGTGATGGATGATTCTGACAGTAAAGAGTTTCAGAAGTCAGAGTTGCATGAGGAACATGAGAGGATGAAGAGTCTGACATATCTCAGAGAGAGGAAGAGGAGAAAAGCTGCCTGGCGTGAGTATCAACACCAAACCAAGATGCAAATGGATGTGGATTAAGATGAACAGTTAAATGATAATGGTGATGGAAGTTGTTAAATGTTTTAAAAAAATTTTATTGTTTGTGTTGTGTGTTAAAGGATCGCACAGGGTTGAGCCTCTTGGAGGAAGTGCCTGTGACTCAAGCATTGGAATTAAACAGCCCAGCCCATAACCTCAAGTAACCACAAACAACAATAAAAAAAATCAAATTAAATGCCTTTCTAAACAGAAGGGTGCTTTACAGTACATTTGCATATATACACATATGTTTCTCTGTTAGCACATGTGTAAACTTAAGGGGAACTGACTAAAACTCTTTAAAGCACCAGATTAAAAGTCATTTTCAAATGAAATTGAAAAAAAAAAAAAAATGTTTGCAGTTGCTACTTGATATTTTGTATTAAATGCAATGACACAGAATTCCTAAGCAGTTTGAAAAAGTATGGAAAAGTATTACATTTGATTTGAGTAATTTCCAGGTCTGGAAAAGTATGGAAAAAAGAAAGCAGAGTATGGAAAAATATTTGCATTTCCAGACTATTGCCCCTATTTACTTTTATATAATAGAAAATTAAGAATTTAATGAAAATAAATTTATCATACACACAAAGTGTTTTCATGGCAGCTGTTTAGTGATTCATTCAGTTGTCAAACACAACTGAATGAATTCAAGGTGCACTTTTTCATTATGCAAAAATGGTTATAAGTTTTTTGGGTTTCTTCTCATGACATTCTTAGCACTCTAAAAGGACCTTTGCAAAAATAAAAAATATACAGACTTTAGTGTGCGCACAAGAAACCATTAAACTTAGCAAATAGGACAATGCACACTGAGCCACCTATTGTGCCATCAACCCATTTTGCGGTGTGATTTCTTGGCAAACACAGAGTATGCATTAAAGCAGACCTAAGGCCTTGAAATATTACGTACTGCCCTAACGAAAGCCAAATTTTGAACACATTTTTACAGTACCAGTCTTTTTTTTATAGACCCTTGAACTTTGCAAATAGGACAGTGCACACAGCTGTATTGTGCCATCAGCCCATTTCAAGTCATGGTTTCTCCGCCGCCACAGGGGATGCGTTAAATTGGACATTAGGCATTGATATTAAAGTTACTACCCTAAGAAAAGCCAAATTTTGAGCAAATAGGTCTCTGTTATTTCATATTCATCCATGCTCTCGTTTTCTTCATAGTAAGATGGCAGTGGCACACAAAGGAAATAGGTTAGGCCTATTGTGTATATATAAAACTAGAAATTATAATGCGCAAGCACACAAAAATTCCCATGCGCATGTGAATAATTTCTCGAGGGCACAGAAAAAGTTACTTGTGTGCATGCAAAAGTCTGGATATTTTTTTTTTTTCTTTTTTTTTTTTTTTAGGGGGATCTGTATGTTGTCACTTCGAGAAAATCAATGAAAAAAAAAAACCTGAGAAAATAAAAATATCTGCAGATGACTGTTCTATATTACGAATATTAAGCTGTAAATAATGCTGTATGAACAAAATGCAATATGTTAAATATGGTCTGAAAATCTAGAGAGAGGTTTGGATATTTGAGTCTGGAAAAGTATGGGATTTTGAAATGGAAAACGTGTAGGAACCCTGATAGACAAGTGTGACTGAAGTGTCTAACTATTTTTTTGTAATACTGTAAACTTTCACGTTGAGGTGTAGTCACACACAATGAAAACCAATGGATTTTCAATAATCAAAAATCTTTAATAATGAAAACCAAAACA
Source organism: Hypophthalmichthys molitrix (assembly GCA_037950675.1). Taxonomy (NCBI): domain Eukaryota; kingdom Metazoa; phylum Chordata; class Actinopteri; order Cypriniformes; family Xenocyprididae; genus Hypophthalmichthys; species Hypophthalmichthys molitrix. The sequence continues at coordinate 7,646,208 of CM075514.1, read as the reverse complement.
CATAGATCACAGGAAATACAAAACACTAAGAATTAACACACCAATGTAAAGACGAGAACCGACAAACACAATGGAAAACAAATGGCTATATATACAAGGGGTGAACACAGGGGACTAAATTATAAACAGGTTTGACTAATTGGTAACTAAGGCAACTAACATGCCGTGATGAACTAAACTGAGGGTACGTTTAAGCAACAGCGATGTACTAAAAATAAAGAAAAGTTTTCCCTTTGCAGTTGTACGCATACAGACAACAAAACAGCTAAAAATTCTGTATTATGCATGCCAGGCCAGTAGTTGGCAAAGTCACTTTGTAAAAAAAAAAAACACTATGCACCTATAGACTGAACATGTAATAGGCATGATGTCACTGTTTTCACAAATTCATGTTTTTGTAGTTTACACAAAAGCAAAAACTTAAACTTTGAATCATGTAAAAACTTGCACTTTGAACCATGTAAACGCCCCCTGAAATTAAATATAGGCAACAGAAAGGCAAAACGGCAACTAAACTAAACATAACCCTTACATACAGTATGCCTAGAAATAATAATAATAATAATAAATAATAATAAATGGTAGCAAAAACATTTAACAATGAAGGATATTAACAAAACATTTTATTTAAGAAAAATTTAAAGCAAACTGATGTTCTTCAATTAAACTTTCACAACCATGGATTTGAATGAAGATTTGAATGCAACTTTACCTACAGTAATAAAAAGAACCAAAAAAAAAAAAAAAATATTGTGGCTTTCATGTTTTCAGGTTTTTGTGTCAGATCTCTAAAGACAGAAGTAGAAAAAAAAAAAAAAAAAGCCAGACGTCAAAGAAAAGTGCAATACATAAAAGCGAGGCAGTTCATCACCCAGAAAACAATGTAAAGTAAAAGTTCCATGAAGACATGAACGCAGGTCATTTGGTCTTCACTGCTGCTTCAACACCATGAAAAATGACGATTCTAAAAGTCACTTATCAAGACACAGTGATAAAATATCAATATTGGGGCCACATTAAGCAGGATAATATTCTGTCTGCCTTGATTTGTATTGAGTATGTGTCTGCTGCCCGGTGCTTGACGTAATGAACTCGCCCACAAATCAGCCCTTAATGGGGCCCTACTTATATATACTGCTTAATTAAAGGTTGTGGGCTTATTAACATGTGTCAGCTGTGGCGGCCGGGTGAGATTGAATCTGTTCGTACAGAGCCAGGTTGTAAAGGTTTTATAGATAACCTATCATTATTAAACCCCATTGCTTAATATCAGATCTTAATAACCTGTCATTTTCATTGATGATGATTTTCTTTATGGGCGGCCATTATGGTCCAAAGTTGCGGCTGTTTAGGGAAAAGCTGTTTGGGACTCTCGGCACCTCGGCGCTTATGACTCTCGTGTGCTCATTGAACTTTCTGTCTTTTATGCGACGAGAGAGCATCAGTGAGTAGTGACCAGAGGGCTTTTAGCTCAGAACAGCCCAGCTGAGATGAGCCTTCATCTGTCCCTCTCTCTCTTTCTCTCTCTGTGTGTGTGTCTGTGTGTACAGTTCGAGTTTCTTCCCTGACCAGCATCAGAAACATACATTCAGTCCATTAAACTCATTCATATCCATCATGCATTCTTGCATTTTATTATAATGGATAGTGGATGACATGTGATATGTACCATATACTAAACAAGTTGTTTATATTTCTTTTGAAATTATTATAGATTATAGAAAATTAGAATAATAAGAATACTACATGGAATTATTTTTCATTTTAAAAATGTCTCACTGCAAGACTAAGTATAACATAAAATTACATTGATGGGTAGGTTAATCAGAAATCAGATTTTGCTGAAGGTAAATATACAAGTGTGCTCAAGGACATGTAGTTTAGTTTAATCATATCAAGGTACAGTAATGTTGATATTCCTATTAAAAACAAAACCATTATTCGGTCTGGAGGAATAAGTTGTACTTATTCAGCTTGTATAGGAAGTTTATATAAACTACCATTTAAAAGTTTGGGGTCACTATTAATTATTTATTTATTTAGAAATTATTAATATAATATTTATATAAAAAATCTTTTCAAATTAATATATTTGAAAAGAAGTTGTTACTTTTGTTTAGAAAAGATGCATTAAATTTATCAAAAATTACAATCAAGTCATTTATAATGTTACAAAAAAACTATTTTAAATAAATGCTCTTATGTTTGAAAACTTTAAACATTCTGTTAGGAAAAAAATAATCCTAAAAAAAAAAGACACTGTATCATAGTTTCCACACTAAGCAGCTCAACAATTTACAATCATGTATAATCTTGATCATCAAATCACTATATTAGAATGCTTTCTGAAGGATCGTGTGATACTGAAGAATGGACTAATAGATGATAATTTGCCACTACAGGAATAAATACACTTTTAAAATATATTAAAATTTTCAATTTAAATAATATTTCACAATATTTTGACTATATTTTTGATTAAAGAAGCATAAGTTTTGAGCATAAGAATCTTACTGACCACAAAATTTTAATAGGTTGTGTATGAATGTGTGAATTCTCTTCTATGATGATGGCCTGTGTACTATAAATAATAATAATAAAGTTGTTCTGTGATAGTGGCGTTCCTTCATATGTCAGAAGGTATACCAGCACTTCAAATATTTGATTGCTAATGACAAATACTGTTTCACATTGATTTAAAATTCAAATGGCTTCCCAGCAGCAGTTATTTCTGTGAAAGATGCCGGCGGGTTCTCTGTTCTGTGTATTTGCTGATTTCAGTGAAAAGAGAAGTCAAACCATGATATAGGAACTGCAACTTTTTGAAGTATTTTCTTGCATCTACACAGTCCTGCTGGTACTTGGAGGGAAACATGAAAAGAAAACACTTTGTGTAATTCAATATTTAAGCAGCCCTGCTGGTATTGAATATATAGAGAAGGTGATTGGTGCAGTGGGTATGATAGAGGCCATTCTGCAGGCTGCAGTATTGGGCTCTGACTCTGCTTAGTTGAATTAAACTACACAAAGGCTTTTCACATTTGACTTTAGGAACTCTTTGCACTTTCTTTAAGATATGTCAGCTGAAGAACATTTTTGAAAATGTAATAAGATTTATACTATGTCAGGAGAATGTGTATAGAGGGAATTTAGGTATACTCCTAAGAATGGTTTTAAACATCATCAGATTTTGAGCAATTACTGCATAACCCCGTTTTAGGTCCCAAAAACATTAACCTTGTGCAGGAGACAAGATAAAAAACAGTCAGCGACTCAAGGCCATGTGTGTCACTGATTTTATGACTGTTAAAGGGTTAGTTCACCCAAAAATGAAAATTCTGTCATTAATTACTCGCCCTCATGTCGTTCCACCTTCGTTCATCTTTGGAACACAAATTAAGATATTTTTGATAAAATCCTATGGCTCAGTAAGGTCACGTGGACCATTGAAATTTTGAAACAATTATGACGTAATGAAGCCTCGTTTACTGAAATCACATGACTTTGGCGCTCCGAACCACTGATTCGAAACTAAAGATTTGTAAAGTTTCGAAGCTTCATGAAGCAGTGTTTTGAAATCGGCTATTGTTGAATAAAGTCATTATTTTGTTTTTTGTTTCTGGCACACAAAAAGTATTTTCGTCACTTCATAACATTAACGTTAAACCACTTACTCACACGAACTGTTTTAAATATAACTTTAGTACCTTTATGGGCATTTAAAAGTGTAAATTAACTTGCTGTCAATGCAGGCCTCACTGAGCCATCGGATTTTATCAAAAATATCTTAATTTGTGTTCTGAAGATGAACGAAGGTCTTACGGGTGTGGAACGACATGAGGGTGAGTAATAAATTAGATAATTTTTGGGTGAACTAACCCTTTAAGCTTTTCGCTGCTTTTAATAATACAATTAAAAAATCTGAAAAGAACCTTTCGTTATTTAAGAGTAGAACTGAAAATTTGCAAACGTTGTTAAAATCAAATCTTTTTAAAGAGAAAAAAAAAAAAAAAAAAAAAACAGTTTCAGTCTTCACAAATATTGGATTGTGACCATTATTTGTTTGCATTCATAAGAGATGCTTTTCTCATGCGAAGAAACATGACATTAATGTTTGTCCAGTGAGGTGGCTGTGTCGTGCTCTCAGTGAGGTCTGCTGCACAAACAGGAAATGCTACAATCTTGTGTCGCATCACACTATGAACATCTGGATGTATCATGTGGATTTTGCTCGTTTATTCACTGTCTTATTTATTTATTTCTGGAGTGGCAGAGGCAGATGTCCTGTTCACTGAGAACGAAAAAATATTTGCAAGGAGAGGAAGAAAAAAAATAAATGAATATGCAAATCTTGTCACAACGCTGAACTTGTAGTGGCGAGAAACATTGTCTCGTATTTCATTAAGCAGAGGTCAGTGCGTAATGTAGGCCGCTGTCTTTCCTGCCATTAAAACAGAATTGCAGTGAGGCATAGTCAAGGCAGAGACCCACAACCTCTCACACACATACAGACACACACACACATGGTTCAAGTAAGAGCAAATGCACCAGTGCATCAGAATAAACCTGATGGAGGTGCATCCATCCCTCGCAGGCTTTTCACCAAAAAAAAAAAAAAAAAAAAAGCTCAATGATTGTCCTTCTGCTGTTATACTTGTCCCATCAAAACGCTCACTCTCTCTCTCTGTCTCTGGCAACAGCATGTCTTTGTGGCGCTGATCATTAGGTAAAACCGTCTTCTCTTCAAATAATCCTGCGCGTGAATGCTAAAAATGTAATGAACTTCACGCTCCATTGTATCTGACATTGCTTAATTAATGGGTGCATTTAAAGTACATAGGCTCTGGTAATTGATTTATATGCATGATTTGCACATACAGCTGTTGGTTCCTGTAGGAAAGTCATCACTCAAAGTGTGCACGCTTTACTGATGGACTAGAGGTGCTGCTAGCGCATCTTCTGCAGCACATATTTATTAACATATACTTTCATTAACCCAAATACCGCCAATAAAAACAAAAGACACAAAGTGACACATCCACCTTTCAAAACAATGCACACAATTTGTCTAGAATCAAGGGTCCACTGAAGGGGGTCCATGAAAATTGGATGAGAAAATAACTGACAGTACAAATACAAATACGAGATTGTCATAAAATTGAATAAAATGTAAATCACTAACTTTCTTAATGTAACACTGTCAGATGCCGACTCCAATGGATAATAATGCAGAGGGAGGCAGCATCTCTTTTCCACCTTCTTTTGAGTTCACTGTGTTCTCACTGAGTTCATCTATAGGTCTGTGATGGAATAAATCCTGCCTATAACGTCTGCAGACAGTGAAATAACAGTGAGGAATTGATGACTAATGATTAACAGTTACAACAGTGATTAACAACATGTAGACATTGACTATATATATATATATATATATATATATATATATATATATATATATATATATATATATATATACACACACACTACCAGTCCAAAGTTTGGAATCTGTAAGATTTTTAATGTTTTTAAAAGAAGTTTTGTCTGCTCACCAAGGCTGCATTTATTTAATTAAAAATACAGTAAAAACAGTAATATTGTGAAATATTATTACAATGTAAAATAACTGTTTTCTGTTTGAATATATTTTATAAAGTAATTTATTCCAGTGATCAAAGCTGAATTTTCAGCATCATTACTCCAGTCTTCAGTGTCACATGATCCTTCAGAAATCATTCTAATATGCTGATTTGCTGCTCAAGAAACATTTATGATTATTATCAATGTTGAAAACAGTTGTGTACTTTTTTTTCAGGATTCCTTGATGAATAGAACGTTCAAAAGAACAGCATTTATCTGAAATACAAAGCTTTTGTAACATTATACACTACCGTTCAAAAGTTTGGGGTCAATAAGAATTTTTATTTTTATTTTTATTTTAAAGAAATTAAAGAAATGAATACTTTTATTCAGCAAGGATGCATTAAATTAATCAAAAGTGACAGTAAAGACATTTATAATGTTACAAAAGATTATATTTCAAATAAATGCTGTTCTTTTGAACTTTCTATTTATCAAAGAATCCTAAAAAAAAAATATATATATATATATATATATATATATATATATATATATATATATATATATATTGTACACAAATATTTTGTACAATTGTACACAATAAATGTTTCTTGAGCAGTAAATCAGCATATTAGAATGATTTCTGAAGGATCATGTGACACTGAAGACTGAAGTAATGATGCTGAAAATTCAGCTTTGATCACAGGAATAAATTACTTTATAAAATATAGTCAAAGAGAAAAGTTATTTTAAATTGTAATAATATTTCACAATATTACTGTTTTTACTGTATTTTTAATTAAATAAATGCAGCCTTGGTGAGCAGACGAAACTTCTTTTAAAAACATTAAAAATCTTACCGATTCCAAACTTTTGACTGGTATATATATATATATATATATATATATATATATATATATATATATATATATATATATATACATATATATATATATATATATATATATATATACAGGTGCTGGTCATATAATTAGAATATCATCAAAAAGTTGATTTATTTCACTAATTCCATTCAAAAAGTGAAACTTACATATTATATTCATTCATTACACACAGACTGATATATTTCAAATGTTTATTTCTTTTAATTTTGATGATTATAACTGACAACTAAGGAAAATCCCAAATTCAGTATTGATGATATTCTAATTATATGACCAGCACCTATATATTTATATATATATATATATATATATATATATATATATATATATAATTACATTTATCTATAAATATAGTTGACTTTTTCACATTAGACAAAAAAAAAAAAAAGACTTTTCAGAAGTCAACTATATAAATCGGAAAAATTATATCTTCTAAATTAAGATCTGATTCAATAAAAAAAGAAGAAAAAATTCAAACATGATCTAATTTTGAAAACAGTATGGAATTGTTTTTCCAAAACTGCTTGCCAATGCGTATGTGTTGTCTAAATAAAGCATTGTTCAGTCATGTGATGCTATAATTATTGAAGGACTGGTATATGTGTGTGTGTTTTCTTCAGAGATTTGGAGGTCGGTGGCCTCTAACCATTATTTGGAGCTCGGGCAGATCCTCAGTGGAGCTCCGATCAATCTTTTACCTGGGGAACGAGTGCTGCGTATTTCTATCACCATTCTATTGATTTTTCCATGTGCAGAGCCCTTATGTGAGAGAGAGAGAGAGGTGTTTTCATGTGGACACCACAGAGAAAACGCAGCCTGCAGCACACACACACTCATTTATTTATGCTTGCAGACACCCGTCGGCGCAGACGCCTGCAAAATGCACACATCGGCATATTTAGCCGATTTTCAGATCTCACATGTATGAGTCCACAAGACCTAACGTATGAACACATGCTTTTTAATTCAAAAACATGCTGATTGCATTGAGCATTTCCTTCCATTCACTTCACTTCCCACAGACTCACTTGTGCAGAGAGGTGATTTTCCTTTACACCAATGCTCTTTAGTGTTTTTTACTGCAATCAATATGAGAGTCATAATCCAATCTGGTCATGTATCATCATGGCTGCCATCTCTGTGCATGCCAACTTGATTCAGCACATTTAAATTGTTGGTTCACCCCAAAATGAAAATAATCGATGATAATAATTTAACTCATGTCGTTGAAACTGTGACTATTTCTTACCTGGAAAGCACAAGGTGATGTTTAGCATAATGTACATGTTGCTCTTTTCCACTGTGAAATCATACAGTGACACGTGAAAGAGCTGTAAAATAGACTGTAAACACCATTGGCGTCAATGGATCTTATCAAACCATACCCATAATCTAAAAATGGAAAATTGTCTCAGTTTTCATAAAAATTGTATATTAAGAGCAGTTGTCTTGTAATTGTGAACTGCATTTTGAAATGGAAATGCTTTGATATTGTCATAGTACTGACACTATTAACTTGATATATGCATGTTCCTGATTGAACTATGATTTATCAGTGCACGTTATTCCATAGGAACAAAAAAAGTCTCTCTAACCTTTTACTAAAATGTTATGACTTGCTTTGTCCTATAGAGAAAACTTTTCAGAATCCAGTCATTTCCCCATGGATAAAATGTCACTTCATGGATAAAAAAATGAGGCCCGGCTTACTTTTTCCCCCTTGAATAGAAATTAATTGTGTTGTCGTTTAACGTCATCTTTAACTGTGTGGAAAAACTTTATTTTTGGTTACTTTATGTTAAGATGATGTAGTTACATTGTACTCAAATAAGTAGTGAGTAATATTAATTAACTACATGTACTTACTATAGAGTTACGGTTAGGGTTACTTTTAGTTATGCATATTTTGTTATTACTATAGTAAGTACATGTAGTAACTTGTAACTACGTCACCTTAAAGGGTTAGATCACACAAAAATGAAAATTCTGTCATTAACTCACCCTCGTTCCAAACCCGCAAGACCTTCCTTCATCTTCGGAACACAAATTAAGTTATTTTTGATGAAATCCGAGAGATTTCTGACCTCCGATAGACTGCAAAGTTATTACCACTTTCAAGGCCCAGAAAGGTAGTAAAGACATCGTAAAAACAGTCCATGTGACTACAGTGGTTCAACTTTAATGTTATGAAGTGATGAGAGTACCTTTTGTGAGCTAAAACAAACAAAAATAACAACTTTGTTCAATAATTTGCTCTTTTCCATGTCAGTCTCCTACGCTGTTCACGTAGTAAACACAGTGCAGCGCTTCTGGTTTTTACGTCAGAACACCGGCTCAGTATTGGCCAGCTCCTGTGTCCGCATCACACATATGCGTCATGGTGCTCACGTGAATGGCGTTGGCCAATAATGAGCCAGCATCCTGACGTAGAACCCAGACACAAAAAAAGTATTCATGTCACTTCATAATATTAAGGTTAAACCACTGTAGACACATGGACTATTTTAACAATGTCTACTAACTTTCTGGGCCGTGAAAATGGTAATGATTTTGCAGTCTAACAGAGATCATGAAAGTTCTCTGATTTCATCAAAAATATCTTAATTTGTGTTCCGAAGATGAACGAAGGTCTTATGGGTTTGGAATGACATGAGGGTGAGTAATTAATGACAGAATTTTAATTTTTCGGTGAACTAACCCTTCAAAATAAAGTGTTACCAAAACTTTCATATGAATATACATTATACATTTATCAGTTATGTGTTGAAGCAAAGCATGTTCAGTGTTGCATCACAGCTATCGCTGAACGATTTGCTTAAGATATTTTCGATTCAACTAGATTTTTAGAGCTGTTTGGTGTAATCCAACGTTTTAGCACTGTAAAAATGTGTTGTTTAGTACACAGCGAGAGATTGTGTGCAAGCAGAGACGTACAGTATAAAAGCACAGCAGAATCCATCAACAGCCAATAATCAGTCTCTCTCTCTGTGACCAGCGCTACAGCTGCAGCTACGATCAATACTGAATTACATAGAGCTGCCAGTGTATACAATACTCATCAAACTGATTATTTTTGATGCTAAACTGGCAGTTTCATTTGCTGTGGAACAAAAAGCCACTGTGGTATAACCGCTGTTCAATTAGCCAACCAAGACAGCAGGGTTGCAAATAAGACTAATAGCTATTTATTTGGCTGAAATAACATGTTGCCTTAAACAGACATAAGGAATGAAATGTCATAGTTGCACCCTGCTTAAAAGATGACTTGTTTCATTGAATATTGAAATTTCATGAATATATTTCCAAAAGCCTTGGGAGAAAAAAAATAAATAAAAATAATAATAATAATCACAGAGTTTGCGGCTGACAATGACACAGTATGGAATTAGTTACTTTGTAATGTGCATGTATTGCATTGCTGAGATTTTTTGTTGACACACACTGTATGTTTCATGGCCAATGTACACTGAAAAAAACCCTAAAGCATGCTTACATCATGCTTACATATTTTTTAAGTGAAAAATATGACTAAATCAGCCTGATTTTTAAGTGTCAGATCTTAAGGTAACAATTGCAGAGTTTCACTTTTTAACACAAGACAATTTTACGGACACAAAGTATGCCAAACGTGTGAGATTTCCTAAACTTAAAAGACCATCTTTTTCTTAATGTCTGCCAATAGTCCCGGACCCATCAGATGAATCCAGCCATTTAAATGATTAAAAAGTCATTTTCTTAACTGTCCTCCCAGGACCTTTTTTTCCGTTCTTCCTTTTTTTTAAGAGAACATTAAATTGCTTCAATCAAGCATGGCTGTCTCCTGCGCGTAATGTAATTTGTAGCTCCGTTTGCATGTGGCGCGGTTATTTGTCATTGTTTTCCTGTAGCACATTTCCCAAATGCTACGATCAGCCTTTAATACTCTAAATTGCCGCTCTGTTACTAATGGTGATGTGGACAGATGTGGATTTGCACTATAGTACAGCATGTGTGTTTGCAGAGCTAAATTAATGACTAAAAACAGAGCAGAAGAAAACATATGCCACGTGCAACACAGTACGATGAACAAAATTAATTAGGTAAACCGCGGCTCTCTCACTCGCAAAACCTACTGAATCACGGCTCAAGAAATACGGCCCCATTCCCATGACATTGGCTTTCGATTACAGTAAAGGCAGAGAAAGACAAAATATATATCAGGAATTTTGTCTGGATGTTTTCTGATTCACAGCGCACTAAGAATTATTCTCTTGTTGCAGGCTCACACAACACAATATCTGACAAAAATCTAATGAAAAGCCAGTGGAGTATATTTCTCCTGCACTATTACTCTCCCCCACCAAATGACCTTTCATGCTTTGTAGTCCGGGGTAGCGGGGTCGGCTCCTTATATAATCAATATTCTATTATGATAGTGTGTTAAGCGTGTGGAGGTTTACAACTTCACTGTAATAGTGTCATTATATCATCTCCTGGCAGTCTGTATTGTTGTGTTTGTGCTGGGACTGAGGTGATAGAACCCGTCTTGACCGTTTGCTAAAGACTCCTTGCCACCAACAAACATGACCGGGAATTCTGTAATAATGCAGGATGATCTCCATTGTATTAGTAGGTCAAGCGTATAAATTTTATACATTTATATAGATGTGACAATGTCGAAATATTGACTGCATTTAAAACTTAAACCGCATCTGTGTACAGTAGGTGCCACTGTAGGTCACTGAGTTCAAGGGTTAGTTCACCCAAAAATTTAAATTCTGTCATTAGTTACTCACCCTCATGTTGTTCCACACCTGTAAGAACTTTGTTCATCTTCAGAACACAAATTAAGATATTTTTGATAAAATCTGATGGCTCAGTGAGATAATTAACACTTTCAGATGCCCAGAAAGCTACTAAAGACATATTTAAAACAGTTCATGTGACTACACTGTTTCAAGCTTAATGTTATGAAGTGACAAGAATACTTTTTGTGTGACAAAAAAAACAAAATAATGACTTTATTCAACAATATTTAGTGATGTGCGATGAACACTGAAGCTTCGAAGCTTTACGAATCTTTTATTTGGAATCAGTGGTTCAGAGCGTGTATCAAACTGCCAAAGTCACACCCCCCCCCAGTGGTGAACTATTGGAATTTTGAAACACTTATGACACTTATGACCTCGTTTACTGAAATCATGTGACTTTGGCAGTTTGATACACGCTCCGAACCACTGATTCGAAAGAAAAGCTTCGAAGCTTCATGAAGCAGTGTTTTCAAATCGGCCACCACTAGATATTGTTGAATAAAGTCTTTTTTTTTTTTTTTTTCTTCAAACAAAAAGTATTCTCGTCACTTCATAACAATAAGGTTGAACCACTGTAGTCACATGAACTGTTTTAAATATCTTTAGTAGCTTTCTGGGCATCTGAAAGTGTTAATTATCTTGCTGGCAATGGAGGCCTCACTGAAACATAGGATTTTTTCAAAAACATCTCCGAAGATGAACATGAAGGTCTTACGGGTTTGGAACGACATGAGGGTGAGTGATTAATGACAGAATGCTCAGATGCAAACCTCGTTTATCAGTTGATAGATAATTTATATTTTTTAGTCAGAGAAAGAAAGTGAAGTCATTGCAGTCTTTGTATGGCTGAATTTAATTGCTATCAAAGCTTGATAGATATGAACTTTTTCAATGTCAATGTTCGAAAATCTCACAGAAAAAAAATCGTAATCATAATAAAATCATTAGGCAAATAACGTTTTTTTCCCCCCTTGAATATGTTTAACTGCACATAGGCCTTGATTTTTGCAGCTGTAGCTGTTTCAGAATGTTGCATGCTGGGTGATTTAACATTGCTAGTGAGGCAGAGAGCTCAGAAAAGGTTACAGCTACGCAGAGTCATTAAAGATTCATTTCATTATGCCTCTCCCTTTCTCCGATAATTAACTTCTGTGAGTATTTCACCCACGTAAACGTTGTTGGCTCTCTATCACCGCAGCGTTTGAATGTCATTTCCACAGTTAGGTTGAAAGAAATGTTTTATTTATAACACAGAGAGGGTTGACACTAAACTTTGACACCAACGACTAAAATATAGAGAGACTGCACATTGCTGTAATTATTCATCATTTGTGGATTATTTTTGTTGTGCCATTTTTGTGCTTTTTGTCTGTGGCATTCATTCTGCTGTGTTTTACAATTTTCTCATTTCGTTTTGTTATGCCCCTTTGGATCATCGTAGTCTAGGAAAATTTTTGTTGCAATTATTTTATTTTATTTTTTGACTGAGTTGTCGGTTCTATTGTCAATTGGTATTAAATCAAGCAGATGCAGTAAGGAAAGATTGTGAGAGCTGCGTGTTGTGCTTGTTAGTTGTGTCTGTAGGTGCGCAATCTCACGGCAAACATCCGTCATGATGTAACATAGAGCAACCAGGATCTGTATTCCTCGGCACTGGCATCTCTCCAACACATCCTATAAATGAGGTAATCGTCCTTGACTATAAAATTTGCATTTTCAAGACTTAATTGCTATCATTACATTTTTTCGTAATTCTATTAATTTAACAGAATGGGGTACTGGGTTTTATGGTTATAATTTGCATTAAAACAATGCACTCCAAAAATAGAGTCATCGCTGATATTGGATTGAGCAGGAGCATTGAAGGGGCGACAGGGACAGACGGGGCTTCCGGGATTGAAATGAATATGTTGAAGTGTGTTGGCGTACAATAGATGCGCAAGACACACACACAAAAACATTTAATCCATCTACTTTGAGGATGTCGGAGCATGCAGCTGTATAAAAGCTTATAAAAGCATCATGAAAATGGGCCAGGCCTCATCACATTGTGCAAACTAAGTCAAGCTTGTGTCTTAATGGAGGCGCTTGTGGTTTAATGCTGCAAATATGTGTGTGATGTCACGTCACTTTGTTCCTCTGCTCCTAAATAGACAGAATGAGAGGGACATGTCCATTCCTTCATCAAAATAACCTTTTTAAGACCTTTATAGAGCTTTAGATAAAGAAAATGAAAGGAAGGGGGACTCAATAACCTTGTAAGTGCCTTAGTGCATCCTTTCAGGACAAGAAACATTCTGCTGTGGCCATCATCTCCACATTGCGTGCCAGAGTGAGCAAAATGTAACTTATTTTTATTATTATTTATTTACTCATTTTCTATTCCATTTTAATATTTTATAGAACCAAATTTTATATAAATTTATAAGACAAAACCCAAACCAAGCTCAATGTTTTCCTGATAATCTTAACAACTAACACCAACACCTATCCACAGTTTGTGTGCTATATTGTATGTATAAAAATGCTGGTATCCTGCAATTCATTTAGCTCACCTTTTAAAAAATGAAATAACCACATGTAAAACAAACTCCTTTTGTAACACTTTACAATACGGTTTCATTTGTTCACATTAGTGAACTACATTAGTTAATATGAACTAACAATTAACATGCTTCTACAGCATTTATTAATCTATGGGGCTGTTTAAATGACAGTTTTTAACCAAAAACGTAAAAACTTTTTATGCGTTTTGTCCTTTTATTTACATGACAACTGAAAATGCGAAACTTTGAAAGCAGGTTTCAAAATATTTTGAAAACTATACCATTGACATCTCCATGTAAACTACAAAAACGTGAATTTGTGAAAACGGGGATGTCATGTGCATGTGTATGTGTATTACGTGTTCAGTCTATAGTCGCGTAGTGTTTCTTTACAAAATGACATCGCCAACTACTGGCCTGGCATGAATAATACAGTATTTTTAGTCGTTTTCACGGATCCATGTGAACCGAGATCATTTTGACAATATTGTCGTCTGTACATGAAAAAAAAAAAAAGTACATTGCTGGTGTGTAAATAAACCCTTAGTTAATGTTAATCTCAGTCTTTACTAATACATTTTTAAGATCAAAAGTTGTATCTGTTAATATGAGTTAATGCTCTGTGAACTAACATGAACATTTCATTTAGTAACATTAGCAAAAGTTAATAAATGTTGTAAAAGTATATTGCTCATTGTTATTTCATATTAGTTAATGCATTAACTGATAACTGATGTACTAATAACAGATCTTTATTGTAAAGAGTTACCAAAACTTTTGTACAAAATTGCTAAATGTATATCTTAAATAAACTAAGCCACTTGCATTGTAATAAGGTGGATAAATGTCAGAGGGTTAGTTAATGAAAATTATGTCATTAATTACTCACCCTCATGTCGTTCCAAACTCATAAGACTTTCGTTCATCTTCGGAACACAAATTAAGATATTTTTGATGAAATCTGAGAGATGCCTGCCTCTCTATTGACTGTCTTTGTAACGAACACTTTGACACTTCAGAAAGGTCATAAAGAGATCGGGGTAACACTTTACAATAAGGTTCATTAGTTAAACATTAGTTAATGTATTAACTAATATGAACTAACCATGAGCAATACATTTGTTACTGTATTTACTAATCTACATTAACAGTAGTTAATGAAAATACAGTTGTTCATTGTTTGTTCATGTTAGTTCACAGTGCATTAACTAATGTTATCAAGATTTTAATAATGTATTAGTAAATGCTGAAATTAACATTAACAAAGATTAATAAATGCTGTATAAGTGCAGTTTATTATTAGTTCATGTTAACTAATGAACCTTATTGTAAAGTGTTACCGAGATCGGAAAACTAATCCATATGAATCGAGCAGTTTAGTCCAAATTTTCTGAAGAGACTTGATCGCTTTTTTGATGAAAAGATTTCATTTAGGCTTTTACTCACATGTAAACATTGATCAGCGAACATAAGCAGAAGCTCAACCGAACATGAATAACGCACAAGAACAAACCTCTTGCTGAACCTCATTGGTTACGTAGCACGTTTGAGCTTCCGGAAGAGGATTGTTCTTGTGCGTAGTGCGTTATTCATGTTCGGTTCTCTTTATGATCTTTTTAAAGCGTCAAAGTGTTTGTTCCAAAGGCAATCAATGGAGAGACAGACATCTCTCAGATTTCATCAAAAAGATCTTCATTTGTGTTCCGACGTCTTACGAGTCTGGAACTACATAATTAATGACATGATTTTAATTTTGGGGTGAACTAACCCTTTAATGCTAGCTATTACTTTGTAGTAAATGTGTTACATGCATCATTTAAATAACAAACAAATAAACAGAAGTTATGTCATACTTATAAACTCCCAAGTCAGTGTAAAGGACATTGGAGTCTGTATGCAGTGTCTCTGTGCGTGGACTTTTTTTAGCACAGCTCCTAGTAACCTGACAGTCGTGGACACACAGCAGGTTGTCCAGTCAAGAAGTGTTTTAGACTTGAGTGTGTCCGTGTAGGTAGAGCTGATGTGTCTGTGTACGTGTATTTTAGTACCTTGAGCAGGACCGATGGGCCGCACTGTTAGCGTGTCAGAGAGCATCAGGTCAGCTTTACACGACCGCCGTGTGTGGAGGTGAATACACGATCAGAACTCTAAAGCACGCTAAGTGAGCTGTCAGCTAGCTGCAGCCGGCGCCGTCCATCATAAAGCTCCCAACGGAGCTCAGGTTATGACAGACTCAAGACGGCATCATGTTCAGAGATAAGAAGCCACACGCAGGTTCACTGGACTGTGGCCTGATTCACGCTGTGTTGTATTACTCAGACTTACACAAGCTTTAAGAAATGCCCTGTGCTCAGTTAAACACATTTTACCCAACAGGGCTGTAACCACTACAGACATTGAGGGCATTAAAATCATATAAGCTATTCACTGACCAAAACTTGAATATTATGTTATATCCTTGCTACTAAATGACATTATATAGAGAATATCAATGCAGTAAATAATAAACATGAGTTCTGTGCAGCAGAGAGCTTCAATGCTGTCTTGGTAGAATTTTTTATCAACATTAGAGGAGCGTAATCTGCTGAAAACTGCATCCAAATATGTGTCCATTCAGTTTAATGTCATTAACCAAGTGTGTTATGTGTATAACTGTATAATGCTGATGAAAAAGGAATAACATTTTAAAGCATTTTATTTTATTTTTGTTACATCTGTCGTTATTTATATTTGTACTCATATACTTGAAAATGTTAACAATAATGACAATCACTATATATATATATATATATATATATATATATATATATATATATAGATAGATAGATAGATAGATATATAGATATAGATATAGATATATCAAGCTTTAAAAATGTTATGTATTGCAGTTTTTAGAAAATAAATTAAAAAGAAAAAGTTATTGAGTAAAAAATATCAAAAATCAATAATATTATCTTTTTTTTGTACCCATCCATTGCTCACAACACCAGCATCAGAAAAATTTAGCTGTATACACAGATTATGTGAACAAATAATAATAATAATAATAATTTCTAGAAGATGTTGCCCTCAAGCACGCAGTCTCATCTTGCCAGTAGTCATCAACATTGAGGATATCTGAGAGAGGACAGTGGCCAAGTCCAGGGATAAAGCATCAGTACACAGGAGAGTTTGTTACCATAACTGGCAAATGCAGTTTTGGCCACAGCGTTGCAACTATCTCACCATCTGTTGCACATGCCTTGGCTGAGGAATGATCATGTGTAGTTGGTCTATTTCAGTGAGGAAGTCCTGAGGCGTTCATGCTTTTAAGAGGAAGTGCACATGGAGCGTGCAGAGTCTTCAGCTTGGTCAAATGGGCACAAGTCTCTCTCAAAGCGCTGCTGTCTAAATGAACCCCAGACAGTCACCGTATAGACGATATAAGAGAATTTCTGTCACAGTGAGGGACAAATGGTACAGGTAGCATGACCTCAGGTAGTTTTCACCTGGGTGTTTATGGAAAAAATATGGGATGGTAGCAGAGTCTTTTCTGTAACTTTAAAAAACGAGTGTACTTGTGCTGTAATAAAACTACACTTATAGAGACTTTGCTCTAAGCTCAGATGCTTACATTTGAATTATTTTGATTATGGCAAATTATATTTTTAACCATCTTGATAATTAATGTTAATACTTGATAAATTACAAAACAATGTAGGATGATGCAAATAAAGTGTTCACCCAAAAATGAAAATTCTGTGTTTAAATACTCACCCTCATGTCGTTCCAAACCCAACACTGTTCACGTGATTACACTTAATTAATGACAGAATTTTCATTTTTGGGCAAACTAACCCTTTCAGGAAGTGGTTTTTGTCCCTACACATTTTTCAGCCGAACCCCTAATATCTCAAATATTTACTTGAAGTACCCCGTGAGATTTTAAGGTAATATTTCAATTATATAAAGGGTTAGGTCACCCAAAAATTAAAATTCTGTCATTAATTACTTACCCTCATGTCGTTCCACACCCGTAAGACCTTTGTTCATCTTCAGAACACAAATTAAAATATTTTTGATAAAATCCGATGGCTCAGTGAGGCAAAACAAAATAACGACTGTATTCTACAGTATCTAGTGATGGGCGATTTCAAAACACTGCTTCATGAAGCTCCGAAACTTTACACATCTTTTGTTTCGAATCAGTGGTTCGGAGCATGTATCAAACTGCCAAAGTCACGCCCCCCAGTGGTGAACCATTGAAATTTCGAAACACTTATGACGTAACGAAGCCACGTTTACTGAAATCACGTGACTTTGGCAGTTTGATGTCTTAAACTTTCAAATGTTCAAACCTTCGAGCTTATAACATTTCAAATCTTTAAGCATTTATTTTGGCGGAATACTGGTGAAATGTCCACGAAAATTTTGGAATTTATGCAAATGTAAATAAAGAGCAAGTAGCACACATTGTGTTCATGTAAACTGAACACAGTGCTGCTATTCACTCTGAAACACACAGCGCATACACTTCTTTATTTTGCAGCCTTTGATTTGATAATTGCACTATATTATCTGCATTTTTTATTTTTTTCTGAAAGAGAAAACTGTCTACAGCGCCACTTGTGGCAAAGCTTAAATTGCAATCCAAGCTTGCATTATGAATTGCATTCAAACACATTTCGAAAGAAAAAGGCATGTAATATTAAGCCTGTGTTGCATAGAATCATTTGCGTTCATTTATTTAGAGTATGTTTTGGGCACTTAATGTCTCTGTGGTGTCAGCTGTAATTAAACGAGAACCTCTCAGAGAACAGGCTTCATTGAAGACAAGTGACCATAACCAGACTGACAAGATGTTCACAGATCTGAAGTTAAAGCCTCCAGTGCCAGCGCTCAGCCCAGCCTCAGTAAGGATGCCTGATGCTTGGAGGACATTTCATTGGATTTCATGAACGTCTCTCAGATACACAGGAAACGTTCCCTCAGTATGCGTCTCAAACACATGGAGTTCTCCTCCCCCAGAGGGCCGTCTGCCTGGTGCTGTGGCATCTTTCAGCCTGAGTGACCATACAGACTGATCAAAGTGGCATAATTGGCTAATTCAGAGTCCAGCGGGGTGGAAATGACCCCTGAGTCCTAGAGGCTTTCCAGACACATTAGCACACACAAACAGCCGTCCAAACACACCCTGCATCTGTACATTCATTCCAGCCGCTCCAGGTTTCGCTGTACACACACATGTGCAGTGTTCCCACAGGTGCAGCAGTATAGTGGCAGGTTTCAGTGAGCGATAATGCGTTCAGGGACTGCGTGTTAACACACTATTTGCATTAGGGCAGCGTGGGTCCCCAGCTGGGCGCCGTGAGAGAGTTTTACCTGTGCATTTGGCATAATCCCAGATTTACCCTGGCAGGTGAAACTGGTTAATGCAGGCATATGAGTGTGTGTGTGTGTGTGTGTGTGTGTGTGTGTGTGTGTGTGTGTGTGCACGCATGCGCGCTCAGGCAGTGCAAAACTGAACCTTTTTTTTTTTTTTTTTTGCACTACCACAGATTGATTCATTCATTTAGAAAATACATAAGGCTGTATATTTCATATGATTGTATGATCATTTACAATTTATATGTGCCAGGCCTCTGACACAATCAGAAATTTTTAGACCACAAAAAACGCATGAAACATAAATCAATCAATTATGAAAAAAATAAAAATAAAATGCATTGGCCACTGGTCTTATGCAATAAATAAATAAATAAAATTACGATTTTTATTTATTTATCTAAAAATGTAATAACTTTTTTGCCTCTGAAATGACGAGCCATCACGAGGCTGTGCAGGAATGGGGAAAAATAATATTAACCAATAATAAAGTGTGCTCTTCACAATCAAATCAAATCCTGAAGGACAAAATCAAATACTGCCGTATATGGTTTCCCACTGAATAGTTAAGTTAAACGCATTTCAAATGCCGTTTTAGATTGTCTTTTGCATTAATACATGAAGTAACATAAAGATTTAAAATTACATTCTTCATTATAATGTCAAATCATTAAATAAAATACATGGTGCATTGCTCAGACTATATTATATGTCTTTGGGTGTATTTTTGTGTATATAGAAAGACATTTTTGTGTTGTTTTTTGTAGGTTCCCTCCTGGTTCCCCAGAGATATCATTCTAATCCCATGTGTCCCACATTTGTAGTGTTCACTACTACAAATGATGACAAAAAAAAAAAAAATGTCTTACATGAATACACAAACACAAATTGAGCTTGTGCAGCCAAACCTCAGTCCGTGTTAAATGGCAATATTAGCCATCATGTTTAAGTTTGTTGTCATTTTGTGACAGTAATACGCGTTGTGTGTTATTTATGGAAACACTCCACCTTGGCATAAACACATGCGACTATCATCCCTACAGTAATGCACTTAAAAATGAGTAATGCGCAGATTACCACTCAACACACACGCATCAGGAAGAGCCAAGCGACAAAACAGATGAATCATATCTTCATTACTTGTTAAAATTTATAAAATGTTCTTGAAACTTGTTCCACACACTAAATATGTTAAATGTACAGCCTAGCTGATATATGAAGAAGTTGTCTTAAAACCTGTCTTGTCACAGTAAGTCTCCATGTGTATTAATTCATGATATTCTGCTGTAAATAATTTGAAGCATGTCTAATTACACTGCTTAGGTCAAAGAAATAGACACACAGACACACACTGACTCAGTTGTCTGGGGTATTCACGTGTTGTCCAATTAAAAAAGGTAGAAGAAAAAACAGGAATTACGACGTTGACTTCCTCTGAGTGTGTGTGTGTGTGTGTGTGTGTGTGGGCCCCGCATTGCCCTTAGCCACTCAGTAAGGACTCCCGATAAGGAGAATTAGTCAAAACTTGGGAGCTGCCAGTGTGTGCCAATTAAACTTTAATCTGGGGCTGAAACAGGCACAAATAAATTAAAGCCTTGTGCGAGGCAATGTGCTCTCCCCTGATAATACCGGATTGAAGCGTCTGCCGGCTGCTCTGTGCTTAGCACTGTCACCATCTTCAATACGGGAAAAAACCATGGCAAGCCAGTCGGAGAGCAGAGCAAAGCAAAGCAAAGCGACTTGTAAAGTTTGCCATGTGCACACGCTCGCACAAACCCCAGACCTGCAGCGTGTTTTGCCGTGTGTTTGGCTGGCTGTTGACCTGTGCATGCTGTAGGCTAGCTTTACCACACTGTGAATGCTGGACCTCGTTTTGCAATGTTAATCATCTCTGAATGCTGCAGTTTGTCTGTGCACCTTCTTTCAGGCAGTGGAAAGCATTTTAAATATGACAATGAGAATAATGGCAATGTTAAAACAAGAATGATAATAACAACCCCTGCCCTATCCTAGAAATTGAGAGTTTGGATTGTTGACATCGCCAGACTCTTATACCTCAGTTAAACCACCTCAACAATGGTAACTACAACAGTAATGGCAACAACAAAACAAAAAAAAACGTCATCATGAAAAACATTCTTACACCATGCATGTATACATATAGGGTAACATTTTATTTTGAACATTCTGTTGACTATAAAGCCCGGAACACACCAAGCCGACGGTCGGCCGACTAAGTTTTCTCAGTGTGTTCGGCTAAAGTTGGTCCTTCTCGGCTTTTTTTTTATTTCGGCGTTGGAGCTCGTCGGTCAGTTGGGCCATCTGACCATTCTGATTGGCTGTTCAGCTACTGCGACCTGCTAGTACGGAAAGGCATTTCTTCTTACGCAGGCGCAGAATGGACGTGCTACTTGGCTGTCGGGTGTCGGTTTGGTGTGACAGGGCAACTTTGGACCCAGATGCTGCCGACGTGAGCCAACCCCACAGTCTGCTTTCATCGCCACTAGTTCATCAGCTTGGTGTGTTCCGGGCTTAAGAAACTTTGCAACTACAAGTCAACTAACTGAGTAGACTGTCTGCTTAATATCTGCTAACTCTTTATTGTGATGCTCCCCCAACAGACATTCTACTGACTATAAGTAAATTTGCAAGTACATGTCAACTTATTCTAACCTTAACACTACCAGTAATACTCTACTAACACTCTAATGAGAGTTACTGTAGTAGACATGCAGGTACAACGTTACTTATAGTCAACAGGATGTGTTAAAGGGACCAACAAAATAAAGTGAAACCATACATATTCTAAAATCAGGACATGTAATGTTTCGTCATAAATATATCACAACAAACTCTTTTTAAATGTTTTTGAAAAGTCTATTATGCTCACCAAGGCTGCATTTATTTGATCAAAAAAAAAAAAAAAAAAAAAAAAAAATGCAGTCAAAACAGCAATGTTACAATTTATAATAATTGTTTTCTATTTTACTATATTTCTGTGGTGGCAAAGCTGAATTTTCAGTTGTCTTCAGTGTCACATGATCTTTAATATTTTGTGAAAACCATACTTTTGAAAATGATACTTTGATGATTATAATGTAAATGAATAGAAACATCATTTATTTGAACTAGAAATCTGTTTAGTGTTCACTTTTATATACAGTATACTGACCCCAAGCTTTTGAATGGTACTTTTTTTTTTGTTGTTGTTGTTCCCGACATTCAATGTGTCAATCAAAAGATTGAATGCCATCAAAAGATCAACATGGCATTTTTTTTTCTTGATAACTTTACTTTTTTCCTCACAATGACTGCCATTTGACTCACATCACAGTAGTAGGTAAGACCATTGGATCAGCAACATGGCATACGTTCACTTCCGATAACTGCATGTTTTAACCATGAAGTAAAAATACCGTAAAATATCATTCTCAGTGCAGACAGTGCAAGCAAGGTCGTTTTCAGAATATAAATCAGAGGCCACAAGTCTTATGGGAAGCCGTTTTGTGCTGATATGGCCTGCTGAGATTGAAACATTTTCCATTAATATTTTTAAACAAATTAATTTTCTTATCTCACACTGCCTGCATGACCTGTAGTCTGGTGTTTAATTTCAAAGTAATTTACCTCCAATATGAGAATACCATTTATAAGATATTAATGTCATGCTGTGTACTGATCAGAGAAAGGCGTCATTTAAAAACAGAGGTCATGCAGACTACCAGTCCCTAAACTGCAACTACTTCTACTACTACTAAATAAAATAAAACAAACTAAATAAATAGATAGACATATTGTAATCACACTTTGGAAAATATCGTGGCTCAACTAGATCATATAGTACAATTATTGTGCATGTGTCTAAAATAATAGAATTAATTGTACGTCTGTGGCGCGTGGCCTCAGGCTGTGACACTTCATGAATAAAACACATATCCCCGGAAAGCTAGCGATGCCTGTTTGTCTTTGGACACTATCAAAGTGAACATGCAATATTGTGATAATCTATAGTTGATGAATTCAGGGCCGACTCGCCTTAGCTAAGTTCAGCTAATTTTCAGACATGGGTTGCCTCCGTAATTGAGTTTCCAATAACATTATGATTATTCCAACCCACATGATAATTGAATTCGAGCTTTGCGTTTTTCACTCTGTACTATTGCAATATTGTAGATGGGTTTCATGAAGGCGCCAAAATCTCCATGCAAATGTATTGTAATCACACATCCCGGGCTGCTTAACTTGATTTCTTATGTTATTGCACGCATTTAGCTCATAACAAATGATGTGCAGCTCTATGGTTATGAGAATGAAGTAAATTATTTTAACTTCTTATTTTTGAGAAGAATTCAGACACAGTCAAGGCAAGTGAGCCGGGCTTCAGCAAACTTTAAATGAATATTTTCCAGCGTTGTTCTCAGAGACCTTATATTATAGAGATGATGAAATGTAAAGAGTACATTAAGCTGTTTTAAATGAATTGTATTGATAATCGTCTTCAATTTCTCTGTGCCCTTCGATCTTTCTCTGTGCACGTATCTGTGCGTTTTACAGTTTGTTCGCGTCTCTGAGATGTTTTCTAATTCAGAGTGCTGGCCCCAATCCTCATCTGTTGCATTATGCAATCCATTCAGAATGCGTTGCTGAGAATGCCAATATAATTTTCATCTAAGCACCAGACCCCCAACTGAGGGAGAGAGTGAGAGAGAGAGTGAGAGAGAGAGCACATACTACACAATATACGGGATTCTGGGATTCCATGGCTCCCTTCCCGTCCCGTTTGGAATTCTCCACCATCTTCTCTCTGCATTCGGCTGTTTGAATTTTTCAAGCCGCTGAAGAACAAAGCTACCCGAGAACAGGCAGTCAGGCCCCAAACGGAGCAGATTGCCTTGCTCTGGAAGCAGACACAGGCAGAATATTTGAATGAGAAGTGAAGCTTTTGTCTGTCGCGGGTCGCTGGGAGCTGAGGGCACACAGACAGATACGCGTGTGTCTGCCAGTGGGATGAGGGTAGACAGACACTCTGCTTTCAGAAATTTCATATTGGCATGGACTCGCTTGCTGGACGTGACTTTAAAGGCAGCTAGAGCGAACAGGCCCACATGCAAGGAGTACCACATACTATTATGACCTTGAGTATATATAGGCCTACTCAAGGTCCTGCAGGGGTGTTCAATTAAAGTTCCAAGAGGTCCGGTCTCTATATTTCCTTCCCAGCGGAGGTCCGGACAATACTTTTTTGGAATAGTTGGCAGTAATACTTTTTAAAAGAAAAAGAAAAAAAGTCCTAAACAGTCAAAATAGTCATCAAAAATGAGGATATTGGGTCTTGAAAGCCAAAGCAGTGGCATTTCAGAAGTTATAAATATATATATTAGATGTTTTGTCAGGTATCTATGTATGGCAGAAGGTCATGTGACTGATAAAAGATTTGTTTTGCTTACAATAAGTACCTACTAAACACAAACAAACAACATACATAATAATCATAATGCTCTCATTATGAGCAGAATACAAAGTTTAGTAATCTACAAATATTTTTTTTATACATTAATCATTTTTTATTATGAAAAGCTCATAACATGCTGATTAATAAGCCTAATGCTAAATGTAGATTAAAAAAAAAAGTCTTGTCATAAACCTAGTTTGAATGGTCAGAGTCATATACTGTATGTATGACAGAAGAAAATGACTGTATTTGCTTCATTCTTGTTTTCTGAAGCGTTAAGCGAAAGTATTTTTTTTTTTCTTTGTGCTACTGTTGTTAAAATTACCGCGTCATCTGCAGCTCTTGAAGCGCTTTGCATCTTTAGCAGGGGAGAGAAGCAACACGCAGGGAGCAGAAAGGGCTTGAATGAAGCCCGTTTGGCTCTAGATAAAAAATGTAGGGGATATAGCGCCAAATGATCATTACCATGAATGGCCCTGAGTGTTTTTGGTGTGAACAGCTTCGTTGTTTTGATGAAACGGGCTGCTCACTTTAAATTGTAGAAACAGTAAAATAGTGCTACAGTTGTCATTTTGTCTCATGTTCTGCAATTTGAGGATGCCTGTGTTATAACATATAGCTACTGTATGCTAGTGGTAATGCAGTCTTATAACCTGTATCTATACACATGGTCCATTTTGTGTATCATATATCACCATGCTTTTATATATATTTTCATACCACAATTTGTTGTCACCAGTGAATTTCCATTACCTTTCCAGTAATTTCCCTATACTAATACTAATTTGCTAATGAACCATTTAGCATGGATTCCAAACAAGAGTCTTGGGCTGCATTTTAGACATACATTAACGAACATCCCTAAGTTCCATCGGGGAATCCCCACCGCCATTTTGAAGTGCGTTCAACTTCGTCAAGTGGACGAGGGAAGTTTATTTGGGCAGACCCTCGACCCCTTGATTTTGACCGAGGGAGCAAGTCTACTTAACATGCACACTTCAGGCAGATCCATAAACCACAATGCACCATGATTGTGATGTCATTGCAGATCACGCTTAATTAGGTTTCAAGGGTTAGTTGGCACTCACCAGTAGTTGGCACTCGTGCAACGTAAGCAATTATGTACATCTGAGTGAGCGAGACAGAGGGAAGTTAGCAAGGGAAGGGCATAAAAAATTGGACTTTGAGATTGGAGATTGATACATCACGGTATGACCTCTTAGCTGAATTAAAAAGAATGCATAGTTTAAATCTGCAGGATTGCAGCGATGTAGTAAAGTGGAGGAGACTGTATATTTTTAAATTTTGTATATATTATTATATTTAAAAAAAAAAAAAAAAAAAAAGATGCAGCAGAGTGTGACGATAAATTACATATTGTCTGTAGAAATTTTGCAAGCTCAAACTCTAAATCTAGCTCAATGTGAATTTGCGATTTCTTATGAATTTATTCGATTTGATTCAATTGACTCAATTCATTAAATTTTCAGGGGGGGGAAAGCATGAAGATCCACCCCTAAATCTAACCCTTCAGTATACATAGGCAGATTGTAGGAAAATGCAAAAATTAAATTGTACAAATTCATATGAAATGCTGCTAAGTTGCGAAACGTAAAATAGTTCCAAATTGCCATATATATATTTGACTCTTCCAAGAATTTTCCAGTAGTTTTTTTGTTTTAATTTTTTTGTTTTGATTCTGACTTCTTTTCTAATTCACTAAAAAAAAAAAAGAACAATTTGCTCACAAATCAACAGCACTATTGATTGTAAACCAGTTTTCCATTTATCTAGCAGAATATTTATTTTAGATCCAGGCATAAGAGAAAAAATCTATATTTGCAATACAAATTTCCCTGTCTTTTCCAGACCTGGAAAGCACCATTTTAAAATCCCCTAATATTTGCAGGTTTTCCATGTGTTATAAGATAATATTTGTTGTATACATTAATTGATGGTCTTGGAATATATTGCAACAGCGTTAGATTAGGAGAAAGAAAGGTTGCCACAACTTTCAACAAAACATGACATAGGAATGAGAACTCAGCCTCATTTGCATACGCTGACATTTTGAAGAAAATATTTCAACGTTGGTGGAGATGTGTAATGAAATCCTGCCAGCAGCCCGTTATGGAATAATATTACCATAAAGGTAACCTATCCATATTCTCCAGTCTCGTTTTGTCCTCTCCTGCCATGTTCACTCTCTCTCTAGGATTATTTTTCTTCCGTTTCCTCTGATTTGTCTTGCCCGTGCTGAGCTAGGCTTCTCTATCTGACTCTTTGCAGGCTAATTGTGTGCCGCAGTGGAGAATTTGTTAGTGGTGACACCTTGCAACCCAGTGGGAATGCATCTCATTATCGGCCAACGTCCAAGAACATCAGACATTATTAGCTGTCATTAATCTGCAATATATATGGAGGCAGAATGAAAGAAGGAGGGGGCGGGGCATGAAGGGCAACACAGGACACAAAAGAAGAGGAAGTGCTGAGGGTCAGGAAAAGAAACCTCTTTCAGGTGAAAGGTTAATGTCTGTAAAACTCCTCTTTAAGATGATGATGGATGAAAAATATATAAAATTGAAAAAATCAAAAGTAAAAATATACTCTTATATTTAGACAGTGAGTGTAATGAACACATTCATTTAATACAAATAAAGAAAATAACGTTTATAAAAAAAAAAAAAAAAAAACTAATGACATGCCCTGACCCACAACTAAGTTCTTCCTCCATTGGAGCGATTGAAACATCAAATACTACCTTGAAATGCAAAGTACATTTTTGCAAATTAGACTCAAATGAAATATGGACTGTAGATCAATGATAGACTTATTTTCAATGGTGTAAAAAAGAACAAAATGTACTAAAATACTTTAAAGTACTAAATACTTTAAAGTAAATACTTAACTGTCATAATAATATAATGTCTTTTGATTATCTTCATTTGGGCACTTTTTGCTAAATATTGATTACAGTAATTGTGATTCATTTTGATTACATTTTTCATGATATAGTTTTTTTGTAATTCAATTGATGGCCTTAATTAGAACTTTGAAGATTTCTTTGACATCAAAATTACAATTACATGTAAACATATTCATGCATTTTCTTTTATTTGTATTCTCGTGCTGTTTTTCCTGAGGTGCTGACCTTTTTGCATCTTAATATATTTAAAGAGTGAAACACTGTCATTAAAAGATTATCGAATAATACCTCACACCGTTATAAGTAAATATATTGAATTCCAGGTTTTTAAACTTATTTCACGATTTGAAGCAATCCAAAGGAGGTTTTGTTGGATTGTATTTTGTATTCTTTTGATTTAAATATATATATTTTTGTCTCAGAATCCAGTTGAAATAAACCGCCTTTGACAAGCTTAAAGTAGATTTGGTGAACGTGCAGCCGTGGCGTGTTTGCGTGTCGCGGACCTCTCATATTTACCGCTACCAACAGTGTATTTAATTTGATTCAGCATCTTTTGGCTGTTTTTCCTGTACAGCCACGCCTGAAGACGGGTATATGCAAACGTGATGGGATTACAGCTTCTAAGCAGATTTTCATGGAGGAAGGGTTCAACATGGCCCACTTGCCTTGGCAAATAAAATACAGGCCGCTAAAACACAGAAGAACTTCTCCCCACCCCCCTCCTCAGTCTTTCTCTCTCGCACATTTGCTTTCATTAGAATAGTTTAGGTGAAAAGAAGCGTCCGTCTCCTGTGGATTTTCTCTGCTCTTTGAGCCAGGCCTGCTCTATGGCCCTAATGACTCAAAGTTCCCCTATAAAACGTCTACAGAGCAGCTCCCTGCAAATTGAGTTTCCTCTTTGAGCCAATTGAGTGTGGTTTATGTAAGCTGCGGGGAGCGCCTTTGAACCCTGCTTCCAACGCCGCCAGCTTGGGGTCACAGGAAAAGATGGAGGCCACTGTCGCAGACGCCCAAATTCATGCCACATTGAGGAAAACGGCTCTTCGGAGGAATGAAAAAAAGCATGCGGATTCCCATTCAGAGTTTAAGGAGCATGGAGCAGGTGTTTGCTTCCTTTATTGGTAGTAAATGAGTTTGTAAATGAGATTTCATGACATTAAACTCTCAAATGTTTAGATTATGCCAACTTTAAAGCCACAGCTATACAATCCTTTCCTCTTTTTGCTTGCTCTCTTAGAAACTAGTGAATCTTTATGGAACTCTGTTCACATTTCACGACGCCTTTACTGGACGTTTGATAAGCCCTTAAAAATAGTTTAGCTATTAAAATGTTCGTAAAATACAAAACAACACATTGCATTAATTGGTACCCTTCGATTCTGAATATGGTACATCTCATAATGCAAGTGGATGACTTACAGAGGCCTTTAAAACACAATCAGAAAAAACGGTCCCACTTTATATTAGGTGTCCTTAACTACTATGTACTTACATCAAAAAATAAGTACAATGTACTTATTGTGTTTATATTGTATTGCAAAACACTTTTGCTGCTATTGAGGTGGGATACGGGTAAGATTAGGGACAGGTTTGGTGGTATGGGTAGGTTTAAGGGTGGGTTAAAGTGTAAGGGAAGTGTCAGCAGTGTAATTATTATTGTAATTACAGAATTTTTTTTTTTTTTTGTCAGCTGAGTTATTTTTGCAATATGCAAATTACAAGAAGAGAAAGATGTAATTCTATATGTTTCAGTCATTAATTAGAGATATAAAGTCAGAAAAATGTAATATAAAGTCCCTAATTTTAACTGGCAAAAATTAAATTCAATGTTGCAATTACAAGATAACATAAGATGTTTATTTTTATTTTTTCCCCTTTCTTTAACTCCCAATGTGTGGGGGGACATGAGGGGGCCTCCAAACGGCTGGTGCCCGAGGGCCTCGTAGGACCGTAATCCGTCCTTGGGTGTAACCTAATGTAGTCAGGGAGCTTTGGTCATAATAATTAATAATATTTTTGACTTTAATAAAACAAGTTTATTTAGATGTTGCTCCATGAAGCACCATTTTTTAGGTTACCTGACAAAACATTTTTTTCTTCTTCTTCTTCTTTTTTTTTTTTTTTACAGCATAGATATGGAAAGGTCGTTAATGAAAAATCAGCCCAGTACAATGCGATGCATATTTAATGCAGGGCAGCATTCCCACCTCTGCAGATCGGCTTTCTATAAGTATCACTCGAAAGGTTTCTGGGAGCCTTGTCTCATGCTCTTTTGTTTCTTGGTCCCTTTAAGGAAGGGTGTTAATGCCAGTGGAATACGTTTGATCACAGGGGCTGGCGGCGGCCCGCGGTGGGTGATACGGCATGGCATTGGACTCAACAGGATTGTAGTGTTAAAGGCGTGAAAACACACACTCCTTCTCCTGTAATGAAAGCCGCTAAAGGTCTCAGCACAAATCCACCCACCCCAGCCCCGCAATTATGCACACGCACTGCCATAAATCTAATGTGCTTTCATGAACTGCAAGAGCACAGTACATAAAAAACGTGTTGCGGATTTGCATACAAACATACTTATTCCAAATCCCTCTCAGAAGTTGTAAATGATTGTCTCTTCCTGAAATACATTTCACCAAATTGTATTTAGGCATGTTTATGAATCCTATTATGCCGTGGGTTTGATCATATTTTGTGGACAGCAATGGCTTCCCCATCGCCTCTGAAAGGGGGGGAAACAGAAAGAGAGAGAGAGCGAGAGGGAGGGAGAGAGAGAAAATGGGCCCGGAGCAATAGATTCTGTCATTTGTTTCAGACAGACTGTGATTTCTGCTCTGCGTTTGACGGCAGGTCCTCCGTTGCTCTCTATGCTGGAGATGGATCCGCTGTGGTATCCTCCAGAAGGATAATTCAATAAAGCCTGTCACATGCTGTGATTGGACATAGTAATACTCCTGCTACTAACGCTAATGTTCATTTCAGCAGGTGAACGCTGGGCCTAATCTGTTAGCGGGGCTCTTGTCAACTGTTTGAGTTACATCTTTTGTTAGACGTTTACAGGGCATCTGCATAATCGCAAAAGTACGCCGTATTTGTTTGTTGAATTGTTCATACTGAGTATTTAATAGAGTGCAACAGTATGGTTCCTGAAGTAAAAATCTCATTCAGAATCTCTACTGAGAAATTGATTTTTTGTATAAACCTTTAAAGAGAGAAGTTTAGATGGAAAAGATCATGTTTATTTGCTGAATTCCTGGTAAAGTGTTACATTACCTCAAATCCTGAATGGAGATCCACCGATTTTAAAATGTTGCTGCAGTCACATTTTTACGAAGCAAAGTCTTTGCAAGTATGCTAGCTACCTAACATGTTAACAGACATGCTGTTTACTGACAATGCAACGTCATGAGAATTTGTATGTATTTGTCGTGACATAAAGTGTGGTATTACCACATGTACATGTACATTTATTTAGATTTGCATAGACACTGAAACATATGATATTGACAGCATCTAATACATAAATTATTTACGTATCAACAACTTTACAGAAGTACAATAGTGCACAAATACTTATTTATGTATATTAAAATTGTGGCTTTAATGTTTTTATTCTTTTGTATCCAATTTTCATATCAATGAAATTGTTTTCAGTCACATTTATTAAATACAGTTTAATTATCTACTTTGTTTAAAATTAACGTTTAACATTTAACATTTCACTTTGTTCTGTGCGACTTCTGCTGCAAACTCATTTCAAAGGATTACATAATGTTAAACAAGACAACACTTTAAAACCATAAAATGAATAACATTTCTGTAATGGTTTAACCGTTATGTATCATGTAATTTTTTATTTGCCGTAGGATATAAAATATATATTCTCAGTATAGTCCTGTGCTGTGACTGACAATATACCATCTGTTAGGTTTTTCTTTATAACTGTAAATATTTTTAAGAAATGGTTATGGGTAGGTTTAGAGGTAGGAGTGGAATTAGCAGCTCAAAGGAAATTTGTAGGTCAATTTCCTACACATTTTTGTCCATTACATTTTATATATTATTTTTATATTCTCTAAAAAATCTCTAAAAAAATGGTTATGTTTGGATTTGAGTGTAGGGTTAAAAGATCTAAAATGTATCTATAAAATGGTAAATGGACAAATAAATAACTTTACGATATAAAATATTTAGCTGTAAATACGTAATAATGTTTACATTTAAATGTTATACTTAAAAATGTTTAAATTATTTATTTTTACTTGATTTTTTCAAATGTTGAAATTACATATATGTACATAAATAAGATTATGATAGATAGATAGATAGATAGATAGATAGATACATAGTATTCATTTGCTGAAAAAGTAGGCAATCATAGTTGCGCTCCGCTCAACACTTAAAGGGTTAGTTCACCCAAAAATGAAAATAATGTCATTTATTACTCACCCTCATGCCGTTCCACACCCCTAAGACCTTTGTTAATCTTCGGAACACAAATTAAGATATTTTTTGTTGAAATCCGATGGCTCAGTGAGGCCTGCATAGCCAGCAATGACATTTCCTCTCTCAAGATCCATTAAAGTACTAAAAACATATTTAAATCAGTTCATGCGAGTACAGTGGTTTAATATTAATATTATAAAGCGACAAGAATATTTTTGGTGTGCCAAAAAAACGAAATAACGACTTATATAGTGGTGGCCGATTTCAAAACACCACTTCAGGAAGCTTCAGAGCATTATGAATTAGCGTGTCGAATCAGCGGTTCAGAGAGCCAAAGTCATGTGATTTCAGCAATTTGGCGGTTTGACACGCGATCCGAATTATGATTCGACACGCTGATTCATAACGCTCCGAAGCTTCAAGAAGCAGTGTTTTGAAATCGGCCATCACTATATAAGTCATTATTTTGTTTTTTTGGCGCACCAAAAATATTCTCGTCACTTTATAATATTAATATTGAACCACTGTACTCACATGAGCTGATTTAAATATGTTTTTAGTACATTAATGGGTCTTGAGAGAGGCTCACTGAGCCATCGAATTTCAACAAAAATATCTTAATTTGTGTTCCGAAGATGAACGAAGGTCTTAGGGGTGTGGAACGGCATAAGGGTGAGTAATAAATTACATTGTTTTCATTTTTGGGTGAACTAACCCTTTAAAGTCTGAAAATATTGAGCCTTGTCAACAATTGTATACATATGCATATTATATGGTTTCTTTTAGTTGTCAGTGGTATAGAGGGGCTCTTTACCTTGATCTCCTGCAGCTGTGGTCCATGTGCTCTTGCACAGTCCACCATTAATTGAGAGGACAAGCTGGTGAGTGCAGAGGTCATAAACATTTCTAGAGTTATAAAACTTTCATTAAGTTCTCACGATATCTTGCCACCTCGTGACCTCTCCTGCTCTTTTTTTCTCTGAAGAGCCCAGGAAAAAGAACTGGGGGCTTATTGCATTGGTGAACAAGCCCTGTCTTTGTGGTGCGCAGTCTTTTTCAAACTGTCTCGGCCTCTTGACTCGTCCTAAGCCAGAGATCAGTGCTTAGAAAGTGGCAAAACAAAAGGCTGCTTTAATGAGATTGTACAACAGAGCGAACAAGATGGGGGGAGTCCTGCAAATAACCAAACTCAGACCACTCCTTTCCCAAAAGGCCTTTTCACAATCCTCTCTAAGCCTGCTTGTATGAATACGGAAAATTATCAAAGGACTATCATTGCTCCAAAAGACTCGCTCTTAAAAAAGGAAGATGTAGAGAGGGATCGGTCTGCTGTTATTCCCTTACAAAGGCTTGAAATGCAAACGAATTCCTGAAGAATTGCCCAACATTGCTGACATTCTACTGAATGGGCTGTCTATTTGAAACCATTCTGTCTCAGAGAAAGACTTAAGATGGTCGAAATCATGACGCTTGAATACAGTTTAAGAAGCTTAACAGCTAAAACAAGCCATCTTGTTTGTAGTTTAACAGCTTTTAGGAATCTTATTTCAATCTCCTTGGCGATCCTCTTCCTGAAGACATGTTATCGAGAAATCTTTCACAAAATTGACTAGTTAATCTTACAAATCAAAAATAAACCACTCACAGAAATGATATGCAGGGTGAGACTATCAAGTGTTTGTGCCAACAGTCTCTCAATAATGTTGGCACAAGATACAAAAGCGAACAGATCTCTTTCACGGACCCTTCCATTTCAGCAGGGCCCCTGTGGAACTGTGGTGCTTGACCCCTAATCCAAAACGCCATTTAAAGAGGAGGGGGGAGGACTGAAAACATCTCAGGCTTTTTCTGATAACCATCACACTCTAACCCCATTATCAGGCCCGGGTCCTCACACCCCGGACCTGTCCCCTCGGGCCAGTGGCCTACCTCTCACCCGAACGCTTTTCAGCCTGACGAATGACACCCCGGAATAGCGGGATGAGTCTGTCGTGACCTTCTGCTGCCCTGAGTCTTTTAATGCTAACTATGTTATGACCATGTGCCCACCCCACACCAAATGAACTATTCTGCTTTTTGTCTTCTTCTTTACAGTTATTGTTTGTATTTTTTCAAAGGAGAAAATGAGTTGCAAGAGGAAGTTCACTTGTCCACCTTTGGTGACTAATTGCTGACTCATACAAACAATTCCACCTAGCTGTGGCTAAGTGTTTTGGGTTTCTTTAAGGTATGTGGACAATGTGAGAATCTTAAGATTGAGGCTCCGTCATGCTGCTTACAGCTGTGTCTTTTATGTTCTTTAAATTGCTTCCAGCAGAAAGTCAAGTCTGTGTCTTTAGGAGCAGGAAATTTCACTAAAGACTAAAAGACTCTTGATATGTGCATTTTGGCAAACCATAGTAAACAATTAATGTAAGTAATTAGACAGGCAACTGTTCACACAGAACAGATCCATGCTTTGAAGCAAAAAAAAAAAAAAAAAAAAAAAGAAAAGAAAAAAGAAAAATTATTATTTACTTGACACTCTTTTTTAAAAATTTAAAGAATCTTAATACAGCTCTTTGCCATACACTGACAAATCGTAGTGGCCAAAAAAAAAAAAAAAAACAAGAACAAGAACACCATAAAAGCCATAAAAGCATCATGAAAGTCACATATGACTCTTGTGCTATATCCAATCTCTTCTGAAGGAACAGGCAAAAATATAAGTTTCTATGTACTGATTACTTCAGTGTAGTTCTTAAATCTCATTTGTTTACTCATTTTGTCAGATTCGACATCATTGACACCAAATGCTATTGGTTATCCAATGTGTTAGTCACTGAATAATGTGCACCAGTCTGAATATATCTAATAGAGAATGAGAATTCAGAGGAAGAATTTCAGTAAATAACGACTTAAATTTGGGTCTGTTCCTCATACAAAACTACTTCAGAAGATTCAGAAGACTTAAAAGGATTAGTTCACTCCAGAATTAAAAATTCCTGATATTTTACTCACCCCCATGTCAAATAAGATGTCTTTCTTTCTTCAGGCGAAAAGAAATTAAGGTTTTTGAGAAAAACATTCCAGGATTTTACTCCATATAGTGGACTTCAATGGATACCAATGGGTTGAAGGTTCAAATTGCAGTTTCAGTGCAGCTTCAAAGGGCTCTACACGATCCCAGCCGAGGAATAAGGGTCTTATCTAGTGAAACGATCGATCATTTTCTAAAAAAAAATAAAAATAAAAATGTATATACTTTTCAACCACAAATGCTTGTCTTGCACTAGCGTCCACAACTTCGCGCATTACGTAGTCATGTTGGAAAGGTCATAAGTGATGTAGGCAGAAGTACCGACCCAGTGTTTACAAAGCGAACGTGCAAAGACCAAGTCAAATGCCCTTAACCAAAAAAAAGAAAGGTAAAACGATGTCGGACAATTTTGAAGTTGGAGGAGAAAATGAGATGGAGTTTTTCGTACTTCCGCCTACGCCACGCGTGACCTTTCCAACGTGATTACGTACTGGGTGAAGTCGTGGATGCTAGTGCAGGACAAGCATTAGTGGTTAAAAAGTATATAAATGTTTTTTTTTTTTTTTGTTTTTTTTTATGAAAATGACTGATCAATTCGCTAGATAAGACCCTTATTCCTCGGCTGGGATCGTGTAGAGCCATTTGAAGCTGCATTGAAAGTGCAATTTGGACCTTCAACCCATTGGTAACCCTTGAAGTCCACTATATGGAGAAAAATCCCTTAATTGCTTTTTGACTGAAGAAAAAAAGACATGAACATCTTGGATGACATGGGGGTAAGTAAATTATCAGGAAATTTTAATTCTGGAGTGAACTAATCCTTTAATATATTACAATATACTATAGTGGAATACAGTAGGCATGTGGTTTACTTTTATGTTATTTAGGTATTCGTAGTGTAAAAGCTAGAACAGAATACAGGTTTGGAACAACATGGAATATATCAAATACTCCCCTGAGTTCAGTAACTGAGTAAGTGTGCACTCAGATGAAAAACACAGACTGTTTAAGACATCATTAACTCAATCCTTTTCTCTCAAAGGGTATAGACAACAGTAGGTAGGCAACAGAATTTGACTGCACTCTCCAAACTGATCCAGAAAGAAGATTAGCGGCTCCTGTCGTACACCCTCATGTGTTTTCTGCATAGTTACACCAGTCTATCATTATTCATTGAAGTATATATATGTTTTGATCATTTTTAATCTGAAAAGCGATGCTGAATTAACCGTTTGAATTAATCATGGGAATTAACGCTTTAATTCGTCCATTCAGCCCACGTCTTTGCGTCCAGCTGCACTGGGCTGCTTAACAGCAGTGGTGGAAGCATATGCTTGTGTTACGGGGGGTGGAGGCCGAGTCTCCACGGAGAACTCTTACAAAAGAGACACAATATCAGCCCTCAGACGCGTGCAATGACTTAAACGCTCCATTGTATTAAATATGAATGGGACTCCATTGTCCGACCCCGTGCGAGTGGGGAGGCAGTGTTGTCGATTAGCCACATGATTAAGCAGATGACACGGAGGGGCTGTAAAGGTAAATAAAGGCCGCCTTCTGTCACTTCCTGTGCAGGGACACATGGCTGCGGCCTCCCGAAGACCTGCCAGAACGCCCTCGCCAGCGCGTTAGAATACAGCTGAGAGCTGGCAGACAAAGGAGGGGTGAGCGGTTTGATTAAAAAAGCATGAATAACATAGTCATGGTCTATGTCAGGTGTTAAGTATCTCATTGAGCCATTTGCATGTCAAAGGATGCGTTTTTTCCCCTTGTTTTGTGTGTGTTGTGTGTGTGTGTGTGTCCCACTCTAGTTACATGCCAGTGTGTGCGTTACACCTCCTATGAAGAGGGCACCCTCTCATTGACAGCTGTTACGGTACGGCATCGTTTGTCAAAACAGATTTTATTAACACATTAACACCAAAACAAAATGAATGACTGTTCATAAGACCATATCATTTGAATCAGTGACCTGTGCCACTATTTGAATAGCAAACGCATGAGAAAAGACAGAAAGTATCAACGAGTATCAATTTTTTTGATACGCTGGCAGTGAATGTTCTTTATTAGTATGAAATATGGGCATGTGTTGATATATATTCCTGATTTAAATTCTGGAAAAAAAACAAATTGCTGTTGCGTGCAATGTTAAACATTTTGCATGGGGTTCCAGTCACTCTGCATTGTCGTAATGTCACATGCTTTTGTCCTGCATGTTTTTTTGTGCTATCTGAAGCCTTCCCAATCCATCTTCTGTAACAGCGCTGGATGTATCATCATTCTAGTTTAATGATGATTTGAAGCTAACCTTAGCGTGCTCTTGCCACTTTCTTCCACCCGCTTCATTGTGGGACATTCAGGTAACTAATCTGCCTTTAAATATGTCTCCAAGGGAACGCAACTAATTAGCACTGAAATTTACTGCCTTCACTTTTATTGACTTGTCCTACTTCTCCGATAATTAACTAATGAGGGAACTAATGAGCTATGTCATTCACTCATGCTGTTCAATTAAAGTACAGAATCAATTATTGAAAATAGGTTTGCATTTTTGCCACCTCTTGTGTGGACGACAGCGGAAAGTTTCAAAATGAAGAGAAAAGACTTGGGGAAAGTTTAGACTCTTTCACCACAATTCTCTTTCAGATGTGCTACTGTATGTTGTCGTGTGTAAAAGTGGAAATACAACAGAATGTTGTGCAAAATGTATGATTAACAATTACCTTGCAACTCTTTAGTGTATGTTATATTGTAAATACATTAGAATTACCCAAAAACTACCCTCTTTTTTTTTTTTTTTTTAACAATTTAGTTGTGGGCTGCTGGTTAAACACATTGGAAATGGATTTCCTTAAACTTAAAAATAAATGTATAAACTCTATTGAACAGAAGAGTAATGTCCATTATTTACAAACTATATACACACCCCCTTCCACCTGTGTGTTTGTTTATTACATTTAAAATATTATCTTAAATATCTTCTAACAATAAAACTGTAATACTCTGTAATCTGTTTGAAAGTAAATGAAAAAAAATAAATAAAATAATCTGGTTATGTCCAACAAACATTATTCACGTCTAAGTACATTTTTTAAATGTTTTTTTTTAATTGTGGGAAAAAAAAAAAAAAAAAAAAAAAAAATATATATATATATATATATATATATATATATTTTTTTTTTTTTTTTTTTTTTTTTTTTTTTTTACCTAATAGTAGTCTGGATGCAGCAAAAATAGAAATTGTATTCTAAACACTATAGGCTGTAAAGCAATCATTGGATTGTTTCCAAATCTGAAATAATATTTTGGCAAAATGGAAAGTCATATTTTGGTGATTATCAATTATAATAGTTATTTCAAATGTGATTTCAGACCTGTTTGTCAGCTCTATTGCACAGTATGACGGCCAGTGATCTCTCTGAGTAAACAATGCATTAGTTTGCTAATCTGGAGCTTTGTAAAAACACTAGTGTCATTAAAGAAAATTAATTACGCTAATTCACTGCCAGCTTCATTCACAGATAATCAACTTTCTCATCATTGTAATTCACACTGCTATCAGACACCATGACTGCACTCGTATGAGTGTCAGCTTTTAGAACAAGTAGTTGTTATTTTATTAAAATTGTGTTCTTATGATAAATTATTATATTAACGTCTTATGTGTTGTATTAGCATTGTAACTGGATTAAGTCTGGAACAAAACAAAACACAACTTCTTACTGAGGCATCTAAAATGATTTGTATTTTACAATTTTAAGGGTATGCGAATAGTAATAAAGCATTTAGTTAAATGTCAAAAGGTATTGATGTAAAAGAAAATTACAACTGCAGCCAAATTTTCAGATTGGCATACAAACAGTACGCTTACACAATACAATGGATTTGTTTTATAAAGAAAGGTGGTTTAAATACAAAGAGTGGAATCTCATCTCCAGCATCAGAAGCCAAAGCAACATAAAACCCTTCTCAGATAATTAAGGCATTAAACATGCCTATATTTTCGCTTAATTAATAATTAATTTAATGAGAGGATGAGGCTGTAAAAATCACTAATTAAAATGCTGGAGCAGTGCAGAATGCATAGACTAATGGTGAAGGGGAAAATTATGCAAAAAGACTGGAAAGAAATCCCGCCACCATCACCAGCAACCTTCCCCAGCCTCCTCCGTGTTTGGGCTGTATCAATATTCTAATAATACCAAGCATGCCAGAGGTCCTGGCTGGTGTGCCAAGCAGCATTGAGTGGATGTGACAGGCTTGCAGAAAGATGCAAAAGCCAAGGACATAAAATTCATCCCGACAGCAACCTTGGAGATCATCCCAGGCTAGAGTCTGCTGCTCTAAATTAGACGAATAAACTCTAAAGAGCATAATGGAGTCGACTCTGTGTCAGTGCTGTGACAGGCTGCTGCATTTACACAACAGGCTGAGCGTGACCAAACGTAATACTACCAGAAACATCACTGTACTAACCGCCACTACGGTTTTATTTACTATTATTTATTGTGCTATCATTTCGTTCAGAATCACTGATGCAATGGAATTTTGACACACGCATTAAGTCTTTATCAGAGGTTTCTTGGTTTGCAGGTTTTCTTACTTTCAAAATATAGATTTAAGACTTAAATAATGCACTGTTTTAGTCATGTTGTACCTATAAAGTCAACCTGAAATTCTGGTCACAACCCGTTTTCAGATTATACACATTATATCCATGACGTAATAGCTGACTGAAATATGTTATTCAATGAAATGTTAGAGGGATTTGTGATTTCAGCCAAATAAGCCATTTTTTTTTTCTCAAACATATAGCCTACTCTACCAATTAATCGTGCGCAAGAACATGCATTCATTCTTATTCCCTGCACAAAAATTTCCCCACAAACGCTTCCCCGCCTTTGACGGAATTTTCCAGCAATCCATATTTTCACTGTTATGTGGTAGGGGGCGCTATTACGCTTCTTCTGAAATAGTACAGAATCTTCTGATCAAAAGAAGCAGAAACAAGCGATAGAAGCATTGCTTATGCTCATGTGAGCTAACGCAATCATCAAACATTAAACAGCACATAAATCAAAAACTGCCTAATGTTACCGAATGAAATGTTGAACCCACGAAGAGTTATAGGACTGTGCAAGCTTTGGGGGTATTGATGGACAGGATCTAGTCAATCTATGTTTTGATCATCGTTTTGAATCTGATCTGGACATAGTTTTTGACAAAAAAAAAACAAAACAAAACATGATTTTCACGTTTTTGTTCAAAATGTTGTGTTTTTATGAAACTTACCTACATTCAAGTGTAGATAAAAACAAAAATGCTTGAAGGACATGCAACAACAGCACTACAGTACTATATGCGTCCTCCATCATTTTGACTTTGCATTGCGGATCTATTTCAAAAATGTCAAAAAACGGCTTTTCAGCACAATGAATTCGACCGATTCGACTTTGGCTTTGGAATTTCAGAATGATCACTGCATCATTTCAGATTCGATGAGTCCGAAGATTATTCCAGTTATGAATGAATTATTCTGTCACATACTTTTTTAATGCACGTTTTATTCCTAATACATTTACTATAAGTTTCTTCTCTAAATATGTTTCCATCATGTTTTATGTGCATTTTATTTCGTTGAATAAAGAGTATCCACCAACCCAGCGAATACGAGTTACATTTATTCACATCTTGTGCAGTATCTTACATTACTGCATGCATAAGTTTCAGAAACCCACTTTAAAAATGACAGAAAAGTCAACTTACAGTACATTTAAATCACGTTTTATCAAATTTGAGGGGAACAACATTAGGCTGTGTTGTCGTAACCGTTCTGAACATGCTTATAAATATCCAAATAACTGTTTCAAACCAAAATTACTGAGATAGTAAGAAGAGAATCTACAGTGCACACACATTCTTTAACATCCACAGGATCCAACGCACAGTCACACTGCGATACTCAGCAAAACCTCTGTGGCACCAGAGATCAGCATTAATAAAAGCTCAGTCTCAGCATATGTCACCTCACTTCATAACACCTTCCCAGACAACCATCCAATGAGAGTGCACACTCTACCTCAAACCCAGAGCGCTCATGACATTGGAGCCAAGGTCACGCCGTACCCTCAAGGATTAAAGTGTGGAATGACCACTCAAATAAACCAATCACATCTCTACATCCACAACCTTCCACTGGCCGATGTCGACCGATCTCTGCTCTGCTACAAAGACGAGACGGTATGTACATGGTAAAAACAGACAGATAAGACATGGTCATGTAGGGTATGGGTAAAATTTCCATCACATTTCAGATAGAGTTGACACATTCCACAAATACAGTGCCTATTAAAGTCATCATACCCTGTGAAAAGCTTTACCTTTTGTCACATTATACCCTGGAAAATAAAATAAATGAAGTCTGACTTTTTTTGAGCTGTATGTACAAAAATGCATACAGTGGTAAAGTGATCAGCCCCTTAGAGTATACCTTGGTCAGGTGCAAACAATCAATTTCCAGAGGCTATGCGTATGGCACCACCAACACATTGCCTAGATCAGGTCGTCCGTCCAAACTGGATGACCCAGCCAGGAGGACATTGATCAGAGAAGCTACCAAGAGGCCAAAGGCAAATTTGAAGGACTTAAAAGGCTTTATGGCTGGGAGTGGGACTGGTCTGTCTGTGCATGTGACAACTATCTCACAAGCTTTACACAAAGCTGGCCTGTATGGCAGGGTGGCAAGAAAGTAGCCTTTCCTGAAAAAGTGCCACACTCAGTCTTGTTTGTGCTATGCAAAAACACACCCAGAAGACTCTGATGCCATCTGGCAAAAGGTGCTATGGTCTGACGAGACCAAAATTTACCTTTTGGACTGAACTTCAAGCTTTATGTTTGGCAAAAAGCAAACACAGCACACCACCCCAAACTATTTTAAAGGGGTATGATAATTGTCTGTAGGCACTGTAGGTTACAAATTGGTCTGTGAGTTTTTTCAAAGCAGTAAAGGCAAAAATGCAGTGTCCATTACAGAGAGAACTATATGCTGGACATAAAGTTAACATAAAGATAGAAAACCAATTGCCCAAATAATTTTGTTTTATAAAAAAGTGATTTAATTTAGGGTCATATACCCCCAGTTTCACAGACAAGGCTTAAGCCTTGTCCCAGACTAAAATGCATGTTTGAGCTGTTTTAACTGAAAGCAACATGCACTGGCATTTCTTATTTTTTATTTTATTTTATTTTTTTCTTCCTAAGGCATGTTTATAAAAGCTACTTAAATGTCCTAATTGAACTAAGGCCTAATCCTGGCTTAATCTAAACCCTGTCTGTGAAACCAAGCCATAGGATTTAATTCAGCCAATATCTGGACATATTTTTATTTTGTTAGAATCTTTAAGCAAGGATTTTACAAATATATTTTGGTCATGCTCTAGATTAGGGTCCAATTCTCACTATAACTATTAACTATGACTTTTGCCTCAATAAACTCCTAATTACTGCTTATTAATTGTCAATAAGGTAGTTGTTAAGTTTAGGTATT
Organism: Hypophthalmichthys molitrix; assembly: GCA_037950675.1. Lineage (NCBI taxonomy): Eukaryota > Metazoa > Chordata > Actinopteri > Cypriniformes > Xenocyprididae > Hypophthalmichthys > Hypophthalmichthys molitrix. The sequence continues at coordinate 7,603,637 of CM075514.1, read as the reverse complement.
GTGTAGGATTAAGGGATGTAGAATGTGGTCATGCATTAATATGTGCTTTATAAGTACCAATATCCTAGTAATATGCATGCTAATAAGCAACTAGTTAATAGTGAGAATTGGACCCTAAACTAGAGTGTTTCCATATATTTAATGTTGAAGTTTCTTTGATTTTTATTGCTAAAACTACTGAAATTACACAAATCACAACCCAACTGTTCATGCATTACAACAAATAATATTCAGGTTTGTTATGTATATAACCGTATTCTCTATTTGTGCCCATTACCAGTGTTTAAGAACGATTAGCATCTCACGGTTTGTGCCCTATGGGACTGTTAGCTACTTATACGTGTCAACTTTATAATGCTAAGACAGTTGTTCTAGGCTTTATGCCAGTGAATCTCAACCGTCAAATAATGAGCTAATCAGCAGAATGGATCATTAATCAGAATTTACTTGTTTGTTACTGTATTTCACCTCTTTTAGCCTGTTGAGCTATTTGTGCGCTAATCACTTAAATAGTATGCCAATTACCAATGGATTCGAACATCTATCTCGCCGTCTATCTATCACCTTTTCATGCTGCAATATTCTTCAATTAGAGCATTTTTGTACCCTACTTCATCATGGGCTAAAGTAATCAAGATTAATCTCGCTAGCTGACACGCGCTGTTTGCTAAGGCACACACACTACAATTGCTCAGGGCAAGCATCATTAGGAAATGCAATAAAATTAGGCAAACTGATTATATTTCAAAACTCAGAAGCAAAATAAAACACAATTTGGGGCCGCCAATTAGGGGAGTTGTTCTCATTGAGCGCCAGCCATTATGTGGCATTATTGTTATGCCTGGGCGCCGCTGCGGGCTGACGGGAGGGGTTTGGCACGTCCTGGCGGCCTAAAGTCACTGCTCTTTCAATGCCAGTGTATGACACTGCTCTGAGTATTATTCACTTTAGAGATCTCTTTGTTTGATTCAAGGATGTTTCAGTTATTGTTGTACTTCAGGTAACAGACAAAACTGCAACATTTTGCTTGCTTTTTACACAAGTACTAATATTTGCAAGTAATATTTGCTTAAAGCATTATATCAGCATTCACTTGACAGTTATGTTTTATATTTAGTAAATATTTTAAATTCAGTCATTTACAAATGGCCTCAAGCATGCTGAATAAAAATAATTTAAGAAGATTGCTTGATAGCTATTTTAATGAAAAAACAGCAAGTTTGTGTAATTAAATGCTAACTAATAATAGTGTCCTTAATTAATACCTAAACACAAGTTGTTGTTTTTTTTTTTCCCACTTTTATACAGTCAAACCAAAATTTATTCAGACACCTTAAACATTTAATTCATTATTACAGTTTATTCACTATAGTTAAAAAAAAAAAAAAAAAAAAGTAATAAAATATGACAAGATCTCAGAGTTAAACTGTGTCAGAAAAAAATTCATCTTAATTATGTCAGATAAAACTTAAGCAAAACATGGTCAGGTCAAAGTGTCTAAATAATTTTTGGTCCCAAATTGTTTATAAATTTTATTAATAGTCCAGTGTATGAAGAATTTTTGGGTATAATATGTGACAGTTTACTTTTTTGCTATCCTCACTTACATAAATGAACTATAGTGTCCTGCACCCACTAGTAAAAATATATCAAAAAATATATAAAATGTCTGAATAATTTTTGGTTTGACTGTTCCTACAGTATATGTCAGGAATAATAACAGTGCTAATAAATTAAACAGTTCAATATTGCAGAAGAGCATCAGACAAAAGAATATTTGAAGTGAAAAACTTGAAGTTGATTTTCAGTTCAAGATTAGTTTTAAAGGAATGAATAAATAAAATGAAACTTGTCACCTGTAACATGCTGTCGATTATCACAGGAAATGTGTTCCACTCTTCTCATTTCTCTCTCTCTCTCTCTCAAATATAAACATAAAAAAAATAAAATAATTACATGTAGTTGAATTAAAACACTTAAAATTAAAGTATATTGGACTAGCCATTACACCAGCATAAATACTGTATCTACAGTCATAGGACTTAAATCTAAATATGTGTTAAAATGAGACTATAGGGCACTAACAAAACTTCTCAGTGAAAATACAGCCAAATATTATTAAATAGAACTCCATTCTAGACAGCTATACATAAAAGCCTGGTAGAGGACCCAGTGTATTTCCATGTAAATATGAGTACTTCCACATTCCACTGTAGCCATGATGTTTGCTTTAAAAAAAACTGAGGGACTAAATTATTCTAAATGATCATCTATTTTCAACATTTTACCACAAATGCTGTCGTTACAGCTTAATTACACCCAGAACATTCCTTACTATACCCACCCAGGTTGAGCTATCACTCTGTATACAAATGTGCATGATGACCCTGAAATTTTTTACCTTTTCCAAAGCTCACACCCTCTAACCTCTACCCCTCGACCATGGCCTTATGAATTATAAATGCCATAATTACAGCCCGTGTCTAATGTAATTTGATCAGTTTCTGTCTTCTCTTCAGATCCTTCACAGAGTGTTGACTCAGTAACCGTCGCTGATTTGTCCCTTGTCCTACACCCCTCCCCCTCACCCCCTTCTCACGCTTATTTCATCATTCTGTATACACATAGACCTCCAGTGAAGGGAGAATAGTTAACAAACTCCGGGGATGATTGATGGGCTAATTTTCAGCCCTGAATAAGGCAGTTTTCTAAGTCTGTTGATTCTCCATTTATTAGCTAATAGAAGCATTTATCAAAAAAGTCGCATTTTTTGCTTAAGCAATAATTGCATTTTTAAATCCTCATTAAGGCTTCCATGCATACATAATCCAATTGAATAAATGCAGAATTGAAATGAAGGATTAATACTGTGCTTTTCCTTTGGTAAACGGAAGGTTTGAATGCTTAAGTATGCACGATATATAGGCACATTCCGTGGCTTACATCCTGTTTAAGAATTTGGAAACTATTAGTGCAGTCCTGTAGGCTAAACCTGACGGTTTTCAGATTTAAGGACTATAGTGGATGCAAATATGACAAAACATTCACTATATGCCACAAATATCCATTTCTAGTGCTCATGTCGGCCAGGTGTGTGTGTGTGTGTGTAATGTGTGTTGTAATGTTAGCCTTTAGCCCGATCAAACAGGAGTCAAGTCTTGTTACCTGGCAACCGTCCCAGTGGCCAGCTCCGCTCCAGAGCGGAGCCAGTTTTAATCAGACAGCAAATTTGCAGTGCAGAAAACAGACAAGCACTCAAGCTAATCTTGTTAGCACGATGAGGCCGTTTTCAGATATCACTGCAAATCAAATCATCCCGCAGGCTTTGAGCTCGGGGTCTTCGTGGTGGCAAACGTGTGTGTATCTGCGCATGACAGGGAATATGGATTATTTGTTGTACCTGAGCATAAAGAATTTAAAGGAAACTGAAGATAGGTTAATGTTGCATTCCTGTTAGCAAACATACATCTGCATTATGTACAATGCGCACAGTATAGGTGCTTTTTTTTTTTTGAATCCTCAGAAAACCTGCAACATAGTGTTCAGTATACAGCAGGCCACACCGAGCTGGGTACTGTATCCCACAACTTCCATTTTGAATGTGACAAAAGGAGAAAAGCTACTTTTCTCATTTTAGTTTAGTTTACATTAAAGGACTAAAATAACTACAACTAAAACTTAATAAAAAACTATAGACATATTAAAAAAAAAAATGACAAAAACACAACAAAATTAATAAAACTTTAGCTAAATATAAAATAAAATCTAATTCAAAATATTAACAAAAACTGTAATAGTATATCAATTACACTAAAATAGCACTGATCATATCATCAGTTGTTTAACATTCCTTAACACAAATTACTTGGAAAAGACAAAATAATCTGAAAGTCTGAAATAATTCCAGAAGTCATATATTTAGTCATTAGATTTAGATTTCAAAGTCATAAAGTCATACCCAGGTGAAAAAAAAAAAAAAAAAAAAAAAATACACTTCCATAATGTACTTAAAATGCTCTATTTCCACGCACTAATTTTGTACTTAATATACTAAAAATTATTCTTTAGTACTTCTTAAGATAAATCTTAAGAACATCCAAGTGTACTATACTGTGCTATTTTGAGACACCATGAATATGAACTAAAATGTGCTTTTAATAGACTATCTCTGTAATAATTTTTTTTTTAGTTACCACTTGTAGTACACAACAGTGTGATATATTACTGTTTGAAATAGTTGCATAGTATGAACTGTTTCACATACTGTTTTAAAAAGTTGCCAGTATACAGTATAGTGAATGGCTAGTATTTAGCTTACAACAATTGTCTCAATATGCAGAAATATTAGCTGCAGAAGGAGATTGAAGAGGAGGATTTATCCAAACCATGTGTGATCGAATAAATTCAGCAAGGTGGTTTGTTAAGAAAAAAAATCTATAATGAACATTTTGAACTCCCAACAGCTTATCTTCCTCTTCCTCTTCCTCCTTTCTGTTCTTTTCTGGCTCTTTATAGAAGAACCCCTCGTTTCTCTCTCTAAGCCCTTACTGCCCCCTTCCCCCACTTTTTTGGTCATAAGCTCGGTTCAATTTTGAAGCATCGGTCTCCCTGTAGAGCGTCTCTCTCGCCCTGAGCCATACAGAGCGCTGAGACTCAATCCACAGGCCCCTGGAGAACCGCGCGAGGAGAACAAAAGGAACCTGCAAAGTGTGAAACTTAAAGAGATGTACTTTGATAGCCTGAGATACCTACTGGAGCGCTGATCCAGAACCCAGAGAGATTTGACAGAATCAAGGCCTCGCTATAGAGAAACGGAGAGAGAGAGTCAGTGAAGTGGGTCAAGCCCAAATTCAACTCGCTAAAATTCAGGGAAAACTCCTCTAAAGATAATATCACATCCACATTACTTTCACTACCACTACAAAGAAAGTACCAAACCATGGTGATACAATGCTATTCTTTGAAGTACCATGTAAACACCACAGTACATGGATGCAATATATCATAGTACCATGGTATTATGGTCAACAATCGATTTAACAAAAAGGAGGAAGACGAATAAATTAAAGTCCAATTTATATTAAAACACTTCTATGATAAACATGCAGTTTCTCAATTAAAAGTTGTTTTGGCAGTGAATAGGCAGTAAAGTAGGCAGGTTAGACCATTATTAACATTTGAAATAGTCATTGTGGTGTAATCAACAGCACATTATTCTCACATGACAAGACAAGGATAAAAGAGAAAATGGCTCCTGACTGTGTGTCCATGTTGATAAGTTTTAGGGTATGTTTACATGACAACTATGTACCAAAAAATAGAAAAGATTTTTTTTCTTTGTACAGATGACAACATTATCAAAATGATCCCCATTCACACTGATCCGCGAAAACAACTAAAAATGCTGCATTATGCTGCCAGGCCAGTAGGAGGCACTGTCACTTTGTAAAGAAAGATTGCGCGCTTGGGCACATATGCATTCTTTTACAGAGCACTCGGGCCAAACATGCATGCCTATAGACTAAACGTATTACGCATGTGCATGCTGTCACTGTTTTCACAGTTTCGCGTTTTTGTAGTTTACACAGAGATACCCGTTTTCAATAGTTTGCGTTTTCAGGCCCCTGTGTAAATGAACGGCCATAACGCATAAATAGATTTCCGTTTTTAGTTGAAAATGGTGTCATGCAAACGGCCCCTAAGTTAGTACAGGTTGTAAAATGTCAAATGGCAAAACTAAATAATAATTTTAGCATTGAAAAATATCTTTTAAAACATATGTTTTTTTCTTTAAAGATGAGAGCCAGCTAAATAAAGAGAGTGACACAATGCATTTCACAGGCAAACACACTCAGGGAATCCCTCTGCACTATGGGTGTTGTAAATATAGCGATGACGATTGCTCTAAATGAAGATGTAGTTTTCAGCTCTGTTACTGCCAACACTACAGCATGCTTTCATTCCAGCATCACCATTAAGACAATCATTTTCTAGTTGAGCTGCAATAAAATCACGTGCCTTATCTTAAATGCTTCATTACGATTGCAAACACAAACGGATCGGCCGCTGTTCTTAGCCCTGTTATTTGACTTTATTTGATGTTGTTATTGCCTGCTACCATTGTTAGAATTAACCCACTTTCACATTGGACCTTTTGTATGCCCATTTTAGCATATTTATTCTAGTAGCTTAAGAGGCAGCATCAACCACTAAAAGCAGTTAAAAAGATTTCATTCCAACCTTGATGGGCTCAATAAAAAGGAAACAACTGTTTTATATCCACCCCCCCATAAGCAATACACATACGTACTATTATTACATTTGTATTTTATTCCTTCTAACAAACTTACATAAAATCAGTAGGGTGAGTGGTTGTTTGGCCTTTTCTCCATTGGACTAATCTAGGCCAGGTTTCATCATTTGAGACAGTTGGCATAAGACTCATTTGAAGATTTATGAAACTTCCCAACCCATTAGTTCTGAATTCTTCAAGAGAAGTGGAGCAGAACAGAAAACTGTATATATTGTTTCATTAGGTTAGAGAAGCACAGCTGTTGGTTTATGAATAAAAGAGAAAGTATGATTCATTTATTGACATATCTTACTTAATTCTTTGCAGCATAAATTATAAGAGACAGTGAGAAAATTGCAGCAAAGGAGAGTTAAGGCAGGATCTACTTGCAGTAGTCACATTTATGAGAACTCACAAAGATCACCTGAAACGGAGCGCTACTTATACACAGACTAAGTGAAGGGAGAAAACAAGGAACAGGTGCAGTGAATCAATTAACCAATGAATAATCATAGCAACCAATGAACAAAGGACAAGGGACAATGGAAACATGAACTAAAAGGTAAATTAAGAAGTACAAACTAAACAGAAACCTTACGTGACACCGATATAGTATTCCCTCATAGCAATCTGTGGTAGTAGCTCATTCAGTCATGTTTCTAATAACTGTCAATCACATCTAATTATATTATATTGTAAATATAACATTTTAGTCAAATCACCTTTATTTATATAGCACTTTATACAATGAAGATTGTTTCAAAGCAATGATGCAAATGTCATCAGATATGAGATAAATTCAAGATCTGCTGTAAAGCAGCTCTACAGAAGACAACGGTGTCGGTATTCAGCTCAAGTCAGATCAGTGTTGATTCAAATCAGTTCAAAATTCGTCAAATATGAAACAAAGTCCATTCTATAAAGCATCTCTGCAGAAGTCAGTAGTGTCATCGTGGTGCATTTCCCATACAGCAACATAACTCAAGTTAAATTAAAGTGACGTGTAGCCAAGTATGGTGTCCCATACTCAGAATTTGTGCTCTGCATTTCACCCATCCAAGTGCACAGTGAGTATTGAACACACACCCGGAGCAGTGGGCAGCCATTTTTGTTGCAATGCCTACGGCGCGATTTCCTCGAGGGCACCTCAGTTGTGGGTAATGAGAGTGGAAGAGAGTGCTGTTCATTCACTCCCCCCACCTACATTTCCTACCAGTACTGAGATTGAACCCACGACCTTCAGGTTACAAGTCCGACTACAAGTAACCATTTGGCCACAACTGCCGCATTAACTACCATAGTACGATGCATCGTTGAAGAAACTAACTAGCTAGTCAGGACTATTTCCTGTTGCATATATGTTGTTTGAACCACATTGGTTCAACAATATAGGACTGTCGTTAATGACGTCACGCATATGTGGCGAAGCAATAACTCCTGCTAATTAACTATTTGAGATCTCAGAGATGCTGCAGTTAAACATGGCACCCGATGACTTCACTTTTTTTGTTCCGTCATTTTGCTTTATTTAATGTTTGATTAATCACAGGTTCCTTCTTATGTCATACTCCAGGGTTCCCTTGCGCATTTATGCACATGCGCACTATTTAAAAACTATGCTGATTGTTGGCACACTAAAATATTGAAACATATTTAAATAAAATGAAAGATATAGAATGTACTGCATGTTAGCTTGCTTATTGTGCCCAAGAGCACAATTTATTTACAGTAAGTCCACATATCTTACTAACAAAACACTATATGCTTCTAACTACAGGCAGAGAGCTTGCTGTTTGAAAATGTTCATTTGAAGTATGATTTTGGGAAACGGCAAATCGTTGAACCACATTAGTAACGACGACAGAACTTGTAACCACAATAAGCTAACAATGCTTTTGGGAACTCAACTTCAGTATATTGTAATAAAACATAACATTTTAGTAATGAGTTTTAGAAGTTTTAAACACTTTTAGCCTGAAGGTAGATAGTATCAGCAGTATTGCTTTGTCCTGTTGTGGGAATCTTCCACTAGATTTAATTTTGTGCTTAATTTTCTCATAATTTCCATACATTGCACTGGGGTTGCCACTGAGGCTAAATGCACAAGCGATCGTGGAGATTATTGGTAATTTGTACCAGGTTACTTCAGGTATAAAGCACACAGGACACAGGAATTTTCCACCTAGTGTTGCCTTTTTGAACAAGTGCATCTTACTAGTCAATCCTGGCTCAAAGCATGAAACAGTATTACAACTAACTAGTATTACACTGACTTCAGTTGTCTGAGTTAATGAAAGCAAGGCATTGCTGGAAGGAGTTCTGGAAGAAAACATAACTCTGTAGTTAATCATCCAAACAGGTTTTACACTCCTACAACCTCATCTGTCTACAACTTTCATCTTCTACTGGACGGTCAAACAGTCCCGTCTCAGTTGGTCGACTCTTAAGGGATGCTCAAACAATGCATTGCTAGCATCACAGTGTTGGTAGCAGCATCCAAAATAACTTGCTGGAGTAGGTGCTACATTTGACTACAATTATTATTAATGCTTGACTGTTAAACATATGTTCTATATAGTATGAATATGTGTAATATGAATCAAATCCTGGCATACTGTACTACATGACGTCACTGTCATGTGACTTTTTTAGCACCAGTTACGTCACTTTACTGCCACCCACAGCCCCCTAACAGCGAGAGATCATAAGTAATAGCGTATGGACTTCTTGTATTATACTTTTTATACACTTCTCATTAACTTTTATTGTATAAATATGACCAACTTGGACATTTTCCTAAACATCTCCTTTAGTGTTCCACAGAAGAAAGCAAGCCATACACGTTTTGACTGAATAAGGGTAAATGATGACAGAATTTTTTATTTTTGAGTGAACTATTCCTTTAATTGCCAGAGACTTTCCATCTAGGTGACTGATTGGAGTAATAAAACAGGTACAGTTTTGAGAAATAGATTGCATACTATCCACAAATAAGATTCATTATTGAAGAATGAATTTTACAGAACATCTCTCATACTTGACATCAGTTATGTGCTCAGAGCTCTCATGTTCCTAACAGCTAACAAGAGGTTGATGTGTGTGAATATACAATGCCCTTAGATTCTCTCTCTTCACCTGTGACACCATCACTCTTAAGATGTATGAATTCAAACAGGATTATACACAGTATGTCTGCCCTCTCCTGGACACAGACACCACCCCACCCACTCTCACACACACACATACGCATCTCTAAATGTTGTATCCATATACTCACTGGTTTTCTAATGCTTAAAATGTGAATTGTTAAAAAAAAAAAAGTAAGGTTAATCCCCACTGTGGTGCTACCAAACGTTTTGTTTGAGCAACCAAACCAACCACATTGACTGCCAAACAGTCTTGGCCCAAGCACCACTGGTTGAGGGGGAGAGTTTGGGAAACCTGTTTCTAAATATTGTTTTTGCAATTCTGTTTGGTAACACTATAGTGGCAATAAAATTTTCACACAAATTATGATTACAAAGGCACATTATCATTCATAAAGACTTATTTTTGTGCTATGACCTAAAAAAAACCCTAACAGTGCATGATTTGTAATACATTTTGTCACATAACTAGATCCATACAGCTTTTCTGACGTAGTAAACTGTTCAGTAACTCACCTGGTTGCATTTGCGATGTGAGGGCTTGGGTACAAATTCCATGAAACACCAGTCCCGATAAAAGCGTTCAAAGATTTACAAGCAAGCTAAAATGGCATGATTGTTTCTGCCTCTGCTTAGCTATCTTAAGGCGCTCCTAATTTAGGGTAGGCCTTTGTGTACAGGGAAGTTATTTTCAAACGCGATAGAGCATTAACCTTTTAGCGCCACTAACATTTCATTTCCAAACTGCCGCGATACGAACCAACGTAAGCAACGTAATCTTTAAACGTTGTCAGATTCACGTTCATCTCGCACAAAACTGAATGCGGAATTAGCGCCACTTACTGGACATTTCACTTTGAAACTGTGGCGAAACATGCAAGAAACAACGTAAATCTTTCTGCTGAAAGGGGGCTGAACTTGGTATTATCCATCATTTTATTGTAAAAATGTAGTGTTCCTTACCACAGTGGAGCCAGACCTGAAGCAATGACGAAATAGTTGTTTAACAATTGGTTAGCATTATGTGGGCCAGATGATGTCAGCTGAAAATTATACAGGGACATGTTTTCAGTGTATTATATAATAGCTTCTATTCATTGTGTGTAAAACTAATGACAATACAGTTCACAACAGGGCAACAAACACTCTTTCCTTTAATTTGGCAGAAAATTTGGCTGAATGTTTTACTCTATCAAGCATACATTACATTTACTGTACTGAAAATGGAAAGTTGGGAAATGTAATTTAAGCTAAACATTCCACTTAGCAAATACCTAATTAAACAAGTCTGATATTAATAGCATCTCAGTTTTGTCTTATTAATACAGGTGTGAAACATAATGACAGTTATTTACTACAGCTCTGTGAGTGACAGCAGTGTGTTGTCCTCATTAGAGGAGGTAAATGGACTGCAGTGATAAGCCAGCACTCATAATATTGTCCATTTATTCAAACACAGGGAGGGGGAAAGCTTTTAAGAATTGTTTTGTTTGTTAACCGCATTGGTATTCTTTTGTCAAAAGGCTATTGGATGATATTCATGAACTGAAGAGTGTCCCAGAGGGCTTTGGGGCTCCCATAATGCCTGTGGGTGAAATGAGCAGGTGCACAACTGAGAGAAAATAAACTGGACACCAACATGACAGTAACCCAGAGGAGATTTTTTTTTTCTTGTATTGCACTGAGGTTGCTCTTTCAGAGCTCAAGAGAATCCACAACGTATCAGCTTCATCTGAGACATATTAACATTCCTTAGAGAATTATAAAAATAGGAAGAAATGAGTCAATTGTTGACAGAGAGTAAAAATAGAGCTCTACAAATGTCAGTAGCATATCTTACTTCATTTAGTTTTGATTAGAATTCTTTGAATTCTCATTGAGATTTGCAGACTGTTTGAGACACTGAGAAAAAACATGTTGGTGAGAATACTGGAGTCTTATTCTCAATAGAAGTATTATCTGAGATGCAGTAAAATTCTGTTTTCTCTCCATTTCTGTCTCTAATTTAATTTCTGTCTAGGAGAAACGTTCAATGTATTGCTGAGATCTCAATTGTAAAATTTCCTACAGGATGGCAGTGTGTGTTTATAAACGACCTCTTAAAATCAAATCACACTTACTGAGACGCATAGGTGTATCACCTCAGCATGAGTGAAGGTGTGTGTGTGTTGGTCTAGTCCCCTGGGCCATAAAGGTAATCCCTCTACACTACACTCATCAGCAGGTGTGTGTGTGTGTGTGTCTTCAGGCATGGCTGTTGGCTGCTCTTTCTCCATGGACTCCAGAGGGACGCTGGGGAATGGCCTCTGCTGGGCAAAATGGCTCCAGGAAACACAGATTCTCCTTCTCTCAGACAAAAAACGGCATATATTTCCATTCCATATATTCTCTCACCTGTTAATGACTGAAAAAGGGGGGAAATGTCATCTGTGGTGATTTTTGCAGGGTATCGGTTTTCACGGGGTCCTGAGAATGTGGGTGAGACCTGTCAACACCCTCTCATCTGTCAGACACAGGTCACATGACCCTGCCTGTCACATGACCTGAGAATCTTCCTGCCGGAAGAAACAAGATTACTGTTTTCATCTATTGTTCTCACCTTGATCCTTTGTTTCCCTAATCAGCTCCACATGCGAAACCTGCTGGAATATGCCACATGCTACATTTGACTTGCATTGGCATACATGCATTGAAGCTCTTATAAAGGCAATCAAAACTCAAAATGAATCAGTGCTTTTAAAATGACAGCTTGAATGCAAACTGCAGAAATCAATCCCATGTTTTCTGCAACAGTAATACTTATCAAAAACATTTACTTGTTTCTTAAATGCAAATTATCTTTGTAGAAAGCGTAACAACCAATGCATACGGTTGATCGTGTTGAAAATTAATACATTGTGGCATTTGAAGATGCTTGTGCTTAAAAAAAGCCCTCTTTACAAAGCTTTATTACACAACAGTCAGTTCCAGTCCTCTAATTTGATTGGCCAAGATGCATTCCAAGGGTGCTAATATTTCATATAACAGCACTGGAATATTTCAGTGTATCACTCTGCTTTTCTGTGTTCGTCACATGGAATTTCAATATTTTGCAACTGAACTATTTCCATTAGAGCAAAAATAAACAAATATATAATATATATATATAATTTTGTGTCCATATTGTCTCTGAAATACTCTATAGTACTCTATAGTAACAAGCCAATCACAGCCTTGTTGATATTCAGTAAAACAGCACTACTGCTCCACCAGCAAACTTGCTTTTTTATTTATTTACTATTAAAAAATTAATGCATCTTTAACAATGTTCTGGATATCATTTATTTTAAACGATTAGTTCATTTTCAAATGAAAATGAGCTTTACTCACCCTCAAGCCTTTAGGTGTACATGACTTTCTTCTTTCTGATGAACACAGTCGGATATATTAATAAATATCCTGACACATCCGAGCTATATAATGGCAGTGAACATGATCAACGAGTATGAGCAAGAAAGTACCTCCATCCACATCTATCCATCATAAACGTACTTCACAAGGATTAATCTGAAGTGATGCGTTGCGTTTGTGTAAAAAAAAAAAAAAAAAATCCATATTTAACAAGTTATAAAGTAAAATATCTAGCTTCCACCAAACTGCCTTTCGTATTCAACTTACGAAAACTTTCACAGTTCAACTTTCGCAGTTTCTTTTCGTAAGTTGAATACAGAAGGCGGTCTGGTGGAAGCTAGATATTTTACTTCATAACTTGTTAAATATGGATATTTTTTTACAGAAACACATCACATCGCTTCAGAAGGCCTTTATTAACCCCCCGGAGCTGTGTGGAGTACGTTTATGATGGATGGAGGCACTTTCTTCAGCTCATACTCGTTGGTCCCCGTTCACTGCCATTATAAAGCTCGGATGCGTCAGGATATTCATTAATATATATCCGATTGTGTTCATCAGAAAGAAGAAAGTCATATACACCTAGAATGGCTTGAGGGTGAGTAAAGCTTGGGTTAATTTTCATTTGAAAGTGAACTAATCCTTTAATTTATTTTGTTTTACTTATGATATTGCTCAGACATGGGTTTCATGGGTGAGTGAAAAGTTTCTATACTAGTTTTAAATGTGACCTAGCTCTAATATTTAATTCTATATTAATTTAATATATGAAATTTAATTCTGTAAATCTAGCACCTTTCATTTAAATAATAATGATAATAATAATAAAATCATTCAACACACATTGAAAAGACTATAAAGACTGGACTATAAAAGTCTACTTTGTCCATCAGTAGCTCTCATTCCAAACCAATAGTAACATCTCTCTCTCTCTCTCTCTCCGTAAATGGACGACATTCAACAAGCCCCCAGATCCGATCTGATATACATAACTATCGGTCAGATGGTTATCACCCAGCAAATGTTTTTCAGTTGTAGCAAAATAACGGCGGTGAACAAACGGAAGATAACCCTCGGAAGGAACACAAACACTTGGGGGTGATTTTTGGTAATTTAGTAAATTGGTGCTTGCGGAGGGCTTTGAATGAAGGCCTTTGTCCGGCCTCAACCAGGATCACAAGTGTTATTGATGCTAATAATATACTTGAGCAAACAGAGCTCTACGACAGGTTAATCGGGTGATATGAGCCCCTGCTCACGGTGTTTACCGAAGGATCATGAGAGTCTAGCAGGGGTTCATCATAATAACCCCGGATCAGAGAAAAATCCCAGGCATTTGCTCTGCTAGCCTATGAGAGAGTCTGCTGTCAGTCATGTGATTCCATGATGAAGTGTCTTACAGAGTCTTATGATCAGCAATGATGGAGTGCCAGATTTTAGAGATTCATTATGTCAGAATATCTCCATATCATATTTATGTGTGAGCGTGATGCTTTTGAGATGATGCTCTCACGGTATAGTGTGCTACATGAGATTAGGTTGAATCACTGCACTCATGATCGGCCAACCACACAAAGGAGCACATCTTTTTAGCCCCACGTCTAATTGTTTCACTTGTGACCGCAGAGGCTGGCTGTCTGCTTCTGTCTATCACCTATTTGTCTTCTCATTTTTCTTCTTCTCTTGTTCTTTTCAGACTTTGAATTTACAGAGGAAAGCTGTGGAATTATCTGTTCGTCTAAGACGTGAATAACAGACACACAAATCCCTGCGGACAGTATACAGTGTTGACAATGGCTGCCAAACCTGGCTGATGTCACCTGGGTAATGTTGCACGCTAATGGAGGAGGTTTCTTGAAAGCGCTGTGTGAACACTGTGAGAAGTGAAAACATTTTTTGCATTGTGGAATGCATTTCACACATGAATTCTAAGTACAGATTTGTTTCATTGTACGTGATTTCATGAACACAGATGTGGCGCTCGCTCTGATCTGCTCAGCGGACTGAAGTCATTATCCAAACGTATGCTCGCCATCCCTTCACGCGTCCTATCATTGAGGGAGCGAGCGATAAGATGCACTGGGTCGGTCAGATGGAAGGATCCAGGACAAAAGAAGTGTGTTAACATTTCTATTTCAAAACATCTTTTGTGCGACAACCATTCAACCCTGTTTGTATTCAAAATGTTTCAGGATTGAATGTTCAGTCAGTGTGGAAATGTCTAATAACAGTCCACCAAATGTTTAATGTTTTACTTTGTTAAATATATCAATATTTCTTAAAGTGGCCTATTCTTAAAGAAATGGTATCATTTGTGCCTGAAGGTTATCTTAGTAACATCATAACTGCCCTTGGCAGATCACCATAGGGGGATGCATCCCCTAAATATTCAGATTAGTGGTCTACAAATATGGGATTTCAATGGCAAATTGTTACTCACAGTCCTTACTATGTGATTATCCTAACTAAGACTATCAGAGAGAGAGAGAGAGAGAGAGAGCACTTCAGTCCAGGACAAAAGAAGTGTGTCACATGGCATTGCATTTGTATGTGTTTGAAGCTAGAACAAGAGCAGGAGCTCAGATAATGATTGTGCTGACTGAACATGTGTCGCGTGCGTCTTACAGCTTTCTCTCATTACCGTCACACATACACACACAATGATCATAAACACATGCATTTGCCACAACAGTGACATCTGCAGCCTCTACAATGCTGAAGATAAACGGTCAATCCAGGCCTATTTAATCTGATACCAGCCGTTATGTTGGCAGATCAGAACTTGTGAAAATTTTAATGTTATTGAGTAGCTAAACACATGCTGCAACAAAGCTGTGATTGAAAGCAAGCTGAAGATGCAAGTGGTAGAAAGCAATGCCTACAGCTTGTACACATACACACACACACATTCCACTCAACACCGCAGCATCACGCTTAAGGGTTAGTTCACCCAAAAATAAAAATTCTGTCATTAATTACTCACCCTCATGTCATTCCATACCCGTAAGACCTTTGTTCATCTTCAGAACACAAATTAAGATATTTTTGATGAAATTCGAAAAGTGTATGTCTCATCCATAGCAATATAACCACCACTTTCAAGGTCCAGAGAGGTACTAAAGACATTGTTAAAACAGTCGACGTGACTGTTGGTTTAACCTCAATTTTATGAAGTAACGACAATACTGTTTTTGTACGCAAAAACAAAACAAAAATAACGATAATGTCATTATCCTTATGCCGTTGACACAGTAAGCTTCCGTGTTGCCAGCTCAGTATTGGCCAAAGCTGCATACGTGAGCAGCACGACGCATGCATGTGATGCTGACGCAAGAGCCGGCCAATAATGAGTCAGCGTTATGATGTAGAATCTGGAAGCCTTCACTGTGCTTACTGCGCAGGGTTGTGCTTACGCAACTGCGTAAGGATAATGACATTATTGTTATTTTTTTTTTTTTTTGCTCACAAAAAGTGTTCTTGTTGCTAACGATGATAATGATGTCTTTAGTTCCTTTCTGGACCTTGAAAGTGGTGGTTATATTGTTGCCTATGGACGAGTCATATACCTCTCGGATTTCATCAAAAATATCTTAATTTGTGTTCCGAAAATGAACGAAGGTCTTACGGGTGTGGAACGACATGAGGGTGAGTAATTAATGACAGAATTTTCATTTTGGGGTGTACTAACCCTCTAAGCATAATAGTACCAATTATTTCTTTAGCATCATGTTACATTATAAATATTGTTACATGTTATTTTAAACTTGTTCAGTAATTTTATTAAGTCTTACACTTACCTGAACAGATAATTATGTATTGCTTATATTCCATGTGCCTTGTAATAAATCACTCATGGTGATTGGAATGCATGATTAAAAATGTTGAAGGTTGAAGGTCAGTGTAAAAACAGCCACAACTAGCAAATATGCACCACAAAAGAGTATTTACAGTCAGTTTATTGGGAACACTTGATAATAAGGTTCCATTTGTTTACTACATTAGTCACCACACACACACACACACACACAGGTTTGCTTTGCTATCAAATTGAGGACATTCCATAGGCGTAATGCTTTTTATACTGTACAAACTGTATATTCTATCCCCCTACACTACCCCTACTCCTAAACCTACCCATGACAGAAAACATTCTGTATTTTTACATTTTTAATAAAACATTGTTTAGTATGTTTTTAAAGCTATTTTAAATATGAGGACTCATGAAATGTCCTCATATTTCATGTTTACGTCGTAATACCAGTGTAATACCCATGTCATTATACAAATTTGTGCCCTCATATATCACAAAAATGCGCGCGCGCACACACACACACAGGTTTGTTTTTGTGAATTGTGGGGACATTCCATAGGCGTAATGGTTTTTATACTGTACAAACCGTATTTTCTATCACCCTACACTACCACTACCCCTAAACCTACCCATTTTTATTAATCTTGTGGCAAGAAAACCTCTCACTGTCACTCTTTCTAACATCTGAATTTAATGTGGCCGATATAATAAATACTTGTAAAAACCTGATTTAAGAGAAACTTATATATTCTTAACCACATAAACTTAACCCTATAATAGTGATTTTTTTTTTTTTTTTTTTTTTTACATTCCATCTCCAGTGTGTAAGGCCTACGTTCCAAATGGTAAATAGTTCAAACGTAAGCAATAGTTAAATAAAATTAGTACACTGTTCTAAAAAAGTGAAATGATATCAGATCAATAAATGCTCAAGTAAAGATGCAGTTGAAACCTATGAGTTTTGTCTTTATTGGTTTCTTTGTGTACTTTTTTAAAAATGACAAGGATGATTAATTTTTGATCTTACCACAGCAGAACCTTCTTAATACAGACTCTGGCTTGGACCCCATTTTGCCTTCAGAACTTCCTTAATTCTTCATGGCACAGATTCAACAAGGGGCTGGAAACATTCCTTAGAGATTTTGTTCCATATTGATATGATAGCATCACACAGTTGCTGCAGATTTGTTGGCTGCACATCCATGATGCAAATCTCCTGTTCCACCACATCCCAAAGATGCTCTATTGGATTGAGATCTGTGACTGTGTAGGCCATCTGAGTATAGTGAACTCATTGACATGTTCAAGAAACCAGTTTGAGATGATTTCAGCTTTGTGACATGACACGTTATCCTGCTGGAAGTAGCCATCAGAAGATGGGTACACTGTGGTCATAAAGAAATAGACATGATCAGCAACAATCCTCAGGTAGGCTGTGGTGTTTAAATGATGCTCAATTGGTACTAAGTGTGTCAAGAAAATATCCCCCAAACCATTATACCACCACCAGCAGCATGAACATTGATAAAGGGCAGGATGGATCTAAGCTTGAATGTTGTTTATGCCAAATTCTGACCCTACCATCTGAATGTTGCAGCATAAATCAAGACTCATCAGACCAGGCAACGTTTTTCAAATCATCTATTGTACGATTTTGGTGAGCCCGTGCGAATTGTATCTTCAGTTACCTGTTCTTAGCCAACAGGTGTGGCACCCATTGTGGTCTTCCACTGCTATAGCACGTCTTCTTTAAAGTTCTGTGTTTTGTGTGTTCAGAGATGCTCTTCTGTGCCCCTCAGTTGTAACGAGTGCTTATTTTAGCTACTGTTGCTTTTCTATCAGCTCGAACCAGTCTGGCCAATCTCCTTTGACCTCTGCCATCAACAAGGCATTTTCGCCCAAAGAAGTGCCGCTCACTTTCCTTTTTTTCAGACCATTCTCTGTAAACCCTATATATGGTTGTGCGTTAAAATTCCAGTAGATCAGCAGTTTCTGAATTAATGTCTGAATTACCGTCTGGCACCAACAACCATACCACATTGAAAATCACTTATGTTCCCCAACTTCAGCAGATCATCTTGACCATGTCTACATGCCTAAATGCATTGAGATGCTGTCATATGATTGGATTATTAGATATTTGTGTTAATGAGCATTTGAACGGGTGTACATAATTGCTGGTGGCTGTATAATGACTGTCTTTCTATAAATATTAAAACCACATTGACTACCCTGCAACTCTGAATCTGTTTGACGGAAATATGTTTGTTCTTTATTTTTGGAATGACAGTCCTACTTATTGAAAAGAAGTGATGAGTATTTGGCATCAGACACTGAGATATTAGTAAGTCCACAGTGTGTGTGTGTGTGGTTGAGAGTGAGAGAGACAGAGAGAGATTAGAGGTAATACATATTGTTGGATGTCTCACCTCGCCATCATTGAGGGATATTTGGGGATTACGATTACAGAGTGTCACAACCTGACTGGATCTTCTGCCCTGGGCTTCTGTACACAAAGAAACATCTCCCACAATCCTCTCTGCTCTCCCACCAGCTCACAGTAATGCTGTCAGCACAACACCGCTTCAAAACTAGCTGTGCTGGTGGAAAAAGAATTTGAGTTTGAATTTGAGTTTTGGATTTAAACATCTCTGGAGAATGTGAGCAGGCCGGGAAATAAACAGGAAAAAAAGGAAACCTTTTGAGAGAAACAATCACAACAATAAGTTAGTTACTTACATTTTATCTTTAATTTTTACTCTGTCGCCATTTTTGTCCTGCAATGTATCTACAGTCGCCAGGAGCTGAAGGAGACTCGTACTCAGTTGAACTGTGGACTTCAGACTGCAGACAGACTGCTTTGATTTAATAAGAAAACTCTTGAAACACAAGCACATTGTGGCCTGATGTTTATGTGAAGTACAGCAGTCCCTGCTTCTGTGTGTGTGTGCTGAGGGACTGGGCCTTTGTAGGGGCCCGAGTGGATACTGTAAGAGTGTGTGTTCAGCTCTCAGTGTGTGTTTGTTGAGGGGAGGGTGATGAATATTAAGGGTCTATTGTAATGAAAATCCTGCTGGCCTTTGGAGAGAGAGGCTTTAAAGCTGTAGCCGTAGGGACTTCCATCTGCCATACCATCAGCCCTCAAACACACACACACCATCAGCTCTCTCCCCTTCAAACACACACAAATACTCCAAAATCAGCCCAGCTCTGACACCCTGCCTTTTGAACACATGTAAACTTCTGTACACTCAAGCAAAACCTTACTGTCAACACACACGTTTAGAAACATTGGGAAAGATTGTTTTGTGGTGGAAGGATCCTTTTTTCTTTAGCCCTATTCGGACAGGACATTAGAGACGTTAGAGAAATTTGTGTTTCACAGACGTACTTTTAATCCCAACCGAGTCTGTGTTTTTCTTATACAACCTCTGTAAAAATTACAGAGCAAATTACATACTGTTTTTCGGCAAACTCAACCATCCTCTGAGAAATCTAATCCACTCTGAATGCGAATGTCTGTGATTGCTGATGTTGTTTTATCCTACCTGAGCTACCAATCTTTGGCATGCTTTCATTTCAGTATGAAAATAATTAAAAACTAGTCCCATCCGAATAGGGCTTTTGTTTTGTATTTGTATATTTGATGGTGACAGTTTGATTATGTGCATCATTCAATATGCATCAGTATTCCGTTCAATAAGTGTGGTATGTTCTTTTGTGTGTTTGTATGCTTTATGAATGTCAGGTTTTGAGCTTCTCTGACCTTCATCTGTTAGCTCTCCACTAAAGAGAAAAAAGAATCGACACCTAGCAGCACAAAAGTCCTTCATCCCACCATCTCTATCATCATCGTCATCATGATCACAGTGATCTAACAGTCACATCTGCATGTCTAATACACTATTATTCACCGCTAAAACCCACTTTCATCTGCACCCACCACATTTATGTCCACTTTTATCCTCGCTCAATGTTTATCAGGTGTATTTCGTGTAAATGAAGTGATTGAGAGGTTCAGCTCATTCATCACGCACGTCTTTCCATTAGATGACCGCGGCTCAGTACATTACCTGTTCTGATGTGGTCAGGATGGTCCTGCACGGCTGCCGCTGATGCTGTAGAATCACTCATCCCTGCAGAATCCTCGTTCACTCTAGAGAGATCTCCGCTGTTCTCCCCTTAATGCTCCTTCACCAGACGTCTTTCGAGCTGGACCTGTGGCCCGTGTGCAGTGCATGCTGGGACTGGGGAGATGGAGTGTGTCCGTTGTGTAATGTGGCATTATGGGAAGTGTGTCTGTAATGTGCCGTTAGAAGGACCCTCAGCTGAGTACAAATATAACCAGATCTTGCAGACACACTGGGGTGCTGATGGTTGCGCCTTGTACTGTGACGCATCTTCCCAGTGCTCATGATATGTGTTCATATCAAGGGTTTCATAGTGAGCTTAAACTTCAGTGCATTTTGTTTTGGACTGCTAAGAGAAAGATGTCAGAACACCGCTTTCCCTACAACCACTTATTGTGTGCAGTATACATTTAAAACTATTTACTGTATAATATTTTTTCATTTATTTATTTATTAGGCACTTTTATCTAAAGCTTACACTGCAAAGCTGTGGTTTACAGTAATTTCACATTTTTACTCTGCTTTGCATCATGTCAAATGATATCTTTTAACTTAGATAAAATTATTCACTCAGTTTCTCATGGCCTACTGTTCCTCTTAAAGGGTTAGTTCACCCAAAAATGAAATTTCTGCAATTATGTACTCACCCTCCTGTTGTTCAGAACACAAATCAAGATATTTTTGATGAAATCCGAGAGGGTTTTTTTTTTTTTTAATCTTCCATTGAAAGCAATGAAATTACCACATTCAACGTCCAGAAAAGTAGAAAAGATATCATTAAAATAGTCAATGTGACAACAGTGGTTTAACCTTAATGTTATGAAGCGATGAGAATACTTTTTGCGTGCAAAAACAAAACAAAAATAACGACTTTATTCAACAATTTCCTCTCTACCCTGCCATGATAATCTCTCAGATTCCATCAAAAATTTCTTAATTTGTGTTCCGAAGATGAACTAACATCTTGCGGGTTTGGAACGACATGAGGGTGAGTAATTAATGACAGAAATTTCATTTTTGTTATTAACTAACTCTTTAATTTTTCTTCCACTCCCTTCCAATTAGAGGTCTGCAACCCGACCCGAGCCCGACGGGCCCCCGAAGAACTTGCGGGTTTCAGGATGACTACTGAGAGCAGCCACAAATCAAATAGCCGTGCTGCTGTCTATGTCTCAGAAATCAGAGCTTTGTCAAGAGTAGGTCTACTGTAAAATACTACATCATTTGACATGTATATTTAACTGTTTTAAACATTGTATGATATCATAATAAGTGTAAACTCTATGAATGAAATGAGCCAAGCACGTTCATAAATCAAACAGCTGCGTTTATCTTGCGTCATCATACACATTTTGTATTATTTTATTTGATATGTGTATTTAAATGTTTAAAACATTGTACGATATGATACATTACTGAGTGCAGAATGAAATGAGGCGCGATAGCATATCAAATGGCCTCTGTGAGTCTTTTCTACTACTTAGCCTGATGTTTCTGTCTATTTAAAAGTTGTACGATATGATCTTGTCATTCAACCAATAAATAGCTCAGCGGTTACGTGCAGTGTAGGTCTTACAAAGCTGTCTTGGCTTGTGATACCAAGAATGGTACATCTCTATAGTGACGGATTTCAGGTTTGGGTTAAACTATAACAGTACCGTTCGGGTCAGGCCGGGTCAAACAATCTCAGGCACGGGCAGGGTTCGTGCCTCAGTTTAAGCCTGTGCAGACTTCTACTTCCAATCTGTCATATACAGACACTTCTCACTATCCAATCAATGACTAAAGGATCAATTCCCAACATTTTTTTTTTCTTTTTTCAATTAACAATTATCTGAATAATCTTTATATTAACTTGCTTAGCAAGATTTTCTTCAAACTGGAAGTTAAAGTTAAACTGTCAACATGTTTTTAACAAGCTACCTGATTAATAGCACATTTGATTTAATGGCACATTTACAGAAATGTTGTTAGATTCATGCTTTAAACATGAAAAAATGGCAACTGTCATAGACTCAAGACATTCTCTGACATATTCATTGTTTCTTTTCAGCCAAATTTTTGTTGTTTTATATATAAATTCTGATTAAGATTTTTGGCAGTGTATCTCTTTCTGTCCTCCACTCCCCTCTCATTTCCATCTTCTGTCTGTGTTCAGATCAGAAGTGTTGAGCTTTGACACAGGCCTGCAGAAGTACTGACCCATACAGTCATTAGAGGAGGAATCGCCCCTCTCGCTCTGTGTCTGATCCTCCATCACCGGATAGGATCAAATAAGAGCCAGTTGTGTTTACTTCCTCATCCATCTAATTTCTGTAGCGATGGCCACGGCCGCCTCATCTCCTTACCACTGCTTAAGCTGCATGGATTCAGAGTCCAGCCTGCGGGCAAACACTCTCAGCACAGCTACACCTAAACGGATTAACCCTCCATACACACACACATGCGCGCACACACACACACATCAGCACAGGTGGAGGCTTCATTACCCAGACTGTGTTAGATGCAACTTCAGACTTAATGCATCATCAAAAAAGTGCAGAAAAATAACATTCCAGCAATACATGAAGGGATGTGTTTATGGGTATTAGCTCAAAGCTTACCACAGCACTGGCTCAAATAGGATTCCTATATTGGGATACAAACCGACGGATCTCATTTAAAGAGGTATTGCCCTCTGGTATCAGTTCAGTATGTAACATTTAGGCCAGTGGTTGATGCATTATGCAACAAAGAAAACTCCTTGGGCATTTAAAGTAAGGTGTTTAGGAAACGAGGTGCTCGTGTGAAATATGTGGTGAGAGATCAAATGTCCACATTTATAAATGATGAAATCCTGTTTTTTTATACTGCCTAATAAAGCACAACAACCTTCCATGACCTTAAAAAATATTAATCAAAACATAGCTAAATTATAAGATAAAAAATCTGATATGAAAAAATTCACAAAAGTAAAGTCATTTGTGAAAAAGCAATTTCATTCAATTTTTCAAATTAATCATTATTAACTACTGTTTATCGTCATAAAATTATATCAACAACTAAAAAGCATTTGGATGGATGGATGGACGGATGAATGAATGGATAGTATTGTCATAACAACATTAAGGATTATCTACAGGACAATAGGAGTAATACCAGGATTAAGAACATTAGAAAAAAAAAAAAAAAAAAACTACAACATTTGTTGTATTAAGGACATAGAGCAAAATTATTTTTAAGGAATGTTTTTATAGTGTAGTTGCGCTGGCTGAGTAGTACTTACGTCAACAATAAAAAAAGAACAACTCAGAGTTATTAGCAGAAGGTTCACAACAGATGATCACTAGCTCATTCACCCCCTGCAGCCAGCATCAAAGACTGCTTCCAGAAAATAACTACCCTGACCTGGCTTGATTTGGTCCCACAAAACCTCCCAGAGCCCCTTTCGTGTGATTTTGGCGAGTCCAACAGTAACTGAATGCTGGTACTAAAGAGGAGCATGTTTAGGCTAGACCTGACCTGCTTTAACTAGATTGATCACCAATTACGCAAATTAACCTTAAAGTGCCGTCTGCCACAGGAAGTGTTTAACCAATCTATTTACGACCCCAACATACGCCAACATAATTAACTGTCACACATCAGTTGGGTTTAATGGCAATATTGGATTTCTGACATATTAAAAAGCTCATCATCTTGCCAATAATGCAAATAACTATTTAAAAGCTTCCCGCAGCTAATCTGGACAGCATTGCCCATGAACATATTTTGCTGTGCCTGTTTTAACTGTTCTGTTGGTAAGCAGGTCCATTTTGGAATTTGATGCCCCATGAGTGGCAAACAATCATGAGGGGCTCAACAATAAAGATGGCCCGGGACCAATGTGACAGAGATTCAGGCCAGTTGATTGACATGAAATGGGAAGAGATTTGAACTACTAAGTGTCTTCAAAGAATCTGCATGAATAAGGGCAAGCTCACACTATAGGACTGAAAAGCCCTATTCACACGGGATTAGTATTATCTGGGGACCTCGTGTGATTTAGAAATTACCCCCTCACATCTAAGTTTCGTGTGGTGTAAGCGAAGCCTGTGATTTTACTTGAATTTACTGACTTACCTCCCGGATAAGCAAACCCTCTCGCTTGACTGTGCACTATTTTGGATAGGCTATTGCTTGGAAATGTCTTGTTGTTAAAGGTCTCGCTGTAGGATATATCATAAACAGAAGAATGCTCCTTACTGCATGCTGCTATACATGTCATCCATCTCCATCTAATCATTCTTTTTGTTTTTGCTCTTCTGATTGTTTTCAGCTTTCTCTTTCTGCAAATGGTTTAGTTGTATGGTGTATAGCGTTATGACCCAGCCAGCACCCAAAATAGTATCAAAACACTCCAACACAGCCTCCATTCTTTGCAAAAGATGGATAAAAAGGCACACAGGAAACAAAAACCTTGAAAAAATGATATACAAATCACAGAGATGTCGATTCGCACGGGACTAATATTATCACAGGACCTTGGTGTTCGGCGAAAATGGTAGATCATTTTGCGGGGGAATTTTTACTTTACAAGTTGCAGACATGGCTGATTCGCATGGGATTAAGATCACACACAATTTCTGCAATTATTACAAATGACTATGTCCACTATTGTTTTGGAAACCACTACAAATGGTTGTCCCCTCAAATATTGCTCTATTTAAGGGTATAGGGGGCGCTTTTGGACACAGCCAATGACATAATCAGAAACCAACTAAACCGAAACTGAGCAGGGAAACTGGAACTAAAGGAAACAGAACAGAATTTCAAAATAAAAGACAACATAACATTTATGAAACTAAATTTTTCACTGTGGTAAAACGCATCTCAAGATGCACCAGGTATTTTCATTTCTCTCACATAAATGAAGGTCACTTACTGGTCTATCAAATCAGCTTAAACCATGTATTATGTTGCGGTTCCTAATACTTTTTTTACTTGCATATGCAAATCGGCATTACATTTGGAACTTGTTGATTGCATAAACACATATTTACAGCTGTTATTGTGAATCAGATAAAATCTTTGGATTACTGGCTCACACAGGCCAGGAAAAAAGAAGAAAAAAAAAAAAAAGAAAACGTATTGTTGTAAAACTTATTGTTGTGGCCTGACATGAGAGCTTTTTCCAAGTAATCAGTGTTAGTCATTTAGCAATGCTAGCTCTGTGGTCCCCATTTTGGGAGTTTGAAGACCCCATGAGTAGTGCTCTGAAAGGTGTTTAGTTTCTATTCCCCTCCTTAATGGCCATACTAGAGTGAAACTGTGATTTATTAGGTTATAAGAGAAGACATGACTGTGTGTATGGTGAGGGTGTACTGCGAGCGTAATAGAGGAAATGTTCAGACTTTCTTTCGTTAGTGTCAGCCACAGTCCCCCCCCCCCCCCCCCCTTCATCCCACTCTTATTTTCACTGTAAAGAAAAGTTCCTTGTAGAGTCTACTTAACACGTAAAGTGATATAAGGCAGAAACTGTGTGGTTTACAGGTTTAATTATTGTATTAGCTTTCCTTACACCCAGTGCTCTCGACTAAACGGCTCCAGTAATTGTGGACGGAGGGTAGGTGGGCTAGACAGCGTCTGCACAGGTATGAGAGAAATGTCTTCCCAGCCTCACACCTGTTTAGCCTGAAGGCCCTGAACCACAGAGACCAATCAAAAAAGACAAGGATGATGGGAAAACGGGGAAAAACGAGTTTGGCCTCTCTTCCAAAGGTGACCACAAAACATCACTGCCAGTAAGTGATTGATCGCTGGAAAAAGAAATAAAAGATATTTGGTTGCATTGATAGCTATGGTTTACTCGTTTATCCTCAAACGCCACATTTATTTGTGGAAAAGATGCAATTATGAATTTCTACAAAGGCTGATTATCACTTAATAAACATTTTAAAACACATGCATATATATATATATATATATATATATATATATATATATATATATATATATATATATGCATGTGTTTTAAAATGTTTATATATATATATGTGTGTGTGTGTGTGTTTTAATATGGATGATGATTGCTAATTTGCAACATCTTGCTAAAACATTCTGTCATATATTAAAACAATATTCAGAGGGTATTTTTTTTTTATTGTTTATGATTTAGAAAATATATGAATATGCCTTTTTAAGAGGTTTGTCAGCACAATATGGGTGAATCTCACAAAAAAGTTCATAATAAATAAATATTCCCTTAAGCAAAATATTACAATAATATTATTCCTTCTTGTTTTGAATTATTATTATTATTATTATTATTATTATTTAGATCTGTCCTTGTTAGATATGCGATGCTTATGATGTGCTCTTTAGCAGTGTAGAAGTGGGAATTTACCAACCAATCAAAGCATACAATTTTATATATTTTTTAAAAATATATATATATATCTATGTTTTGTGCAAGCACAGGGGATGGACAGATATCCATGGGCAGTGTCTTTCCTACTGCTGGTTACACACCACGTGAGGTAGTCGATCTATTGTAGCTCTCGCTGTTTTTTTAACAGTATGTAATTCACAGGGAATTTCCAGTTTGGAAATGGATCCTGTGAGTGTCAGTCAGGCCTAGGGAGTCATAGTTCTCTGGTATGTTTAAAGAATGTCACCATCGTACATGGCTTTTGTCACCGAGTGTAACTGTATTCTGGTATAAACGTGCGGTAAACACTAAAGTAGCGTAATGAATCCTGCTATTGCTCTGTGTGGAATGCTGTGCTGTGGTAAACCCCTGACATCAATATCTGCCTTTTAAATCTGCCAGCTAACTCTCAGCGGTGGTGTTCAGAGGTGTCACATATCCCACCTGTTCCCTGCATCCTCCCAGCATCTATTGTCACTCGTTTAAGGTGTTATCTAACCCGCTATTCACTCTATACACTGCTCACTTCTTTCCATTTGCCAGGATCGCTCGTGTTTCAGGAGACAAGAGGAGAGTTTTGGAGAGAGAGAAGGGAGATTTTGTTGGAATTATATGATGAGGAGATGTTTCATATCCAGCGTGAGAAAACGTTTTGCCTTTGCTTTTAGTCACCAGACCTGTATGTGTACGTGTGAAAGAGTTAAACTGTTGACTAGTCACCAGGCCTGCATGTGTACATGTGAAAGAGTTAAACTGTTGACTCATCAGCTCCCTGCAAATCTTGTTTTTTTTTTTTTTTTTTATAATTATCGCAATGGCTATGTTTTGCAACATATGGCTATGTTTTGCAACATATGGCTATATTATCGCAATGTTTTGAGTCAAAAGTCTGATTGTTTTTGTTCTTGTTTTCTAGCAATGAATTAGAGTATATGCTGGTTACAAACACCTAGTGAAACTAATAAAAGCATAAAATGTGAATGAATATTTACTAAAACAAAAGATGTTTTAAATACATGTTAATAATTTAATTAATTAGTAAATTATTATTAAAATTTAATTTAAATGTTGAATTATGATCTCAGGATAATATTTTTCATAAATTGTGATGCGGAACAAGTTGTCTTGTATTTTATGTGTATTTTTATAGAACTTATTAATTACAATATTAGTTGGTCAAAAAAACTGTTTCCTTTTCCATTTTTAGCTCTTTGTGAACTATTCACAAAATGGTGTAAAAGGAATAAGGACACTAAAATGATTTTTCAAAGTTGCAAATAAAGCAGAAATTATTGGATGTTCTACAAAAAGGTGTGTTTCATTTATTGTGTTACTTGCAGTTTCTTTGTAATTATTTGTGAAATTTACCAGCACACAAACCTACTAGGCACAAACTGGAATGATCAAATTATTTTTTCTAGATTGCAAAATATTTAATGGACAGCTAATTTTTGAGAGTTTTGTTTAAGTTTATGTATATACAAAACTTGACCAAATAAACGGTTTCTGAGTAATATTAATTGGAGTAAAAAGTGTGACAACTTGTTCCAGTCTCCACTAATGTTTCACAGTCTAGAATGGTGTGGTTCTCTTTGGTTACTTATGTTTATATTTCTTATAAAGATATCATTCAGACTTAACAAAGTGGTCGCTGTGCAGTCACCACTAATGTCCTCTCAATACTTTGGGGTTTTATCACCCATGTTTCCTCTTTTTCTTGCAACCTTCCTTCTTTTTCTCAAAGCCTGAGAACAAATGGAATGATTAGGGAATCCTTCCCAGCTAATCACACTGTGCCGTGGCCACTTCCGCCATGTTGATTACCACGGAAACCATTAGAGAGAAGAAAGTGGCGGGATGTTTGATGGTGTCCGGCGGCTCAGGGGAGGTCAGAGAGGGGTGTGTGTGATAGGCCATTTAGTCTTCCTGCTCCCATTACTCGAGCATTTCCTCTATCTCACAAACACACACACACACACCCGCACACCTCAGTCTGGACACTAATCATTACCATACCACAAACTATTACTATAGCAATACAGCACTCGTACAGTGCTCGGATCTGCACATAGTGATCTTCATAAGCTAGATCAGGGATTCACAAGCTTTCTTGTCTGCTTAACCTGTATGATCTAAATTATTTACCTGAAATCTCAGGTAATGGTTTAACCTAACATATAATATACATATATATTTACATTTTTCATTGATTGTTGTAGTTTGACTTTAATTTTTAATACATAAATAAATAAATGTTTAGTTATTAAAGGAATAACTAAAGAAGGAATCCTCGAGTAAGTAATTTTTCCAAACCATTAAAGGTATAGTTCACACAACAAATACAATTTTGGGGAACACTTTTTGCTGGTCTTTTTTGAACATTATGTTGAAGTAACTTTGCAACTACATGTCAACTAACTCTCATTAGAGTATTAGTAGACTGTCTGCTTTATATCTGCTAACACTTTATTTTGATGCTCCCCCAACAAATATTCTACTGACAATAAGTAACTTTGCAATTGCATGTCTCTTTTCTAATCCTAACCCTACCAGTCTACTAATACTCTACTAACACTCTAATGAGAGTTAGTAGACATGTAGGTGTAATGTTACTTATAGTCAACAGAATGTGTTAAAGGGACCATCAAAATAAAGTGTTACCGAATTCTGTGATAAATTACTCCCACTCATGTTATTTCCAACAAATAAGACTTTCATTTATCTTCAAAACATAAATGATTTTTTTTTTTATGAAACCTGAGAAATTTCTGTTCCTCCATTAAAACTCTACTCCATCAAAACTTTGGTGCTTCAAATAGTTCATAAAGAGATCATAAAAGTAATCCATATATGTGCTGTTAAATTCAAGTCTTCTAATGATACACGATTGCTGATGAACATTAATTTAGGCTGTTATTCGCATATAAATATTGATCAATGCACATAGAGCACATTAAATATGGTAAACAGAAGCTCATCTGTACTTGTGTGACATGCGAGAATAAACCTTGCACGTCAAGCAATCACATTTGACCTTTTATTTACCATATATGAAGTGCTCTATGTTTATGTGTTTTAAGCAACCACACAGATAACTTTAGCAACAGCATATAAATGCCCTTGCAACAACTCTTGTATCAAGTGGCAGGTTTTTCAGGGTCAATATCCACTCACAAATGTTCTTCATAAAACGTAAAAATCTTTTATTACAGAAAATTTCAATTAAATTCTCACATATCCCCTGCAGTTTCATCATGGACCTCTAGGGGCTGATGAACACATTATTCGCTCACAATGCATCTCTTTTCACTCCCCTGTTGTAGTCTGATGTCTCCATGCATTTTCACACTGATATGCCCATAGTGTTTGTCACAGTGCATGGGTATAATAGGTATAGTCCCAGATGGCCACACTAGCATTTGCTCTGTTTGGGGATGATGGGGTGTGATCTCAGTATAAGATGGGTGACATATGCCTCTTCAATCTCTTTAGGCAACCAGCAGAGAACCACAGCCAAGACCATGAACAAATGTGCTCCAAGACCCCCAACTCATGTCAGTCAGTTAATAATAACAGTTCTGTCATGACAACTCTCTGAGTGTTTGGCATGCCAATGGATATGACAATGTTGATATGTTTGTTCTTGGCGTAATAGATCTGCTACACTGCAGGTGTCTTTGCTGCTGCTGCAGAGCAAGTACAGGACTTGCTCTTGCAATACATACACGACATGCTGCTGTAAGCAAGTAAGACATGCCGCTGCTGTACAATATAGCATACATGAATTACATGTAGCAAATCTATACAGGTGGAGCTGGGGAAGGTGGAGGGTTTCTGAAAGTGCACTGCACTGCTATAGCAAATGTTGACCAAGTATTTGAAGGCTGAGCAGAGAAGTCATTGGCTACTGATACAGCAGGAACCAATCATAGAGAATATAGAGAATAATGCGATTGCAAGCAGATTGAGTTAAGGCCCTATCAACCTGCGCCATCTAGAGTTTCATGACAAAACTTTGTATTTGCAATAAGTAAAAGGACATCTCTCTTCAACGCACCACATAATTTTAGGAATAATTTATGTCTGTAGCACAAATGAATCTGAATGAGTTAAGTGCAAAGTTTAATACTTTTGAACACATTTTGAACCAAACCCAAATCTTGGGAACAAGCAATAGCAATGGTGATGTCACAGGTTAATTTCTCAGGGAAAATACATCGCGTCATTACATGTATACCTTGAATATTTTTTTTTGTCTATCAAATATATAAATAAATGTGTATGTATTAAAGTTTGAATATGTATCAATGTGATATAAAGGATATGCAATATAATGACAGAGCTGAGATAACCTCAGAGTTATAGACTCTGGAACAATTGCCAGGGAAATTCCTCAAACAGGAGTCATTACCCAGAAACCTGAGCAGCTCCTCATTGTAATGTGAGAGATGATTATAGCTCTCGAAAGCTCTTTAGCGGATCAAGCTACAGCTCCCTTTTGTAGGACCACATTCTTTCAGAAATATGTAAAAATACCAACAGCAAAGCATGGACAAATTACTGTTACACTCCAATGTTGGAGAACCTGATCTGGATTAAGTGAAAACAGCCTCTTTGGTTTCAGAAACTGAATCCAGCTTTTGTTCTCTTGCGGTGTGGTTCAATGTTTGTTTATGCTGAAAAAGTCTACTGTCTACTGAGGACTGCAACGCACAACCACGAAGAGGAAGTGAAGCTGATCTACAGGTGTAGGGAAAATGACAGAAAACAACCCTTGGATTTATAGTCATTTAACTCAGTTCAGTTTCCTGTTTCCATTGATGCTAAAATGGTTCAAAAATGTTTTTGGTTTAAAGTTGCAGGGGAAAGTTACTGCTCAGATGTTGTACGTTCATAGTGCAGGGTACTTAATATAGTTCACAGTGAAGTATCAGATGTTTCGTCAAATTTCTTACACAGAAATAAAAATAGACATAAATGAGTTTTTTTTTTTTTTTACATTGTTGAGATCTAAAGGAGACACTTGGAAGATTATGGGGTCTTTTTCTTGTGAGACACACATAGAGGATCTCTCTTTATTCTCTATTTAAATCTCATTGTTGTCTGGGAGAAGAATTAAAGGGTTAGTCCACCCAAAATTGAAATTTCGGAACACAAATTAAGATATTTTTGATGAAATCCGAGGGTATCTGATCCACACATAGGCAGCAACGACATTGCACCTTCTGAGGTCCAGAAAGGTACTAAAGACATTGTTAAAATAGTCAACGTGACTACAGTGGTTCAACCTTAATATTATGAAGTGACGAGAATACTTTTTGTGTGCAAAAACAAAACAAAAATAACGACTTTATTCAACAAGTTTGTCTTGTCCTCTGTCATACGGCTACGCTATTTTCGTTGCAGAGGCTCAGTGTTGGTATGTTATTGGTAGTCGACAAATGTCTTTAGTACCTTTCTGGACCTCAAAAGGTGCAATGTCGTTGCTGCCTATGTGTGGATCAGATACCCTCGGATTTCATCAAAAATATCTTAATTTGTGTTCCAAAGACAAATGAAAGTCTTATGGGTTTGGGACGAGTGAACTAACCCTTTAATAATAAAGAGGTTTCATTTGGCTTCTCTTCTATTTCTATTCTCTTCTACTCTTCTATTAGCTTCTCTTCTATTTATCCCTTTTCTGTTCCTTTTCTCGTTTTTTAAAACTAAAAAGGTCTTTCTTTTGTTTCATTTAAGCCCTACATTTGTGTTTAATTTGTGGTTGATTGTCTCTTATTGAGGAAGTGCCTCAAGATTCTAACAGGACCAAAACAGCATTTCAGGGGAAAAAAACAAATAAAGCACATTGTGTTCTCAGAGTAATATCACCTCCTGGACTCTAACAATTTTGCCTTGAACAACCACACTCTACAGTTTTATGTGAATTGCAAATGAATTGTAATTTACAATCGTCAGTGGCCCATGGGATTCAAAACTTTTACAAGGGTCACAGCAGAGGTCAAATAAAGGAAACCCACCCAACACAAAGTTCTAATACATGACTCTCAGTGAACCAGACAGGGGGATGAAGGAACGACAGAGAAACAGACAGCAAGATCTGTCGTGTAGACTAATTGCGATTAAGATAAGTAATTGTACAATAGTTTGATGGTGGTCTTTAATCACAGCCATTTTCTTCTTAAGTGTAATGTGCACCATGTGAGAGCTGGACGCTCAAAGTTCCCGAATCAGGATATTTATGTTTTTCAGACTCATGTCCGGGGATTACACATTATGCCGGATCGGCAACAATACTTCCTTACGGTAAAACTACATCCAGCTCATGAAAGAAAGAAGAGAGATGTTGTTGACCTATAGGGATGCTACGGTCCAGCTCATTTAGCATGAAGGATGAGCACACTGATTCTAGATGTACTACACTACATCTCATCCTCTATATTTAGACTGATACTGTATGGAAACAAGTGAAGTGAAATAAACTCATATAGGTCTTTCCCAGGTGGGTCTGTTTCTAATTGCTGGGCTGATGCAATGCAACTGCAAAACTCATTTCTTTTTCTCATTAAGGTCTTATTTATTTATTTATTTTTAGTTTTTCTCTTTCATTCTGATAACATTAT
The DNA here is from genome assembly GCA_037950675.1 of Hypophthalmichthys molitrix. NCBI lineage: Eukaryota > Metazoa > Chordata > Actinopteri > Cypriniformes > Xenocyprididae > Hypophthalmichthys > Hypophthalmichthys molitrix. The sequence goes on along the minus strand of CM075514.1, from coordinate 7,569,860 downwards.
CATTACTGAATAATAAGAGGACAAATCAGATAACTGTAAGGTAATTATCTGTCTATCTATCTATGTCTGTCTGTCTATCTATATATCCCCTGAAGATAACACACCTGCAAATAGATAAAGGACAGAAACAATAAAATGTGGATAAATTCTAAAAATTCAATTTTAACCACTGTTTTGATAGAGCTGATACACTGGGTTTGGACTATTGTTGTTGTTTGTTTGTTTCTTATAAATCTTATTGTACTCTGTTCATTGAATCATAATTTTCCAGTCTATCACTGCTTTGAAACAATCTGTATTGTATCAAGCACTATATAAATAAATATGACTTGACTTGATAGTAATGAAGTTTATGAACATGCACAAGAGAATGTTCTAACTCATAATTTAACAGGGATTTCACCCACCATAAATTACTAAAAGATAACAAAGACAATGTTTATTGCAAAGTGAAAATATAAAATAAGATAGTTTAACAGTAATGAACCCTGGTTTTAACATCAATCAAGAGCATGTTCATTCATCAATATAATTTAGTCCTCAGAAGTTCATATTAGTGCTATAACATTTTGAACATTTATTACATGAATTCAGTTAATGGCATATTTATCTCTCGAATAATGGTAGAACTATGTCAGGTTCTGTTCCAGTGTATTATTTGAAATACACTTTACCTTACATGTATTGGATCATATTGTGTCATTATGTGTGTCAGGTCTGATAATGTACTGACAATCAAATATATGTCTAATTTCCTAATGCTAAGAAATCAAAAAAAAAAAAAAAAAAAAAGATTCTTAACTGACCCAGTGAGGATGAAACAGTCAAACTCAGAAAAACAAAATTCTGGATCCAAATTCAAGTAAAATTACCCATTGCACGGATTATTCTGATCGATTCAGGACTCAGTTCTCTTTCAAATATCCAAAATCAGTCTGAAGAATATTGTGCAAACTTCTGTATAACATTTCCCCCCTCCCTGGAGCTGTGTATATAGTGGCAATAGATCTGTTGATATTTGATCTGTGTTTATGTCCTGTGGGAGTCGAGGAGGTGGCAGAGACTTACCCCGTCTATTCTGTACACCGCGGGGTCATCTCTCTCTTTCTCTCGCTATCGCTTTCCATTTGCATTTCCCATTCTACAGGCATATCACATAAACAAAAACTGGCTTGCAGCTACGAAACAACGGCCACACGTCAGACATCAACCATGCGTCTTTACCTCCACGACAAAAAGAGGAGCTTGTCCAGTAACAGTATAAAGGAGTAAAATAAGAAATTAAGCAGAACGCTGAGGTTTGCGTGGCCTAAAGGGGTTTCTGTGTAGATGAGGACACACATGCCTGATTTATGACAGCATGCAGTCATCATATCAGCTTATTTACCACATCACGTCACCCTGTGTCTGTCTAGGTCTCTGGGTCCTACAAGTCACAAAATGGTTTTAAATATGTTTTAAAAACTGCATGTTTTTATATATTTTCCCATCTATTAATATTTAATGTTTGTGCTAGTTTTATAATGCTTTTACACTGTAAAAAAAAAATATTTTCATGATTTATCACATTTTTTTTTCTTTTGTCAAATCAAATTCAATAATTAATGTGGTTCAGATAACATAATATTTTGAGTTTCTGTTGATTAAATCAGTCGCCTTCATTGTATTAACTCAAATTTTTAATTTCAATGCACTCAAAATTTTAATGCAACCGGGTAACTTACTTTTTTTACTATGGTCCACTATGATCCTATGGCAGATGTTCTGTTAAAATAACCATAGAAAATTATAGATAAATTCATTTATTTATTTATACTGCAGGTAATAGAGTGCAGTAGTGACCATCCATTTTTTTCGAGGTACTTTGTTCCCATTTTATTTATTTTTTTAGGCCTTGAATCAAACCATCAACTTCTATCTCTATATAAAACAACTTATATATTAGAACTGAATTATAACTAGTTAAAATTGCTTATATTTATTTTTCTTTTTAAGTAGTTTGATAGGAAGGAGACTGATTTGATTACATCACTTGCAAAGCTTTATGGAAGTAGGGGCTTCTAAACATATTTTGGAGTTTTATTTTTCTGAACTTGTGGCTTCTACAGAAGCATATTCCTGCATTGTATCATATCTTAACTTCAGAGCTCATGGTATAGCTCTGTTTATGTTATTATGGTAACACAATAACACTTTATGGTAACACTTTATTTAGGGTTCAATTCTTATTTTTAACTAGCTTGCATAATACTGGTTATTGGTTGTTTATTAGTACTTATTAAGCACATATTAATGCCTTATTCTGCATGACCTTATTCTATATCCCTTAATCCTACCCAATACCTAAATTTAAACGCTACAAAAACTACCTTCCTAACTATTAATTAGCAGTAAATTAGGAGTTATTTGAGGCAAAATACGTGTTCCCTATACTGAAGTGTTACCTAAAATATATATATATATATATTATTTGAAAAAAAAAAAAAAATATATATATATATATATATATATATTTGCACTCTGTTGTTAATTATCCATACATCCAGTGAGATTCAGAATCATTCAGATTATCAAATAACCAACAGAAGCAGAAAGAAGCCAATCAGAGTTCAAAGGTCAGGTAAAGTCTTTCTGGATTAGTTTCATCTCAGGCCTCTACCTGTCTTTAGTATCCCATCATTCTGTCCCATCATACACGTTACTGCGTGCCCGTGATGGACTTGTCGCATTCCATGGAAATCAAGCAGCAGGAATTGCTTCTGCGCCATTCTCAAATCATCTCACACGCTTCTCCTGTGCCCCGCTTAGCACAGAACACCCACAATCCAGTGCTTTACAGTAAGGGTGGGGGTGGGGGGGGCGTTCTCAAAAGAACATTATACCTCCTTACAGCCACATCATCGGGTTACAATGCTCACATGTTCCTCTAATAATTTGAGCACGCTTTCCAGTGTATTCAGACGGCTTAGGTGTGTGCAACGAAGCGATTGGGGACTTGCATTCAGGTCTCTACATGAATCTAAATTGATTAACGTAAGTTTTTTTTTGTCGTTTTGTTTTGTTTGATTTTTGGGGCATGGCAATTCTGCCCGAGATTTGCCACCATAAAGGGGCTTGAGCTTAGGCCCATGCTCCTTTCCAAACCTTCCAAGAACGTTGATAAGCAGATCCCCGAATGAAATCTCCTCGTCCCCGGCTGCGTCTGCCTCTAATCGTTTTATTTACAGTTACAATAAAAGACGAGTCTGTAATGGCTGGGTGACATAATAAGCGGTGCAGGAACAATCGGAAAACAGTCCTAAGCGCATTCCAATTTTCGCATTAGGCTAATCGTGGAGAGGAAGGAAATAAAGACATCAGTTGGATGAAACGAGCGTAATTGGAGAATAATGTAGTTAGTTTGCTCTAATCTTCTGCATAATATTAAAATGTTCTCAGTGCTCCCCAGCTGCAAGCAATCAGTCGCTCTGGAGGGGGAAGACAAGAAAAGAAAGCGCGAGAGAGACAGAGAGAGAGAGACAAGCTGCATGTAGGTGTCTGTTAGTAAAATTTCCTTAGCATTTTGAGAGATGGGAGCACTTGTCTGAATGTACAGTAGTTGACAGAATAGCTAACCAAAAGTAGAAGCAGCACTACTAACTTCACTACATTTTTCTCTAGCGTGACAGTAGCTCAGCTGTGTTCTTAACAGTATTGCTTTTCCAGGTAACAGCCTATTTCTTTCAACAAGTAGCAGTGTGATGTGACAGAACACTATATTATTGTTTTTTTATTGTCACATTATATTGCGCACAGCTTTCAACTGAATGAGCTGAGGCAATAATCAAACACTCTAGTAAGTCTCTTAAATGATTCTTAAATAGAGTTGGGGAGATTCACTTAAAGAGTCTATTTGTTTGTCATTCTAAGAAATGATTCACTCATTCATTTGTATTAATTCTCAGATGTGTTCCTGGAACTGAGGGATTTACATTGTTAGTTAAATGCCCTTTATTACTATATGTATTGCTCATTTAATAAAATTAAAAAGTTTTAACAATCGTAATTAGTGTACATTAATATATTAGGTATTTTGTGCCAGATTTTTAACACTTGTACACTTCTTGCTAGTAAAAGGCTAATTTTTCTTAAAGGCTAGTTTTACTGTAGTTAAACTAATTTAATCGGTGAGACCCTTGTAGCTCTGTAAGCCACTGTTTCAAAGAGGCTTCTCCAACACTAGCAGTTGATTATTATTAAATCAATAAAGGCAAATTCATGGTTTCATGGTTGGAGATACTTAAAAAATTCAATTGTGTTAGCATTAGCTCATAACATTTAGCTTGCACACTTCAATTCAAGCAGGTCTCTTGCATTCCCGTTTACAGTTCAAGTTTCTTGGATAAGGCCTTATTTTATCAACTGACATACTAATTAGCCATAAACTAGCGAACACTTCCTTCTTTGGCATGTTGGCTTTATCATCACCCGCTGTACTTTTGACAAGCGTCCAACACAAAGAATGAAAGAAAACAGAATGAATGTCGTACTTTTTCTTCTTTTTCTCTCATATTATTTTTCAAAGTTATGGCAAACTGCACCATCTTGAGAGCATGCGTCGGCCAGTAGCAGAATTAAAGGCAGGTTATTTGTTCTCCCTGTGGCTTCTCTCATCTGTGATTTCAAGCCTTCCTTCGCTCTGAGGGTGTTTTTTACTCCCGTTATTGTGCAGGAAATTGTCATTAGTCAGTGGAACAAATAACGTGAAAACCGCCATGGTTGCCTTTGCTCCGCATCAAAACACAACAATGAATTAATCAAATTAAAATTCCTTGTTATGCGATTTTGCTTTAATTTCCACAACCAAGCCCCTATTTAGTATTTGACAAAACCAAAATGGGGAAGTCACAGTTAAAGGCCTCAGTAACAGTGTTATATTAGGAAAGAATTATCAATCCTTTAAGCTAATTTGGATAACTTGGAAACCATAAAAGTAAGCTAGTGAAATGCAGTATTTGCTAAGCTTCTGCTGTCTTCACACGTCTTTAACTGCAGCAGCTACTTAATGGACTTTGTTTTTGCTTACTGATTGACTGCCATTGAGACATTAAATCCAATTCAATTTATTATGACTCTACAAAAGCTATTACAAATGGCTAAAGAGCTGTAAAAGTGCTGTATAGATGCATGCAGTCTCTTAAAGGCTATATTTTTACTTTGACAATCTGAGATTCATACGCTAATTCGAGAGCCTATAGGAATGATATGTATATATGCTAGCCAAATGTTCATGATAAATATTGTAAGACTGAGTAAAGGTGCATTCACACTTACAATGATTTCATTGTTGGAGACGACTTAACTATTGGTCACTAGTAGGCGACAGTTTGGATTCTATGCAGTACCAAATGAAAATGAGTGAGCTCCACTTTCTTTTCCCGATTAGTAGCTGCCCAATGATGTCGTTGCTTATTTGCATAAAGGTCTCTGTCACTCACGTTGTCTCAAATCCTCAACACTCACTGAACATTCTGTTTTTTTTTGTGCTGCAAATCAATGTCAGTGTAATCTAGTTTGTAACTAGTTAACATGCTTTAGTCAAACTGCCCTGAAAACAGTCAATATTCAAGAAATAGTTTTAGTGAAAAAACTAAAAATCATTTACACACCCTCTTGTTATTTGAAGCCTTCTATAGAAGACAAAAAAGCTTTATTTATAGAAGGATGTCCAAGCTTCTCCAAGTGAATGGTGACCATGGCTGTCAATATTTTCACTGAATTAACTGTTCCCCACATAAAGCTTTTGCATTGCACAGGTCATATGGAGCAGTAGTACCCCCAACACTGCACATTTTTGATGTCTCTCTTTTCTGACACACCCATCTGAGATCTTTACTAACAAGCTGATGAGTTGAATCAGGTGTGTTTAATTAGGGAAACATCTAAAATGTGCAGTGCTGGGAGTGCTCCAAGACTATGGTTGGGAACCACTGATATAGAGTACTGTTATGACACTTTTATGATGCTTATACTTTGTCCTGCTATTTTAGATCTTGACAGCCCCTGGTCCCCAACCACTTTTATTACATGAAAGGAATTCAGACATACTGTTAAACTTCTCCTTTGTGTTCCATGACGGTGCATTTTTTAGTGAATTATTTCTGTAGTTGTTTTCTAAACCCTGCCCTACAGGCCAAAGTCAAAAGTTTCCATGTTCTCGTCTAGTCCCGCTCTCTGTTTTTAGCGTTCCTCTCTCCTCTCTGTACGTAGTCTAGTGACGGAGGCGGCTGCCATATGCCCTCCCAAAGCCAAGCGCGGGCCCGAAGCGCTGGTGTATTGCAGTCATTAGCCCCTCACGCCGTCAAGCTCCAAACTCATTTAGCCTCATGCTGGACCTTCATTATGATAGACTTGTATCAGATGGCATCTCTAGCTGGGCACAGGCTCAGGGCGAGAGGGGGAGAGTAGGGCCACAGCCATGGCCCGCTCCTGCCCCAGCGGGTGGGTGGAGGGGGTGGTGAGAGAGAAGCAGATGTAGTGGCGGGGGTTTATGCTAGACCACCACAGAGGAAGAAAACATTGGAGACCTCAGAGACTCCTTGCACTTGCTTTGTTGCATTTGTTTTCTTTTTGGCTTTCTGAGCTTTTTTGCATAAAAAAAATCTGCTACTGACACTTTGCAACATGCCACACACAGTGATGGGCCAGGGCAACCCTGCACATCCCAACAGAAAACTGAGAAACAATGTACGCATTCACGTTTGCAGATGTTTCAGTATAACCCAGTGGTTCTCAACTTAGCTTGCAGACAGCAAGGGAAAAAATCAATGGTAACATGGCTAATAATGCCTTCACATGCTATTGGATATTTCCTACTTCCCACTTCAAAAGATGTATTCATGAGTTGCCTTCTTTCTTTGGAAAATCATATTAAACCCAAAATGTATTGAAGGTGCTTTGGGCGAGATTTACTAAACAGCAAATTAACTTAAGAGCGCTATTCTAAAAAGCGGCGATGGGAGTGGAAAGTTCTGCGCATGATCTACTGACGACGTGCAAAATTAATGAACACAGATGCAGCCGCATCATTTCCATAATGACCACAATCACAATCAGAGTTATATTCATACATATTCTGACACATCCAAGCTTTATAATGGCAGTGAACGGGACCAATGAGTATGAAGCTCAAGAAAGTGCATCCATCCATTATAAAAAATCTAGCTTCCACCTGACCACTTTCCACTTTCCAGCATTCAACTTTTTCGTAAGTTGATTACGGAAGGCCTGGACATAGCGTGAGAGGTATTAACGGCGAAAGGTGATACACTTTATTCGTAAGTTGAATATGGAAGGCAGTCTGGCGGAAGCTAGACATTTTACTTCATAACTTGTTAAATATGGATATTTTTCTTACACAAACACATTGCTTCTCTTCAGAAGGCCTTTATTAACCCCCGGAGCCGTTTATGATGGATGGATACACTTTCTTGAGCTTCATACTCATTGGTCCCGTTCACTGCCATTATAAAGCTTGGATGCGTCAGGATATTTATAAATATAACTCTGATTGTGTTCATCAGAAAGAAGAACATCATAAACACCTAGGATGGCTTGAGGGTGAGTAAAGCTTGGGGTAATTTTCATTTTAAAGTGAACTAATCCTTTAAATACTCTACTCCCATAAATTTTGCATCTGAAAGGGAAACTCCGACAAATACATATGCAATAAGGTCAGCCGCAAAAATGACTGTGTCCACGGCTTTTCAAAGCTATTTTTTACACTGCAGGTCTTTAGTAAATCCTGACAGTACTTTTTTAATGCCAAAAGAGGGTTTGTGCTGTTGCAAGCTGTTAGTAAATCTGGCCCTTAATCAATATCCAATGGTTTTTGAATAAAATGTAGCATCCTATTCATTGACAACAATATAACCATTGCCCACACTATTGTATACATTCTAGTTGGTCAACAATGCTGACCATCCTGAATGTGCTGTCAAATAAATGCTGTTTTCACAGCGTAAAAAACATACAATATGCATCAAATAGGTATTTATATATGGAAATACACTGTAACAGAAATATATTGTAATGTTAAGAGAAAGCAATGTAAATGTTGTGGTAAAAATATTTTAATTATTTAAAATACATTTCAGTGTTCAATTTTAAGCACATTTTTTGTTTTCTTTTGTACAAATCTGGTACCGTGTTGGATCCACTTGATCAAATTCCTGAAGCAAAACCAGTTGAGAAGCAGTGCTCTGAACAATCCTCCGTTTATCTCGCAATACTAGCACACAAATACACAGGAAATACAAATGATTCAAACATTACAAAACAAATGGCTGCAACAAATTTGCCCCTGTTTGCTAACAGTCGTTTTACTCAGTCTGTAATAAAAAGTCAATGAACCAGGGGGAGTCCATATATTCCCATAACAAAGGCAGGGGGAGCTGTCATTTCCCCGTTCTCTGTCTTTTATGAAAACATCCACTCTCGCTCAAGACGGCGGGGGGCGGAAGGCCTTGCTCAACAGATCGAGCCGATAAAATGCGCACACTCCCAAAGACAATGAGCGCTGAGCCACAGACTGTGACAAACGGCTGAACCTGCGCTCCGACGGTCTATCCGATAAGGAAAAACAACATGGGGAAAAGGGAAGCCACATGTTAGAGCAAATGAAAAGTGCATCGCATTTTCCTTCCCCGCACGCCTGATCCTACATGCCGTTATCTCTTAGCACGCTGATATATTGCAATGCTTTTAAGACACCCAGCAAATGAGAGCGGGTCTCCGCAGCCCCGGGAGAGATGCCTCGCTCTCGCCGATCGGCTGTCGCTATTGGATTTCTGACTTTTAACTGGGTTAACCTACTTTACTGTGAATACAAATTCAATTGCCACCACAGCTGTTTTATTTGGCGTGCGTGTCTTTCTCTCTCTTGCTCTCTCTCGACAGGCTGTGTAACCACATAGAAAACAATTTCCCTCTGTGGAGCACTGGCAAACCATAAAATTAAAATGAAGTGCCATTACACGTTCACAAAGCAAAGGGGGTCCTTCCTTTTCTACCCTCCCGCTCCCTCTCAGTATTGACACAATGCTTATCCCTTTCCCGTTGCCGTTTATATGCTGCTTGTTTGCCACTGAGGCTAGCATGCAATGTTAGCATGCTAGCCTCACCTTTAGCTTTCTCTCCCCGTGTGTGTGTGTGTGTGTGTGTTTAGTAACGGTTCTTCTCACTGAGACACTAAATAAAGCCATATGAGGCAGCCAGGAAACCTTTCAGGACTTCATTAGGGCAGTGGGAGAGAAGAAGTTAAGCGCTCCAGCAAGCTGGTACTGTTTAGCTGCATAACGTCAACAAGAGCACTCACGCAGCTGCCTGCTCGTACCCCAAACAACCCCCTCCACCCTCGCCAGCCCTTTATCCAGCCTGCTACGCTCCGCTCGGGTGGTGCGGGCCACGCAGGAACCCCTTGTTTGCCTGAGCGCTGCTACCCAGCCGGGGGCGGCCTAGACTGACATACCTAAAGAGCTCTTCTGAAGCTAACGCCGTTATAATTGCAGTTTGCACAAACTGCGTGTACTGCACGAAGAGAATGACTGAGAGGACCAGTGCAACCAAGCACACTAACTTCCTGGAGAGCGCTGATGTCGACCGTAGCACGGGCCACTTTGTTAAAGATATCTGACAGATCCCGAACCCTGCGCACACTACAGCTAACACGTCACGATCGGTTTACATCTCCGTATCATTTGATTTTCGCTCTTTTGTTTCTCGTCTCGGTCTCTGTGCGTCTCTCTCATCCTGAGGGCAGGTAAGGGTATGTGTACCGGCTTCCTTTCGCTCTATCTAATAACGGCCTTCAGGTAAGTGTCATCTGTACAGAACCGATCCATTTACATCACATCCTAGCGGAGCTGCACTGTTCATCCTTGCATTGTGTTGCGTTGGTGCATGTGTATGCGCGGCTGGACCTTGCACTGAATAATGTTCAATAAAACATTCGGTTGTTTTCATGTATGTGTGCAATATTGAGTGCTCTCTTTCATAAGCTGAACATCAGCAGCGGTTGGTTTCTGAGTGTTAGGATGAATACCATAAGCATGTCTGTAGCATGTAGGGACTGTGATGCTGAGGAACATGCGTGTGTTTGTGGTATTGTTGAGTATTGCTCAGGCTTTGTTTGAGTGAGTGTCTGGTGTGCCGTAGGGTAGACAACTGTACTAAAGCGCCACCTAGTGACACACATCTTCCATACTAGAGTAAAACTACACAACGGAGCACTACCCAACCCCCCAAACTCTCTCTAGCCATCTCTAGCCGTCTGTCTTTGCTTTCTCTTGCAGAGAGTAGCTACATCTTAACGACTGAGGCAATATCAGTCCTTAACACTAATGTCTCACACAATATATCTGACCAAAGCAGATCCAAAGCAAACATGGTAAAGAAACAACAACAACAAAAAAAAACTCTTACAGGTCTAAATCGTCCTTGTGCTATTTGTAAACAGTTTCGCTTGATGAAAGTTAGTGTGTTTTGTGCTGTGGTGTGTATGTTAATTTAAAAGATTATAACTTCAAACAGACAAGGTTAATATGCTGTATTATGAAATTACTCTCATGCCTACACATATAAAGTTTTTGAGATAATTAAAAATATGAAAAAGACTAAATTAAATATAAATCATCAAAAATAATTGACATTGTCACAAATTATGTTTGAACCTAAAATATGATTTAGGAGAATATTAATAATAAAAAAGACTCAATTGTTGAGATTCAATTGGAGTAGTGTGATAAAATTTATGTGGAGAGTAGCTCAGATCTTTTGGTCATGAAATATTTTAGTGAGAAATGCTTGAGTTTATATGTTCTTATTTTTAAGTGCAGACTTTGGGATCTTGGCACCCAAAAATCTGAGCATAGTTTAAGACATTGTTGAATCTCGTCTGATACTCTATAAGAGACATTAAAAAGATCTTCAGGAAATCTAAAGCCATAAGCAATCAAATGTTTAGAAATAGATCCCATACTGCAGCATCTACCTCTCCACGTACTGGGAAACAATTAAACTGGAGTAAAAGTTTCCCGATGAGCTTCAATGTGCCCTTGAATATGAGGCTTGTCAACATGGATCTATCGATGCGGTTCGCTTGCAGTTACAGTCACCCGCATCAAAGCTCAGCTCACAAACGGCCGACAGTGATGAGCGCCTGTCACTGCCCATAAAGGTGATCCACACACGCGCACACACACACACCCTACGGTCCTTGGCTAGTCTATTTATTTTTATCGCAACAATGAAAATTTGCATTTCACACACACACAAACACACGCACACACACACACACACACACACACACACACATGTTCCTGCAAGGACAAGAAGATGGATTAGATTGACAGTGTCACCTTCCTAATCTAGATGAACTCTCATAGACAGACAGGCAGATGTGACACATGAGGGATTGGCAGCATAACATGCCATCCTATTCACTGTTATGTCAGAAAGTCGCTCCTTACCTGATCTTAATGATATCTTTTTTTTTTTTTTTTAAATCCTATATTTATCAGATATCTTTAATATGCTGATATTAATGTGGCTACAATGCATTTATTTTATTTTTTTGAATTCTGTAATATTTGTTTGATTGTGCTTACTTTAAGATAGTGATTATGTTTACATTTCCCAATTAAACATTTAATTTGTTTCAGGTACTGTATATTTTGCCCAAAATGTCATTTACTCACCCTCACGTCATTCTGAACTCGTATGACATTCCTTCTCAAATTCATTCTTAAATTTCAGTCTGCTGCTTACACAAAGCTATCAGTGTGGTTTATTAGACTTGACTTGAAATAATGTTCACAATAATATGGACTACATATTTTTATGCCTGAATTGTGATTTATGATCCTTTTTGGAGCTTTTCAATATAAATCACTATCCACTTTCACTGTAGGGAAAAGAGTAGGGTGAACTTTCTTCAGAATAGCTCCTTTTCTGTTCAATGGAAGAAAGAATGTCATACTGGTTTAGAATGGCATGAGTAAATGAGAATGATTTTCATTTGAGAGTGAATCAACTGTTTAATAAATGTTCAACATCCATCCAAACAGCCAATTAAAGGTGGCTGATTTCCTGTAGGAATGAAAAAAAAACAAAAACAACAAAAAACAATTAAGATCTTTGTAATCTCTCCTAGTTAACAATGGGATTAAATGGCTATAAAAAAGTACAGATATTTCTCCTGAGAAGAAGACTCCTGTAATCTCAGCATTCTCCTCTAGAATTTCTCAGTGTTTTACACTGTTTAGAAAATTATTCACATTATTTTGCAATGCGGAAGTAAGCTATTTTCTGTGAATGTGTGTGAACTTCTGATTCATTAGACACTATAGGTAAATAACTGGAAGAATAACACAATGCAGTAAACGGTAAAATCATTTGCGCTACAGACCAATGTGTTTATGATTACGATAATAAATTAAAACAATATTGATTACAAATAACAGTTTGCAATATCAAGCAGCATAGCGGACAGTTTTTGTACAGTAATAAATATATAATAACAATGTAATAAATAAAATAACTGGAAGTAGATGAGACCGGAAGCTTAAACACATTCAAGTTACAAATGGCCACACCCAGTCTTACATTAAAAATAAGGTGAATATGAACTCAAACATTTCCTGTTCATTCATGACTAAATGATCTGAGCTGAGCTTTTCATGTTAATTTTAGCACGGTATACTAGGCCTGAGACTAGTGATCTCAGTCTCAGCATTTTATTTGTTACTCTTCTCTGGTGCCATATGCAGGCTAGCATTAAAAGACGGGAAATGAGTATAAAACGTTAACTATAGGCGACATTTATCTAAACACAAAGCCACATCACAGTGTGTCTGTGTGTCTTCCAGAAGAGCAGCTTTATGGAGCAGTATCTGATGATGCGTTCCTCATATGTCCAGATCAGAGCAGAGACAGATGTTAATCACACACTATATGAGCACACATACACACACACACTTGCAGTACACATCATTATTACTTTGACTGACAGACTGAAACATTGAACTGTTCATGTTTTCTGGGAACATCAACCTTTAACTGTCTGTATTCACAGCATGTGAGCTATATAATTTTCTTGAATATTTCTGGTCAGTGAACTGATGCTGTAAAGTTGATGTAAGACCATGTAAATCTAAAATGTTGTTTATCGATATTCATGAATATTCATGATATTCATGTATTAGTGATGATGGATAGAACGTATGATTTTGTGTGAAATTATGTATTCCAGTCAAATTCCTGTTTATATGTTACAGTCAGAACAGATCCAGATTAAAAACGAAGTAAAGTGAATCACGTGTCAGCAAGAGTTGACTAGAACACCTCAGAAGGAAGTTAATACTACTATAAAAGGCACAAACATCTCCAATCTGGTGACTAAAACAAAAAACTGACAAGTCTTAAGGCCAGACTAAAATGCATGTTTGAGCTGTTTTAACTAAAAGCAACTTGCACTGACTAATATCTTAATATATGTCAGTGCCATTGTTTTGTCTCAAGATGCAACCAGTAATGTTTTTTTAAGTCATGTCTATAAAAGATACTTGAATGTCTAAATTTAACTAAGGCCTACTACTGGCTTAATCTAAGCCCTGTCTGTGAAACCGGGAGTCTCTGTCTTATTTAGATTCCTATTCCAAATGTGACTTTAATCATATCATATCATATAATATGGATTCTAATTGACCTTGATCCTTTGAAATAAAATCATTTTCTGTCATGTAGCAGAGATAATTGTAACACATTTCTCATTATGTTTAGCCTGAAACTTTGCCTCAAAGATTTTTGACATGTCAGTAGTCATTACCCGTGCCAATAAAATTCATAACATATAATATAACTTACAATTAAACAAAAATTACACAAAGGCCAGTGTTAAATTCAACCCCTTGGTTGCTAAAATGAGAAATATATATGGCAATCCATGTAAACATGGCTGTTAATGCATCTACGTCTTGGAATATTGTTTTTGGAGTATTTTCTCCATAACTTGTCCCCCTTCTCTCTCTCTCTCTCTCTCTTCAGACTCTTTTATTTGATTTACGTAAAACACATCCTGCTGAAATTACATCCATATGCGACTGCAGGCTCTGACGCTCTGGCACAAAGCTCAACACCACACCACCACCAACACCACCACCACCACCATCACCAACAACAAACACACTAACTACAACCGTTAGTTTAAATTCTTGATGTCTTTCACCCACAGATCTGCTTTATGTTTTATTCATGATTATTAGATCACTATAGCCTCCGATAAAAATCATTCTCAGCGCTGTCGATGATCTGGCAATGAAGTGTGTTAGCGAGCTAATGATAGTAATGCTAAGTGAGGTAACATGAAGGATCATATGTTGAAAGCATTTTTCCTTCTTTACTTCCCTCTGATGGCATATTTAGCCTACGGTAACGAGTGGCTACGTTTTCACTTCTTCTGAAAAGCAGGGATTAACAAGTTAAAAGGTTATGGCGTTAGTCAACATTTGCCTTTCAGCTCACCTCAATCACTCAAGACTGTAATTATCTAACATTGTATCTGACCTCTGGCACCGTGCTCATCTCCTTTCATCCAACTTTGTGAAAATAAACCGGAATACTATCTTTCCCCCATTCTTTTCCCCTCCAATTCTGTGTGAAATATGCCTTAGTTAATTTCATTATATGGTAAATGTTGTCATAAAATATTTAACTGGTCACTGTATCCTGCGCCCTGAGCAGTCTTTGTTTATTTGACTTGAATGATGAATTGTAAAATTTTAAACTCAAAGAGACGCCCAGAACTGCCTAGTCGTAGAGCAGGGCTGTTATGTCTCAAAAACACTCTCGATAAAGTGTTTTTGAGGCAATTCTTAATAAAACACTCCAAATGCCACAACAAAAATGACTTTTTTCTTTTTTTTTTTTTTTTTGCCAGTTAAACTTCCAGTCAATTTTAGAATATTAGTAAAGTATGACACTAACACACAAATGAGATTTCAGCTATGCATATTCTGGACATTCTTTCAGCCAAATTTCATGATGTGTATCATGGTTTGTTTATTGTGCTTTCTAATCAATACTTAGAAAGAGTTCCAATGTATTGATTTTTCTTATTCTACTCAAACTCACAAATTTTAAATAAACAAATAAACACTTTATTTTCAATTGTCAATTTTATGTGATGTAACTGAAAACTTTATAGTCAAAAAGGCATTTTAATACATAACCTTTAAATGCTTATATGCAATACTCGCAGGTCACAAATTCATCTAAGCTGTGTTATTTTTAAAAAGCCTGCACGTGGAATCAAAAATTTGAATCAAGCTCTTATAATGTCATTTCAGATGTACTGAAATCATGTACAATTCTGACTTATATTAACTTATTAAAAAAGAACATAAAAATTCTGGAGTTCCATATTTAATTTCTAAACCTTTTAAATACATTGGACTTAATACATGTACTCATTTCTGTGTAAATTATTCACTAAATCAGCAACTTGAGTTGATGTGACAATTTAGAGTAACAATAGTTTTATAAACGATGTACAAAAAAAGTTATCCTGATCTTGTTTCTTGAACAAGGCCTGTTATTTTTGAACAGATGACCATTTTGGCAGATTGGATGTGGTAAAACAGTGGTTCTCAACCTTTTTTCCCACTGGGCCGCACAATGGTCCAACTGAAAGTGTCACGAGCCGCATATAATTTACATATGACATCACCAATGTAAACCAATCAGATTTAATTTTATGGTATTAGCAGATAATATTGTTATTATACCTAGATGTTGCAAACAATGTATTCCACCAAATAAAAACTAACTTACTGACATTAGCTTTGCAATAATCAGATAATAATGCTCCATGAACATTCACAAACTGTATACAGTCACTTTAAGTAGCCTAGCTATTTAACTCTGTACGACTGTAAACTCTCTTCAACAGCATCAGTCACCAAACAATCACACAAACGCCTTAATAAGCAAATGTTACTCAGCTCTTTTTATAAACAACATTGAGCGCATTGTAAATACAATCTCTGACGATATCAAGGATTCTGTCAAGTCGCAATCCCTCGCACAGCATCGGATCCGCGAGCGCGCGGCCGAGTTGGCCTCATTTCAGCCGCGGGTGCGCTGATGCGGTTATTTTTATTGATTTAAAATACAAGTAGGCTACATCAAACAAACACATCGAATTCACAATTCACATGTCTTTTGAAATTGTAGGTTTTGCATATGCCAAGTAGGCTACTTTACTACAGAGCAAACAGGAAGGCTGCCCATCTCGCTCGTTGCAGACTGATTCTTCCATTCTTCTTACCTTCGCTGCTGATGGTACGACTCTTCTTGTTTGCATGTGTTCCTTCATTGTATGTTCCTCATTTCGTTTTTCTCCTCTAATAACAAATTTGTTAAAAAAAATTTACAAAAAATAATGGCTACTGGTGGAATTCTGCCAAAGCGCGCACTTGTGTTTGTTAACTGCCTAATTGCGTCAGTTGGTCTGCGCGTGTCCAAAAACAATAAATGCCCACCAAAATGATTTTATATGACAATTAAATAAAACAACATATCTCAAATTTATATTTGTTTAATCTATTTTAATTTAAAATTTAAAAACAAAAATAAATTGTAAAACTATAATTTATTTATTTATTTATTTTTTATTGTGGTCCACGCATTTGTATTTGTGACGTGCTAAACACATCATAATATTTCTTCTGACACAATGAAAATATGTTACTCTGTAAATAACCTGACATATGTTGTGCCAGGCATGTTGGATTAAAACGTTACCACAACCTTTTCAAAGCGTCTTTTTTTTTTTGGCGACATAGTTGCGCTAGCTGGCAGTGGCCTGAGGAAATCACAACAGCAAAAACTTCAGACATGGAACTCTGGATGTATGCCTGTGGTTAGCCGTGGAAGTGGCCACAGTGTCCGTCTCACGGCCCCTGACCAGCTGTCCTCGTTCCTTTGCTGGGTCGAGGGAAATGCTCCTTCAGACCAGCAGGTACAAGGAACGTTTCCTGCAGGATTGCAGGGCAGCTGCTATTGCTCCGGTCTGGAGCTCTTGACCCACTTACACTCATCTTTTCTTTCATTTTAAACACAGAGGAACACCGCTCCATACCCTCGCCTACTCTGGCTGCCCAAACACGCCTCTTGCCCGCTGAAGATTAATGTTTCAGGCCTGACCCTGCTGGGCAGCTGACTACAGGAGAATAGATGGGTCAGAGAAGCCAGGCTTGGTGACGGAGATGGGTTGCTTACCTCAGAGAGCCCCAGAGCTCGGCGGTATGGTTCTCCTGTCAGCTCCCAGTGAAGAGAGAACTCCCTTTCATAACTCAAGTTCTTTTAGCCCAGCTCCTGAACTCTCATGCCCACAGGGCCCTCAGCGGACTCCTCAGGTCCAGAACTGAGTGAGAGAAGGGTCAGAGAATGGTTCAGTGTGTCAGGTGAAACGGTTGTGTTTCAACATGAATGAGTAGTTTGGGCTTATCAGCAAAGCTGTCAGAGGCATTTGCTGCTGTTTGTGTCTTGCCCTTGGGCAAGTGTTTATAAAATTTTGTATGGATTTAATGCACAACTACCTGTCCATGATCACCCATTTAGCAGGGTGGTCTGTAATTAAAATTTAACTAACGCCATTTGAAATCTGAGACACTGCCAAAACAAGACATTTTGCTTTTACTCATTGTAAACCCAACATATTCCACACATGTAGAATGCCATCAAACACAGTAGCTTTAAAAGATGTTGGAATCATGAAAACAATTTGGTGTATGATTTTCACTCAAATAATTACAAAGAAAAGGGAAGTCAAAACATTGAATTAAAAATTAAATTTTGAAGTAGAAAGACTGAAATTAATAGATTTTTTTTGTAAAATGTATTCTAATAATATTTGTTTTATTTAAAATTTTTAAAATGTAATTTAATGTTTCTGCAATACTTAAACTATTACAAATGCTTTGTGAATGTAATTAGAAAAAACAAAGGTATGTTCAAAAAATTTCATTATACATTCCACAAATAGGGTACAAAATTACTAGGCTTAAAATTATTTTGAAAACTAAACAACGAAAAAAACTTGTTAATAAATATTAGAACAAAAATTATAATAAATTAAGCTATACACCATAACAGGTTGCTAGTTAAAAGGATTGTAGATGTGATTGTTGAAAAGAGATTGTTTGTAGTTATTATTAAAGGTACACTATGTAACTTTTGGTGCTCTAGTGGTAAACAAACACTGCATGAAGAACACTGTAGCTGGAGCTACTTCTTTCTATTTATGTAAATGACATGTCGCACAGGCTACTCCGTAGCGGTTGTCGCCCTGCCCAGTATAAAATAGTCTGAATATAAACACTTAATATAGGTGTACCATAGTGATTCAGGATAAGACAAAAACACAGTTTTGGAATATGAATTCATAAAGTACTTGCTCATAATATAAATTTTGAACAAAAAAAGTACCTTTGTACCTTTAAACTCCTATATATATATATATATATATTTATTTATTTTTTCATTAACTGTTAATTTTTAACTGGAATTTTTCTATCATTTATGACATAACGCTTCCCCGCCATTGACGAAAATTTCCAGCAATCCATGTTTTCACTGTTATATGGTAGGGGGCACTATAACGCATCTTCTGAATGAGTACAGAATCTCCTGATCAAAACACAGGCGAAAAAGAATCAGAAACAAGCGATAAAAGCATCGCATGAAATGCACGTGAAAAATAGCACGATAATCAAACATTAAACTGCATATAAATCAAAACTGGGTTAGGGGTTGACCCAAGAAAAGGTATAGAACTGTGCAAACTTTGGGGGTGCTAATGGAAGTGATCTAACTCCATCTATGTTTTGATCATCATTCCGAATCCGATCTGGATGTACTATTTGAAAAAAACATGATTTTCTCAGCTTTTTGTTCAAAATGTTGCTTTGAAATGTACTCACATTCAAGTGTTGATAAAAAATGAATGCATGAATAATTTCTTTCTTTTTTTTAAAAAAGATCTTTCTTTTGCTATATTGCATGTTCAGATATTCGTACAACAAAATATTCTATGTTTTGTGAAAATGATAAAAAATGCTCGTGGGGAAAGAGTTAACTTGAGTGACAATGAATTTTTTTAACACTAAAATCAATAGTAATAAAAAAACAGAAAATGGAACAAGATGATTTACTTGTCTTGCTGTCATGCTGTATAATCCAAATGATCTTACTAGATGGGATTTGCCATCTTTATTTGCCAGACTTTATTTTAATGTGATGTAGTTACATTGTACTCAAATAAGTACTGAGTAATATTAATTATCTACATGTACTTACTATAGAGTTACGGTTAGGTTTAGGGTTAGTTACTTGCAATTATGCATAATTTACTGCTATTACTATTGTAAGTACATGTAGTAATGTGTTACTTCACCTTAAAATAAAGTGTTACTGATGTTACTTCCTGGAAGTCACAAGTAATGTTAATGGGGAGGGGCATTATAGTGTAACAGGGTAATGTAACTGTATGCTAATGCACTTGGCTTTGTGTTTATATGTTTTTGAAGTTTTAAATAGCCTGTTGCTATCTTAACCTGTGCTTTATTGAAGTAATACGGAAAAAAAAACTTAATTTGAAGGGAATGCTAGAGGTGTCAGATCAGTGAGTGACAGGCAGGCCTGCAGGCACATGATAAAATGCTGCTGTTCTCCAACATGTAAAAACCTGACAAATCAAGCACACACACACAAACAAACAGATCCATTACAGATGATTATTGTGTGTACAATTTTGTGTTTGTGTGTGGAGGTGAGGCAGAGTTAGACTGTAAGGTCAAAACCTGGAATGAGAGAAACTAAAACTCAACATATATGGATAGCGTACCTGAAACAAGCGTACCCGAAACAACACCTGCAGGACAGGCAGAACTAAACACACTCTACAACAAGACTTCTTTCCAAAGGGCAGCTGTGAATTGCAGTGGTTTTGTCATTTATGCACTGGAACGGGATCATTCACACACTCACGAGGAGCACAAGAAGTCTTCTGCAGCGAGTCGGAGGGGCCGACCCAAGCTGGGTCGGAGCCAGCGCAGCCGTCAGGGGCCGACGCGCTGGCCTAAAGCGCAGACCCACCCTCTCTCAGTCTATATTTCCTTCTCTAACTCTCTCCCCGTCTCCCAGCGGCAGCTGCGCTTTTTTGGCTACAGCTGCAAGGTGTGAGTGTGTGTGTTCATGGGCAGGAATATCTGCGTGTGTGTGATTGCTGGAATCCTCCTCGCCTCAGTTTGTGTGTGCTCTGTAAGAGTGCCCAGCAATTACTAAGCTGGCACTACGCTGTCTGTTTACACACACACATATTCCTACTGGACTTTATTAAAACACCATCTGCTGTCAGCTTACACACACAGTGAAGAAGAGGGAGAAACAAGGCTGGTAACTATTTCTTAGCAATATCTGGTAAATCACTGAAGACGAGCTGCAGTGGCAGCATCACATGCAGTCAGCAGGTTTATGAGCTCTGTGGTCTCACGAGGCCTTGCATTTGCCTTAGTGTGAGGGGCGAGAAGAGTCATGGAGGGAAAAGGGCAAGAATAGATCTTTTGTCTGTCATTCCAAATTATGCAAACATGCATCTCTACATTCATACACACACAGAGTGGGTGTAGAGTCCCGCAGTGCTGCACAGGTGCTGCATGAGCTTTGGCCGGGCCTTCTAATGACAGACTGATGGTTATTTCATTAGCTCTCATGTTCTCAGGGAGATGTCATTTAGGATGAGCAAGCATACTGATTGGACAGTGACTGTGGGCGAGCAGATGAGATTTGGACAGATGACATTTTATAGCTTTCTTTGTTTATTCGTTATACAGCACAATTCACCCATCACCGGGAGTTTGGTTGACAGGCGATCTAACCAATCATAATGCAGAATCCACTATTTTGTCAGAAAAACAAACCAGAAAGGAGAGTTATTCACTTCAGAATTAAAATGTTGTGATAATTTACTCACCCCCATGTCAACCAAGATGTCTTATGTCTTTCTTTCTTCAGTTGAAAAAAAAAAAAAAAAATTAAGGTTTTTGAGGAAAACATTCCAGGATTTTTCTCCATACAGTGGACTTCACCAGGGTTGAAGGTCCAAATTGCAGTTCCAATGCAGCGTCAAAGGGCTCTACACGATCCCGGCCAAGGAATAAGGGTCTTATGTAGTGAAATGATTGGTCATTTTCTAAAAAAAAAAAAAAAAAAAATCACGTTGGAAAGGTCAAGTGTGATGTAGGCGGAAGTACAGAGCAAGTGTTTACAAAGCGAACATGCAAAGACTAAATCAAACGGCCTTTACAATATAAAAAAGGTAAAACAACGATTTCGGCTGATTTTGAAGTTGGAGGAGAAAATGAGATGGAGTTTTTCGCCCTACCGAGGTACTTCTGTCTACGTCATGTGTGCCCTTTCCAACGTGATTACTTAATGTGTGGCACATCGCAGAGCTAGTGTAAGATGAGCATTTGTGGTTAAAAAGTATATATATATATATATATATATATATATATATATATATTATTACTATGGATTCATCGAAACTCATTGAATCCTGTTGAAGTCCAATATATGGAAAGAAAACCTGGAATGTTTACCTCAAAAACCTTAATTTCTTTTCAACTGAAGACAGAAAGATATAAACATCTTGGATGACATGGGGGTGAGTAAATTATCAGGAAATTTTAATTCTGAAGTGAACTAATCCTTTAACGTTGGTGGATTTGAACTTGGTGTGTATTGACGTCTTTCTGCGGTTGAAACAACATACCTTCTGATGTTCATTCATGTTTATTTCATGCTATAGCTAGTACAAAGAGATGATCAGTTCATGTGCCACTTGAACTACTGTAAAGCGCTACTGCGATCTGTCATGACACATTAAAGAACCACAAAATGGTATTTATGGTTTGAACTTCTTAAAAGATGCTGAGACTTTAATATCAAAAGTAACCTGCTCTATCTTGTCTGTCAGCACGTGGTCAGTGTCCTCTTTGCTCCGCGATGTACACGTGAGAACATGATGCGTGGCATGAGAACGCCATGGCTTGATGTAGCAATAGTAACTAAGGGGGGCGGGTCATTGCGAAGGGTCAATTACAGCATTATACAGTGGTCCCCAAAATATTTGGACACTTGCACAATGTTTCCTAATCAGGCGTGATGAGATAAAGCAAAAACGTATAATTTGAGTAAATTTGAGTAAATTTGAGTTTTTGTCCTAACTTTTTTGTTGATCTCCAAAATCCTACTCCTCAAAACTGCATATCAAACGTCAAATATGTTCTTACTGGCTATGAATATGTGGTGTCACACAACAGTTTTGCACGTGATGTGACGAAATACACCTGTTATTCTGCTAGTACACCTGTTGTGAATTTGAAGAAAACTATGGAAGCCCATTTCCACCACATAATAATAATAAAAACATAATAATAATAATAATAATAATAAAAACATGCCTTGGTAAATTAAAATTATGACAAAAATATGACATAAAAAGTCAGTCAAAATGATAAAATATATAAAATTGTAATTATGACAAAAAGTCAAAATGATGATATACAAAACAATGACATAAGTCAAAACTATGAGAAATCATACACTGCATTATAACAAAATATTTAAAATATTGTTATAATTGACATTTTATATCAAAGTTATGACTTTTTATCATAATTTCAACTTTTTATCTTATAATTGACAAATCATAATTTCAAATTTGTATGTCATAATTATGATTTACAAAATCATGTTTTGTTGTTGTTGCTGTTTTTTATGTGGTAGAAATGGGATTCCATAGAAAACTGGCTTAGTACTCCCAATAAAAAACCCAGTGTCCAACACAAAGAATAATCTTTTATAAACAAAAACTAAAAAAATCTATCTCACAATAATTATGCACTTGCAAAGCTCTTTATATATTTTCCCAAACAAAAATGTGTGAATTTAAACACAGATTGAACATGTCATTGTGCATTTGAATGTGTCTTTATGTGTACGTGTGTATGAGCATCTCCTTAATATTACCACAATAACACTGTGATTTGTGCAGATGATGTTCTCATGTTTTCTCAGCGATGTTTGTGCGATGCTTTATCTGTTGGAGCAGAAGAGGCTGTTGTGATTTTGTGTGAATGCATTCACACCAATTACAGCCAGACTCCTGTGTGTCCGGCTCTAATTAGCCTCACATGTTTTGGAGAGGTTCAGCGTACTCTCTGAGATTGATGGGCCTGTTTTATACACCTGATTCAACGATGACTGCTCAAGCTCAAACATTCAAAGGGGTTAAAGAACAACAGCATATGCCATTTGAGTTAGCACATTCACTGATGCAAGAAATCTATGTGGTCACTCCACAAGAACACATCACAAGCAGACAGAGAAATGATGAGTTCAGTGGAAAGGAAAGACAGATGTGTGATGGTCCACAGGGCAACTGAGGTGAGTGAGTACAACATAAGGTCATTCTGACCAATGATACAAAGTCACAGTGATGGAAACATGACCGTCAGTTAGTTCCATGTTGCTCCTGTCTCATTAGTACTCATATTATGTGGAAATGACAGCATTCAAGATTGAAAGAGATGCACATTTAGAGGTGGGATCAATTTAATCTGAAACTCATGCTCGATGTCCAGTCCTGCTCCTGGAAGGCCAGGTTCTGTAGAGTTTACCTATAACCCTAATTAAACACACCTGAACAAGCTAATCAAGGTCTTCAGGATTATTAGAAACCACAAGGCAGGTGTATTGGGGCAAGCTGGAGCTAAACTCTGCAAGACATTGACCTTCCAGGAGCAGGATTGGATGCCCCTGCAGTACACTCATGGATCACCCACCAGAGTACAGACAAGACTACATCCTCAAAGATCCAGACTAATACCAGGACAATACTAGATCAGTACCAGACTCACTGAGGTCAAATACCTAAACCAACACCAGACCCATACTGAAATTGTATTGATTTCAAATATTTCCAACACTGACAATTTTTCCAAACATGGGAGACATGTTCATGAACTTCTGAAGAATGGTGAAGATACCAACTAATGGTTGAAACAGAATCCAGGACAAAGAGTGTGGTCTGAGACCATACCGTCAAGACCCAAAGTTAGACCAAGACATCAATTAATGAGACCCAGACCAAGGCCATGATTATTTGGTCATCCAGAGGTCTTAAGACCACAAGATCAGGATTCCAACTCTGCCGCCCACAGTCTATTCATTGTCTGATGCATACTGCACACAAAAATGCCAAGAGCTTTTTTGATCTGGCTGTAATCTGATGGTCTGGCTTTATAACCTCTGGGAGTCAGGGTGCACAGGTTTTTTCAATTTCAATAAGGTCATGCAGAATAAGTACTAATAAATAGCCAATATTCTAGTAATATGCATGCTAATAAGCAACTAGTTAAAAGACCTTAAAATAAAGTGTTACTGAAATTCTAATAACAAAGTCTACACTTGCACTAATTTTTTTCAGTGTTTTCTGCACATACCAACATGGTTACTGTGTAATGACCTATTTTACCCACTCCTAAACACAACATAAGAGCAAAACAAACTTCAGTTGGTCACTTTACCAACTAGATTATGCCAACTAGAGTGTTGAATCTTGGCCAGAACGAGTTGTCATGTCGACCAGACTTTCTACAAAGCAGTGTCAAATCTGGTTACCCTAGACTAAGGTCAACCTACCCAAAAAAAAAAAGAGGGATGTAGACATATGTGAATTTTGAAGTAGCTCCATCTTGATCCAATCATATTCATAGTTCCTATTGACATCATTGACTTGTGATTAGCATCTTTAAATGAACTAATACCCTAAAGCCATGTCATGGTGAGACAGAAAATCAAATCTCTGGACATTTGGCTCATCTATCCCAGCTGATGTGTTGTCAGTTTATTGGATCTCCTTTAAGACGGACTTACACACAGTGTGAGTCCGTGTGTAAGGAAACTGTTATTTTAATGAGAGCTGATCTCCAGTCTTTAACTAACACACACTGTTTTATAAGTCTCATAGCAGCACGTTCAAAGCAAGCATCCATGCCAACAACAGGATGTGCACTTTGTTATTTCCTTTCTGGCTTAGCAAACTTCCTCTATTAATCTACTGCAAACCATTGCTAGGCAACCATAGCTATGACCCTTCACTTTGTCCTAATTGGCTGTGGCACTAACACATGCGTTGTGCGAAAGTTTTCTACTTCATCAAGAGCAAGCAAATCAAATTCTAACTTGACTTGTCTAACCAGACAGGATGAAAGTTAGGAAGAGAGAGAAGGAGGCGTCCTCAACATCCCTCCTTGTCTTCCTTTTTCTTGTTTGCGGGTGTTTTCCGCCCATCAGCATGTCTCTATCGCCTCTTTGACACGGTGGGCAGCTGAGGAAGGAGTTTTATGGTGTGTGACGTGTTCCAGCGCCCGCCCAGCCCCTCCCTGACACTCACCCCCTACAAGCAGCTTTTGTCTGGGCTAAATGGGGTTGGATGCACCCCTTTAACTTTGATTTCCATTCCCTATTGTCCTGCATTGATGGGGAGGCTAACTCCATCTGGGCCTGCTTCACATGGTGCCATGCTTTCAAAAGGCATATGCTCTCTGCGTGGAGAAGCACTACACTCGCCGAAGAATGGACTCCAAAAATAATGAAGAGAAATATCACTCTATTCATGACCACATTATGCGGCTCTTACTTATATCTGAAGAGTTGTTTTATGTGTAGTCAAGGGTGCAGAAGTGGTAGGACAAAACCCTGCTGCACTGATGGAGGTTTAAAGCATATTGGGTCTGTTTGCTTCTTGAACTGCATAAATGCATGCGTGTATTTTACATTTAAAACACAAAGCCCTCTCCCGGCGGATCACAGCGAGACATTATGAACGTTATCTCTGAGAGCTGGGTCAGAGGTTTGGACCTGCAAAGAAAAGTTAGTTTTATTGAAATTATCCCCTACATTTGTATACTTTATTGAGATTCTTCATATGACCATAGGTCATTCGGTCAAGTGTAAGAGATTTCTGCAAATTTTCTTTTGGAAAAAAAAAAAAAAATTGGAACTGTAGTGTAATATTTTGGTTTTGTAAGCATTTGTCTCGTAAATTGTCATTTTCATAGAATTCCTTTTGCTTCTAAAACTAGATAATTTCTGAACTATCCAGATTTGATTCACAGGTCCAGAACTTCATTAAGAATCATTATCTCTCTCTCTCACTCTCCATGCAGGGCAGCTCATTCTAATAAAGGGGTAGTTTTAACAGCCTCGGGCTTACGACACCCCCTGCGGGGTTCTGCCTTGTCCCCTCTTAGCCCTCCCCATCGCTCTACAGAGGGCGCTTAGACGGGCAGCCGCGGCGGTGGCTGTGCGGGGCGGCCGATGTCGCGGGGGTATTTAAAGGCTCTGAAAGGAGGCGCGTCAGATCAAATGGGAGTGAGCAGAAGGGGGTCTCCCAGGAGGGGCAGAAGCCCTGCTCCATTTTATAGACTCCCCTGAAAGAAAGTGATTACAGATCATTATCCAATTGAATCTGATTGATGGGGAGAGGTCAAAGTAATATAGCTCATAGCAGAGCGGGGAGGGTCCTGGTGTGGAGGGGGTGAATGGGGGGCACAATGGCCGGATTGTCACCCCAGGAGGATGATGGGAGGGGCGGGCGGCTGTTGAACCTTCAGCAGCAGTAGCTCTAGAGCTACAACAAGTGTTGAGTGAGGCAGCGCTGTTAGCATGGCTTGAAATTAGCCTTGAGAGATAAGAGACCTGTGTCTGTGAAAGGGGATTGTTAGAGGACTCTGTGCTCTGGAGGAATTTGTCAAGCAAAATTGAGCAGATTTGGTTGAGTTTTAGAGATCACTATCACAATTGTGTAATATAAGCAGGCCCACACAGAAAGTCAACTGGAAGGCCTGTCATTCACAAAGTTCTACACATCCTGCAGCATTAAATATTTTGGCTAATTTGATGTGTTCATCCACTGCTGAGAGTACAGTACTCATTTTACCATGTTTAAATCAATGTAATTCTGCAGATTTTCCCACAAAGTCAGTACATAAAATATGTAAAACATCCAGAGATTCCATCTAAGCCTGCAAATGAGACAATTTAGCAATAATTTAGCTACAGTATTGCTACAGAGTTGCAAAAATGATTGCGAACTTGGATTATTTCTGAAACTGAATAGTTCTGACTCTAATGTATGATATTAGACTACAATTAATAATGTTATGAAAAAATATATATTGTTGCTATAGGGTGGGAATCTTTAGTCACCTCATGATTCGATCCGATTCCGATTCTGGGAGTCATGATCCGATTCCAAAGCGATTCTTGATCTACTTTTTTTTTTTTTTAATTATTATTAATTAATTCGTTTACCGACTTAAAAACCTTAAAATCCTTACATTTACATATCCTTACATAAGTAATTATAAGTAGGCCTACTTTTTAAAATAATTACAAATTTTAAAAATTTAATTAAAACAATTGTATGTTAAGACTTTTAAACTAATATAGCTTCAAAACATTCAAGCAAGTAGCAAATAATAAAGAGGAGCACCGAAACATATTAAAAGCAATAAACAAAGTGCTTTTAGTACTTAAGATGATCTGAACGTTTTCTTTCTCATGTTTACTGTCATTTGATTGTTACATCATAGACAGCGGGAGATCTAATAAATTACATTCATGCACAGATCTCTTTTGAAATATAATAAGTAATGTGGTTTGTC
Organism: Hypophthalmichthys molitrix; assembly: GCA_037950675.1. Classification (NCBI taxonomy): domain Eukaryota; kingdom Metazoa; phylum Chordata; class Actinopteri; order Cypriniformes; family Xenocyprididae; genus Hypophthalmichthys; species Hypophthalmichthys molitrix. The sequence continues at coordinate 7,542,027 of CM075514.1, read as the reverse complement.
CTGTCCATTTATTCCCTTGAGACAAAACTGGCTGTGTTTACATTAATTTTGCGTCAAACTATTTTGAGACACAGTCTTCACAAACAAAGCGTCAGCATTTAAAATTGAAGGTGGCCTTCTGTAAGTGATTTTCATATTTTAAATGTATAAGTCCATTGCATTCCAAACGACATAAATGATGCCTTCGAAGAGCATTTGAAAGGAAAATACTGACGGGCGAGACCACGCACTGCAACATCAAACAAAGCTTGCGTCTCTCACAGCGCATCATGTGCAGTGAAGCCTGCAAATGTCGTTGTAATTCGCTTCAACCTTTCCAAACTTTATGAAAGATTATTTTATGGAAGATTCGAGTGGTGGAATGTGAGGAATTGGAAGCAACCAGAATCCGGGTGTTTCTAAAGCACACTCAGCATCATCGCACATCTGAATAAAAACTAAGCTCAGAATTGATTCTGAAACTCTCAGAATCGAGTTGGAGACGCATCGATGGATCGTTTTTTTTTCTCCCACCCCTAGTTACTACTGTAATTTGTATAACTTATGAATGTAAGACTGTAAACAGCCAGACTAATGAACTACATTCCTTTGTAGAAAGATTGTTTATTCTGACTTTTTTTTAAAAAGAAACTCATATTGGAATGTCCTGTGTTACAGTGAATTTATCGCATTTGGAGAATTTAGCATTGCGTTGTTTGTCTGAAGACTAATTCACATTTCACTCACAACCATGCCAACCAACGCCAACAGACACATTCATCAGGATATGTTGGACCAGTGTATTGCTAATGTCTGTTGTTGTTGGCCGCCGCATGTTTACACCAAATGAACAGTTCTCCTTGATATACCAGTAATAAATCACAATTTTATCTCTTAAAGGAAAAAACATTTAAGTCTTTAATGACTTTAATGAAAAATTCCCAATCAGACATACTCCTTAAACACATAAACACACTCTCTCCAAATCCACAGCACTAATTCCTCACTTTTGTAAATTAAAAACAGGATACCAACCAAAAATCTCTCTCATAATGACTGAAGACACATACTATGTGGAGAAAAGAAGGATCATGCCAAAGTCTAAAGACCCAACACTGTGAATTCTAAAGACAGTATAGGATGGTGCAAAAGAACAATCATTAAAATCATATGTCCTGTGGCTCAAAGCAATACAGAGAGACTGAGATAAAGGGAGGGGTTGATACAGGCTGGGTCTGTTGGTCCTCATCATGAGGAACTTCCACAAGCTGTGATTCCCCTCAGGAGAGGTTAAAGACACTCTCTCTCATCTCAACCATTCCAAGACACCATCTAATTAATCTGCCCTGGTAATTAACAGTGGATAATGCAACCAAACAAATCGAAGGTGCAACATAATGAGCAGACTGTGAAATAGATGATCACCAACATACTAAAGTTGACTAATGTTTTCCCAGGAAATTTCGTATTAATCAGTTTCATCATTACAGCACCTGCAAGACAGCATTATATTCCTTAAACTATTTATTGTTTCTGTTGGCTTGACAAAGTCAACCTACACTGAACAAAATTATAAACACAACACTTTTGTTTTTGCCCCCATTTTTCATAAGCTGAACTCAAAGATCTAAGACTTTGTCTATGTACACAAAAGGCCTATTTCTCTCAAATATTGTTCACAAATCTGTCTAAATCTGTGTTAGTGAGCACTTCTCCTTTGCCGAGATAATCCATCCACCTCACAGGTGTGGCATATCAAGATGCTGATTAGACAGCATGATTATTGCACAGGTGTGCCTTAAGCTGGCCACAATAAAAGGACACTCTAAAATGTGCAGTTTTATCACACAGCACAATGCCACAGATGTTGCAAGTTTTGAGGGAGCGTGCAATTGGCATGCTGATTGCAGGAATGTCCACCAGAGCTGTTGCCCGTGAATTGAATGTTCATTTCTGTACCATAAGCCGTTTTCAAAGGCGTTTCAGAGAATTTGGCAGTACATCCAACCGGCCTCACAACCACAGTTTACGTGTAACCACACCAGCCCAGGACCTCCACATCCAGCATCTTCACCTCCAAGATCGTCTGAGACGAGCCACCCGGACAGCTGCTGCAACAATTGGTTTGCATGACCAAAGAATTTCTGCACAAACTGTCAGAAACCGTCTCAGGGAAGCTCATCTACATGCTCGTCGTCCTCATCAGGGTCTCGACCTGACTGCAGTTCATCGTCGTAACTGACTTGAGTGGGCAAATGCTCACATTCAATGGCATCTGGCACTTTGGAGAGGTGTTCTCTTCATGGATGAATCCCGGTTTTCACTGTACCGGGCAGATGGCAGACAGCGTGTATGGCGTCGTGTGGGTGAGCGGTTTGCTGATGTCAACCTTGTGGATCAAAGTGGCCCATGGTGGCGGTGGGGTTATGGTATGGGCAGGTGTATGTTATGGACAACAAACACAGGTGCATTTTATTGATTGCATTTTCAATGCACAGAGATACTGTGACGAGATCCTGAGGCCCATTGTTGTGCCATTCATCCACGACCATCACCTCATGTTGCAGCATGATAATGCATGGCCCCATGTTGCAAGGATCTGTACACAATTCCTGGAAGCTGAAAACGTTCTTGCATGGCCAAACAAAAAGTTCTTGCATGGCCAACATACTCACCGGACATGTCACCCATTGAGCATGTTTGGGATGATCTGGATTGGCGTATACGACAGCGTGTTCCAGTTCCTGCCAATATCCAGCAACTTCGCACAGCCATTGAAGAGGAGTGGACCAACATTCCACAGGCCACAATCAACAACCTGATCAACTCTATGCGAAGGAGTGTTTCACTGCGTGAGGCAAATGGTGGTCACACCAGATACTAACTGGTTTTCGGACCCCCCCAATACAGTAAAACTGCACATTTTAGAGTGTCCTTTTATTGTGGCCAGCTTAAGGCACACCTGTGCAATTATCATGCTGTCTAATCAGCATCTTGATATGCCACACCTGTGAGGTGGATGGATTCTCAGCAAAGGAGAAGTGCTCACTAACACAGATTTAGACAGATTTGTGAACAATATTTGAGAGAAATAGGCCTTTTGTGCACATAGAAAAAGTCTTAGATCTTTGAGTTCAGCTCATGAAAAATGGGGGCAAAAAACAAAAGTGTTGCATTTATAATTTTGTTCAGTGTAGTTGTATTGTACAAATTTGATTTCAGGATTTTTAAAAAATTCTTGACCCCTTTCTGATTCTATTTTTTTAGTTATGTCCACTGTGAAAAGTACAGTCAAGTAGACTTAGAATCTAGCAAAAAAAATCATAGCAACCATTTAGTGACCAAGCACAACACCCTAGAAACTGCCAGCATATGAAGTATTTAATTTACATAGAACCAGAACCTACATTTACGTTTATGCATTTGGCAGACTAACACAACTTACACTGTATTTATGGTATAGGCTACATTTTATCAGTTCATGCATTCCCTGGGAATCGAACCCATGACCTTGGCGTTGCTAGCACCAGCTTCTGTTAGCTAGCAAGCTTCAGTTTGAGCTAAAACTTAAACCTAAACTGAAACGTTCCTAAAACTTAAATATTGTTCTTTTGTTTCTTAAAGGGATAGTTCACCCAAAAAAAAAGGAAAACTCTGTCATTAATTTCTCACCCTCATGTCGTTACAAACACGTAAGACTTTCGTTCATCTTCGGAACAAAAATGAAGATCTTTCTGATGAAATCTGAGAAATTTCTGTCCCTACACAGCTATGCAACTGACACTTTAACACTTCAAAAAGTTCATAAAGAGATCATAAAACTAATCCATATGAATTGAGCGGTTTAGTCCAAATTTTCTGAAGAGACACAATCGTTTTATATGATAAACAGATTGAATTTAAGCTTATATTCACATATAATACAGATATATCTTACTGTCAGTTTGTTTTAGGAGACTTGCTGCTCCAAACTAGCACTAAGAAGTTAAAGTCAAGCTAAGTTGACAGTTTAAAAAAAGACTGTTTCTGTGTTTCTGAAACCACATATGACTCATAAAGTCTGTAAGGTCTTTGTTTGAGTTGCACAAATGAGTTTAACCACAGATGATTTGGCTCATTTCGCTTTGTCATTCCTCAACCAAGATGTTTGACCTGGTTATTTCTTTAAAGGGTTAGTTCACCCAAAAATGAAAATAATGTCATTTATTACTCACCCTCATGCCTTTCCAATCCCGTAAGACCTCATTAAGCTTCAGAGTGTTATGAATCTTTTGTGTGGAATCATGATTCGGATCGCGTGTCAAACCGCTGAAATCACGTGACTTTGGCGCTCCGAACTGCTGATTCGAAACAAAAGATTCATAACACTCCGAAGCTTCCTGAAGCAGTGTTTTGAAATCGGCCATCACTATATAAGTTGTTATTTAGTTTTTTTTTGGCGCACAAAATATATTCTCGTCGCTTTATAATATTAATATTGAACCACTGTACTCACATGAACTGATTTAAATATGTTTTTAGTACATTTATTGATCTTGAGAGAGGAAATGTCATTGCTGGCTATGTAGGCCACACTGAGCCATCGGATTTCAACAAAAATATCTTAATTTGCATTCAGAACATTAACGAAGGTCTTACGGGTGTGGAATGGCATGAGGGTGAGTAATAAATGACATTGTTTTTAATAAATGACATTTTTGGGTGAACTAACCCTTTAAGATAGAAACATGTTAGAAATGCTGGCCCACCTCAAACATGAACTGTGCATTGTCCTGGCAGGAAATAGCAGGCTATGTGCCAAGACTAGAGCAGTCTAGACCCTCAAACTGACTAAACGCCCTGATCCGACATCCCCCATCGCGCTATGACTGTGTCATCTGAAAGGAATCTCTCTAATGAATGAGATGGCTATTAAAAACCCGACAGATCTCAGGACTAAACTACAGCTTTCGTCCACACTTCCTGTCTGCACGGGACTGATGCTGAGCAGACTAACCCAATGTCATAGCACTCAGTCTAGGAGAGAAGACGCAGCTCAGCCTGGGAAAATCGCTTTTTACAGATGAGCTTTAAAAATATCCAGATAATAATCCTGAGTGTGATTTCTTACATACTTGAAGAAATGTTTATTATGTGTGAAGGTTACAAGACATTAGCACCACAAATTGTCCATTAACTCCACACAACTGAGTAGCAACATTCAAACTCCAGAGGAATTAATAGAAATAAACACTTTCAAAAAACACACATTTATCCAGAGTTAAACCAGACAGGGGGAGGTTTTTGGGTGTACTGTCTGAGTCTGAGGCTAAAGATGCATAATTTAAGAATTATTAGGCTAAAGCAGAGGTTAATGGTCATCAAATCAATGAAGAAAAAGATCCTGTAAATCCTTGGATGCTTGGATACAAAGAATTGACCACTACTAATGGCTAATTTGAAAATAAATAAATAAAATAAAATAAAATACAATTATAGCTGGAACAACAAAAGCAATAAATACTCCAGCATTCTTCTAACAAAATGAGGTCTGTGTGGTTACGAGCAGTTTGTGGCAAACGATTTCTTCCATGTCACACTTACAGGATAATTGGAAATGGAGGGGCATTAACTCCGATGGGATTAGAGAGGGGAATTAAATATGTTAATCCCCAAAAAGGTAAATAGCCTTCACAATACAATAACCAATTTCCAGGATCTTCCCCAAGGACATGCTTGCCTTTGAAGCAACATGGTCTCGAGTGTTCCAGAAAGTTCCCAAGGTCATCCCTATGGTGCAGACAGCCCTCGAACCCCTCGGCTGACTTCTAACCTGTTCTTCAAATGCCTCTGTTTCTCACATCATTACTCGCTGCCTCTCCAGAGAGCGCTTACTGCCATGTGTTCATCTGCCTCCTAATTATATCACCCAGCAGAATGGCATGGGTTTGAGACTTTACAATGTGCTGCCACAGCAACATGAGAATGCGACAGGCGTAGCCAGTGTGAATCAATGTGCATGTCTGTGCTTTTTAGATTCCTGAAAGCAAAGCCCAACACAATAATTGAAATGATGTTGTAATGCTTGAAGCCACTCTGTAAGCGAATACATTTTTCCAATGAAAACTGCATTAAACAATGTTTTGAACAGACTTAAAAGAATAGTGTCGAACTCTGATGTAAATAAAACTGGCCAAAAGTGCTTGTGAATCAATTGCACTGAAAAGCAACTTCAATTGCCTTACAGAGATCAAAGTGCATCTTGTATACAATTAGTTTACTACAATTTTAACCATAACTAATCCATTATGAAAAAAGCCATATGTCAATTATGTCAACTGTGACTCTAAGATCCTTCTCTCTTTTTTATGTTGTGTGACTAAAGATGAATGTCTCTGCAAATAAAAATTGAGTAACGCTGAAGAAAACTCAGTCGCTGAAGAATGCCGTCCATGAAGAATTCCAGTCAAATTCAATAAAGTCAGTCTTGCAAACCTACGATTTGTAATGGATATTTTCTTGGATGTTCTGTGAGGCAGCGCTAAACTCTTTGTATAACAGAAAGGGGGGGGGGGGGGGGAACCAATAAATAAATAAAAAAACTCACTATACAATTCAACAAATTTAAAACATAATTTAACAGATGAAAAAAATGGTCTCTTGACACCAACACAACACAGCTCTGTTCCAAAACATATTAAGCTGCTTTGATGTCTACTGTCTGCATATAGGCAGCATCCAGACTGAAATGGAAGCAAAGAAGCTGATTTAAAACGCTTTTCATAGGGAACTATGCATGCCAAAATGTGCTTCACACATGAACAGTGTGCTTGACTGACAATGGGTTTTTAATACAGTTTGGTGAAATTGCTAACACCACAATACTATACATAGGCATAAAATTAACAGCACACCCAAACATTAAGTAAAATTGTCAGTATTGAATTTAATTTGTTTTGTAATGCTTTATTCAATTAATTATTAGTATACTTATATTCAACAATATTCTCACTATTTCAGAAGTTTTGTTTTTCACTTAGGTTGCCACAATGCATCATGGGATTAAAGGGCACATGAAATACTACGTTAGACCACATACTCTATGCATCTTAATTGTATACATAGAGAGGGGATTTGTAAAAAATTCTATATAAAAACAGTGGTAACACTTTACTATAAAGACCCATTGGTTAAAGAGTTAGTTCATCCAGTGGTTTAACATTAAATTTATGAAGTGACGTGAGTGCTTTGTTTGCACAAAAAATCTAAATTTACAACTTTCATTTACAAAATATTAAATCTATTTATTATTAAATTTATTAAATATTAAATAAAGCACCATGAAACATACATGTTGTTGACACTTCTTCTTCTAGGGTTTATTAGAGGTTGGCAAACAACGAACTGGTGCATTACCGCCACCAACTAGTATGGAGTGTGGACCAGAATACTATATATACTGTTTTAAAAAAAACTACAGGCCTATCCTCTCACTTAGATTAGTTTCTCTAAGATATTGAAAATCACTGTAAGAGCTTAAAACAAAGTGCAAGTGTGCATTAAAATATTATCCATAAACTCTCTCTCTCTCCCTTGCATTATCATCAAGATACACAGCGAAGTACACAGAAACACTCTTACAACTAACAGTAAACAAATATATAAAGACATTATGCCTTTTTGCGTGGTGCTTAATAAACTGGTAAACTTCATATCTGTAAATCAACTCAGATGAACTGTAATAAAGTGCCGTCACCTTTATTACTGCCGTATCCAGTATCACTCTGGAGACTGTATGTTTTGTATTGTCCCTGTGTATTGATATTCGTTCACAAAGCAGTCTGGTGTGAAATGATTCGCGCAGACATAAACAAATTTCGGTAGAGTTGAGGGGAGCATTTTCTTCGAAAACAAAATTAATCCACCTCGTCTTCAGCGGCTCAGATTTTGGGAGTAAATGGAAAAAGCTATGTGGATTAATCCATCCAGCTACAGAACAACTAAAACGCTTGGGAGACATTCTCGTCAGTGCAGCAATGGTGGACTGTGAACTCGCTCAGGGCGGTTCTATGTTAACGGCAGTGTCTGTCAACATTCGTGGACGGGGCTTGTGGCTAAAGTGACGTCACATTGCCAGGGATCTGTAAACAGCTTGTTCTGAGACACTGCTTATGATTTATGGAGATTGAAAAAAAAGGAGTGGTTGGATTTTTATCACTATAGGGTGGTTGTGTACACACACTGCCAACACACATTTATGTCCAAACACCATGCAAAAGTGAATTTTGCATAATAGGTCCCCTTTAAATCAAAATGTATTTTCAGCTCTCCTACATTTTGGATCAAATGTCTTCTTTCTCTTTCACATTTCTGACAATATGTCATAACGTTCTACTATCACATTTCCCTGTGTTATGTTTGATGTTGTTCCGTTAAAATGCGTTGGAGATTAATGTTTTGTAAATAAAGAGGTAAATCATGTTTTTTCGCTCAAACTAAGCACTCATGTCACTTAAAATTGAGGTTAAATCACTGGAGTCACATGGTTTACTTTAATGATGTCTTTATTACCTTTCTGGGGCTTGAAAATAGTTGTTGTGTTGACTGTCAATGGAGGGACAGAAAGCGCTCAGATTTCATCAAAAATATCTAAATTTGTGTTCCAAAGATGAATGAAAGTCTTTCAGGTTTGGAAAGACATGATGGTGAGTAATTAAAATCATTGTTTTAATTTTTGGGTGAACTAACCCTTTAATGCATTAACAAACAATGATCAATACATTTATTACATGTTTAGCAGTCTTTGTTAACATCAGTTATTATTAGTTCATGTTAGCTCAGGGTTATTTTAATAATTTTAACAAATACAGGTAGTTTAAAACTTTTAATGCCGTCTAAATCTTGAAATTAATAAACTAAGATTAATAAATGCTTTAGAATTGTTTTTCATTGTTAGTTCATGTTAACCAATGTTTTCTGTAAATATATGGACTTTAAATATAAATATATAAAATATATATATATAAAAAAAAAAAAAAAAAAAAAAAAAGAGCATTTAAATGTAAAGGATATTATCCCGGTCCCTTTCAATAATTGCACCAAACAGTTCAAATGATCAACCACAAATACGAGGAAAAATGAAATAAAATGATTCTTTATCATTGCAAATAAAAGAAGAGGACACATTTCTGTTATCAGGAACATTGCATTTACTAATAATCATCCTATCAGTATAGTCAGGACAGAAATGATCAGTGAAATAATGACAGAAACAGAGCCATTTCACTGTGAGCTCTCGCCAAACACTCCAGGCCACTTTTATCCAGTTCTGGCCCCCTTTCCTTTCCAAATTTGTGGCGCATTACCAAGTTTTATTAGTTTTGCTGAAACGCAGCTGAGATATATGTGGCAGAAGACAGTAATGACAGGAAATGAGGATGGGGTAAATAAAGCCCAGCAACACCGCTGGAGGTCCCAACAGGAAGTTAACTGGAGTTAACTGGTATGACAGAAGGAGGAAACCATTATGAGTTAGTTTAATTGTTTCTGACCGAGAGAACATCATTACATTAAAACTGGCTAACATGAACCACATATCACCTACACAAAGACAACGACTTTAAACACTTCTTCTTCCAATTAGTATGTGTGTGTCAAGCAACACGCACATAACCTCTGCTCCCATGATGCCCTGTTAGCAGCTGACATCATCCGCTCATTACGAGGCCTGAGTTTGATGATACACTCACACCCTCATGATTAAAGCCAGTGATGGGTTTTTGGTTTGAGCGTGTGCAGCGTTAACGTCGTCGGGCTCTGATAAACGAGTGTCTGAGGATAGTGACATGCTAATCGCCATGGGCAGGAAAAGAGAACGGCTCCAAGCGCTAATTTTATTCATTTGCCCGTGTAGCTGTATAATTGTTTCTGTCATCCACTGAGGGCAGCCTAACAGATTTCACACCCCCAAAACAGTTACCACGGTTTTCGCTCAGATTTCTCAGAAGGCGATCATGAAAGGTGATATTATTTATCACCTGGTGTAATATCCTCTAGTGTGCAAATTGATTCACACCCCCCGCTCTTCCTCCGCAGTGTCATTTCCATAACAGATTCCACTTCAGATGAACTGAATTTAAACATTTCTGATCCATCTTGATCCAAATGCTTGGACATTTTGTATAACAAAAGGTTGCATAAGGTCTCATCATCCTCTTTAGATGAGGCATTTGTCTATGTTTAGTCCTGAATTCTACCTGGCCAATATATAGAGAGTTGACATCAAGGATAAAATAAAAATTGCTACTCAAGTACAAAATTTTGCTGTAGGTGATGCCAGAGTCATTTCTCCATCAGCGAATTGTGTTTTATTTGCAACACTAATGCAACAAGGTGAAATTGTTCAACTAAATTTTTGTAAAGCAATTTTGCACAACCATGGCATAATTTAAATATTTTGAGCCACTAACCATGTACTGGTGTTATTTGCAACATTTTGCCACAACTGTGCAATTCATCAGTGACAACAAGTAAATAATCTATTTATAAAAAAAATAAATAAAAAAAATCTGTGAGATGGACACTGATTTGAGCTAATTTCTATTTTGTAGTTGAATTTGTGGAGGGTTTGTAAAAATTAGGTCAGTTTGAATGTGTGTGTGTGTGTGTGGTTCAGGTATCGGCCTACCCTAACTTATTAGGACAAAATGTCCCCACAAAATGGCAACATCCAAAATTTTTGTCCTTGTGGGGACATTTATGGTCCCCATAAGGAAAACAGCTTATAAATAATACTAAGTGATTTTTTTTTTAAATTGTAAAAATGCAGAAAGTTTTCAGTGATAGGTAGGTTTAGAGGTAGGGGTACGGTTGGGGAGAGAATATAGAGTTTGTACAGTATAAAAATGTCTATGTAATGTCCCATAAAAATATGAAAACCCAACATTGTCTGTGTGTGTGTTGACAGTGGGCTGTGGTTAGGTTGTTCTATTATATTCCATAGTGGCACTGCAGTGCAGGCCTGACTGGACTAATGTCACTCAGTGCTACTGAGAGAGACTGTTTTGTTCTTTTATGGGAGGATGACAGATCTCGGATCCTGAAATGAACCAGATCACGCTTGGCGAATCACAGGAATAGAATGTTCTTAAAAAAAAAAAAGAAAGAAAGAAAGAAAGAAAAGAAAAAGGGAGGGAAAGAAAGAGAAATCTGACAATAATTCCTAAAAAAAAAAACACACACTTTTTAAGTAGAGGATATAGGTTATTTTTGAAAGAGAGAATAAAGCTTTATTTTAAATATATAATTCAAATTTAATTTAATTTTGTACATTTTGTCATACCAGTAAAACTTACGCACTGAATTTATAAAACAGATAAATTCTCTAACTATAAATTCTGAACGAATGAGCCCAGTTTGACACGTTACTGTATAAAATGCACATTAAAACATCTGTGTTCAGACATTCTGCATTTATATGCTATCTAACAACCTACAGTTACACCTGAAACATATTCTATGCAAATCTATATATGCAAACTCTATACTTTATGCATTGTTGAGTTTTGAGAATGCAATTTCTTAGTGTTGCATTCTTAGTGTGGCCACTAGGGGTGCTAAAGCAGGAATTAGTGTAAACTATCTTTTCCTATGGTCAGTTTTCTCTTTCAGTTAACTACTTTCATATTGTGGTTATGTGCTGGTCTTTGAATCATGAATGAACCACTCAGGGGTCTTGAACTGGTTTTAGCTTGAAACCGCCTCTAAAAAATGTAACAGTGCAATAGACTGAAAAACTGTGAGATGCAAGGACACAGTCAACAATGTTTACTTAGACCAACGATTGAAAACATTGCACAGATGGATGTGTCCAGTGTGAATAGCCCCTATAATACGCACATGTGACACAATGTCTACACTGCAAGTGTGAGATGTGCCTTGACAAAATTAGAACACTTTTATTATAACCAGTGAAGCTTGCACAGTTACAGTGTAGCCTAGACAGCGTGTGTGTGCGTAAAAAGAAGTGCTCATCTAAGTAAAGTTGTGTGCAGCCTTCAGAAAGCGAGAGAGAGAGAGAGAGAGAGAGAGAGGAGCATAGCATACTACCATTCTTATTACTGCTGCAGTTTGCAGTATACTGTGTACAGTATGCAAATATTCTGCATGAATGGAATACTTTCAATGACATATATTTCACAAAAAAAAAATGTGTAGTATACATCGCAGCACACTGTGTCCCACAATGCAATGCACTTAACTTAAACTTGACTTTGGATTTTCTATTTTAATGAATGAACCTGAAGTCATATCAGTCTAATATCTTTCTCTTTTTTTATTTGAACTGTCAAAAGCTAATATACTTTTACACAAAGTATTAAAAATGCAAAAGACATTTTTTATTTAAATTTAAAGTGAATTAAACATGTAACAACAACAACAAAAAAATAATTTAATGGCAATGTGTAGCATACTATTGTTTTAAACATTCATTGTGGAATGTTTGCAGTATTTAGTATACACTGCTCAGTATTTGATTCTTAAGTGAAACTAGAGGGAAAGATTTAAAATTTTTATTTATAATATTCATAGTACTGTGATTATTCTTGCAAAAATACACATATTTGGTTGTTTTATGTAATTATTAATTTTTATTTGTTTTAGATATTTTTTATTAATAATTTATGTTATGTAATATTTTTATTCTTCAATGTGTATGTCTGTATATATATTGACATTAATGCTTTGGTAAAGCTTTTAATAAATTTTTTTTTGATGCTACTTTAATATGAATTGGAGAGAGCTGGAATGGGGGGGCAGTATGGAATGAATGGAATGGGGCAGTGAGCAGTCATGCATGCGGCTGTCTCTCTCTCCGTCTCTCTCTCTGGTTCTCTTGTGAGCGGGCCGAGGACACTTACCCGGGCCGGCAGAGCTCAGAGGCAGCGCAGCGTGAAATCAGAGAGAAGAGCCGCTGAAGCAGAAAGAGCTCGAGCAGAGCATTACAGAGCACACTGCTGACTTATCCCCTTAAACACACACACACACACACACACACTCGGCTAGTACTAGACAGGATATGGTGTGCAGTGGGCCGCTCTCATCCAGTTCAAGGGGAACCTTCACAAAACTGCACACCAGAAAGTAGATTTCTGCATCTTACACTCATAAAGACAATTATGTGCTTTATAGCCTGGCTGTGTCCTCTCATTTCCTGTCATTTCAACACAGACAAAAACAAATGTTTAAAGACAACCGTCCTGTATAAGCCAAGACATGACAGGTTCTGTCTGTGCCGCTTACTAACACAAATGAAATGAAAACAAACCATTTCAGGCAGCGTTGCATACCCTACCACACGTTGTAGCTTAAATCAACTTTAAATGCGTGAGTGATGTGTATGGACATTTAAAAAAAAAAAATGTATATAAGGAAAAAAGTATACTATAAGGTAAAATGAAATATTTTTACTTTTTTTTTTTTTTTTTTAGGGTTGTTTTGACAACAGAGTAAAAGTAAATGCATTATTTAGTCTCTAAATGAAAAATAAATTAATTGTAGATTCTTAATGTACACGTTGTTTAAAATAGCTTCAGAAAAATAGCACAAGGCAAGTCCTAAAGCATTTATTTTCAACTAGACTGGAAAAAAAAAAAAAAAGGTAAAAAAGATTTAAAAAAAAACATGAACACTTACGTGAAAAGAATTACACAAGAAGCATGTGCCATATTTATTGTTCTGGATTATTTCATATACATTGTGTATATAGCAAATGTCTAGAGAGCAGTCAGTCATATTGAAATCTGTGGCTCTTACAACCCGCCATCTGCCACGGAGTCAAACGCTGACCTCCCCCCGTCGCCTCTATCTGCACATGATGACTTCACACTGTTCAAAACTCATAATAAACACACACACGTCTCAGCATCTGTCACACTTATTTCATAAGATTTTACATATTTGTTTCTAAGTCCTAAATCCTTCTATTTTTACATATTCTCCTGCATATTCTTTATTTGCTGTACACAATGTTCACTTTAGTCAAAGTATGCAGTACTTTTTTTTTTTTTTTAAAGAAACACATCTGCACTATATAATAACCAGTTTTTGCTAAAGAAAAAAGTAAATACTTTGCAAAATCTAGACAAATTTCTAGAAACTATTTTAATATCAGCCTCTGCCAGATTCATAAATGGCAAAAAGGACCTGTGCTGTGCCTCATGCAGTTAAGCTATTTATATGAATTTAGCAGAAAATAAATTTAGATTTTTATGCATTTTGGGGATTTTTGTTTTAATAAAGACATTAAGACAATTTGTGAAGCTTTGAAAAGTGAGAAACAAATTCCTCTAGGTTCCAAACCTCAACAAAACACATTCACATGAGACATATGAAACCTGCCATATTGACACTGTGAATACAGAGTATTTGTATCAGTGTTAATCACTCTTAATATGGCTGAATGGGCTGCGATCCCACTTTGATTAAAATAAACAGAGAGTTAAGCCTGTCTGAAAAATGCAAGAGTGTGTCTGACCCTCAACTTCCTCTGACACTCATACACTGTGAAATACTGCCATCTATTGGGGCTTCATTAAGCCAACACACACACACACACACACACACACACAAACACAAACCACTCAGCTGGACTCCAATAAGGGCCATGCATTAGTTTCCGGTTACATTTAAGAATGGCTAAAAACTCTTGACTTGAACAGTTGAGTGTTATTGATGGCATATGAAATGGCTCAGTCTCTCTCATGAGGGTGAATAAAATGAAAATGCATTGTGTGAGGTGAATTGTGTGCATCTCTCTCTCTCTCTCTCTCTGTGTGTGTATGTGTGTGTGTTGTTATTCTCATCATCCAATAGGCACGTCTGAACGAAAAAACATTGGCAAGTGGAAAAAGTGTCAAAATCAGTGCCCACTGCTAATCTCTCCTAATCAAGACCATTTACATATATCACATTCATTTATTTTCATTAGTCACATGTGTTATCGCTACAGCACCAGTGCGGTGTCTCTGTTCAGTCAAAACACCATATTCTGTGATTTGATGTCATTCAGTAGAGACGTTGAAACCGAGAGCCGGACTACTGTTTGCATTTGAACATCCATTTGGCCGATCCCCAGTGGATTCATTTGTTTCACAGTGGGCCAATTACCTTACCCTTCAGAAAATGTGCTTTTTTTCTCTTGCAATTAAACAGATTTTTCCTGTTTATGCAATGTGTTCTTAGGAAGAGGGTTACTCACAGAGGTCAGACTTTTAATTAGCCACTATTTAAGACCAATAACAAAGTGATTATTTGCTAAATGACTCTTGAAAGCTGAGAGGTTTCGTGAAAAAAATACAAGGCATATTAAAGATCCATTCCCCGCCTTATCACCATGTAATTTGTGCCCAAACTGTGCTGAAACCACAGAATAAATTAAGCAGGCCTGCTTTTGAAGTTACTGCGGAGACTAAAATTGTTCCCACTGACTTGGGAAATGAGATCTCCTCAATTTCTCAGTTGTTTCTCCTAGACAGCAATTGGATTTAATGGAGAAACTTAATTCTCTTTTTTCTCATGAGAAAAAGAGATATTAACAACATCTCACTGTGCTCAAAACTCTCAAACATTTCTCATCAAATTCTTTCAAGATCAACTGCTCTGAACAATGCTATGAACACAATTCAAATGGTCCCAAAATGCAGGGTTTCACATCAATGCCAAAGAAGAATCATTTGAGGTTCCCCAAAGAACTTTTCAGTTCTTAAAAGAACCATTTTTTTCTAGTGTGAAGAACATTTTAATAATCGAATGGACCTCATCGGATGAAATCCGATGGCTCAGTGAGGCCTCTATTGCAAGCAAGATGATAAACACTTTCAAATGGAGTACAGTTTAGTACAGTTCATGTGACTACAGTGGTTGAACCTTAATTAATATTATAAAGCGAAGAGAATACTTTTTATGCGCCAAAAAAACTAAATAACAACTTTTCAACAATATCTAGTGAGGGGCGATTTCAAAACACAGTTTCGAAGCTTTACGAATCTTTTGTTTTGAATCAGTGGTTTGGATCACCAAAGTCACGTGATTTCAATAAATGAGGCTTTGTCATAAGTGTTTCGTAATTTCAATAGTTCACGTGACTTTGGCAGTTTGATACGTGATCCGAACCACTGATTCGAAACAAAAGATTTGTAAAGCTTAATTTGTGTTCTGAAGATGAACGAAGGTCTTACGGGTGTGGAACGACATGAGGGTGAGTAATTAATGAAATAATTTTCGTTTTTGTGTGAACTAACTCTTTAAAAGAGTCTAACTAAAGAACTTTAAAAGAGTCTAACTGTACATCAATGATTATAATTATACAGTCAACAACACACAACTGTGAACTCCATTAAGTCTCATTACCTTTGAAATACACATCTGAACAATAATAAAAATAAAATAAAATTGACAAGATATTTCAAACTGAGTGGAGTAAATGTTCTAGTGGGCATCAGCGGGGTTGGAGACACCGGCTGTCTGATTCTAGAAGAATTTGAATTTCCATATCTATTTTTACTGAATGGTTGAAGAATTTTACTGAATGAAAATATTCTATCGAAAAATGGTTGAAGCCGTTTACAATTATATACTGTACACTAATAAATCCATACTATTAACAAGCTTTTTTTAAGCATCCTTTTTCTTTAGACATACCACTAACATGCATATATTCCTTTATATTGTCCTTAATTTTATTGACTGCTAACTAAAATAAATAAATGCAGTAAAACAATAGTGTCATGTAGAAACATACCTCCTGAAACTAGATCTCAGAGATCCAACAAGAGCTTTATCTAATTGAGGAGGGTCATATCCTCTGTTTGCATTGCTGCAAGAGTCTTTTTTAAGCAATGTGTTTCTTATTGCACCTGCGTGACCCGCCATGTCGATTGACAGCCCTTCAGTGTCTAGAGTGGGAGAGGACCTGATAGAACACAGACCCTCGGCATTATACGGCCTGTGTCTTCTTGGATGTCTCTTTTCAGGAAGCAGGGGTTAAGGGAACTGAAGCGTCTTCCTGTCTTGCCTGTTCTCTTTCCATTGGATACAGCTCATGCCATCTGAGGTCAGCTCAATGGTTCGTCCAACCATGACCAATCCAAGCCAGCTGTCCGAAAACATGCCACAAATTCCAATTAAGCCATTGAAGTTCTTCTTTGCATTCTGAAGATACAATTCTACATTTAATACACTGCTTTCTGGTTAAAAAAAAAAAAAAAAAATAAAAAGTCATATTTTATGTAATAATCTTTGCAACTAATGTTTAAGTGCTATTTATAAGTATTACATTTTTTTTCCTACCTCAGTCATGATTTGTTTTTGTACATTTCAGTTGGGTGACACATTGCTGACACTTTTAAGGCCTCTGAGAGGAAACAGCCTATTAGAGTGATTGCCACAGAGCTGCTTTGGCCTTTGATTGGGTTTTGTTGGGACAAGTTTTCTAATAAACACCCAATTGGCTGAGCCCATTCAGAATCCATATCTCTCTATCAGTCGTTCCCTGTAGAACGTACCCAAACACGGACCCTGCAAAAACAAATCTCTCTGTCAGGAAAAGGTTACACTTCTAATTAAGGGTCCTACACTGTGTCCTTAATTCCAAGTCAAGCGTCAGCTTCTCCTGATTGGTATAAATCTTTTTTCCTTTAGAGGTTATGTTAGTGGGTCAGGGGTTCAGCGCAGTGGTGATTTTCTTACACATTTAAAAGGCCATTGATCACAGAATTAAGGAAAGCCTGTATGTTTGGACTAGACCAGAGAGCTCTGTGGGAGAATACCAGGCATTGAGGTTATGTGGTAAACTACATCAGCATCAAGTTCATTACCGTCGAGAGAAGGAGAAGAAAAATTTAGCTAAAAATTAAAATTCTGTCATTATTTTCTCATGCCATTCCAAACCTTTATCTGTTTTTCAATGCAATGAAAAAAGCCTACAACAGTCATCTTGAAGGAATTAATTCACCCAAAATGTTCCTGTGATTATTTATCCTGTGATTAATTACTTTGCGACTACTAAAAAACTATTTTTTTTAGTATGTTTTATATAGTATGAATGTAATCTGGACATACTACATTCACCATGTTGTCATTATAATGTGACCAACCAACAACAGTTGTGTCGCTTCACTACCATTCACAAATCATCTCCTGTGGCCTCATTGGATATTAAAGTGTCCATCGTATACACACTTCAGAATCTCACGAGATATAGTAGGTCATCCGGGTATGTTTTGCCTACTCTTTTATGAGTACTGTGAATTCGAACAAACTTCTTTTGTCACATATCTGTTTTTCGCCTATTATATAGTATGGAAGTATGCAATTTCGGATGCAGCCCAGGTGTCGTTTGGAGGGGGAGGGGAGGTTAATGTTTTTGATTGAACAATAAGAGTGCAAATTAATTTAAAAAAAGTAATGATGTGCACAGAGAAATCATTTGTAAAACACTGCAAAAAAACAAAACAAACAAACAAACTGTCGTTTTTGATTTCATAGTGACTTTAAATGCTCAAGCTCTTCAAAATAGGGTGAATTCTGATTAGCTGTCAACAGCTGCTTCCCAATTCAGAGGCTGCATCCTTCGAAGGCTGCATTCGAAGGCCAATTGCGTCATAGTGGCACAACAAAGGCTATCCCAATTCGAAGGCTCCTTGAAATGCGGCCTCAGAATGAGTCCTTAGTTTCCTGGGCAATGAAAAGATGGATCCTTCGCAGCCTACCCTACCTCAGAAATTATTGAGCACTGGTGACTACACTTTTAAATGTAAGTATTGGGTTTACTCAAATATCTAATGATACAAATGTAAAAAAAATTATATATATATATATAAAATTTATAAAACGGTTAGTTCCTGTCCTTGATTCTGATTGGTCAATAGCTGTGTTTTATTCATGATAAAACACGGCTATGACTGCTTCACCGAATGGTTCTGTGTATCACTACACAACACCCTTAGCAACCACTCTTAGCAAGGTAAACTGTATGTTCTCAATTGATATTGTTCATTGAAACTTACTGTATTATGTAGAAGAGTGTTGTGAGAAAGAGATCGAGTGAGCAAGTTTATTACCTGCATTCAGATTTAGCATTTTCCTTCAGGTCATCCTATGTTCATAATAAAACGTCTGTTTAAATGTCCGATGTACAATCTTGTCCTTAGAACAGATAAGTTAAGGGCTTTTCCCGTGACTGACAGCACTAGTCAAAGCATTTGTCAGTTGCGTCTTGTTCCGTGTTCACAACAATTCATTCTTTTCAATATAAAAGTCTTTGCAACTGACTGACACACTCATAAAGACAGTCTTTGCCACCATCTAAAGGTGTAATAATGTAACTTCTATTTCTGTTCATGGTCAGGGACTATTTTTTCCGGCGGAAGAAAGGCTTTTAGTGATTTTAGTGAAGCTGCATTGATACATATATTTTTTGGCTTTAATATTTGTATTTTGTGGTAACCATTTTATAAAAGCAATAAGGAGGGGTGTCTCCGCTTTGTGTCGTGCCTAACAACGCCCTTCAGCCATGACTTATTCATGATACAGCACAGCCTCTCGTATCTTATTGCTTACATATATATATAGATAGATACCAATTCACATGTTGACATATCTTACTAAGATGCGATTTTATATAGTTTATATTGGGACACCCCTCCAAATCACTAAATTCAGGTGTTCCAATCACTTCCATGGCCACAGGTGTATAAAATCAAGCAACTAGGCATGCAGACTGTTTCTACAAACATTTGTGAAAGAATGGGTCGCTCTCAGGAGCTCAGTGAATTTAAGCATGGTACTGTGATAGGTTGCCACCTGTGCAAGTCCATTCATGAAATTTCCTCCCAACTAAATATTCCACGGTCAACTGATGGTGGTATTATAACAAAGTGGAAGCAATTGGGAACAACAGCAACTCGTAGGCCACATAAAATCACAGAGCGGGGTCAGCACATGCCGAGGCGCACAGTGTGCAGAAGTCGCCAACTTTTTGCAGAGCCAATAGCTACAGACCTCCATACTTCGTGTGGCCTTCAGATTAGCTCAAGAACAGCTTAATGGAATGGGTTTCCATGGCTGAGCAGCTGCATCCAAGCCTTACATCACCAAGTGCAATGCGTCGGATGCAGAGGTGTAAAGCACGCCGCCACTGGACTCTAGAGCAGTGGAGACGTGTTCTCGGGAGTGACGAATCAAGCTTCTCTGTCTGGCAATCTGACAGACGAGTCTGGGAGAACAGTACTTGCCTGACTGCATTGTTTCAAGTGTAAAGTTTGGTGGAGGGGGGATTATGGTGTGGGGTTGTTTTTCAGGGATTGGGCTTGGGCCCTTGGTGCCAGTGAAAGGAACTCTTAATGCTTCAGCATACCAAGACATTTTGGACAATTTCATGCTCCCAACTTTGTGGGAACAGTTTGGGGATGACCCCTTCCTGTTCCAACATGACAAATCAAGGTTTATAAAGACATGGATGAGCGAGTTTGGTGTGGAGGAACTTGACTGTCCTGCACAGAGTCCTGACCTCAACCAGATAGAACACTTTTGGAATGAATTAGAGCGGAGACTGTGAGCAAGGCTTTCTTGTCCAACATCAGTGCCTGACCTCACAAATGCACTTCTAGAATAATGGTCAAAAATTCCCATAAACACACTCCTAAACCTTGTGGAAAACCTTCCCAGAAGAGTTGAAGCTGTTACAGCTGCAAAGGGTGGCCCAAATCCATATTAAACCATACAGATTAAGAATAGGATGTCATTAAAGTTAATTTGCATGTAAAGGCAGATGTCCCAAAACTTTTGTCAAAATAGTGTATACTCTAATATTTACAGAAATGCACCAAGATGAGCATATTTAGACAGGTTGTTAACCCTGTTTTGTTTTCAAACAGTTGAATATAACTTTCAAAAAATTCCATTATAAACATTACTGCCACTTGTCAACCAGTGTTAACTTTGGCAGCCATTTTTGATTTAGTCTTCAGACGAAAATGCTCTTTAGTCTTAGTCTTTAGTCACATTTTAGTCATTTTTGTCTTTCATATTTTAGTCTAGTTTTAGTCAACGAAAAGTCATCACATTCTTAGTCATTAGTCTTAGTCAAACTACAGTTACCAACATTAATTTTGATAGCTATTTTATATGTAGTCTTTAGACAAAATAGTCATTATAATTTTTCTCTTTAGACCAATTCATTTAAGCTTATTAAAAATTTGAATCAAGGTAACAGGCTGTATTGACATTGCACTCTTAGCAGTAGCACTTGTGCAATTCTACATATCCCTTTTCAGTGGTTCTCAAACTTTCTAGAGAGTCGTACCCCCAGAGGGATTTAACATCCTTCTGAGTACCCTCTCATTTCCACTTAGACTGCAGTTACACCTTTTCCATTAAGGGACAATATTTGCCCTCTTAAATTGATTTTTCCAGAGCTTTTTTTTTTTTTTTTTACCTTTATAAAATAAATAATGCTTTAAATAAAATTTTAAAAAATTCAATAAATACAATGATGATTAAAACGAAGTGATACTTTTAAATATTAGATTAAAACCGCCAGTAGGTGGCGGTAAGTCACTGTTTTTATGAGTGAATCATCGAGTCATTCATTCATTCATTCAATATCAAAGCCAGCGGCTGTATTTATGAATGAATCATTGAATCATTGACGATTCGTTCAAAGCAACAGATTCGTTCACGAAACAGCTTGTGTTCTGCAGTTCTGCTGTGGCTTTTATTGCAAAATAAAGCAAAAATACTGACAATACTGTTTAAAATGTACATCACTTAATACGACCCTTTTGTTTGTTGAACTGTTGTATAAAATCAATATTCGGGATATTATATTATATTAGGTCAATATTCTTGATGGAATATGATCAACATTAAAAACTAACACACAGAAGGGTATGTTTTTGTATCGAAAGGAGTTTTAATCTTAAATCTCTATGCAGTCTGTGTCTATATTTGTTTTTCATGCTAGTAAGTGCTAAATCCCCACTTTTACAAAGGTAACGTATATTGTCGAGAACAGCACTAATGTAGCGCGATTTGCTGGCTTATGTGGGTGCAGTCAGTTTTGACCGCGAAAGATGAGGTAATTTGATTGAATGTCGTGTATTTACAACATTTTACCTGCTAGAAATACATGCCCAGTTTTAATGTTATTTTAAGGTGGAGTAGAATTAAATGAACGGTAAAACTCAGCATTTTAAGAACCACTGCTGGAAATCAGCCTACACTTTGGTCGCAGATTTAGTCAGCAAACGAGTAGCGCAATATAGACCGACTGACTGACACTTTAATTTAAGTAGAAAATCTCAAATGAAGATCGCTGAACTCAGGCTTACTTGTCTGTGTTTTCAGACCATCCACGCTTCTTCCTCAGTGTAGAGAGGGCTCGTGTACGTGGTTGCCAGATTGCAAGATTCTTTTAACAGAAAAGCTCTGATTGGGGTTTATATTTTGGTAATCTGGCAACCGTAAGCATGTACGCTGGTAAAACATTCTGTAATGTTTTGTCTCCTTTATTCGACAAAAACAAAAAGTGATTTCAAAAGAGTGATTTTGGTAAAGTTTTTAGTCTTTTAACCACATTTCAGTCTCGTCTTTTTTCGTCAACGATATTGCACGTGTAGTTTTAGTCACGTTATCGTTAAATGAAATTGGTGTCATCTCTCATTGTCTAGTCTTAATCATGGAAAAAAAGTTACTCAACGAACATTTTTCGTCATAGTTTTCGTTAACGAAATTAACACTGTTGTCAACCGCAGCTGTAGGCTAGACCGTCACATTTAACAATGTTCAGTCCGAAGTTGTGGCCTTTGAGGTCTGTGTCCTTCGAAGGATGAAGCCTCTGAATTGGGACACAGCTAATGTTTTTATCATTTTTATCATTCATCAGCTGAAAAAAAAAAAAAAAAAGTTCTGAAAGTGATTCCAATGAAATTGATCCTCTGTAGGTATGTTTACATACACAAATCTCATTTCAGATTCTGAAAGTTCTGTTTATTTGAACCCTAAACATTGCAATCGAATTCACATATTTGTTTACATGTGCATTACATGTATTCTAAACAAAACTTCAGCGCATGCACAATGCCAAGTCGTTGTGTTCAGAACCGGAAAAAACAGTGATGTCACCAGAACTGACAACCTATCTAAAATGGAAGCTGACATTTATGTCAGAAGAGCCGTTTTAGCATATATTTACTAAATATTCAGTCTCATCCACTGAGCAGTGTGAAAAACATGAGGCAGAAATAAACATGCGCATATGCATATGCCGTAAAACGTATGCAAATGTATGCATCAGGGCATTGCGCATGTGAGCAAAGTTTTTGGAATCTGATAGAGAAAATAGTCAGATTCAAGCGCATGCTTTTTCCTGTTGATCGGATTATTTCAGGTCAACACCAACCCTTTCAATCTGATCGAAATTTAATTCATACGGATCTCAGTTAGATCGATTGAGGTGTTTACATGAAGTCTTTTCAGTTTGTTTGAGTCATCAATCTGATTTTAAATACTTTATTTGGGTGCAGGTAAATGTAGCTTGTGTCAATATTGTTACAGCTATGGTGTGGACTTTTATTACCGATTATTAAAACTTTATAGTTATTATAGTTAGTGTCCTTGGTGTGAATGGGTTTTATACAGTGCTTAGTCTTGATTTAATTGTATTCCTGTCCGCTGCCCACAAATCTCATTCCCAAATGCATTCAGATTAAAAAAAAGAAAGAAAAAAAAAGTGCCTTTACACAATATGTTTGTTAGTAATGTATCTCTGTTTCTCACATAAAGCTCTCGTTTGACCAATGAATACGAATTAATATATAATATATCAGATACAAGGACTACTTTATGGTACTTTTATGGTTGTATCCTTTTGGAGCTTTATAAGTGTGTTGCTGAACTGTCATTATAAGAAAAAGAGCAGCATAAAAATACTTTGTTACAAAAAAAAAATTTATGTTACAAAAAAAAAAAAAAAAATCAACATGATCATTCGATTATCACAGAATTTAAATTTTGGGGTGAATTATTCCTTTCAGAAGTCTGTTTTAGGCCTAAAGCATCATCTAAAGTAATTAAGTGTACCTCATTCACATGTATTTGAAATGTTGTAAGATCAAATCTCTTGGCCTGAACATGGCAGCTCAATCCGTCTGCCAGGCCATTATGGATTGTCTGATCAGTGAACGGTCAATGTGTGGAGGCCACAGTCACCAAAGCAAAATAAACTGCAGGCAGAGGAAGTGGTCAACATTAGCAGGGGCCCAATAAGAAGATGAAATGTAAAATGGTGCTGGGTAATTGATGTGTTCCTCCTTTCTGCTGTTAATGTGCAGAGGGGGCCTAATTGTTCCCAGATATCCCGCCATTGCTCCATAGGAAAGGATAATTATTGTAAGTCTTTACAGTAAATAATTACAACTAATCACCTTAGCTAATGGATATTAGCATATGAGATATACAAACAAGCTAAGGGGTGCTTATGACCTTGCAAAAGAGACATTCACAGAGCCTTAGTAGTGATATCTTCAAAACTTCAATTACTCGGCAACAATCTGGAAAAAAAGTCAAGTTTAAGAAACAAAGAACAATGAAAAGTTAAGGCATATATTTCGTCATCCAGAGGCAAGCACGCAAATCTAGAGCTTCAACTTGTTCTCTTGTTCTGCGTAAATGTAGCAAGTATGTAAAACTTATAAATGCAAATCAAGTCAGACCAGCTTGGAATGGTTATAAAGCACTGGTTATTAACGCATTCTCCTGACCAGGGAATCTGAGACCAAAATGTGACCGATTTAGAAAAATATCACCTTTACCCTCTATGCAATAAAAGCGTGAGTGTGCACTAACTTTGCTCATCGAACAGACATGGGCTGACAGCTTGGGCTAGGTTATACAACTAATACAAATAATATTTGTATTAATATTTATTATATTTATCCAGTCCTACGGCAGCTACACATTTGAATGATTCACGGATATAACTTATGTTTTAAATTTAATTGATATATTTTCATAACCAGCCCCTAACCCTATAAACATAACCATTGGTAAATCTCTTGAAATATTTAACCTAATTTGTTTCAATATACGAGTCTATATATTCTGTTTTTAAATTCAATTTTCTTGAAGAGAAAAACTTAGTTTTTCAGTGCAGAAGTAAATTCTGTGTATGTACAAGATTTCCTTTTAATGATGTGACTTAAAGTGCAGTAAACTGTAAAACTGTTTTCACTATAACTTAAGTGTGGTTATGATTGTATGTTATATGTTAATAAATTGAAATATTATAACAAATGTCAGTTTGCAACATCAAGCAGCATAATGAACTATTTTGCACATCTAAAATAAAATGTAAAATGGAAGTGGCTAACACCATAAGCCTTGCACATTCAAGTTTAAAAATAGCTGTGTCTGCTCTTACGTCAAAAATAAGGTGGAAAGATGATAAAAACTGAATCATTTCCATGGGTCTAGTCTTTGCACCTGTTTGTTTCAGGTTTGAGTCAGGTCTCCTCTGATGGAGAAGAATTAGCTTGGTAGTGTCTTCACAAAAAAAAAAAAAAAAAAACGAGGGTCCTAGAATATGGTCCTAAAGCTGTGGTCCTGAAACTACAGCCTCTGGGGGAACAAGAGAAATCCCAGGAAAACCAAGACTGAATTTGACATAATTTAGACAGACATTTTTTTTTTTTAATTGTATATGTCTGTACTTTCTGTCTGTTGCATTTCTTTTATGTACAGTAAACAATGGGGGTATGGATAGTGTCGGAATGTTAATGGTTTTCCGATAATTACCGTTATCTGTCAGATTTAATCATTTTGTTCGGGATGCTATAAACAAGAAATGTGCATCTGTTTCTTCTCAACCTAAGTGGGCAGTCTCAGCAGTGGTTTGTGGGTTAATTTTCATATTTCTAAATAAAGCTTAGGATATCTTTGTTCTGAATCGTGACTGGCAGTCTGGAACATTAGGTGTGCCTAATGTGAGATCGACAGAATCAAAATCGAAAGAGGAAAAACGATTATCGGTATCTGCAGTAGAGTCAAAGTAAACAGAGTAACCGCCCAGCAATCCATCTGCATCTCAAACGCAAACTTTTCTCATGTTGTCCAAACGTAGAAAGACACTTTTTTAATATTGAAGTCTGATTTTTAGATACAATCTAATCATCTAATAATCATCTAATTTCACAATTTACGATTATGCATTAAGCAGACGCTTTTATCAGAATCAACATAGAGGAACATAAGCATTTAAACAAGGGCTGGACGATTATGGCCTAAAATCAAAACCTCGATTAACTGAACATTTTACCTCGATTACGATTAATGAACGATTATTTTGTTTTGTGTGGGTTTTTTTTTTTTTTTTTTTTTTGCCCTCATAGTTCACTGACAAGGTTTGTACTGTAAATATGATTGACTATTAAAGGTGGGATATTTTTTTCCTGTTGAAAGAGTGATCTGACATAACACCTCACTTTCAGCAGCTATTTTATCTATGGTCTGTAAGATTTCTTACAGATTCCTCTCGTTGTAAATCAGATAAAGATAAATTAGCACAGTACCAGTACATAATGAGAGCAATTGCGTGTGTGAATTAGTCATACTGTCTCTCTATTAATTGTGAAGCTGTGGATTGTAAATAGTTCCTTCAAAAGTAGAAAAATATATGCTGTAATAAGTTTTGAGTTTCTAAGCTACTTTAGTGATAAATCACAGGACAGCGCTGACAACTAGTTTCTGCGTTCCTCTCTGTGCGCGTGATCTTCACAGCTACTGTTTGTATGAGTGTTCGTGCCACAATGCAGCTGCGCGAGCACGGTAGCTCAATATAATAATACACATCCGATCGTCTAAAATCGATTGAATGTCCAGACTGGCAAACCTTAAAACCAAGGTTTGACTGGACAGGGCGGAGTTACGTGGCTACACACGCGGTAGTATGTTTTTAAGGGGGAAGTATTAACAGGATTAAAAAACCAAAATAACCAACATGGGAAAATTACGTTTCGAAAATTTCGATTACTTTTCGATTAATCGTCCAGCCCTAATTTAAACTTCATGCTTTAATCCTAATTTTCAACATTTTGAGGAACAATACAGATTTTAAGCACCAACATTGCAAGTTGCAGTGCACTGAAGCTAATACAACATAAATGCTAATGAGCTTAATCAAAGAGACTTAACCATATCAGTTGTGAGCATGTTAATTTCAGTGTCTCCTCTCAACAATACCTTAACCCTAAACAGGCTTTGTCATCTCATCTAACATGCTTAACCTTTAGCGGGGTTTTTTCCTTTCTGTTAGCTCGTTCTCCATTGGAGAGTTCAGATGTCTGCATCACTTTCACAATGAAGAAGACAGCAAATCTATAGGCAGGCAGCTGAGGGATTATGGTATAGGCAGAGAGCTAATGAACACTGAGAGCAGATGTAACACCTCATGCTGAATAAAGACACCCTGCTGAGGAAATCACAATATCACCCATCTGACATTTAGAAGATCATTATTGAACTACTGATTTTATTGACCTTTGTTTGAGCCTAAATTTGTTTAACAGACATAATCTATATAATACACTTATAGGTTTTAGTTGTCAGCTGATTCTCTCTATAGAGTTCACAATGGCATATTGATATTTAATAAGATTGTTATTATATATTTTAAGGCTCATTTGGTCTTGTAAACTTTGTATTATAAATAAAATTATGCCCAAGCTACTTTGCAAGATTTCTACATTGCTATATTGCTTGGGAATTGGTAATCCTTGCTGATTAGAATATATATATATATATATATATATATATATATAAAATCCCAGTAACACATGACAAAGGTTTGTTATATTGTTATTTAAATTGTGGTTATAACAAAACATCAAGACTCTATTGGCAACATGTAAACTGAAATTCCACAGAACTTTCACCAGTTTTCACAATAATAAGGGAATGTTTGGTTAGCTAAATTGGTCATTTTGGGTCTTTTTTTTTATCATTAATGTTTCCTCAACATCACAGCACAGCTGAAACAGTAGAGCATGGCACTAGCAATGGAAAAAAAGGATACATTGAATGCAGTGCAAGTCCATTTGGATAGGAAAAAAGGATCTTAATGTAATAATTAATAAAAATTGAGGTAGTGTCCTTAATAAGCATTTATCATAGTTATGTTTCAGGTCTTCATTTATCAGCTGGTTTGTCAGAAAGAATAAATGTGTAAATGATAACGCATTGTGTTTTGGTGTCTTGGGAAATGTATTGCTAATGGTTACAGATATCTCATAATGATGGACTAAAGCGATTAAACTAATCGTTGCTCGAACACTCTTAAAGTCTGTATTGTTTCAGTGCTGGAAGGCTGTTTATTTTAAAATCTAGGAGAGCACATATGTTTTTTTCCATTGCCTCGGCTAATTTCCTTAAATCCGTTATGATAAGTCCCATGGTCACACCTATGTCACAGCAGGCAGTGCTGCACATTAGTCAATTAATAGTCTGGTAAATGACACAGTTCCAGTCAATTTATTTACTAAAGGGAATCTAGCCTGGTCCCCACATGATTCCACACACAGAGACTCAACAGAAGTCCTAAAGGAGGTCAGTGCCGCTCATCGTAGTTTTTTATTATTTTGCATGTAGTGTTTTCCTCATTTCAGTTTGGATACTGGGTACCTACATCAGGATCTTCTATTAATTTTGTATGTCAAAATATTTTAGAATTTTCTTTTCTTTTAATATTAATTTCAAATTTCCATAAGCTAGTTATGGATTGTTGTGGATTGAAGTTATGTTTATATGAAAACTAAATTTTGCAATCTGATTCGCATTTTTGTTTATATGTGCATTATTATGCATTCTGAACAAAACTTCAGCGGATGTTCAGAACTGCATCCACCACGATAATGTCACAGGAGCATAATTGAACATATTTAGAAAATATTTAGTAAACATTATCCATTATAATTGGTCAACACTTTTGCAAATCCCCAAAAACAGATGAAGAACTACAAACTTCTAGCAATGCTCCGCAAATTTACCCTACATTAACTTCAATTTTTTCGACAAATGAACAGTTTCTGCAAGGTTACCTCTATATGAGATTTTATTTCATTTTATGTTACATTACTGCCCATAAAGCATATTTTTACTCCAGCGTTGCACAGAGATGCACAAGTTTGACCAGATTTGAGATGGATGGGGTTTGTTTCAATCCTGTACTGAATGAACACTAGCCGACTAGCTGCTGGAGTCCACGGGCCACATATCAAAAGGCTCCGCTTTAGTGCAAAGCATTCCCAACGGACAGAGGCAAAATGTGCCACCATTATACAGGCCTCTCTCCTGGCTCTACCTCCTGACAGGGGTATTAAAATCAAATAAATCAGCCATTAAGAGCAGGCCATGGCAATTGAAATGCTATTATTACCTGAACCGTCAACCGAATGAAGTCTTGTGATATGATAATCGTGCACCACAGCCTTCTAATTGTATGAGGCACATTTTTATTTTTGCGGCTTTCTTGAGAAAGGTGAAAAGTGGCCGGCTCGATGCCACTTCCATGTCTTTTCATTAATTCAACACGAGGGACAGACTGAGCAGCCATTTTAATTGAATCGCGGTGTCAGCGTGTGCACGGTGCTCTTGATGTTACCGTTAGATCGCTTACCTTAGTCCTTCCACACAGGCTATTAAATGTCCATTAGAGTGATATTTGTCAGTCTAACTCAGTACAATTTACTTGATGTATGACCATCATTTTTTCGAAGGTGAAGAGGTGTTATGCTATCATGTAACAAAGGCAACAAGGCAACACAGCTCAAGACTTGGCTTCTCAGTCTATATAAAATAAGAAATGAAAAGTTGTGCAAAGAGCAATGACTGACCAATGATTATTCCTTTTCCGTTTTTACTGAATAAGGACGTTTAAAAAGCATTTCAATTCAGATTTGCTAATGATTGAAAAAAATCCATCAAACATGATTTGCTCACAGTTCAGACACCACATATAGATTTTGAGCAAATATTACCCTACCCCCCAAACATATTTGGCCTATTAATAGTTTTAGAACAGAGCTTTGCCTAAAAAAATATAAATATCTATATCCATAACAAAAATTACATGACTTTTAAAATGCTATATTCTGTTCATTTGATGGCACATGATAATCAACAGATTTTGTTTTACACTAGGTCAAATACAATCTTAAACTTAAACACACGGCTGACACGTATTCTGAAAAGTAAAAGTAAAATGAAATTGCTCATGGCAGAGTAATTATTGCGAAGTAAAATTCAATGTGGCAGGTAGAGCTAAAACAAATGGAGCAACCTCAAGACGAGTTTGTGCTTATTTGAAATTTCACAGAGGTACTTTTTCAGCTGTCACAGGTTATTGATATATTCATTAAAGGAACCTGTTCTCTCTTATCAATTTCTTTTTGTCAGTAGCATGTTGTCACCCTCAGTTGACAATGAATCAATTTACAATTATGATTGTTGATGGCCCATGACACAAACAGTGAGGGAATGTCATTAGATGAACATTAAAATGATGCACAGTGCAGTGAGACCCTGACTGCTGCTGTTTACTCTATAGCCTACCCTTTACTATGGGTGCCACTGGCCTGTAAGCTTTGGAAAAGGGACAAACACACCTTAAATTGGACACTTACATATATGCAATGGATGGGGGCTGACACATGCAAAGAAATTGAATATATTAACAAAAAAATGTTAAAATAGATTAAATTTATATGATATAAAAATAGGTCAGCCAGAAATGAAACTTCTGTGATAATGTACTTGCCCTATGTCGTTAAAAATTGTTTGACGCATTTTCATTTTTGGACGAGCTGTTCCTTTTAAGGTCCTTGAAGTGAGATGGAATAAACATCTTAAAATTTTTGTCAAAGACAGAGGAACAGCTAAAGTGTGAAGGCTGTTTTTGTCTCCCCGTGGCTCTGATAAAAGCTTCGCCTGGCTCACTGACCTTGTTGCCATGGTAGACTAACGTGACAGTGGTGGAGATTTGATTGCCTGCCCCAGCTGAAGTGAAGGGAAGAGACAGAGTAAATGAAACTCCATTCATCTTAATGAAATACAATTATTTTCCACTTATTAATCATTGAGAAATCAATATGTCTCTTCTTGGGTGAGTCTCGGCTGGATTTGTCATCCAGCACTGCCCATCGATGTATCATCCTCATACTAAGACATTCTCAGGTTCAGTCACCTGTGTCCTCTCACCGAGACAGAGACTTGTGCGTCTAAGCCAGAGACAGACATTAAAAATGGTGCTGTGCTGCACAGAGATGGATTAACGCTCATTAAAGCAGACTCCTGATAATTGTCTGTTTCTCACCGATCAATTCTCTAAACATATTGCATAATGGAACATTATTAAAGTCTAAGCGACACAACTGACTTTGAACGAGGGATGTGTCAGTGAAAATGGAGTATCCTCACCTTTTATTGCATCTCTGAAGATCAGTCTGATGTATTATCCCAGTTTAGAAGAGTTTCACATAATGAGATAACGGCATGCATTGGATACAGGCTAATGCATATTCAAGCTACAGCGCAATCGTGGCTAGACGTGTAAATAACTCACACCCGGTTAGTTAACAAAAAATAAGGGCCGTTACAGTTGGGGAGGTGTTGAGGGAACAGCAGTGCTTTGTTATCTTTACCTCTTTACCGCTCTGCGGACCCCAAAAGAAAAACTTGTGGAGGTTTTTGAAAAATCGTGGGAGAAAGTAATGATTTGGGAGGCTCAACCCTTTGTTTTCCCTCTCAATAAAGAGAACGATGTGAGGCCTGGCGTGATGTATGACTGTTTAGTGGCGCTTCCGCACAGCGCGGCGTATAAGCAAAGCCATGTTTCATTGCAAAGAGCTCATGCTTTACAGCACTTGGTGCCTCTGATGAGAATATAATGTTCTACTGCGTCTAAATGCTCCAGGTCAAGACTTGATTTGCTCCAATGTGTGGGTAGAGTGAGCTTGGGGACCGGAGCTGCAACAGGGGTCCAAGCTGAGGGCCTCTACTTGGTCCCTAGATTTTTTTAAACAACAGCAGCCATGCATGACCAGGCGCTGTGCTCGGTGATGGAAGGCAGGTGGGACGGTTTTCACTCCAACCTGGCGTAAGAAAGATGATTAGATCCTGCAAATGCAGCAGAGACCCACCATGTGCCAAATGAGTTATCAGTGCGGGAGCTCACAACAGGGATGGCAGAAGTTTGTCGTATTACACAGGCACAAAAATTGGGGAAAACAGTCTTGATAAAACGGCACTCATATTTAGACATAGCAGATATCCGATAAACCCAGAAATATCTAATACTGACAGACAAAGGACAGATTTCCAGATTGAATGATCTTGGCCCAGCACTTATGTTCAGCTATGCTCCTGTTAGTTTCCCATATAAACACTTCATCACTTTAATGCTTCCTTTACATCCGATGACACACATCACAGCAGCATATCCATCATACATAGAATGAAAATGAAAAACCATAAACAATCCTAAAATATAAGACCTTTCATATGGTCTCTGCCAGCCAAAGAGTTGAAGGTGCTATGAGAATTATAAAGACTGTAGTACATGGCCAAACTCATATAATGCATGTATGCTTGGGGAGTTAGTTTCTGCTGTAATGCTAAATTAATGGGGCTTTCCTCTGCAACTTTGCCTTGCGCTGGAAACAATTAATTAGTGGCCAGGGCTATAACGACTTTAATGCTTGTTTCTATGGCTAGAAGAGCTTCTTAAAAGCTCAGTGTGGGAGCAGTTTTATCAGGGTGTTAATCCAGTAAGGGGCCGCAGACCCCAGGTACCGTGCCACACTGACCAGATGAAAGACTTCCAGCTACATTTACGGCTTGTGAAAGTAGTAGGAAGCAAGTAGATTCCAGCCACAGACAGAAAATTAGGCTGTAAAGTCCCAAGAGGTTTACACTCTTAAAAGCTTTCGAGAGAGCTACAAGCAAGCGGATGGAAATCTCCAGGCCATAAATGGAGTGTGCGGCTGTTTCAAAAAAAGAGAAATAAGATGAGGAAGGGCTTTTTTTTTTTTTTTTTTTCGACAGACAGGACTACAACTGTTAATCGACAGGAGGCTAAACTATGTAGAGGCTTAGCAAGGATCTAAACAATGCCAGTACATGAACGCCAGCAAAACTCACCATGGGGAGTTCGCAGAAAAACAGCGAAAATAATACTGTTTCACGCAGTGCGTCAAATAAGTCTGGCTGCAACCTTGACCTTGCAGGCCAGATGGCAGGAGCTTGGCAGCCATGTCGGAGGTTTGAACCGTCCTGTGACCTGTGTGATCCTGAAGAGAGCGTCCGCTCGGCAGCGGCACACGAGATGAGGGCCATCTGCTGCCCTACTTGCAATCACACTCACAGAAAGACATCCACAAAATGACTACTAATGTGAGACATGAAGAAGGCTGCTGTCTTCAACCAGAGCCTTGTAAATGTGTTGTTAATCTGCCAGCTAATATATTTAATATTTGCATTGTACTCTGGGGATTGAGGCTATTAGAATAAACGCGCATTCTCGAGCCCCAATTCCCAAACAGTCCAATTAAAGTCCAGTGCTAACTGAATGTGAGGAGAGAGGCCGGTCAGTGCTGATGACCCAATCTGCTCGAAACCAACATCCGTTTATTGGGTTAAGCACAAAGCAATGTGTCTTGTCACTTTGCAGAGACAAGGCCAATAGAATCCAGTGAATGGAATTAGATTGTCATTGATGTGTCAGGGAAAGAGAGAACAACAGATCGATGGCAAATTACCAAGCGTGTTGTGCGCATGGACATCATGAAAGAGGTGTAGACTCCATCCCGCTGTTGGGGGAGTGCAAACGGGGAAAGTTCTGCCCTTCTTGCTTGGAGCGATCGCTACAGTGAGGAAAAGCGAAGGAGAGGAGGAAAAAAACAACAACCAATTCCAATAGAGCACTAATGGGCCACATCGTGCCAATACAATAAAAAATGGCTCTTTTCGTTCAGTCAATAGAGAGTAAATGAAAATTTAACCTTTCATTAAATGCGCTGCTATTATGTCTCTTCTACTTGTTTGCTGTTCTATTTCACTGTGCTACTTTTATTCTTTTTTTGTCAATTTAACGCTAAATGTGCATGCTAATGTTCCTGATGAGAGAAGCACTCAAGGATTCTTCCCTGTGCAACCCATGCGACAAACACCAGCACTCGAGAAGGGAATCAAAAAGAATTGAACAATTCCGATTCCGATTATACTTAACAGTTCCTTAACGGTTATTTTAGTACTAGAAGAATTGGTCTTAACTACTTAAAAAGTTATACTATGAAAAGCAGCTATGCTAATTCTTCTTCTTTTTCAGTCCTACATATTGCGCAAGCTCCAGTTTGGATCCAGTTTTTGCAAAGACTTCAGATGACGCCAAATTTGGATCAACATACAAAATTGTGAAGTATTATCCTTATTTTAATGTTTACGATCACACGTTGTAAACATTGCCTAATAATTATGTCTGCTTTACTAAATACATGATGTTTACTAACCACATAACTTACACATAATCATAATCTTACAGCTTTATATTATTGCCATATGGAAGTTACTTTGACACAGTCATCTCTGGCTGATAACAGAACACTTGTTGATTGTAACATTGAAGCATGCATGTTCTGTGAAGCTACTTTGAAACAATCTGTATTGTGAAAAGCATTATACAAATTAACTTGAATTAAATCGAATGCTACACAAAAACAATATTACACTTTGGTAACATTTATCAATTATTTATTTACTTTTTAAACTGAAGTACCTTTATGAGTCTCATTTTTGGTTGATTCATTAAAAGTAACTAGCTCAAAAGTGTAATTTGTTCGAGAATCACAATACTGTGTCCACTTTGGTGAATGTAGACATACATTAAAAATCATTTTCACTAAAAGTCATTAAAATCCAGCTCCAGTATCCAAACAATGATTTCCTGATTCCTAGATCTCAACACTAATGAGTACACAAGAGAACACAGAGAAATGTGGAGAAAGATCGCTAAGGAAAAAGAAGCAACACATACTCTGATGTGTTCAGAATGACAAGAAGATGAAAAGAGAAGAAGAAGAGGAAGAAAAAGAGAAGTGATAAATCTGTAGGCATCCTGTGAGTGAGATGAAAAGGCTCAGGGCTCAGTTTCCACTGTGGCCTACCTGCCCTTTTAATTAATTAGCACTGGCAGAAGTGCCGCCCATGGGGAAGGCGGCCCCTCAGTGTACTGCCAAGGTGATAATGTCCGAACGTTGAAAGCAGAGAGGCAGGCCTCTGCAGATCTGAACGCAATATGCACACACTCTCACAGCGGCTGCATGAGTCCATCCCTCTACGACTGAATGTGTAAATCGACATGCAGACCGCCCCGACCGGGCAGCCCATCTTGTGATTCATAAAAGAAGCATTCATATGAAGAATGGGACAGCAGAGGCCACATTTAATATTAATAGAAAGGTCCGAATGCATGATGGGAAGAGTGGTATTGACCTTACCTGTACACTCACCCTTCACACAATCCTTCCATTGGTGGCTCTACCGCCATCCTATTTCCCTCAGGCTAAAAGATGTAGATAACCAAAGACTTCACAATATCTTATACATATATACATATATCTGCTCATACTCAAAGGCAAATCTGGGGTGGGCTAAAGCTATTGGCTGTTAAGATGACATGTGACCCTATCTTTGGGTAAGTGCATGCACGGGTGAAAATGGGGCCTTGTTGTGGTGGGAAAAAAAGAGAAAAAAATCGAGGCAGAGAGAAACTTTTTTTTCTGTTTCAAGTAATGAGCGAGTGCACCTTTACTGCCCTAGGCCTTCATACACAATTTAGCCAGAAAGCCAGTGCTGATCATGATTTAGCTTTTGACACCACCGGCCCTGAGGCGGCCGCAGACTAATACAGATATCTGACTCGCAGCCCACCGCGGAACGCGAGGAGAGACAGAGAGAGAGCCCTTTTATTGACTAAATGATAAAGGGCTTTGTAATGATAAATAACAGTCATTTTATTGTGGAATTCCCAGAAAAGACACATACTACACAATATATAAAGAAAAAATACTGGAGGGTTGCTGCCCTCTCTGTAGCTGAACAATAATAGCTGATGGCTTCAAATCTTCTTATAGCAGTTGTGCATACAATTGTTCTTTGATTATAATGCTTCTCTGTCCTATTACAGCACACAATATGCTCAGCTCTGTTCTATTAAAAGCATGGTGTTTACATGTATCGTTTACTGTGTCTAGTTACAATTACAGAGATAAATCGCTATTCCATCACAAACTGAGCTATTTGAATATTCATAGTAATATGAGCTGAATGGCAGTGGTTGTGACTTTAAGTAATATAAATGTATATATGCTACAAACATATAGGCGTATACAATTATATAGTAATATACATGAATTCTAATATCAAGAAATTAAAGTGAAATATTTTAAAGCAGCGAGGCTCAAATGACTGTGTGTTACATGTTTTCTTACCCTGACCATATTAAAATAATTTTAATGCACAGCCACTTGTGGCTAAATATGGTGATTAAAAAAATGGAATCTGCAATATTTTAATAAATGGCAGTGGCAGTATTTTGCTAACAATAGAAATTTGAATATATTGTTAATGCAGAACATTCACCTGTTGATGGCAAAAAAAAAAAAAAAAATGTCATAACCAACTTTCATCCGTATTTAATGTTTAAATGAATGTTTAATGTATAGTTTTAGTGGCTATGCCTTACATAATTTGTTCAAATTCATATAAATTGAATGTACTGGATAATATTTTACTTAAATAAGATTAAATAAATGGTATTTTGTGAGTGGTATTCTTGCAGAAAGTCACAGATTCGACTGGACCGAAGGATGAGTTTGAAACTCCCACATGAATTATTTAGCGCTCTAATTAAGCAAAGATGGAAACGTCTGCACAAGCACTGCTAAATAAGCTTTTCAGTACGATTCTTAATGAGGGGGGATTTTAATGTCTTTATGCTGTCTGAAACAACTTTTGCCATAATTGTACTTGAGACTCTATGACCCTTTTTAACATATTAAATTCACTTTTCAAGGTGCCTTTCCAAGGTAGAACTAGTGAATAATGAGTTTCAAAATAAGCTCGTTAATTGACTCCCGGTAAATTTAGATTTTCTAGAGCGACATATACATTTCCCCCCTTTTAAAAACGAACCATTCTAGATAATAAAGTTATTAATCTTGCCCATATAGTAATTATCTCTGTAATTATAGTGTAATTGCACATACATCAAGGACACTCTCGTACCAAGAGCAGCCAGGCTCATCGTGAAACCCCAAAGTCCGCTTCAGACGTTTATCCTCATGTTTTGTCTGGCTTGTGACGTGTGGCAGTATACTAACACAGAAAGCAGAACGCTTCATCAGGGCTGTAAATGCGCTAACATGATAATGCTGGTTTAATTACCCTTGGTCAGCCCACTTACAAACCCATCACTGCAGCAGTCAATATCCCACAGGATTCATTCAAGCTCGGTTTGATGGTTAACATGGGAGTCTTTGCTGCATGCTTTAGCCTAATTGATATCCTTATTTAGCAGAGGGCCACGGGGACTTGAAGAGAGTTAAATGGAGCAGTTTACGGTACTGTAACGCTGATCTCTGGACCACAGCTCATTGATACTCATCATAATTCATCCTCATTACATGCTGTTTCAGAGTATTGCTCAGTGCTTTCTGTTTAAGAGCGCATTTAAGTGGGTAACTCTGGGATCTGTTTACTGTAGAATAAAGATTCAACTCAGAAGTGTTCACAGCCATGGGCGTAAATTTCATCTAATAGTTGGGGGGGTGTAAAACTTAAAATTTCAACATAAAATAAAACCTAACTTTTCAAGAGTACACAAATAATACAACCGAAATTAATTAATTAAAAATTAATTATTAATTGTCCGAGATGGCAACCCGTGACCTTCTACCCAGAGCTGTTCACATTCCTTAGACTCAGATTTTTGTGTAACCCATACTCAGAATTTGTCCTCTGCATTTAACCCATCCAAGTTGGTACCAACACATTAGGAGTAGTGAACACACACACTGCAAAATGTGGACGCACACCCAGAAAGGACATTCTAGTGTTCTGTCAACACTATCAATGCCAAACTGAATCTGCAGCAGACAGGTGGTACAAGTAAGAGCTCTATAAGTTGATTACGTTCAATATTATTGTAATGTTATGTGCTTTAAAACATGAGGTAATTAAACGCCCTCTATCGTGATGCTTCACGGGCTCCGCTGTGCGCGTTCATGTCTTTGGAGGAGGCATGCTCTGAAGGGAGGATGGGATCTTATGCTTACATCTTGCTATTGCTAGCCTCTCCGCCTACATTTAAAGAGCTATAAAGAGCTGGCTCCTGCATCAGCATCACACGCATGCGTCATGCTGCTCACATGTACAGCCTCGGCCAATACCGAGGCGGCGTTCGTATGTAAACACGGAAGCGCTGCACTGCGTTCACTACGTCATAGGAGACTGACATAACATTAAGTTTAAACCACTGTAGTCACATGGACTATTTTAACGGTTCAGAAAACGTTGGATTTCATCAATAGTATCTTAATTTGTGTTCCGAAGATGAACAAAGGTCTTACGTGTTTGGAACGACATGAGTGTGAGTTTTTAATGACAGAAATTCATTTTGGGGTGAACTAACCCTTTAAATAACACTGCATTGACAGTACATTGGGACACTACAGTATGTAGGTTGACTGACAAATTGTCAAATCTACTTGTTGTTTCATTACACATTATAGTACATAACAAAAATTATTTTATAATCCCATATATATATATGCACACTATATTGCCAAAAGTATTGGGACACCCCTCCAAACCATTGAATTCAGATGTTCCAATCACTTCCATGGTCACAGATGTATAAAATCAAGCACCTAGGCATGCAGACTGCTTCTACAAACATTTGTGAAAGAATGGGTCGCTCTCAGGAGCTCAGTGAATTCAAGCGTGGTACCGATAAGTTGCCACCTGTGCAATAAGTCCATTCATGAAATTTCCTCACTACTAAATATTCCACGGTCTACTGTTAGTGGTATCATAAAGTGGAAGCAATTGGGAACAACAGCAACTCAGCCACGAAGTGGTAGGCCACGTAAAATCACAGAGCGGGATCAGCACAAACTTTGTGTGGCCTTCAGATTAGCTCAAGAACAGTGCGTAGAGAGCTTCATGGAATGGGTTTCCATGGCCGAGCAGCTGCATCCAAGCCTTACATCACCAAGTGCAATGCAAAGCGTTGGATGCAGTGGTGGAAAGCACACCGCCACTGGACTCTAGAGCAGTGAAGACAAGCTCTCTGGAGTGACAAATCACACTTCTCTGTCTGGCAACCCGATGGACGAGTCTGGGTTTGGTGGTTGCCAGGAGAACGGTACTTGCCTAACTGCATTATGCCAAGTGTAAAGTTTTGTGGATGGGGGATTATGGTGTGGGGTTGTTTTTCAGAGGTTGGGCTTGGCCCCTTAGTTCCAGTGAAAGGAACTCTTAATTCTTCAGCATACCAAGACATTTTGGACAATTTCATGCTCCCAACTTTGTGGGAACAGTTTGGGGATGGCCCCTTCCTGTACCAACATGACTGCGCACCACTGCACAAAGCAAGGTCCATAAAGACATGGATAAGCGAGTTTGGTGTGGAGGAACTTGACTGGCCTGCACAGAGTCCTGACCTCAACCCAACAGAACACCTTTAGGATGAATTAGAGCAAAGACTGCGAGCCAGGCCTTCTTGCCAACATCACTGCCTGACCTCACAAATGCGCTTCTAGAAGAATGGTCAAAAATTCCCATAAACACAGTCCTAAACCTAAACTGTGGAAAGCCCTCGCAGAAGAGTTGAAGCTGTTATCGCTGCAAAGGGTGGGCCAACTCCATAATAAACCCTACGAATTAAGAATGGGATGTCACATATACACACACACTTCAGCATTAAAGGGGACCTATTATGCCCCCTTTTACAAAATATAAAATAAGTCTCTGATGTCCCCAGAGTGTGTATGTGAAGTTTTACCTCAAAATACCCCACAGATCATTTTTATAGCCTTTTTAAGGTTGAGCAAAAATGTGCCATTTCAGTGTGTGTCCTTTAAAAGCAAATGAGCAGCTGCGCTCAGCCTAAGAGGGTGGAGCGTCAAGAGCTTGTTCTCCCCTGTCAGGATTCAGTCAGGACACACTATAATGTCAGAAACTGAGAATATATGCTGCATGGAGACAGAACAGGTATAGTTTAGTTTAATTACGGTTAACTTATATTGTCTTCTTGTTTTTATCCACTATATTAGTACAAGCCAGTTTACCGATGAGTTTTATAACGTTTATTGTACTTCACACAAAATATGAAGCGTCTGTTTTCACTCTAGAAAATCTCTGTAAGAGCTTAATGAAACAGTGCAAGTGTGCATTAAAATATTATCCATAAACTCTCTTTCTCTCCCTTGTATTGTCATCATCTTACATAGCAAAGTACACAGAAACACTCGTTACAACTAACAGTAAACAAATATATAAAGACCTTATGCCTTTTCAGGTGGTGCTTAATAAACTGGTAAACTTTATATCCATAAATCAACTCCGATGAACTGTAATAAAGTGCTCTCACCTTCATTTTAAAGTAATTCTTTGATAGATGAAATGATGTAATGTGACAAATGCATAAAGTAACAATTATATGTGAACCGTCTGACTCTAACTAATATAAGATTTTCAAACATAAACAATCATTTAAAGTATGCAGAAATGTTACATATATTTTACTGTTGTTGTGCTAGACTGACGCCAGCCCCAAGGGTTTAGCCGGATAGCCCTCTCCCGTGCTTTAAATAATCAATTAAAGAACGAGGAGCAAAATAAATGAAGATTGTGATTGCTCTATTTAAGTAGGTTTTTAGGTCTGCTATGCTTTATCCAGATATATCTCATTTTCATTCCAAATTAATTAGCATGGACCACAGTGTGTGTGATAGCACTAGTGTTGTAGACTGGTTTCATCATTTCATTCTCAATACCAACTCATTTTATAAATAGGTTGCTAAAAATAGTAGTTCACCCACACA
Source organism: Hypophthalmichthys molitrix (assembly GCA_037950675.1). Classification (NCBI taxonomy): domain Eukaryota; kingdom Metazoa; phylum Chordata; class Actinopteri; order Cypriniformes; family Xenocyprididae; genus Hypophthalmichthys; species Hypophthalmichthys molitrix. The sequence goes on along the minus strand of CM075514.1, from coordinate 7,500,856 downwards.
CGCACACATGTACTTTATATATGAAAGAAAAAGGGGGAAAAAAAGTTTTGTACATTTATCCTATAGTTCATGTGAGTGATATGTCATTCTGATATTCCTTCAGGCCTGACGATTTTTCACAAACTTGCAGCTGGACAGCCATAAATGGCTCCCAATTTCCAGAGAGCAAAGGCAGACCATTTCTTCATGTGACACTGAAGAAGAGCCCAGAGAAATGGATTAAATCACTTATGAAATCCTGGATATGAACATGATCGAGACACCTGCATTTGCTGATACAAGAGCACAAATTAACAACTCTGCTCTTGCTCATCCACTGTTTAAAATACTTTTAAATTGTCTCACCTTTTTTTTTTTTTTTCGGAAAGTACACACAAAATTGGAATGTTAATAATGAGCAAAAATCATATACATTACTGTACCTCCTTTATTTATTTATTTATTTTACAAAAATACAAAAAAAAAAAAATGAACTATTCTGTTATTTTTAAATATCATCATATATAAGGTGGTTTCACAACATAGAATATTTGACATTGTTGTCAAGCCCTGTGATAGGCTGGACATGCATCCTGGGATAGACTCCAGTGTGGAGAATGAATGGATGGATCGAAAAAGTGTCATGAACAAACATTAACACTGCAAACTGTATGTGAACAAAGATTACTTGTATTAGATAATTATTATATGTTTTTTAAATCTCAAATGTTATTTGTCCATTTTTGGCCTTGACTTAATTTAAATAGTTATTTGGGTTAGTTTAGTTCATTTAAAGTTACATTGTTTATTAATTAATTTAATAATGAATTATGAATTAAATATGAGTTTGTGATGACATGGCTGACTATGTAAAGTGTTATCACACCACCTTTAAGTATATTCATCAGTTCCTCTGCTAAGCAATTATTGATTTGTTTACTTCTTTCTGAATCGCATAAACGCCTGTGTCTTCTGACAGGGGCTCTGTCAAAAACACACAATATTTTGTAATTCATTCAAACTGTTCAACATATCTTAGTCTCAGCTGAAATAAAAGATATGAAACCTTCAACACATCATGTCCATTTGACTAAATGATATCTTTGCGTCCTATATCAGACAACATAGAATGTAATCAGAAATGTTTCCAACACATAATACGTAGTGGAAGCCTAATGCATTTTTATTGCAGTCAGAAAGATTTATTTTGCAGCATTGGCTGGATGTTAGGACAGTCACCGGGGATCATTGCATCCAATTTCAGAATACATCAACAAACATCAGTCACTGCTAATGGAAAAAATTCAACAAATTATTGTAAACACATGTTTGTTCTTTTTTTCAATATGAACTACTATGTATTTAGAAAGAGAAAAGAAAACCAACAGCTCAGTGTGGGTTATATAAACTTATATATGTAGTTTATTATTGTTACAGACCACAAGGTCACTGGTTTTGATGAGATTTCTTATCTATTCTTTATATAAGAAATATAATTTATTACTTTCTTAGTGTCAGCACAGTGATATGTGAAAAAACAAACATTATTAGCTATTGCAGAAGATGGAAGTTTAGGGGGAAAAAAAGAAAAGGAAAATGTATCAATGTGCAAGTCTATGTAATCAGTATATATGTTTATCCAGTTTTCAACCAGTAAAGAGTTAGTGAATGGAAGAAGTTTGTATTTTCTTTCAAAACCTCTTTGCCCCCCAAGGCTAATTGGAAACAGTCAACAAGAGCTAAACAACAACAGGCTGGAGAAAAGGATTTTGGCGATGACGGTCCAATACTGATAATGCTCTTCAGTACATCAGCCAGACATCATGTTTTCTGCATTTAGTTGTTTGCTGTCGGTCAATTCTCTTAAATGGTATTTTGTTGAAATCCATTTGCTTTTAACTCTGTAAAAGACATGCCAAATTCATATTGTCAATCAAATTGAAATGGTAACTAGGAAATACATCATTCGATTTGCCCTATTTCTTACAGGCAAATTTACAAATGTAGAATAGTGCCGAGGAATTGAGCAGAGAGGTTATAAAGAACATAATCTTTACTCTTTATCAAAATCTATACCCAAATATAGCTACTTGAACTAATATAAAAAAAGTTTTGTTTTGTTTTGTTTTTTGTTTTGTTGTAATAAACATTAACTAAATAACACAAAATATAAAAAAAATTAGGAGAAACTGTTCAAATAATATAAAATGTTATATAACTTTTTTTGCTTACAGAAACAAAAAAAAAAAAAAATTTATTGTAAAACTTCATATACAGTCAAACCAAAAATTATTCAGACATTTTTGATATTTTTGATATATTTTTACTAGTGGGTGCAGGACACTATAGTTCATTCATGTAAGTTAGGATAGCAAGTAAACTGTGACACCAAAAATTATTTAGACACTCTGACCTGACCATGTTTTGCTCAAGTGTTATCTGACATAATTAAGATTTTTTTTTTTTCTGACACAGTTTAACTCTGAGATCATATTTTTATTATTCTTATCATATTTTATTTCCATTTTTCTTTAAACTATAGTAAATTTTGGTTTGACTGTATTGTCTTGGTAAATATGATGCAGTCTCAAATTTGTGAATATAATGTTTCACTGCACACTATACAACAGTTTGTCAGGTAAGCATAAGGAAAAAAAAAAGTTTTTTATTACTGTTATTATTTTATGTTCATGACTTGGTTTATTCAAGTCCAAAATACTTAATCAACCTGGTTACTTTAAGTTGCACACCTTATTTTGCAACGTGGAAGCTTTTTTTCTGTGAATGTGTGGCCATTTCCAATTTATTAGCCGCTATAGTAAACAAATGGAAGAATAACAAAAGGCAGTGAATGGTAAAATAATTTGCGCTACAAACTGATGCCTTTATGATTATGATAAAAAATAAAAATAATATGATAACAAATAACAGTTTGCAATATCAAGCAGCATAACAGACAGTTTAGACAGCTAAAATAACTGAAAGCGGATGAGACCGGAAGCCTCGACACACTCAAGTTATAATGCTCATACATTAAGATGAATATTTTAGCAAACTTCATTATCAGGTGTCAAATCAGGTCATAATGACACCAGGTGTCAAATTCAGGTGGAAATAGATCCTTAAGGCAACAACTGCATATTTCCACCTTTTTCTGCCAATTATTAGGCAAAAAATACTTTCTAAACTAAAATATGTAGATTGCTGTGACAAACATGTACTAGCATTGTCTTGTTAAATACAATGTATATGTCACCATAAATTATGTTATTCATATTTATACTTTTAGAAAGCATAAACGCATAACGCATAATTTTACAGTCAAATTAGATCATATAATAACATACAGTTAGCAGCTACCTACTGTAATGTTTTCACCTTTGCTTTGTTCCATTTTATTTTTTATTTTTTGTACTTTACTCAGGCTCCATGTGCTCCAGTGTATGTGTGGTGGTACAGGTGTGTCGCTGAATGATACACAGTGTTTTGGGGTCAAACACTCAGTCTGATGCATTTGTATTTATGATGAATTGTTAGTGCTAAATGCTAAACACATGTGATGAGCTCTTTAGATGTGATTACTGTTGTTACCCTGCCATCTGCTGGTCCCTCGCCTCGCTATCTCTCCCTCAGTCTGTATCTTCAGTCAGTTCTCTCTCTCTCATGCTCTTATGTGTCATCTCTGCAGAAAGCACAGGAAGAGAAAAGAGAGTGATTGTTATCGAAAAATAAGCATGGTGTTTGAAAGGGAATTTAATTGAGGCATTCGTTATATTTGAAAAGGTGAATTCCTTTGGGGCGACTGCAGGAAACCCGACCCATTTCATAGCCTCAGACATTAATAAAGAATGGCATCTTTTGACTTTAGCTTTCAGACCACAACCTTAAACGGGCTAAATATAGGGGGAGACACAGTAATTCCCTCCACCTTGGGGGATGAGACGCAGGACAGGAGTACAGAATGGCGGAGGCCTCCAATTAGCAAAGCAGGGAGACCCAGACGCAGTCGCACAAACATGCAAACAAACACGCAAACTCCTGTGTCCGTGCAGACACACACTCTCTCAGCCCTAAAGGGAACGTGAGGGTCTTTCTTCTTAATATTTGTGCCATTAATAATCCACAGAGGTCTGATGGTGCGTCTAATAGGAGGCATCCGGTCTGAGCTCTGGTAACTAATAAAAAATAGGAAGTGAACAATGTTTTCGTCTGGTCGCATGAGAACACCCACTGGGGCCAGTTGCAGGAAGGGTCGCATGCTCTTAAATATTTTTCCTTGTCCTCTTATTACAGGATTATGGGCTTATTTTAAGTCATTGAGAGAAGAACGTTGTGTGTTTTTAAGAACGTTGATGAACGATCTTCTGTGGTGTATGAATGTTCCAAATGTAAGATTATGCATTTTCCTAAAGCTGCTGTATTTTTTAGTTCTTTAGTTAAACTCCCAATTAATGTGACATGTTAATTCAGGAAAAGGTGTCATTTATGACACATGCAGTTTAAATGCAGAAAAAAAAAGGTTTAAATTATCCTTCTACCCTGTATTACAATATTTATAACTTATATTAAGCTACGTCAAATGCATCAAATAAATGCAAAAGGTATTTATTGACAATATACATTAATTTTCTTAAACATAATTCAATTCTTAGGGTGAAAGGTGAAATACCACTTTGGAGCTCTTTAATGTGTCATGACGGATTGCTGTAGCACATTAGTTCATAAGAAGCAAGAGCGCACGTGAACTGATCATCTCTTCCTCTTTACTACTAGCTACAGCATACAATAAAATATGAATAAACAAAATAAACATGAATGAACATCTGAGGGTATGTTGAAAGAACCAGCACAACTTACTGAAATGTCTCATGTAATCGCCCAATCAGTTTCATGGAAAGACATCAATAAAACAGCTTGTAAACATGTCAGGGTAGGTAACATTACCTCAGAAAAGCTATTCAATCTCCATAAACTCTATTTAATGAGAAAAATAATGGGAAAAATGTACTCTAAAGCAGTGTTTCCCAACCTTTTTTTCAGTAATGGCACCTTGCACTAGTGTTGTCACAATACAGGAATTTTTAACTTCGATACGATACTTTGAAAAGTATTGATATTCAATACCACAGGGAACAACAACCGTATATAGCTACTGTCATATAGATATTTTTAATATGATCTCATTTTTTGTCCCTCCACTGAAAGTCTAGGCAAACAACAATTTCTTCTGAAGAGATCACTTGTGCAGATCTTGCTCCCCACTGACTACCATAGCATTTTTTTTCCCCCTACTATGGTAACGTTAGTCAAAAGGGGTTGAGATCTGCTTGGTTACAAACAGTCTTCCAAATATCTTCTTTTGTGTTCAGCAGAACAAAGAAATGTAACGTATAGGTTTGGAATAACTTGAGGAGGAAATTATGACATAATTTTCATTTTTGGGTGAACCATCCCTTTAATGCAGACTGTCAGTATGAGCCTTAATGCAAAATGAAAATACTCGCGTGAATTTGTAACATGTAAAGATAAGGATATAACCTTAAAATGAAAGTTTTGCACTGAGGATGCACGCACGTCTGTCAAGGCGCCTGACAGGGCAAGCTATATTAAACATTAAGCTAATGCATTAGCTTGACGCTTAAAATTTGTGCAGCTTGGATCACGTACCTTTCCCGCAGCAGCTCGCTCTGTTTCCTCTACTATTTTTAGATGCATTTTGTCCATAGAAATGCATTATTCATTACTGTAATTTGACGCGACTGGCAGACGTTTTCTGTGAACGGTGGGCAGACGCGACTAATCGATAATGACAATCGTTGTCGATGATTTTCATTATCGATTATTGTCGATTTTATCGATTAGTTGTTGCAGCCCTATTATTATAAATATAAAAACTGCCTTATATGAGATTGTATATATCAGTTTATTTTAATCTTAAATAATTTAAATAATTTACCAGTTGCCAGGGTTCCCTGTACAGTTTACAACATAACTTGAGACTTTTTTTCCTTGAGGAAAAGTAACATGTACTATATATTTGTGTATATATCCAAATGAATTGATACTGAATTGACATTGAAATCAATTCGCAAAGTTCATTCATTCCCCAAATGCGACTTCTTATTTCACAATTCATTTTTTTTTTCTCGAAATTGCAAGTTTACATCTTGCAGATCTGACTTTTTCTTGAGATATAAACAATTGTGAGTTGTAAAGTCAGAACTGCAAGATATAAATTCAAAATTCTGAGAAATAAAGCCACAATTCTGACCTTATATCTCAGAATTGTAAGATATAAACTCACAATTGTTATAGGCCTAAGTCTGAATTGCGAGATAGGCTATAAACTCGCAATTGCAAGTTAGGCCTGATTTCACAGACAGGGCTTAGATTAAGCCAGAATTAGGCATTAGTTCAATTAGTTCAAAGGACATTTAAGTAGCCTTTATAAATGTGTCCTAGAAAAAAACATTACTGGTGTGCATCTTGAGACAAAACAATGGTTGCTTTCAGTTAAAACAGCTCAAACATGTATTTTAGTCTGGGCTTAAGCCTTGTCTGTGAAACTGGGGGATAATGTCAGAATTGTAAAATGACTTACTTCTTCTTCTTCTTCTTCCTCTTTATAACTCGCAATGAGAAAAAAACCTCACAATTGTGGGATATAAACACAATTTCAAGCAAAAAAGTCAGAATTGCAAGATGTAAACTCGCAATTGCGAGAAAAAAAGTTTGAATTGTGAGATAAAAAGTCACAATTACCTTTTGTATTTTTTTTTTTTTTATTCTGTGGTGGAAACTATAATTTCTCTGTCGTCTCTGATTTGCTGAAGAGAGAGAGAAGCATTAACAGAAGCAATCATCACCTCATCGCATGTAATATAGCAATCCGTACCGGATTCAGCATGCTTTGTTCACCGCACAGGGATGGAAACTATCTGACAGCATAAAGTTCCTTGTCATGGCAGAGGGTTATGTGCTGTGGCACGCTGTGGCAGTTTGATGTGTAGGTGTCCTTTGGGTGTAACTCAGGGTAAGATCAGTGTGAATGATAACAAACACTCACATTTTCTCCCGGTGTAATAGAATCTCCTGTGAGTGATTACACTGTCATTGGGCCAAGATTAAAGTAAAGGTCAGTAAAAGAGTTATATTATGAACATCACGATCACCTTAACCTATATCACCAGAAGAAAGGACAGTGACTTGTGTCATTTTAACAGATACTGTACCTAATACAGTGCGGTCAGTATTCAGACTGCATGTCTGTCAGATATCAGAGGTCAGGCTGATGAGAGGAAACAAGCAAAAGTTTGTTTAGAGCTAATGAAACATGAACAAGCTTTTGTTATTCCGCTGCAGGACATGCAAGTAAAAGAGAAGAAACACAATTTATAACTGACCTGCAGATCAGGCTGGCTAATTCACATATTAAATTGTTTTGGTAGCACTTTATTTTTTTTATTTTTATGGCATTATACAGGATAATATAATTATAAAATAATTCACAATGCTTTATAATGCAACATATCAGGTGTACTATTGTCACGTTTAGTTAGTATTAGTTTAATTTTCATGGACTTTTAGTTCGTTTCTCTTCAGTTACCTGTTTCCTTTGTTCCAGTTTCCCGCCACTGATCAGTTGTCATGGACATTCATTTAACAAGCACACCTGCATGTATTTAGTTCATTATCATTGTGTATTTAAGTTCTTCCTTGCAGTCAGTTCTTTGTCTGATATTGTTTGTGTGTAACACACTGTTTTGTATCTTTGCGTATTGCCTGAGTTTACTTTAATAAACACGCTACAATTTGAACCTTCTTCATCAACATTTTACCTAGAATTATTTCCACAGTTAAAATAAACAATATTTCAAAAGAAAAAAAAAGTTTGTCTTCATTCTTTTCTTTCATTAAAATGTAATAACTTCCTCCACCTCTAAAACAACTTTTCGGCTGATGTCATCAATCCCTTATATTTTTCAAACTCCTTCTCTTTAACCACCTGACTTAAGCTCCAATCAATTCCTGACTTATAGGACTGTTGACTTGGGCTGTGTTCCACTCCAAATTTTGATGCCCTTCACTCGCTAACTCCGTCTCGTGGACTCAGATGTGCATCATTACTTACATTACGTGAGTGCCCACTACTGGCGGAACTCATGCATAAGGTTTAAATGGAACACACTAAGCCCTTGATCACTTGGAATTCACTATGGCTGATTTATTATTGAAACCCTTTTTTTTACTTATGAATTTGTTTAATGCACCATTCTATATACATATAAGTTGTTAGAGAAAATATATAAAATCCTATAGGTATATGAGCTGTTGGAGAAAAATAAAGTTACACAAACGAAAAAAAAAAAAAAATCAATAGTATAAACTTTGACCGTGAACATAAAGTACCTACAAGTATTATGCGATTAAATTTCAATGTCATTAATATATTATTGTAATGGGTCGCTTGCGCAGGAACACACGAAAAAGAAGATAAAGATCAAATAAGTCTTTACTAGGAAATCCAACGGGAGATACAGGTATAGACAGGAACGCAACACAACACAATAAGCATATGAGACCAGACAATGAACTGAGGGAAGACAGGAACTTAAATACACAGATGATTAACTAAAATGACATGCAGCTGTGATGATCTGGTTAATGTCCATGGTGACAGATTGTGGCAGGAAAAACAGAACAAAAAAGCACGTGACAGATGTCAACCAAAACAAACTGAATGTGACGGCGACCGTGACAGTACATCTCCCTCCAGGGAGGCGCGTCCTCATGCCGTAATGGAACATCCAAAGGGGAGGGCCGGAAGGGGTTCTGGAGGTGGACGGAGTGAAGGTGAGATGACAGATGATGCAGGAGGTGGCTCTATAGGAGGACGGCCAACTGGGAGGAGGAGCCAGATGGTGGCCTAGGCCACAGCCAGGATGGTGGACCATGGTGGCGGCACTGGAGGGAGGAGCCATGGTGGTGAAGGCTTCAGCGCCACCTTGGGGACAAGCAAGGGAACCCACGGCGCAGATGGAGGGCTGATGGAGTGGAGTGACGCCGAAGACCCAGACGACCACGACGGAGCCGCAGCGACGACCCCCCGAGATGGATGCAGGGATCCAGAGGGCTGAGGTGTAGCTGGAGCAACTGAGGGCGGAGGCAGAGCCTGAGGGAGGGTGGAGGGCCGGAGAGCCGCGACGTCCGACTCGGGTAAAGCCGACGGTTCGAGGGAGCTCCGTGAAGCCGAAGGCTCGAAGGTCCCAGCAGACGTCGAAGGAGGGAGGAGCGTAGGTGGAGGAGTCAGGACGACAGGTCGAGGTGGAGAGACAAGGACAGAAGCCGGAGGCGGAGCCACGGGATCCTCACTCCCAGAAGGAGGTGGCTCACAGTAGGCCCGCAATGTAACCACGTCACTGAGAGGAGATAACGGTGGTACAGCGGGACTGATGGGGGACAGCTCGGGCAGGATAGCAGACGTGGCTGGGGTCTGGGAGGAAGACTGGGACGACGGGCTGACCAAAAAATTTAGAAGAGGAGGTGGGAGAGGGAGGCTGAGTAGGACCAGTGAATCCAAAATAGAACAGGTAGGCAGATGAAGGGTTGCGTCTGTGTTGTTGTCCAGAAACTCACTCTCAGTGACGGGCGGGTGGGCGGTGTGGGCGGTGGGCGGTGCTTCTGACCACCTTCGACTTCGACTCCGACACCTACTCCCTCGGCGCAGGATGAGACAACCTACTCAGACCTCTCCTCAGATGGACTCCCCTTAGGCTCTGGTGTGATGTCATGCTCGGTCGCTCCTCCAAGCGCGGGCTCTAACATTGCAGTAGAGCCGTTCACTCCGTCTGCGGTTGGTTGTTGCCGTCTTTCCTCGCAGTCCGTGGGTTTCTGGCTGGACACTAGGCTAGGCTGGGTTCTGGATCGGGGCTGCATGCTCTCCAGAAACATCAGCACAGCTTCCCTCCAGTTCAGTCCGGTGGTGTCTGGGAGGTTGTTGGGGCGGTGAAAGTTCGCCCCGATCCAGAACAGGGTCTTAAGGGCTTCATCCTCCAGCAGGCTGGTGACGGCAAGACAGGAGAACTCAAAAGTAAACGAAAACGAAAAAAAATCATGGCTCTCCTGAGCCACTGTGATGAATTTTACCCATTCATCCATTGGGTGGTCTGGTCTTCTGTAACGGGTCGCTTGCGCAGGAACACACAATACGAAGAAGATAAAGATAAAGAAGAGGAAAAAGCTTTCCTGTAGCTCAGTGGTTAGAGCATGGCACTAGCAATGCCAAGGTCATGGGTTCGATCCCAGGGATTGCACATACTCCGATACAAAATGTATAGTAAAAATGCAATGTAAGTCACTTTGGATAAAAGCGTCTGCCAAATGCATAAATGTAAATGTAAGATCAAGTAAGTCTTTACTAGGAAATCCAATGGGAGATACAGGTACAGGCAGGAACGCAACACAACACAATAAACATACGAGACCAGACAATGAACTGAGTGAAGACAGGAACTTAAATACACAGATGATTAACTAAAATGACATGCAGCTGTGATGATCTAATGTCCATGGTGACAGATTGTGGCAGGAAAAACAGAACAAAGGTGTAACAGATGTAAACCAAAACAAATTGAATGTGACGGCGACCGTGACAATTATACACTATGCGATTAATTCTCAAAATAGTTAACATACACTTCAGTTAAAAGGTTATTGAAGCATCAAAGAGGTAGTTACAAAGGCAGTCAATAGAAGGAAATCTGACAGCATTCAAAAGATCTTCATTTGTCTTTCGAAGATGAACAAAAGTCTTACGGGTGTGGAACGACATGAGGGTGAGTAATTAATGACAGAATTTTCATTTTGGGGTGAACTAACCCTTTAAGCGCAATCTGCTGTGACGTCACAATCATGTTGAATTGTGGGATATAGAGCTGCTTGAAGTGTACATCAGAGTAGACTCGCTCCCTCTGTCAAAATCGAGGGGATGAGGGTCTGTCCATATAAGCTTCCTTCGTCCACTTCACGAAGTGGAACACACTTCAAAATGGCAGTGGGGATTCCCCGGAGGGGAAGTGCTTAGGAAGTTTGTGAGTGCATGTCTAAAAGTGGAGTGGAACGCAGCCATAACGTGACATCCTCTACTCGCAAAATTCTCTACTCATCTAAAACAGGATTTTGCTTTTTCTTATTCTTATTATGCATGCATCTTTAATGGCTAATACATGCAATATATGTATACAATTTGAAATTGGTTGGGGAATTTTCAGGAAAATGTTAATATACTTCGAGGTACTTTTATTAAAATGACCAAGAGAAGGGAAGAAATAAAAAACAGTGAATAATGTCTTCCCATGCTTTTATTTAAATTTTAACCTAAAATCTTTTTGTTTTGCAAAAAAAAAAAAAAAATTATGGATGTGTTATGCGTATATGGACATGTTATGCATCAGCTACACCCACAAACAGGCTTCATGGAAAGCATTGTTCTTCTGCATAAGTGTTTGAAGATGCAGAAGTTATAATGCTGTAGACTGAGCACACCTCACTTAGTACAAACATTGCCAGCACCAACACAACACTTTTACTGTGGTTATTATTTCTGATATGATTACAGTTCAAAGTATTTTGGCTTCATAGATGTATTGTGGAGTGTAGTCAGTTGGAGTAATATTCATACTTCCCATAGCTCAGCCTGTCGCTCTGTAACCCACACAACTGTAGGAGTCTTTTAGCACTAATGCAGCGAGCATAAATATATTACAGTCTCATCATCTCTCCATTTATACAGGTGTCACCGTCTGACTTGATTTCCAGAGAGCGCAAGTTTTACTTTACCAGGCGATTGAAGGCGCAACATTATTATAAGAGCAAAATGTATTCATGATAGCAGAAGTCCAACTGGCCCCTGGGCTTTGTAATATAATACAGGCCCTCTTTATCAAATTTAACAGATTATTGGAAACAGGTTGTACACATGATTTGACCAAGACGTGAGGAGGCAGGGCCTGCGGACTTTCTCTCTCTTTTTTCTCATTTCCATCCTCTCATATCTCTCGCTATCTCATTCTCTCCCTCCCTGCTCTCTGACTGATTTTTGGAGGACGTCTTAATAACAAAAGTAAGACACGTGCCCTGGGCTGATTGTTTTAACACGCTCCTATAACAGATTACCACCAAACACTTACCACAGACCCAAGTAAAAAAGTTTTACTTTTAAAAAAGTTAAAATTTCCAGTATCTGTTCTCACTGGGGGAAAAAATGGTAACCTAAAAATGGTAACATCTGAATTAACTGGTTTTATTTAAGTTAAAAATATTATTTAAGCAATCTATTGTATAAAGTGCTATATAAATAAATGTGACATGACTACTGGAGTGGCAAATTGCAGAGTTTGAGCAAACATGTCCACAGTGCTATGATCAGATTCTTTTCTTACACTTTCTTAAAAAATGTTTGTGGTTTTCTCATTTTTGTAGATTATTTTTTTATTAAAAAGGAAAGCACACTATCGCTAAAATTATACTGCTGGTCATATATTTCGAATTTCTTTTTACCCCTAAGCGAAGAAGGAAAAAGAACTTTGCCGTGAGTATATCGGGGCCTTTAACATCACTGAAGCAACCTAGTGGCCCACAATCTGTCGCCTATGTTGGCCTCCATATCCAGGTTTTCTTTGACTACCTTGTGAATCGATGCCCCCAGGGCACGGTTGCCACCTTGTGGATAAACAAAGTACTGCAAAAAAAATTTAATGCTCATGTGCGACCTGAGCGTACAAAAATCTGGACAAAAAGCTTTTTTTGTGCGCCAAAAAAGACTTTCTTCAACAATATCTAGTAATTGCCGATTTCAAAACACTGCTTCATGAAGATTCAAAGCTTTACAAATCTTTTGTTTTGAATCAGTGGTTCGGAGCATGTATCAAAGTCACGTGATTTCAGTAAACGAGGCTTCATTACGTCATAAGTGTTTCGAAATTTCAATGGTTCACCACTGGGGGGCGTGACTTTGGCAGTTTGATACACGCTCGAACCACTGATTCGAAACAATAGATTCGTACAGCTTTGAAGATTTTTTTGGAACACAAAAAGTATTCTCGACGCTTCATAACATTAAGGTTGTTAACTGTTTTAAATATGTCTTTAGTAGCTTTCTGGGCATCTGAAAGTGTTAATTATCTTGCTGGCAATGGAGGCCTCACAGAGCCATTGGATTTAAAAAAAAAATATCTTAATTTGTGTTCCGAAGATGAACGAAGGTCTTATAGGTGTGGAACGACATGAGGGTGAGTAATTAATGACAGAATTTTCATTTTTGGGTGAACTAACCCTTTAAATCAGGTAGAAATAGCTCTTTAAGGCAGGGGTGCCAAATCCTGTTCCTGGAGATCTACCTTCCTGCAAAGTTCAGCTCCAAACCTGATCAAACACAACCGAACCAGTTAATGGGGTTTATGCACAACAAACTTCTGTATCCTGTAAAACACGTTGCATCACTTCCGGTTCAAGTGTTTTGTATGTGCTTCGTTAAATATAGAGCCATTTTGCTCAATATACCTTCAAAGGAGCAAGCAAAGATGTGCATAACCAGCTAGATTAGCTGATTACTTTAAAAGTCCGTATAGATATCGCCGACAAGAAGATGCAATGAGACCTGTTTTCCTGTTTGTCCCTGTGACATTAAGCATAAAGATAATTACAGACAGGTGACAGATCTCCAGAAAACAGGATTGGGCACCCCTGCTTTAAAGGCCCACTGAAGTGCCTTGGAACGCGCAGCATTATTCACTGTGTTGACATAATTTCCAATGAAACAGGAAGACAGGGCGGGATATATCTAGAGGCCCCTCCCCTTTTTTGAAAATAGCCAATAGCGTTTCACCTAGACCACAGCTCGCCCAGAGCCATTGAGCTTGTAAAACCCAATTTTCCTCATAATCTCTAACAGTTTCTCCTCCATATTGCTTTAAAATATAGCATTGTTTGTAGAACTAAATATGTCCGAACTTTTTGTGGTCTGTGCTGACCACAAAACAAATAAAACTTTATGATGTTTTATTCATCCACAGACATCTTCCCATTCTTTTCTCCTCTTCTGATCACTAGGAAAGCAATGAAGACTTGCATCGCTTCTCTTGTTGCCCTTCACAAGCAAAAGCCACACAATGTGGCATCGTATATTGTATTCCGAGTTGTGTTGTGATAAAAATAGCAACAGGGTAGCACCAGTAGTTGACTGAGTGCAACTATTTGACGATACTGACAGAATGCACTGTGCACCTAAACAAAATGGCGCCCCCAATTGTCCAAAATATGTATTAAATGATTTTTTTTTAAATAACGTAAATCTTTCATGGGTTTTCTACTACATATTTCAGTAAGAGACATCATTTAAGTTATGTTGATCCATACAAGCCTTAATACCCAGGGTTCACTTTAAGGCTAACATATTCATACTAAAAGCTAAAAAACTTACATTTTGATTTCAGGGGGTGTTACAACTTGCTCGTTCCAAGCCGCAACATAAAAGAAGGATTAGACCACAAAAATCTAATTCCAGAAAAAGATTTATTAAATTCAACAAATTATACAAGCAATAAAAATGAACAGAAAATCTAGGGGTATATCAAAAACAACAACAACAACAACAAAAAAAGAATAACAAAGAAATTACGCTACATGCACCAGGTCAACACAAAAATGAGTCACCCCTGAGAAAATGTTCCCCAGAGAGTGTCTGTCCTCTAGGAATACACAGCCATTTTTATACTGTTGGTAATCATCAATTAATGGGTGGGAACCAATCAGGAACCCCCGCATTCTGCACCAATAGGTTTAGTAGGCAGGGGGACGTCACAGGGGGACTTTAAAGGGATAGTTCACCCAAAAATGAAAATTTGATGTTTATCTGCTTACCCCCAGGGCATCCAAGATGTAGGTGACTTTGTTTCTTCAGTAGAACACAAATGATGATTTTTAACTCCAAACGTTGCAGTCTGTCAGTTGTATAATGCATGGCAATGGTAACAAAATCTATGAGAGAAAAAAAAAACATGCACAGACAAATCCAAATTAAATCCTGCGGCTCGTGACGACACATTGATGTCCTAAGACATGAAACAATCAGTCTGTGCGAGAAACCGAACAATATTTATATAATTTCGGTGCGTGAGGTGTGTACTCGCTCTGGCGAGTGTATTCCCAACTTCTGAGCCTGCTCGCCTGAAGTTATGGTTGATTGCTTTTCGGCTGGATATCAACACACCCATTAACGTACTAAAGTTGTTGAGGGTCTGCAGTGACCATTTTTCCCCTAATGATTTTACACACCCAGCAGAGGATCACGTACAACTTAAACCATCAGCTGTGCCTATGGTTTTTCCACATCCAACTGAGGTATGTGAACAAGATCTTTGTAGTCCTTTTTATTTGTAAAGCTGCCCTTACGAAAAGTAACAAAATAAAATGAAGTTTTGATGTAATAAAACCATGTTTTTTAGTGGTTTACTTCCATTTGTATAACAACTGTTGTACTACAGGCACCATGTTTAAACTACGCCAGAGCACGTACACACCTCACGTGCCGGATGCTGTGCACGCGCTTAAGGAAGTTGGACATAGTGGTGTATTAGAGGTAAAAATACTGTTCTGTTTCTCGCACAAACCGATCGTTTCGTGTCTTACGACATCAATGTATCATCACGAGCCGCAGGGTTTAATTTGGATTTGTCTGTGCATGTTTTTTTTCACTCTCATAGATTTTGTTACCATTTCCATGCATTACACAACTGACAGACTGCAACGGTTGGAGTTAAAAATCAACATTTGTGTTCTACTAAGGAAACAAAGTCACCTACATCTTGGATGCCCTGGGGGTAAGCAGATAAACATCAAATTTTCATTTTTGGGTGAATTATCCCTTTAAGGTAACAATTGCAGGTTACCACTTTTTACAGTGCAGATCAATTGATTTATTTAAAAATGTGTTTCATACTTCAGAAAATGACTAAATAATTTTTTTAATGAATTTATTGTCATGTTCTGAAACAGCTGAAACTCACCCTCAAATCTATATGAATTTCTTTCATCCGCTGAACACAAAAGAAGATATTTTGAAGAAAGTCAACTATTTGGTTACCCATATTCTTCAAAATATCTTCTTTTGAAGAAAGAAATTCATACAAGTTTGGAACAACTTGAGAGTGAGTAAATGACAGAATTTTCATTTTTGGGTGAACTATTCTTTTAAGTAGTTTGCCATAATCGTATTATTATTTGTTAAAGTGTTTTTAAAATTAGTTTTAAAAATTAAATTTATATCGAAAAATAAATTTGAAAACACTATTTATTTATTTTTTTCTAAATAACGTTTAATGTACACTAACGTATTCAGGGGGATGTATTCAGCTTTTTTGTTAGTCATAAAAAATATTTATCTAAACATTTATTTCTTGGAACATGCTATTAAATTTAATACAGTAATTATTAATATACTTTTAATTATCTCAGCCTTTTGTCATTGACCTATTGCCAAACTTGATGTCACAATCGATTACGGAAACCAATGCTATTCACCATCATTGATATCAAACCTGGCACGCCAAATTTGAATATATTCAAACATGCAAATTTAAAAGTGCAAATGAGTCTCAAAAACTCTTACAGCATTAGATTCTGAGATGTGATAGTTACATTGCAAACTTGGTAATACAGATTGTTTCCTGTTTATAAAACCCTTCAATGACTAAAATGATTATGAAGTATATCAATGTATCTTTCTTGCTCTTCTCTAGATGGAGTTTCCCAGAACCTTATGAAGCTAAGATGACACTGCCAGTTGCCTAGCCCTGGGGCAGATCAGGGGCAGGGGGATAAACTGTCACCCTGGAGGGGTTGAGGAGCTGTCTCAGGTGTCAGGTTATTATGCTGCTATGAGAGGATCCTGAGAGCTCTTCTGCAGTGTGCTGTGAATGTTCAGACCACTGCGGTCTTGCTCCTTCATGTGGGATTATGAACGTAATGGTGCGAATTCTTACAGGATGAAATCTGAGCAAATGTGCACTTTTGTGTGTGTGTGTGTGTGTGTGTGTGTGTGAGGAAGTCATTCTCTGGGAAAAAAAACTTCAGGAACAGACTTTTCAGGAAAATGTTAATATTCAAATTACCTGGGGTTTACTTTAACCACTCACTTTAACATTTAAGCACTTAATTATTTCAGCAACATCACATTGAAGGGATGGTTGATTATGATTTAACTTTTTTTTAACTGTAATTAGTGTGTAAAGTATCTATTAAAGCATTAACAACATCTGCAAAGTTACAACGGTCAAAGTTCAATGCAAAGGGAGATATTTTCTTTTAAAGAATTCGTTGTTTAAGGACTACAACAAACAGCTGGTAGGGACTACAACGAGCTTCTTCCCGGGTTAGTGACATCACTAACTCTAAAATTCACATAAATCCTGCCCCCGAGAACATGCAACAAAAGGGGGTAAGGCCATGTTGGGCTGCTTTAGAGAAGAGGACGAGTTGTTGTAGTAGATTGTTGTTACCATGCTGTCATTTACGCCACAATGCTTCACAAACAAGACTCAATTCAATGCTGGATTTGCACAAAAGATTAACATGGTGGCACATGCTAGTCAATGAGTTGAATCAACTCCACAGCAACTACATAAATTTATCCACTAACCGTTCAGAAACGTCCAGATGCATTCTAAAAGTTGTAACTTCTTCCTGAGTCTCTCCATCAGTGTCTGACTCCGGTTTGAACAATGTAAGGCTGCATACCATTACTAACAATCATCATTTTTGCTGCGTGAGATTCTCCAGCTTTGTTGTTGTTGAACAACCGAAGCGCGAACTGTTAAAGCTCCACCCTCTTTTGGAAAGCAGGCCGGGAGCAGCAGCTAATTTACATTTAAAGGGACACACACAAAAACAGCGTGTTTTTACTCACACCCAAATAGGGGCAAATTTGACAAACCATAATCAATGATCCGTGGGGTATTTTGAGCTGAAACTTCACAGGCACATTCTGGGGACACCAGAGACTTATATTACATTTTGTAAAAGGGGCATAATAGGTCCCCTTTAAGTTTGGAATTTATCTAATTTGACTTGATTTAAATCTAGTATATCGCTCAGATTCACTGTTATTTGCAATAAATTACACATTATAAAAACAAACAAACAAAAACACATGGCATCTCTTTCAGCTATGCAAAAACCATTCAACTCTGTTACATTCCCAATGTTTCAGGTATGGAAGTTATAAGTGTTACATGTGCCCTGGGTCTGTGTTAATCAACTTTGTTATATGGACTCCATTTCCCACAGTTCCCCATCTAGGAACTAATCATGCACTCACACCTGTTTCCCATCAGTGACACTTTATAAGCTGCACTCACACACACGCCCATGGCTGAGTATTCTGTAATGTAGGGAGCAGGACAACGTAGTTGGAGATCCACATGCAGGCTTTATTTACAGGAGAGCATAGTAGTACAGGCAGTAGGTCAAACACCAGCAAACAGTAACAAGAAGGCAAGGCAAAAGAGTAATCCAAACACAGGCAATGGTCTAGGCAGGCAGCAAACGATCATCAACAAGGGATCAGTCCAGGGTCAAAAACACAGGCTAGGCTAGGCAGAACAAGGAACAGATGGAAAAACACGGAAACAAGAGAGAAACAATACTTAGCCATACCAAGATCCAGCGGCTTTTATGAGCGTTTCCAGTCTAACCATGGATCCAGTCGCCCAGCTACTACGCCTTCGGCAAAGAGACTTCACCAGTTCACCAATTCAGTTCCATTTGACGATGTGGCTTTGAAAGACATTTTCTGTTTTGGCCTAAATGAGCCCATAAAATCCTGGTTTCCTGAGGGGAAGTTCAATTGCAGTCTAAGGGACTTTATGGATCATGCCTTAATTTTGTGTGGTTCATCGTTTACTGTGCGGGAAGAAGAGAACTCTAAGGGTCCATAGAATTTTTTTCAACCAGCTTCAGTGGCAGCGGAGCTTGTACCGTTACAAGGTTCTATGCGTTCCACCCTGATTATCGCGACCCCGATACTCTCTGCATATCCAAACCCAGTGATTCCCTCACCAGAGCCTGTTCACGTGATGGCTGCATCGGAGTCCGTTCCTGTATTTGCAGCCATTCCTGAGCCTCATCACGTCTCATCAGATCTTCCAGAGCTTCGTCATGTTCCAGCAGATCTTCTAGAGCCTCGTCACGTCTCAACAGATCTCCCCGAGCCCTCAGCCGGGATGGCTGCCACGCCTGAGCCCTCAGCCGGGATGGCTGCCACGCCTGAGCCCTCAGCCGGGATGGCTGCCACGCCTGAGCCCTCAGCCGGGATGGCTGCCACGCCTGAGCCCTCAGCCGGGATGGCTGCCACGCCTGAGCCCTCAGCCGGGATGGCTGCCACGCCTGAGCCCTCAGCCGGGATGGCTGCCACGCCTGAGCCCTCAGCCGGGATGGCTGCCACGCCTGAGCCCTCAGCCGGGATGGCTGCCACGCCTGAGCCCTCAGCCGGGATGGCTGCCACGCCTGAGCCCTCAGAGATTGCAGCGTTGACCATTATGGCCACAGCCATTTGGTGCGTGTGGGCTGCGCACAGTCCGTGAATCTGCTCCTGAGCTTGCTTCAATCTATGAGTCCATTCCTGAGTCCACCTCTGTCCATGAATCCAGTCCAGAGTTTGTCCCAGTCCTAGAATCCAGCCTTGAGGTTGTCCCTGAGTTTCTTGTCTGCCTTGACATGACCACGAAGGTCGTCTCTGAGTTTCCTGTCTGTCCCGACATAACCACGGAGATTGTTCCTGAACTTTCTGCTCCACCGTGGGGGTCTTCAAGCCCGTCTGAGCTGCAGTGGTGGTCATCTGCTCCGCCGTGGGGGCATTCAAGTTCGTCTGAACTGCTTTGGTGGTCATCTGCTCTGCCATGGGTGTCTTCAAGCCCATCTGAACTGCTTTGGTGGTACATCTGTTACATGTGCCCTGGGTCTGTGTTCATCAACTTGGTTATATGGACTCCATTTCCCACAATTCCCCATCTAGGAACTAATCATGCACTCACACCCGTTTCCCATCAGTGACCCTTTATAAGCTGCACTCACACACACACCCATGGCTGAGTATTGTTTCTGCCTTGTTTCCGTGTTTTTCCATATGTTCTGCCTAGCCTAGCCTGTGGTTTTGACCCTGGACTGATTCCTTGTTGATGATCGTTTGCTGCCTGCCTTGACCATTGCCTGTGTTTGGATTACTCTTTTGCCTTGCCTTCTTGTCGCTGTTTGCTGGTGTTTGACCTAGTGCCCGTACGACTACGCTCTCCTGTAAATAAAGCCTGCATGTGGATCTCCAACTCCGTTGTCCTGCTCCCTACATTACAATAAGGTTGAAATTATGAGAATTTAAGAATTATGTCTACATAAACATATAAGGTATAAACAATGAAAATGTGATATTTTAATGTCAATAAATTCAATATTTAGGTATAATTTAAATTTATTTCATAACCCATTAAATTGTAGAAGGAATAGTTATGAATGAGGAAATTAAATAAAATAACATTAGTACTTTATTTTAAGATAAACTGTGCAGTAGATATAAAACTCTGCAGTTGATATTGGATGCATTGTGTGAATGTACAGTACTCGATTAGTTTTTAAGTATTTTAATAAATAATTCCATGCCCACTCAGAGGATTTGGCTGCTGTCCCATAGCGTTTCAACACTCCATGTCAATATAAATATGTATGTTCATCATCATACATTTCCAGTTACATTTCAGATGTAAGGTATAAAATCTGTTTCAACATACTTCAAACATTTAAAAGTCATATCTGAGGGTCAGACCCAGGGTTATATGGGTCAGGTTTAGATTCAGCTCAAAGTCAAGATTTATTTTTTAATTTCACCCTGAAGATAGATATCTATCTAATCATCTCTGTCAAGCCCCTAGCAAGGCATACTGTGCATTTCTTTAAACTTCCAATATCTTTTGACAAAACCAAACCATGCAAACTACTCTAGACTTGTATAACTTTCTGTATTAAATGTACCTACATTACCTTCTGTAACAAGTCTTTGTCAAGCCAACATTCAAAGCTTGTTTTGTTGAACTTTTCTACTTACATTTGCATGTATGTTTGGTGCCAATAATTGTGCAAAAATTACCATCACAGTTTAAAAGAAAGTGGCAGACCACATTTTTGAGCTTCTCTGAATTGAAGGTGGTGCTGAGCATCAGTGTATAATCTAGATACCGTAACATCATGATCACACAAGATTTACAAACCAACACTCACCTGTTGCATGACAGGATGGAGTGGCTAGTTTGAGACTCTGGGACAGTATTAAAAAATTAAATGAAAAAAGTAATGAGACAATAGTTCCACTTGATGTTAATTTTGAAGCTGTGACAGCCTAAGACTAGTAAGAAAGATCTGTGCCGAACTCACATGATATTGAGAAAACATTGAGACAGAGAGAGAGCTATATGTGTCTGGCGGCGTGATAAAAAGCGAGTGAAAGGGGGAAAAAAAACGCTAGAAGGCATCTCGTTTATCATGCAGGTTTAGCATGCACATGTGAAAATGAACAACTCTGTTATCAGCTAGTCTGCCTGAGCTTAGTTTAGTCTACTGCCATTTATTGTGTGTAAATGGCGGACTGTCAGGACCCGCGAGTCACTGATTTATCGGCCGCTGCCGTCCTTTCTAACGTCGATGAACTAGCATTCACAAACCACCCCAAGCGACTTTGATCATTGGCTAAATTTGAAAAACGAGTGCAAATGTTAATTTTAAAGGTGGATAATTTCTGTGCTAATCACAGAAGAGGCTACCTGGGGTTTTAGGAGCAGTTGTGAAACCTGTTTAGAAACAATCCTTATTACTGCAATTCTGTTTGGTGCCCCTAGTGGCACAGAAATTACACACACAACTTTAAGATGGCAAATTGTACAACCAGAAAATCAAATTAAAGCCACCCAATGTGGAAATGTTATTTGCAATGTCTTCACAACCACACTTTTCTTTCCTGTTTCTTTCATACTGTAACATGTTTCCTATTGAAACAAGAAGTTGAGGCAGGACATATTAAATGTTCCAAAACTGTATACATTTATTTGTTCTGCTATACACAAAGGAAGATATTTGGAAGAATGTTTGTAATTAAGCAGATCTCGCCCCCCATTGACTACCACTGTAATTTTTTTTTTTTTCCTGCTATGCTAATGGGGAGCGAGATCTGCAGAATTTTCATTTTTGGGTGAACTATCCCTTTAAAGGGCTTGTCTATTTATATTGTAACCAACCTAGGCTCATAGAATCTGGCAACGTTTTATTATGTTGGCTTTATGAATTGGGGCAGTTTGAAATGAAGTGTCAGATGAATGGAGGCAAAAGATTAATGCTGTATCACATTTGGAAATAATGTACCCCCTACACTAAACCCTATCCCTAAACCTAATCGATATTATTAACAAAAGCAAATGTGAGATAAAAACACATTTGCTGAAGCAACCATGGTATTTTAACTTGTTCCTTCAAGTATTTGAGCTCTTTTGAGACTCATATTGCACTGATGTACCAAGAGAGCTAATGAGAAGAGAAAGTTTATTACTTCACAAAACCGCACATATGGAGCTAGTTGTGTGATGCAGATGTCAAAATGTATTTAACAAATCATACACTATGGCAAAATTGTTTCGAGGTCATGACATAGGAACCATGCAAAAATATTATCTAATATTAAATGTCTTTATTAAATGATAATCTGCCACTGTAATCATAAGATGTGTGTTTTACTACCTCCAGTATTCATTTGAGTTGGAAACTGCACTGAATTGTACGTACAGGTAAGTTTTTGAGGTTTTGCAAAAATGTTAATTGTTTTTGTCACAGTCAAGAACCATGATTTGCTGCTTTCTATTGCCAGAGGCAGCTGGTACTCATTTTCCCAAAAGAGAAAGACTGCATATTTTAAGCTTAAAGATCATTTTGTCAACTTTTATATTGACAACAATAAATATAATATGAATAACAACAACAACAACAACTATTTGTTCAATGCTTGTGTGGCCCTTGGCATTTTCAGAGTCCCTTAAACTAAGCGTCTATTATCACGTCAGAATGTATGATAGGACATGTTCAGCAGGTCATTGCGACGCAGCTCGTCAAACAATATAATCAGCTAATCTGACCTGTCAAAAAAGAAACAAACTCAAGAGAAAGAGAGAGCTGATAACTGTCAATCATCTACACAAGATTACTAACAGTTGGTCCAGCTCAAGACATTTTCACACACAGGATAAAAAACAAAACAAAAAAACACGTCTCACATGCACCTTGGCTTTCTGTAAGGACCTCATGACAGAGAAAACTTTAAATTTTTAATTTCTTATTCACTCCATTGCTGTCTCTTTTTTCTGTCTCTTTGTTAATTCTCTCATATGTAAGTGGATTGTGAAGAGTGAATATCATCAAACATTCAATCACATTCCTTTTTCACTAGATGTAGTCTCCTTCATCAAACCTTTCATTGCCCAAGTCACTCCGTGCATGTGTGTGACAGACATGTCTTTCAGCCACAGCTGTGACAGACCCTCATGGGCAGAACTACACACTGTGACGATACACGTACAAACCCAGCACAGGCTTTTCCATTCCATCGGTACGGCACTAATACCCGGCAGAAATTTTCACCCATTAATCTCTCTTTCATGCTTTTAATTATTCAACATAAAGTCAGAATATGACAGACACATTAAATCTGTCACATGTAATGACTCCTCAATTAATTTTACTTAAGAAAACATGAAACTTTGTGCTTTAAACTCTTGTGCAATGACATGCTTGGGGGAGACGATCTTGCTGTTAAAAAGTAATTACAGAGTTCTTAGACAGCATGTGTGAATGTGTGACATTCTGTAAAGTTTTGTAAAGATTTATTTCACAGATGATAGATAGATAGATAGATTGATTGATTCTTAAAATATTGTCTACATTCTCAACCAAAACTCAACCTTGTATTCCAGATATTTAAAACTTTTCACAATCTCAACAGCCTGGGGTGCGTTTCCTAAAAGCATCGTTAGCCAACTAACATCGCAAGTTCCATCGTTACTAACATAGTACAATTTGGTGTTTCCCGAAACCAAAGTTCAAACAAACAATCGCAAACTGCATCGCAAACTTGTATGGTTGGAATGACAGCTCTTGAGCTGTGGTTAGAAGCATAGTTTCTTGTTTTTAAGACATGTGGACTTAATAAATCATTATCTTGAGCAGAATAATCAAGCTGACATTATGTAAAATGTATATCATTTAATTCGAATTTATGCAAATGTCATTTAAATATTTTAGTTTGTCAGCTGATTTTAAGCACTGGTTTTGAAGAGTGTGCATGTGCATACGCGCTCAGGTACGTAAGAATGAGCCTTTGAATCTGGAAATAAAGCAAAATAAAAATGAGAATTAGTCCTCAGATGTCATGTCCATAATTTATAGCAAACATTCTAGCATTAATTCGATCTCAAATGGATTCATTTTTAGGGCCCGAGCACCGATGGTGTGAGGACCCTATTGTAATTACTCGGTCAGTTATTCTTCTTTTCCAAAATGAATCGCATTTTTGAGGGCCTAAACATGCTCGAAAACTCATGAAACTTTGCACACGTGTCAGAAGTGGTGAAAATTTACGTCTGATATGGGTTTCAGAATTAGATGTGGCAAAATGGCTCGATAGCGCCACCTACAAAATTCAATTAAGCGCCCTTCGAGCTACGTTTCACGTACAAGTATGAAATTCGGTAGACACATGTAACAGCCCAATACCTACAAAAAAGTCCCTGGGTGTAAAATTTTAAAACCCAACAGGAAATTAGATATTTTTAGTTTTCCCTGCAAAATTTGTGCAGTTTTTGCCATTTCCACTTTAACGAACTCCTCCTAGATTTTAATCATATCAACATCGGGCATACAATGTTCGATCTGCTCCCAACTTCACATGTTTTATTAGAGTCCTGGCCTGAAGACATCTACATGAAAATATTCAGTTACAGTCATAGCGCCACCTGTGGGCAACAGGAAATTACTTCTTTTACACTGTGATTGATTACTCGTCGTGAAACAGGAAGTTGTTGTAACTCAAGCATACAATGTCCAATCTGCCTCAAACTTCACATGTTTGATAAGTGCCCTGGCCTGAAGACATCTACATCCCAAAATGTAGTTATAGTCATAACGCCACCAGCTGGTAGCAGGAAGTGTGGCAAATACAGATGACTGACGTTGTCATCCTATATTTATATACTAAATGCATATTGCCCACTGTGCTGTTTCCCTAAAGCCACCGGGTGGCGGTGGCACGGGTGCGAGGGTCCTTTCATCGCTGCTTGCAGCTTTAATAAGAAGTTATTATTCCACCACCTGCGTGACATCATTCACCAATGTGGCTGAACGACAGGTTTGCGACAATACTGTTTTGGGAAACAGTCGTGAAAGGCTAGTTGATTTGTTCAATGATGCATCGTACTATGGTAGTGAAGCAGTGAGTTACGTCGTTGTACAGGAAACGTGGCTTGATTCCGTTGTGTTGTGGCTTTATTTCGTTGTGTTGTGAACTTATGTTTGCTTTTTTAATTTCGTTGCGTTGTGCACTACTGGGCCACCGTACAAATCGCTCAGTTTGCACCAATCTTCAAGTGCAACCATGTTTTTTTAAAAATAAGTTTGCGCATTCAATAATTTACTCTTTGAACAAAGCTGCGCAAAGACTGTCATCTGCATACTTAAAAAGACCAGCTCTATTACTCAAAATATGTAGCTCATTGGTGTATATATTGAATTATATATGACCAGTAATACTGATATGACTAATGATTTATATGACAAATATATGGCAAATAATTCTATTCAATTTAGAGAACATTTATGTCTACAAGAACAAAGCTTGAAAAAGTAACAATACGAAACAAAAACAGAGATTCAGCTGTATGATATAATGTGAACGCAGTGGCACTCAGGGATAATACACTGTAAAAAAGGTTTTGTCAGGTAACTTAAAAACTGTGTTTCATGCGGTGATAACTGGTTTCTGTTATTTTATATAATAGGATGGAATGTTTTAAAGTCACACAACCCAACTAATAGCACAAAGCACCACAGAATTTCTCAAATCCATTGCTAATATTTACTGATATTTACTGACATTGCCAAGGTTCAATGTAAAAGAAGGGGACAAAGAAAAAAATATAGTGATTTGTCTAATATATTAAGACACAACCGGGATGTGAAAATATACTGCCCAGGAAGCAGCACAACATTCTACAGTCTAACTAGCGCAGACCTAAATTAATCATGATTAGAAGCATTTTCCCACCTAATACTGATGATTAATGATAATTCCACACAGCACACTTATGCAATAGGCTACATAACATGTGTTAAAATGAGCCACAATTGTCTGAGTTCAGACTGTAATTAAATTAATTAACGAATAAGCAAGTGTTTGACCGAAGGAATACTCCAGGGTTTGTTGAGTTCAGAAGACCTTTAGTTCAAATCCTGAAGGAGTTTGATTCTCGAGGCCAATTACAGCTTAACAAAGTCACCAGGTCAAGATCACAAACTCACTATGTACAAAGTGAGAAAGAAGACATTTTTGAGGGTGTGATTGCGACACAGGTTAAATATTAAACTTGGCAAGAGAAGAATCGCTCCA
The DNA here is from genome assembly GCA_037950675.1 of Hypophthalmichthys molitrix. Classification (NCBI taxonomy): domain Eukaryota; kingdom Metazoa; phylum Chordata; class Actinopteri; order Cypriniformes; family Xenocyprididae; genus Hypophthalmichthys; species Hypophthalmichthys molitrix. The sequence goes on along the minus strand of CM075514.1, from coordinate 7,474,137 downwards.
GTGAGGTGATCCAATTTCAACCAGTAAGACACCTATGAAAATATGAACACTTGCCACAACAGAAGAAAGATTCCCTCATGTAATTAGCCTATGTATTAATTTATTGGAAGCCAGTGCTTTCTAAACAGACTTAATTATATACTTACACTTAATTATATTTGGTTTGTTTTAGAGTCACAGATGGAAAAACATATTTATTTTGGGAGATAAAAGTCCACCTGGGACAGAGAGAGGTCTCAGCAGGGCTGTGAGCCGTCTGGTAGGAATTTACTGGATTAGCTCAGTCACTAAATGTGAGATGAACCGTGTTGTCAATCAGCCCGAGGGCTCAGAAAAAGAGCTGGAGCTGTCAATCAAAGCCTGGCCTTCAATCGCTTCATTCACGGAGCCTCTAGAATTCACTGCTGCTGAGGCCCGCCAGGACTGAAGAAATCACTGCAGATTCACAGCTCTTTTTTTTTCTTTTCTTTTCTTTTCTTTTTTCAATTACATGGTTTCAATTTTCCATAAGTTCCAAAATAAAGAAAAACAAACAAACAAACTAACAAACTAACAGATAAAATCTTCTAAATAGAAGCAGTCAAGCAAACTTCTATTAAAAAATCAGCAAAAAAGTTAATTGATTTTTGCTGTATTTCAGTATTTTTATTATTAGTATAGTTATATTAGTATATTATTAGTACTTATTATTTCTAACATGAGTCAGAGTCACCATAAATCAGTAAATTTGGTTGAACTTTTAATTTCTTTGCCAATTAAGGAAAATTATTTTCAAACAGTTGGAGCAGGCTTTTTTTTTTCAGTATTTTTGAGATGTCATCATCTGAAATTATTCTGTACACTCAAAACATAGTTGGTTCATTGAACTTAAATTAGGGACAGCTTCTCCACCCATTTATTTTAGGTCCATACAACAAGACTAAAACAAGTTCATTTAAACGAATAATGTTTTGTTGTACCAACTTAATAGATTTAATTTCCTGTGTTAATTAAAAACTAGCAAAAGCTTTTGCTATTTGTAATTATATATTTAAGTACTGAGTAAAAACAATTAACTACATGTACTTAATATAGTGTTAGGTTTAGGATTAGGGTTTGATTTAGGGTTAGTCGAATGTAATTATAATTTACAGTTACAGTATACTACAAGTAATATGTGAAACAAGGACACTGTAAAATAAAGTGTTACCAAGCTTTTTAAGCATGCTAAAGACAATCATGTTTATTATTATTATGTGTAACATACAGAATGAAAAAGTAAGAAGAGACTAGTCTTAGTACTGGCATGAGCACAGTTATTGTTAATTGAGTAAAGGTCTTTCCCTTTACTTAAAAACACACAAAATAATACTTAATTTCAACTTCAAAATAACACTTAATTTCAACTAATTTACTCTCTTGATCCATACTACACAAGTTAATACCGTCAACTCTTTGGTTACCAACATTCTTCAAAATATCATCTTCTGTGTTTAGCAGAAGAAAGAAATTCATAGAAGTTTGAAACAACTAGAGGGTGAGTATGATGACAGAATTTTCATTTTTGGGTGAACTATCCCTTTAATGCATTTTAATGAAGTAAATTTAACAAGCAGCAAAAATCTTTTTTACAGTGTTCACAATAAGTACACTTGCTTTTTTTTTTTTTTTTTACTTTTTTTAATTAAAAAATGTTACACAGTATGAGGTTTATTAAACACATTCAATATACAAATCATGATGAGCACACCGTCTGCATAGTCGACTGGACATACCAAGCTGATCATTACAAATGTTTCCCTCTGGGTGTTGACTGTGGCTGCAATTCCCAATTAAAAAAAAAAAAAAAAAAAAAAAAAAAATATATATATATATATATATATATATATATATATATATATATATCTGCAAAATTAACCAAAAACAAACACTGTTTTAAATATGAAAGTCTTGAAATGTTATAGCTAAAAATCTTTTCAAATATTTATATTGACATTTTTGTATGGAAAAGTACAAATGCAATTTTGTATTTTCATGATTTTCTTTAATAAAACGTAATTCGAAAAATACAAAAAAATGTCAATCCAAATATTAAAGAAGATTTTTAGCTATAACATTTCAAGACCTATCTTCTTTGAATTCCAAGGTTGTTAAGCAATGATATATGCTTTTGTAGAAGCAACAAGGCAAGTGTGAGTTTAACTGTGATTTTTTTTTTTTTTTTTTTAATTGGGAATTGCAGCCACAGTCAACACCCAGAGGGAAACATTTGTAATGATCAGCTTGGTATGTCCAGTCGACTATGCAGACGGTGTGCTCATCATGATTTGTATATTGAATGTGTTTAATAAACCTCATACTGTGTAACATTTTTTAATTAAAAAAAGTAAAAAAAAAAAAAAAAAAGCAAGTGTACTTATTGTGTTCATGTTGTATTGCAAAAGACTTGCTGCTATTGAGGTGGGATATGGGTAAGAAAATAAGTACTATATATAATACACATAATAACACAATAAATGCATTGTATCAAATAAATTAATTTAATGTTAGTACAGTAGCTAAAAACGCTTAATATAAAGTTAGACCAAAAAAATGGTCTGGTTTTATTTAGTTCAGAAGATTTCCTAGTATAATGACACTTCCTGAAAGCATTACAAATTATCAAATTCAACAGAAAATTTACTGTATAGAAAAGAAAATCCCTCATGACTGAATAATCTGAGCACGGCAGATAAAGCACATGTCCATCCAGCATTTGCGTTCTTGCAAATCAGAGGCACAAAAAAAAAAAAAAAGAAAAGAAAAGGTCCAACAGTGGGTTTGTCTAATGTTGTTGTGCATTCCATGCAGCAGCAGTGTTTGGAATAAGTTCCATGCAGTCATTGGTCTTCCAGATCTGTGTGTGACACCTCATGCCCCCCAGTGCAGTCTATTTAGCTGCAGTTCTGATCAGCATCTTTATACACTATCAGCCCTGGGCTGCAATTTCTGCAGGATGCTTTTATAAATGAACATAATCAGAGGTGAGCCGGCACTCTCTGATTGCAGCAGGAAACAGAGCTGAGAAACTTTACTGGATTATCATGCCACTTGAGAACTGAGCACGCGCACACATACACACACACACACACACACACATGCTACCAATGGCCTACAATGCAGTCCTCTTGCTATTGGCATTCGGCACCTGCACTTTGTCTTATTTCACTAAAATAATATAATTGTCCCTCATTTTATTGCTTGTAAAGCCATCTCTTTTCTGCAGGCAATGTAGGTGATCAATGTACCGTCTAAATGAATCAATTCTTGCAGGAATACTGTTTGTTTGGAAAATGATCCTGACCAAGACAGGGGGGACAATTGTGCTTGTATTAGTTTAGTGGCTTGGGTTTTCATGTTCGCCCCACAATGCATCGGAAATGACTCCATTTTTCATGTTATGAGTATTTTATACAGCAGCCTCTCCATGTAATACACTATATAAGTCATTACTTAAATAGAATAAATAGACATGTTTGTTAGTCTTGGCATGCCATGAGCCCATCGGCCTTCACTTGAGCTATGAGAGGAAATAAGAACCCAGTGAACTAGTAGCACTGAAGTGCCATCAGCTTTACACAGACGCTTATCAGAGCAATTGTAACGGTGACATGCAGACTGATGCTTTATCTTGTGTTAATTCTGCATGCTGGTTATATGGAGGGAATCTATCATGATTGGACTATATGAGGAAAACTGTGGTGAAATACTTAAATGTGCTTTTGGAGACAAATAAATAAATAAATAAATAAAAATTAAAACATCAGTATGGTGGTAAAACTTGTAATGGACAACCTATACGAGTTTTCTAATGGCCAATATAGAGCGGAAAGTCTAACGCATGCTATATATAATGCAGGTTATGATTAATTATAATAAATATCTATGCTCAAATGAAACTTTTTTTGTTCAAATCAATAAAATATTTGAATCAGAATGTATGTGTTAAGGCTGTTCGGTATTTTGGTACTAACACACTGGATGCTTTAGTTAATCAATCAAATGTATCGGCTGATGCTGATATTCTCTAAATGGCAAAATATCAGCAGATTATTCATCCTTCTGCTTTTATTACTTACATTTATCTGTTGCTTTGGTTAAAGGTCTCTCCAAAATGAACACATACACAATGTATTATATATACTGACTCCTTTAGTGCTACAGCTCTTTATACATTCATACATGAAATAAGGTAACACAATAAGGTTATTTGTTAAAATTAGTTAACTACGTTAACATGAACTAACATGTCTAACTAATGTCTAAAGCATTTATTATTCTTATTAAGTGTTCATATTAACATTTACTAATGTATTACTGAGATGCTTTATTGATCCCACTTTATATTAGGTGGCCTTAACAACATATATGTACTTACATTAAAAAGTAAGTACAGTGTATTTATTGTGTTCATATTGAATTGAAAACACTTGTGCTGCTATTGCAGTGGGTTACAGGTAAGGTTAGGGACAGGTTTGGGTGTATGGGTAGGTTTAAGGGTGGGTTTAGTTGTAAGGGAATGGTCAACAGTGTAATTATAATGTAATTACAGAAATTAATTACAGCTGTAATTACATGAAGGTTTTTTAAAAAATATAAGTACAATGTAATAACATGTATGTACACAATAAGAGCATTGTATCAAATGATTAATTTAAATGTTAGTACTTAAAGACACCTAATATAAAGTGGGACCGTTTTATCCATTAATAACAATGAACAGTTGTATTTTCATTAATTAATGTTAACAAAGATTAATAAATACCTTAACAAATGTATTGCTCATTTTTAGTTAATGTTACTTAATGCATTAACTAACGTTAACTAATTTGGCCTTAATGTAAAGTGTTACCGAAATAAACTACGCTTAATGCAAATAAATAATTAAACTGAAAAAAAAAAACAGTAAGTAAAATGTACATAATTTTTCTTTTGTACGTTTTTGCACACATATTTTTTAAATAAATTTCACATATGGAATTAAGTAAACTCTACTTAACTAAGTTAAGTAAAATTAACAAAGAAAATAAGTAATTTTAACTTGGCGAGTAAAAGGTTGAGTAATTTCTACTTAGTTGACAATGACGGTAACATTCAATGGATCGTTTTTGAGTGTGAATGTGCCATCTTGAGTAGAAAATGAACTATGAAAATGAATCCAAATGTCACAAAATGGCAAGTTACTAAATGTGTAAATACAGCTGGAAAAACTGTGAAAAATCAACCTCATTAATTATTCAAGGCCCTGTGCATGATTGCAACACCAGTATCAGAAAAGTTGAGTAGTTTTACTTAATTTTATAATGTTGATATTTACGCTTTAATTTCTATTTTTTTAAATATATATATTTTTTTATCAGTGTAGTGTGGATAGCCAAATAAATTGAGAAAATGCTTACCATATTTTGTTGTTGTTGTTGTCAAAAGCTGTGCATATTTTGGGTCAAATTCATTGGTGTTACTACTAATACAATATTTGGTAACACTTTATTTTACAGTGCCATTGTTACATACTGTATGTTACATGTAATTACTATAGTAATAACTATAAATTATGCATAATTACATCCAACCAACCCTAAACCAAACCCTAATCCTAATCCTATAGTAAGTACAATACCAGTACTTAAATGTATAATTACACTGTAACAAAGACACCTTAAAATAAAGTGTAACCCATTATTTAACCCAGAGTTTATTTCTTGTGTTAAGGTGGTTAATGACAGTATTTCTGATGGTTGATGTTTGCATGTTAAAAAAAAAGGCAAATTCCTGTTCATCTCATGTCATGTTCATTTTGCACAGTGTTGCGAATATACAGTTTATGGTAAAAATAATTTCTAGTAATATTAATTGTTGGGTTTTAGGGATTTTTTGTTACATTTGCACTATAAACAATTTTGGTCCTGTTGAGTTGTCACTTAAATGTGATTTATAAAGCAAAAGCAGTTGGAGTAGAGCATAAGCCTTATCAATATCAAATTCAAATGAGTAAATACATAAAAATGGCTAGACATGAATAGTAAATGGTTTGCTCTTGCATTAAAATGACATGAAGTGTGCTTTATTCAAACAGCCACACAAACACTGTACAATATTGTTGTTTTACATTATGTAAAACATTTCCTTGTTATTTGCAGTTATATCTCCTCACTCTCTCTTCCTATTGCACTGCACCGTCCACTCGCTCTTGGAGTAGCACAGGAAGTGAAACTGTAACTCAGAGTTCACATGTAATTGGTTACGGTCACGCTACCCAAACAGGAAGGAATCTGTAACTGATTAGAATTCTTCCTCCTGCAATAATAGTCCCAAAATTAATTATACTCCGGCTGTATTCCCACTATTGCTTTTCCTGTTTTGAAGCTGTTTTATAGAGCACAAATCCCCAGGCTGCAAAGCCAACGGACAGACATCCATCACCAGATCAGACACACAGACAATATGCATTCAGCCAAACATCACTCTCATGTAACGCACTGGGCTCATGGGTTATGTTTATATTATGAAGCAATATTCATGAGAAGTTCTGTACTGGATCATGTGACTCTAGAATGCACATTTATCATAAAAGAAAACATTAACTAAATTAGTAAGTGCATGTGTCTTGAGTTACAGTGTGAGCAGGAATAGCCAGTTGTGTCAGTAAGATTGTCAAATCCTAAACTCTGACTGTTATATAGTAAAACATATTATACACATAGTATATTAAATATACTTCAGAGTCAATCAATCTTTCTTTTTTTTTAACATTTCGAGATATGTGACCTGAGATTATTTTATTGTTCTCACTTCCAGGCAGCAATAATCAGATTGCAATGGAAATGTGAACAAGATTTATGATGACGGTTTGGGAATGTGAAAATGCTCTTCCTTGTGTTATTTCTGGTAATGAAGTACTTTTGGCCCTCAAATATATAAAAAGTTAACATGGACATGCTTTACACAGTCAGATGGTAAATCAAATACATTTTCGGAAAATATCAGTAATATCAAAAATATTAACACAAACAGAAGAGCCAGTGTAAGAAAATTGCTCATGTACAATAAAGAGTTTATAAAATGTTAAGGTTTTGTAAATTATATTGAGATAAACAAGTGTTATAACTGCACATAACGTATGCACAATCTCAGAATTATGACTTATATGACATTTTCAATAAAATAAAATGTATATCATGAGGTCATAAAATGACAATATAGAAAAACACCAAAGTACAGAATTGCTATTTACATCCTTTATTGCCTTTATTGTCACAACTACATTTCATATTACAGATGTAAAATAAAAAAAAAATAAACATAACTGATTAGCAAAATGAACAATAGTTTGATGTTATTAAAGCCTCTTTCATAGAAACATTCTGCTACATAGTAATTTTAAATATCAAAAGCTTTTATCATTAGTATTACATTTTTATTATTTTTTTATTTTTTGACAATGTGCAAAAAATAGCATGTCAAACATATGTATTTCACATTTTACTGTTTACTATTCATTATTTGTTTACTAAAAAATGTGGTAACACTTTACAGTCTAATTTTTTAACATTAGTTAATGCATTAATTAACATGAACTATATGAGCAATACATTTGTTACAGTATTTATTAATCGTTGTTAACTAACTAATGTTAACTAATGAAACCTGATTGTAACAAATTGTACCAAACTTGTTTACTAAAAACTTCAAAAAAGAAAGAAAAAGACACAACAGTGACAAAAATGACAAAAAACTTGAAATGACAATCTGTTTAACACAATGAAATCTTTGCAATAACAAAACAGATTAAATCATGCAGTATTTACATCACTTTAGTTGTTCTCTTAATGTTTAAAAAAACCCTGATGTTTTACATACATGTTAACATCTGCAAACATCTCAACGTCTATATCTTAGCTACGCATGTAATGTGAGTCAGATTGTCAGAGATAACAGGTTATTTCAGCTGTTGTATGCTGATGTTACAAAAACAAACCATCATGTTTCCATTTCCTGTATATTACAGAAGCACTTATGTTAACAAAAAGACATTTTAGAAACTTTTTTCATCTCACACAGCATTGAAAATCATCACTTACCGATGCTTTACTTTACCTAAACAGTTCTTTCAGCATGTGTTGTCTGTCATTGGGGTTGAAAATTGGAGAATGGGTTGGAAATTGAAACCATCTCGAATGCAGTCCTGGAGAGAGGAAAACAAACTTAAATGAGATCATGCCTGCCAAGACGCATTTCACCAAAGGGCAGAAAGGAAGTAGGAGATAACGCAAAGGAGAAGCCAATTAATGCTGATCTGTTAAGATTGTATACGTGTGTATGTGTGTGTATGTGTGTGTTTGTGGTCCTGAAAAACCCTACATTATGAGGACAAAATGTCTTTACAATGATATCCGAATATAATATCCGCAATATCCGAAATCCTTGTCCTTGTGGGGACTTTTTTTGTTTTTTGTTTTTTTGGTCCCGTGAGGGAGAAAAGCTTATAAATCACACACGTGATTTAAAAAAAAAAAAAAAAAAAAAAAAAAAACTCACCTGTGATGGGTGAGTTAGGGTTAGGGGATAAAATATACAGTTTGTACACTATAAAAATCATTATGTCTATGGAATGTCCCTATAAAACATGAACCTCAACTGTGTGTGTGTTTGCGGCGTTCAAATATGAAATAATTTTGATTTACGTTCTTTCTCTCTAAAAAAAAGTCCCTATCACTTATTTTTCCCCCTTTCTTAATTATTACTCCGTGAGAAAATAAAATGAGTAACTTTAAGAAGGTTTTCCATCTCTGCTGTTGATGTTTGTGTGTCAAGAGCTGATATTCAATAGCCAGTCTAGAATAATGTGTTTTAGATGTGGTACACCACAAATCCATTACTCATGAGCTATTCAGAGTATTGAATTGCAGTGATGAATCTAAACAAGCTCAACTTTTACTTCAAAGAGATACAGATGGGTCATCAGAGAGACACATGATGACTGACTATATTATATTAACAATAAAAGATTAAATTAAAATCAATATTGCATATGCAAGGATTAGCAGTTTAAATAACAACAACTGCTACAACTAATGTATTCTCTATGTATAATATAGTTGTAGTGATGTTATATAAGCAATATCACACGAGTGCAATAGGTAATCACAGCGTGCTTATATACAGCCATTTTGCATGGCTACGGGTGTGATATTGCATTTATACAACAGTTTGATGGCACAAGTGAGTAAATAAATAAAAACACTCTTTTGTGCAGAACTACTTCCTTCTGCCACTGATTCAAATTTCAAGTTGACAGTTTAACAGTTGAGCCCAAGCCTCTGTTATTAATTCTAAAACATCACTTTAGAACTAGTAATGACGGAATATTGAGTCGCCTCATTGAAGCTTACTGTGTTATGTAGAGTAGAGTATTATGGTATTAAGAGAGATCGACTAAATGAGTGTATTATCTGCATCTGATATAGCATTTATTCTTCAGGTCGATGTCTATAACATTATATCCATTATAAAAAGTCAGTTTGAATGTTCACTGAGGAAAGCGATAACTTTGTCCTTTTAAAAGATTTCCCATGACAGCGCTAAAACAACTTACTTGTTTACAACCAGTCCCTTTTTAATTTGCTAATGACTCACTCATAAAGACAGTCTTTGCTGCAATCTAATGGTTTAATAATGTAACTTTCACTGAAGTTGAAATCACAATCACTAACGGACCCTTTCTCAATACCAAATAAGGCATATTATTTAAATTTATTATTTAAACATAATATTTGTTGAACAAAAGCAGCTCTAGTACAGGATTTACGTTAGCTTAAATATACAGCTATGAAACAAACAGTTTTTCCCCCTTATCCCAAATAGATCTGGAACAAGTAAAGCCAGGAACACAACAAGCCGACTGTCGGCCTACTAAGTTTTCTCAGTGTGTTCCGCACCGTCAGCTGAAGTTGGTCGGCTTTTTTCGGCCGATTCGACACGTTGAATTGGCGTCGGAGCTCTTTGGTCAGTCGGGCCATCTGATCATTCTGATTGGCTGTTCAGCTACTGCCACCTGCTGGTACGGAAAGGCATTTCTTCTTAGTAGGCGCAGAATGGATGTGCTACTTGGCCGTCGGGTGTCGAGTGTCTGTTTGGTGTGTCAGGGCAACTTTGGACACAGACGTTGCCGACGTGAGCCAACCCCTCAGTCTGCTTTCGTCACCACTAGTTCATCGGCGTCAGCTTGGTGTGTTCCGGGCTTAATAGATTAATGAGACCAAAGACTGCCTGTTTGATATACCCCAAATGAATTATATCTAATGTTTAACCACTATCTACATAAGTACCAGCAGCAAATTCCTGAAGGACTGGGTGAAATTAAAGCCGTTCTCTGCGGGTACATGAGCGCTGAATGGCCGCTGATGGCCTGGAGCACACATCTGTGAAAGCATCTAAACAAATTGTAAAATAGGCGCAATGTTTATATATGAGTCACATATTTGAGTTCTAAAAAACTACATTCCATGACACAACAACAATAGTATTTGTAAAAAAAAAATTGGTGGATTTGCGTGACAGTCGGGGTGATACAAACGGTGAAATAGTTCCAGTGCAAAGTTAGGGTTATGCAACAATTTCATGGCAATTTGTAACTTTTTTTTTTTTATGTTTTGGTGAATTGGTGACTAATTCGTATGTATTCATACAATCTGATTCATACGCTTTTGTATGATCTATTTAAACTCCAGTGATGGGTACCATTAGGGGTGGGGTTAGATTTGGTCCTTCATAATTACTTTTGGTAACACTTTAGTATAGGGAACACATATAAACTATTAACTACGAATTTTCCCTCAATAAACTCCTAATTTACTGCTTATTAATAGTTGGTTAGGTAGTTGTTAAGTTTAGGTATTGGGTAGGATTAAGAATGTAGAATAAGGTCATGCAGAATAAGGCATTAATATGTGCTTAATAAGTACTAATAAATAGCCAATATTCTAGTACTGTGCATGCTAATAAGCAACTAGTTAAAAGACCCTAAAATAAAGTGTTACCTTACATTTTTTTTCTAAAAATCATCTGTTTTTGATTCACATCATACAAATTTATACAAAATCACCACCTCATAAAGTTACGTTTTTCCATCGTCAGGTTTGGCTATGTGGTTGCTGACGGGGGCGTCTGTCTGTTGGCTTTGCATTTGCTAAATTTGTATCACTGTGTACTATATCATTTTAACGGTTTTGTACAACATGCTTGCTCATGCCCCACTGAGGGTTAGGTTTAGACTAGAGCCAGGGTTAAGCTTCATGTGTAACTTTTCTTTTAAAACAATCCATGTTTTTATACAAATTGCATTGTTATTGGTATTGCTAGTAAATTTCACAAATAATTACAAAGAAACATCAAGTAACATTAAATTAACTTGAAATTATAAAGACTGAAATAGTATTTTCTTGTTAAATGTACTGCAATCATTTTTGTTTTATTTAGAAAAATCTTGTTTTACAGTGTAGGTTATATGTTTTTTACGGTGTTGGTGGAAGAGGATATGAAGAGGATATAACACTTTATTTTAGCGTTTAATTCTCACTTTTAACTAGTTGCCTATTAGCTTGCATAGTACTAGGATATTGGCTGTTTGTTAGTACTTATAAAGCACATATTAATGCCTTATTCTGCATGACCTCATACATCCCTTAATCCTACCCCATGCCTAAACTTAAATGCTACAAAAAAAAACTACCTTACTAACTATTATTAAGCAGTAAACTAGGCGTTTATTGAGGCAAAAGTTGTAGTTAATAGTGAATATGTGTTCCCCATAATGAAGTGTTACCTCTCTTACTAGCTCAAGTCAAAAGACTTCATCCCTAGCTCTTTATAGTAGTTCTGGTCTGTAGTTATGGCATGAATCACTCCTTTAATGCATGTCTATTTCATTTTTTCAACTGTATTGTTTTCTCTCGAATGTCAGCCAAATGAAAATCATTTGTTTGATCTCTTAGAAAAGTAACAGTAAAACCTCACCTCAACAAGATGCATGATTTGAGGTATCATTAATGTCAGTGCCACATAAGGCACAACTTACACACTGAGGTTCTGGAATAGAGATTTAAACATACATCACTAATGACTGTGGAATTTGAGAAACTGATAAATGAATTGTTGTAGCTTTCTCCAGTCCTGTTACTGACAGTGATCGTCTTCAAAGCTCAGCTTATGTACATCTTCCTAGAGTGAGGATCCATCTTCAGAAGAATCCACAGTGTTCAGTAATAAAAGATTGTGATTCCTTGAGTTCACATTGGTGGTGAAGAAAATGTGGACAGGTAAGAGTAGATGTGTCTGCTGATGTTGATTCTGTTTAACTTACTTTTACCCTCGAAGGTATTTAACCCAGTGAAAGTTACTGAGAGACTGTGATCAAGATCCACACGGCACGCCAGAGGATACCATCAGGAGACATGAACATAGACAGGAACATGAGAACAAATGGAGCTACCAGCACCTGTCAGGAAGGAAGCATGTGCCCTACAGAGAAGAAAGACAAGGCAGACAGGCCTTCCGACTAACACACACGCACACACGCACACACACACTCTTTCTCTCTCCTATTGCCCGCTACCCTACGTCAACTTTGACACCAAAGGGTTCTTGTGTCAGACTTTCATTATACACACATACTGTTCTCTCACAATCCTTTATTTCCAGAGATCTGACACTGTGAGCTTTCACTGAACATTGGAATACATTACTTTATACTAACAACATTTATTCTGCAGAAATATATTAACAATAAGAATTCTATTTAATTTGCTAAATATGTAGTAAGTACATGTTAATTATATTAATTATATTACTCAGTATTTATTTGTATAAATACACACACACACACACATACTGTATATAACTTATAGTCTGTTACAGGTTCATAAAAAATGAATTATTGAGGACCTTTGAAGAGTGGTAAGAGTACATTATTTATTGCAAAGTAATGATTCATTATTCAGTGCTAATCAAAATAAATACAGTGCAAACTACAAATAAGTCAGTTAATTAAAGTTAAGTTCATTCAATCGTTCATCAATATTACAAAACAATCTTTGAATATCATATGCATGATGTTGTGATGAATAAAATGTTAATATAATTAAATTCACAAAATGCAGGAGAATGATGAAATAATGTTTGCCTGGTTGTTCCATAAATCAATGAATCAATGAATCAATCAATGAATCAATCAATCAAGAAATCTATTTTCTCCCATTCATATTAATTTAATTCATTATAAAAGACTTTGCTTATTTATTTGTTTGTTTTTAATAATTAAACTTACTTTTTTTGTTTCATTAGTTAACATTAGTTAACATGAGCTAAGGATGACCAATACTTCTACAGCATTTATTAATCTAATTTAATGTTAATTTCAACATTTACTAATACATTATTAAAATCAAAAGTTGTATTTGTTAACATTAGTTAAGTTAATGCACTGTGAACTGACATGAACAGTTGTATTTTTATTAAAGACACAATATGTAATTTTTCACCGCTAGAGGTCGTTCATTCAAAACAAAGGATACCTTGATTTCGCGGAATCATGTACACATCTACAGCTGGTAAAAAAGAATCTGATGGGACTTGGGCAGAAATCATGTTCTTGGATGAGATTTTTAACGTTACTGTAGTATGAAGCAGAGCAGGGCCGAGAGCTGTGGGAGCTGAACGAGCTGGAGTGATTGCTAATGAGAGACAAGCATGACACACGGCTCGAGAACAGTGGAGCTTTTATTATGCAGCAGTCGCCGCTTCCGCTTCTTCCAGTCATGAGTATGTGGGGTAACGCAGCACTGTTTTATCATATTGGATACATTTGTGTGTTGAAAGTTGTTATAGTGCTACTCTGCGTTTGCTCGACAACTACTATGAGACACTTGTTGCACACTGCAGTAAGCTAGAACGAGACCTCCAAAAAAACCCCGACCCTATAGGTCGTTTTTCAAGCACCTTATTACGACCTATATTTACGTTTTAAAGTCATGCGCCCTCTAGCAGCGTAAAAATAATGACAGTGTCGTGTTAAGTCTGTCGCCATGAAATGACGTATGACTGTCGTTACCAATCAAAATGCGTGTTCATTTAAATGCAATGTGTGGACTTTTTACACCATTTGTCCTATTTCCTATTTTCCAAACCTACCCTTAGTGATTTATAATGCATACACTTTATGAGCACATGCGTTCCCTGGGATCGAACCCACGATCGCATGATCACATGATCACATGATTGCATATTGTTATATATTGCAATGCTCTGCCAATTGAGCTACGCGAAACCCAAAATATGACACAAATAAAAGGGAACAATGCATTAAAATGAAAGTTTGCTGTTGTCGATAGGGGCACAACTTTAGCAAACGCTCATATGGGACATATTTGATGAATTATTAAAATGAAAGTGTCCTGTTGTCGATAGGGGCACGACTTTAGTAAACGCTCCTATGGGTATTTCAGGGAAGTGACAAACGGCCTATATAGGCGTATTGGTTGGAGAACATGTTGGCTAGAACGATATTAGTCATGGTAAAACATGGTACTCGCAGTAAATCAAGAAAACAAGATTTAAACAATAAGACTTACTGTGTTGAGCTATATAACATTATTAGTTTTCTGTCAATGAATGCATTCAAACAGTTGCTCAACTGTCTGATTAAACACATATTAAAGCGTCTTTGGTGTTTTTTGGCGTCTATGGTTTCTACAAAATAAAACTGGAAATCGAGGGTAACACTGGTATGATGTCATTGATAGGCGACGCACGGACACAGTCCGTGTCCTGGTTAAAATTGCTTATTTCTCTGGATTTAAACATTCTTGGAAACATTTGGGATAATGTAAGTACGCAAGTCAGCAAAATATATGACATTGTTCTAAGTTTTTGGATATTTTAATTCAAAAATCTTACATATTATGTCTTTAACTAATGTTAACAAAGATTAATAAATACTTTATTGCTCATTGTTAGTTAATGTTAGTTAATATAGCTGAGACCTTATTGTAAAGTGTTAACCTAAAATCATTAGTCTGTCATAAGAACTCATAAAATCTATGAGAAACATATCACATAGTTTGTAGTGTTTTAAGTGATAATTGTAATAAATAATTTATGATTTCATATGGATTCACTGCAGAAACATACTGGGTCATTTCTTAGAAGTGGTTAGGACTTAAATTTACACTTCATAAAATGATTCTGAATATTTTTTCCACATTGTGATTCGTGTGTGTGTGTGTGTGTGTGTGTACTGTAGATGGCTCGCCGTGCTGATGTCCCACCGTGAGATGGAGAAGGCTTTAAAATACTGTCTGTGTGAAATGTAAAATTTATGAATCCCCCCCATGTCCCTGCTTGATTTATGTGAAATAATAATACACTATTTAATGCTTAAACATGGCTGCGAGCAATCCGTGGCTATCAAGATGTACAATGGAGTAATGGCTGCAAAAGACAAATCACCCTGTGCACTGAGGATGCTTGTTTAAAGGTGCACGGCAGATATATTAAACTATATGTAATTGTACACTAACTCCACGCTGTAGGCAGAGAGAGACAGAGAGATGCAGATGGTCATTAATATAGTGAGAGTGAGAGAAGGGGGTGGACACATCTCAGACGGGCTCATCTCTCACCATGCCGTCTGCAGACGTCTGTTTACTTTCAGTGAGGAAACTCTACGTGTAAAGCAACAAAAAAAACTGGGTCACACTTTATATCAGGTGTCTTTAACTACTATGTACTTGCATCAAAACAAGTACAATGTACTTATTGTGTTCATATTGTATTGCATAATTTTGCTGCTATTGAGGTGGGATAATGGTAAAGTTAGGGTTGGTTTGTTGCTATGGGTAGGTTTAAGGGTTGGTTAAGGTGTAAGGGAAGGGTCAACAGTGTAATTATAGATGTTATTACAGAAACTACAGCTGTAATTACATGCATATATGACATGTATGTGCACAATAAGTGCATTATTAAATGATTAATTGCAATGTTAGTACATAAAGACACTTAATATAAAGTGGGACTACACACACACACACAAAGTAAGGCACAGGATGTATGTAATTTGACATCTGCCGTCTTTTCTCAAAGAAAACATCAGGAATTTAAGCCAATTTTTTAGCATTTCAGAGCACTGAAAAATGGCACTGTGAAAACAATATAATATAATATAATATAATATAATATAATATAATAAATATAATATAATATAATATAATATAATATAATATAATATAATATAATATAATATAATATAATATAATATAATATAATTAATATAATATAATATAATATAATATAATATAATATAATATAATATAATATAATATAATATAATATAATTTGCTTGTGCACTTATGATATTTGGGACAAATGATCCGTGTTACCCAGCAAAACTTTGATCATTTGATAGTTATGGCATGTCCATTTTTGGTATCTTGCACATATTGTGCAAAAGTTACCAAGTTTACCAGCTTTAAATCGCTTGAGTTGAAATATTGAATAACTTTGTAATCAAAGTTAGTAAGCGACTTTATCTATTCTCCACTGTAAGTGCAGTGTTGTACATATGATATTTATTTGTTTTTACAGACTGGGGGATGAGGCAGAATTTTTTTCTGTGGTAATTGACAGCATGCCACAGATGCTGAACAAAAGTTGTATTGATCCCGGCACATTGTTTGAAGACAAATGCTTTGCGTCTGACACCGCTGTCACAAATAAAGTACAATTGTAATATTAAAAAAGCAGAGAAACAAAAACAAGAGAAAAATATATTAGGCTCAAAAATGACATGTTTGAGCTTTTTGTTTAGTAAGAAAGAATATTAAAAACTTTCCCAATGCTGGGAAGTAAGAATATAACACAAAATCACTAAAGAACAATATAAATTATACCATGTCGAAAATGAAATCTGATACTGATTTATGGATATGTTTTGCTTAATTAAACATCATTACAGTTAGTAACTCCCCACAGATTTGCGCTATAAAGAGTTGAGTCACTTTGTTGTGCAGTTTGTGGGACAGTTTATCAGACCTAAAGAAAGTAAACAGTGTAATTATGAACCCATAAGAAACCACAGACAGAACCCTGAAGACTGTGTGATTATACACAAACACAGGTGATACAAAAAATGGCTCTGTTCCAAAAACTACACAGGCATTTCAAGGCATCATAGGTGCACTATCCAATTAGTGGATGAAGCAAAAATGTGGATTATACTGTAAATAACCACTTAAGTTTAATGTAATACCAAAAAACTTGATTATTTTACCTAATATTTGAAGTGTGATGTTTATTTTTTTCAGTATGCAAAAGTTATATTATAAGTGTTTTGTTTTTTTGTTGTTGTTTTTTTTTTCATACTAAATTGACAACCTGTGGTAGCCTTAGCAAAAGTTCACCCATACATACACTGTAAAAATGATTTTTTTTTTCAAAGTTGTAATTAAAGCAAAGACTATTGGAATATGTTTTAGAAGATACGGTAACACTTTATTTTCAAGTGTCATTGTTACATATGTTACATGTAGTTACTATAGTAATAACTGCATAATTACATGCGACTAACCCTAAACCAAAGCCAACCCTAATCCTAAACCTATAGTATAATGTTACTCAGTACTTAAATGTATAATTACAGTGTAACAAAGATACCTTAAAATAAAGAGTAACCGAAGATACTAATTGAGTCTTTCTACTTTAAAATTTCACCTTTGATTCAATGAGTTACTTACTGTTTCTTTGTAATTATTTGTGAAAATTATAGCAATTTCTGAGTGAAAAGTAAATTCAAAGTAAATACTGCACCAAATGTTCAGCGAATCACATTGTGTCACAAACAACACTGTTTTTTAAGGTCTTCAAGACATTCACCATTTGGCTAATTGTAGTGTAAAATTACGGGTTGCACAAGTCAAACCTCAATAGAATGTGCCTCAAAAATCACCTATATAAATTCCTTTAAAGGTAGACGATATACAGTATGGAAGCCCACTTGTTTTTTTGGAATTGAGCCTATGTGTTCCTGAACCTCCCTGGTGTGTCTTTCTTCCTTCTTTCTTTCTCTGTTTTCCTGTCTTTATTTCTCCATGTCTCTACCTGTCCATGCCAAGACAAACCTGCTAAAGTTGGTGATTGAAGCGCAGCTCTGACTCCAGTAAACCACAGGTGCTGAACTCTTCTGGCAAGTCATTAAACATCATATGCATGTTTTGTGCTGTCAGTGAGCTCTTTAATTTCATTTCATTTTCTTTTCTTTTTTCTCTCCTTCCTGACCACACGATTCATTCTGCAATGTTTATGAGGGGGGAGACATCTAGAGTGTCTTTCATGAAATCAGTCGTCTTAAAACTCAGAGGTCCCGCTGTGCCAGCTGAGGGGACCCGCCCCCCAATACACCCTCCAGCCCAAAATGCCAATCCTCGAGCTGTCAATCAAAGCCACATTAAAGCAGCGTGACGTCACACAGCTGAGCGTTCTAGTCACCGGGAACACAGAGATGGCCCAGGGCAAAACTAAACAAACTTCCACTTTGAACAGTTTAACAATGTGTCATTGTGTGGATAATCCCTGGGCTGTGGAAAAGTGTATTATATTTTGATTTTACAATAAGCATGTGTAAAAACATTGTGATACTTACTATTGTGTTTTTAAATGAGTAAGTAACACACAAACTCACTCACACACACACACACACACACACACACACACACACACACACACACACACACACACACACACACACACACACACACATTTCAACATATTTAGAGGTGTTTGCTTATAGGCAGGCTATTTCTCAAATATTAAAGAGTTAGTCTGTCATTAATTATTCACCCTCATGTCGTTTCAGACTTTCGTTCATCTTCGGAACACAAATTAAGATCTTTTTGAGGAAATCTGAAAGCTTTCTGTCCCTCCATAAGCAGCTATACAACTTAAACTTTGCTTCAAAATGTTCATAAAGATATCTTAAAACTAATCATAGAAGTGGTTTAGTCCAAATTTTCTGAAGAGACTCGATCACTTTATATGATGAACACATTGAATTTAGGCTTTTATTTACATATAAACATTGATCAGCGAACATAAACAGAAACTCTACCAAACCTGCTTGACCCGCGAGAACAAACCTCTTGCAGAAGCTCAAATGTGATGTGTAACAAATGAGAATGAACCTCATTGGTTCTTGCACGTCATGCGAACATGCTTGAGCATGATTGATTTAACTCAACAAATGTGTTGATGAGTTGAGTTAAACATGAGTTGATGAATGTTTATGTGAACAAAAGCCTAAATTGAACTGTTCACCATATAAAGCGATTGTGTCTCTCCAGAAAATTTGGACTAAAGTGCTTAATAGTTTTACAATCTCTTTATGAACTTTTTGAAGGTTCAACGTTTCAGTTGCATAGCTGTTTATGGAGGGACAGAAAGCTTTCAGATTTCATCAAAAAGATCTTAATTTGAGTTCCGAAGATGAACGAAAGTCTTACGAGTTTGGAACGACATGAAGGTAATTAATGACAGAATTTAAATTTTTGGGTGAACTAACCCCTTAAAACTCAGCAATCTAAAGGGTATGTTTACACAACAGCTATATACTAAAAACAGAAAAGTTTTCCTTTGCGGTTTTGAAAAGTTTCGCGTACAGAAGTCAACGCTGTCGAAACAATCCCCGTTTACATGGATCTGCAAAAATGACTAAAAACGCTGTATTATGCATGCCGGGCCAGTAGTTGGCGATGTCTTTTTGTAAAGAAACACTACGCACCTATAGACTGAACACGCATGTGCGTGACGTCACTGTTTTTACAAATTCACATTTTTTTTTAGTTTATACGGAGACAACAACGGTATCGTTTTCAAAAACTTGCAACTTGTAACCAATTTTCAAAAGTTTGTTTTTTAGACCCCCAAAATGCCGTTGTCGTGTAAATGAATGGCCAAAATGCAAAAAAGTTTTCCATTTTTAGATGAAAACGGTGACATTCCATGACTGTTACCTCAAATTGCACTGCTTGTGTTGTATAACATTTGAAAGCAAATTGAATTTTAATTAAATAATAATAATAATAAACTAAACTTATTATTTAACTAAACTTACATTGAAGAAGAGACCTGAGTCGTATTTATAGACAATCTAGTAGATATTCTTGCTCAACGCAGTAAGCAACCACCCAAAACTCTGTAGAAACCACATAGCAATGTGCTAAAAATCCTCAGCAACTACGTGACAACACAATCACTTTCGACATTGCTAACACAGTAAAAAAAAAAGTAGTTAATAATAGCTTTAATTTTATTAAATATTAAATTTAATCTTTTGATATCTGAACAATGACAGCAAAAAGGCCACCGATTATTTCATGTTGGTAAATTCCAAGTAATGAGCAATAGATGCTATATACTAAGAATTTAACAAATAAACTGAAAATATGTGAAATATATGACAGTTTTAAATTTAACATTTAACATCTTTGTGGGCTCGTTTTAATTTAAATCACATTAAAGTATGTAAGTCATTTGGTAAAAGGAATGTCTTCATGTGATATTATTTAATAATGTTAAAAGAATTTTGCTCTGAACATTATTCCCCTGGCTGCCATCATCTCAAATTTCATCTTTAATTGCTCTTTATTTTTCCAGCATTGAGCGTTCAGCAGAAGTCTGCTTCCCCCTCCTGGTTGTTCTCAAGAAACAGTTCACAGAGCTCCAGAAGCTGCAAGCTAGATTTCATTTTGTGTTTTATGTTGCAGCTGAACGGGGAGCATTTGATGTTGAGTATTTGTTAAGTTCTATCTTAAAGTCTTAAAGAAAAGACGGGGGTTATCAGCAGAGCTCTAGAGGTTCATATGACATATGACAGGTGTCTATGGAGAGAGAATGTTATTGTGTTTTGTTCTGGTGAATGAATCTACGTCCACAAGTCCCTCGGTGTCAAGAGACTACAACAACACAGAGCATCTTTCAGAGAACTCACCGGTGGTTTGGAGACTAGGTTAGTGGTTTAAGTCACGATCCTCAATATTTTCAAACACTGATGGCGACTTATCAGCAATGAAAGTGCTGCCATTTGTTTTTGTTTTTTTTTGTTTTTAAAGTAAGATTAGAGTAAAATCTCCTATACAGTCTAGCAATTTTACATTTATATATTTTTACAGTATGGTGTATCTTCAAACTGAGGGGGAAAAATCATAATAGTCCGTATTGCACCAGAAAAAAATGTCAATCTAGACATCTCAGAAAAAGTATTCCATTGTTGTGCAGGAAATGCTGTCATTTCCTCTTTTGATCAAAAAGACATAAAATATACATTAAGTCAATACAGTCCATCTTAGAAGAGCTATATCAACACGGCCGAGCTTTCCTCTTTGAGTGAGCGCTGACCTCAAATAGTTAAGAGAAAGAGAGAAGGACAGAGAGACAGGCTCGCAAAAAGGAAAAAAAGTGAGAGCAGAAGCCCAGCAGATCAAAGAAAACAACATGAGAGAGGATATGAGCGCTTTGAGAAGTAATATTGGGCTGATACCATCTGTTTCCCAAGTCATGCAGCAGGATTCAGACAAGCACAGGAAGAGGACAACAGAGACGGCCCCTTTAGCCCTGGATAACACAGCCAAAATGGCTTATTAAGAAACCTCCAATTTAATATGAGATTGGGCAACATTAAAGGGTTCCTTCTGCAAAGGACCTTTCTCCCCAGTTGTTGAGAGGAGAAGCGTTATATAACAAATAAATTTGAAGATTATTTCATAAAAGGGGCGCCAGTGTAATTTCTCCTTTGGTATTTTCAATTTTGAAGGTGGCACAGTAAGAATGGCCGGAGATGTATGAGGTGATTTCACTCTTCATGTGGGAAAGTGAGTTAGAGAGGAGCTGCTGCTCTGACCGTACGCTCAAAATCTTTTATTAGCAGCTGTATTGTGGAGAAACAAACTATATAGGTTCTACACTTAATTTGGTCTTTTTTTTTTCCTTTTCTGATGTTTTTGTATGATCATTTTTAGGAAACAAATTAATAGTCTTATCTAATGCTACAATGCTATTGTAAAAAAAAAAAAGTATACATTTTAGAAAATCTATGAATTTCATCAGTGCATTCCCTGGGAATTGAACTTGCTGTTGCAAGAACCATTCCCTACCAGCCAAACTATAAGAATTCCACTAGACTATTACCAAATGAATAGCTCAACAAGACATTATGTTATTATTTTGTTTTGTTATAAACCTGTGTGACTTTTTTTTTACCATAGGCTACTCTGGTATCGTTACATGCTGTTACACAACGTGAGAAAACGCCGCTTCAATTCTATCACCCAGGGCTTTATATAAAGTTGGATATATAAGTATATCTAGGGGTGTGATGGTACACAAACATGACGGTTCGGTACGTACCTCGGTATTGATGTCACGGTTCAGTATGGGTTCAGTACAGCGGGGGGAGAAAATTGTGTCTCTCTCTTTAAAAAAAAAATCTATTATAATTAACATCTCTGTAAACTATATGGGAGCCCTTTCTTGCACATTGCTATAATAGTTGAGGTTACAATTAACAACAGAGCTCAAACTATTACATTCAGTTGCTATTTTTTTTTTTAGGTATAATAACTAACACTCAAAAAAAAAAAAAAGTAAATTGCACATAAGGCAGGTTTTGCATTAACTTCTAAATCTAATTATAAAATTATTTTTCAATTGTTTTTCTACTCCAATTCATTTTTGAAATATAATCATTCACACAGTTACTGTCATAACTTGTTTTCATGACAAATTTATTTAAGCATATATTAAATAATTAAGACATTACTAACAGGTGAATATAATGAATATATAAGGTAATATAGTGCATAAATTTAGTGAAATGCTCCCCTCTAGAGTTCATTTCTCTAGTGAACTAACATGCTGTAGACACTAAATGACTTGCCTGAGGTAAATGTAATGCTACGTGAGATATTATTCTCAAGCTGTTTTATTGATGTCTTTTTGCGGTTGAAACGTTGGTTGAGAGATAACAGGTAAACATATCTATAAGCATAGATTGTGTGTTCTTCTTCTGTGCTTTTTCCTGCAAACAGCGTTGCATTACCGTGCACACCCCCTTCTGGATTGGAGTGTGGATCGCCTATGACAGACTGTATTCATCGTCAAGTCAAGTCAAGTCAAGTCATCTTCATTTATATAGCGCTTTTCACAATACATATTGTTTCAAAGCAGCTTCACAGTGACAATAGGAAAATTATTATTGAGCTAAAGTTGGTTTTTGATTGAATCACTTCCGTTGTAAAAACTGTTAATTATTACTTTAGGGGCCGCTTAAATGACACCTTTTGTACTGAAAAAAATTGAATACCTTTAATGCATTCTTGCCGTTCATTTATGTGTTTAGTCTATAGGTTTGCGTGTTTGAGTATGTATGTGCGCAGAATCTTGGTCTTTTTTTAAAAAAAAGTGATATTTGCCAAATTACTTGTCTGGTCTGCATAATACAGAAAAATTTGTTGTGTCCGTGGATCTATGCGAACTGGAATAATTTTGATAACGTTTTATCTATACATAGAGAAAGGTAAGGAAAGGGTCTGACTGCATTCACCGAACCACGATGGTTCGGGACGATTACATGTACCGTTACACCCCTAGTATATACAACTCAATCTGCATACGTACATACATACATACAGTAAACTTACGAAAAGTGATAGCAAATCTATCTGCTTGATTGCTTGTGTCGACATAAAATTAACTATATTATCACCCAGCTCTAATCTGCTAAATGTGACTGTAAAACATGAAATATTAATATATTATAAACAGTGTTCAGGAAAGTTACTTTTAAAAGTAATGCATTACAATTTTGCTTTACCCCTTAAAAAAAAGTAACTAATTGCATTACTTAGTAATGTATTAGGTTACTTTGGTGTTACTTTTTTCTCACCTGGGCTTGCTTGTTTGTTTTTTCAATAACAAACACAAAACAAAACAAAAGTTCTATTTTGGATATTGTAGGCTCTTTCGCACCAAAAGTGAAATGATTGAGCCTCAGGCTGAAGGAAATGCAAATTCACGCCTGTACAGAAAGAGGGCGCAGCTCAAACAAACCTTTCAGCTGTGCTGCCATTTTGGATTGCAGGAAATACTTTATTTCAGAAAAAACAGCAACAACAACAACAACAACAACAAAAACAAATGTGATAATTAACTAAAGTCATTTTTGCTTATTATTATGATTGAACTGTATTATTGAAGGTCAGCAGCAAAGACATTGGTTAATAAAGTGAGATTAAATACATAAAGGATATTTGTGTTATTTAACATTTCAATATTGCAGGTTTGTGTAATATTCTGAGTTAGCATTTTAGAGTTTTATTTATTTTGAGGATTATTGAATCTGTTTCTGTGCAAGTGAGATGAGTAAATGCATGCTCACATTTAGTCTAGAACTACAATAACCATGATGTTTACACAGCGCACACAACGCATCTGCCTCTGATGCTGCCTTCACGTGCTCTCGAAATTAACGTAAATACAAGTTTCCTAGGTTAAACATTGCACATGAACGCACTCCCATTTCAAAACTTAAATGCAATGAGCTCGTAATCACGACTTCAGATGTGGGAATTATTAAATTTCTGATAGCACGTGAAGGCAGCATTACTCCCGATTTCTCTCAACAATGGGGACCGGAGAGGTGTCCGTCAATAAATGAGAAAACAAGGTAACTTGCATTACTTATTTGAAAAAATAACTCAGTTACTTTATTGTAAATTTAAAAATAGTACAAATATTAGTTACTTTAAAAAGTAATCTGATTACATAACTCATGTTATTTGTAATTCGTTACCCCTAGCACTGACTGTAAACATTAACATCATGATTTTATGTAAAGTTGCTTTAAAACAAAACTTAACAAATAATCTTGACGACTTCCATTTTTGTGTGAACTATTCCTTTTAGAAAAAAAAAAATGGTGTTATCCTTAATAATACATGTCCTACTCCTCACATTTGTTGCAGACTCATCCATGATCCCAACAGTCGTTAGGTCATCTGAATTCTAATCAGATCCATGCACAGAATCATTCAACCATTCAGCTTTCCCAGAAGATCCTACTGATTTGCTGAGCTACAGACCTCATTGGATCCAGATTTCAGTCTTTGAAAGGCCACCGCATTTCCTTCCGCATGCAATGTTTTATTTATTATTGGTTATTTGATCTGGTCTGAGACCATTATGGGAATATGTACCTTTCTGAATAATCAATAAATAGCCATTTTATTATTTAGATGGATCTGGTGTGAGGGGCTGCAAAAAGTAAAAGTCATTACACAGATCCGTCATTGTTGATAAATGAGATCACTTGTAAAGTTAGATGGGTGGCAAAAGAGCCGCATGCATGTGGACGGTTCTGTGCATTGCTGAATACTATTAGTGGGCAGTAAATATTGCACGGGCCTCTCCACGGGACTATGATTCGGAGAGTGGGTGGCAGAGAGAGGGCAGTAAATTCAGAGATTAATTAACCCGTTGAATTCTGGACATTTCCAGGTCTCCGTTCCGGTGACCTGTGGACGTAAATGGGACGAGCCCGTCCTCAGCAGTGAGCGGAGAGTGAGGGCTCTTGTCCGGAAGAATGAGTTATTAAGAGAATTTTTTGAATAGATGGAAAAATTGTAGCCTGGCTATTTAGTGTCATAAAGTGCAGCCAAGCCAGTGCAGGGGCTCCTCGGGACAGGAGGCAATAGCATTCCAATCAAATCTCAGACGGATGAGAGATGGGCCTGTCCACTCTGAATTTTTATATTGTGGAAGGGGCTGGAAAGAAATAATGCCGTCCGTGAGTGAATTAACCTCTCGCAGTGGATGGAAAGGCCTCTGTCATCTATAGGGGAAGCAGAGGAAATGAATGGGCGGAATAGAGGCAGGCCGACCGAGCCAGGGGGAGGGGTAGATAGGATCATAACCCCTCGCCAGAGATGGACCATCCGTGGCTGCGGCTCAGCCACATGTGTTGTGGATAAGAAAGGACAAGTGTGTAGTATGCTGCTTGAGCTTTTCGGTGATATCTGAAGGTCTGATCAAAATCACTTTACTTTTTGTATGACATTCAAATGCATTCAAAACAAGGATGTAAATGTGGCAAAAGCACTCTCCTGTCAATCTGGACAAACAGGTTATGCAGTTCATCCTACTTACAGGAAAACTTTAGCAGAACGCACGTTGTGTAGCTCTATTTATATTACCAATGAAACCAACACAAGAAATAAAGCAGGTATGAAATTATTATTTGTTCATGTGCTTTTACACAAGTAATCTTTCATTGTCCTAAGTTCAGAGATCTACTAGAATCATTTAGAAAAGCAGGAGACAAACATTATCTAATGATGAATTTTCTTGTCTCACAACCTGATTTGCATGCTTATAGTATGCATTAAAATGTGCTTCACTGATGATGGGAAAGCGGGCTACAGCCTACCTCTGGCTGTGAGAAAGATGTGCACCAGTGTTTTGATATACTACCAGGTCATAAAATTGTACATTGATAACACGGATAATATGCGGTTTGACGTTGAATGTTATCTTTAGCATCTAGTGAATTTCCATCCATCCATCCATCCATCCATTCTCTAAACTGCTTGTGAATGTCATTACCTTAAAATTCATTAGGCTACTTTACTTTTATGCTCATGTAAACTTTTGACAAGTTTGGCCTCACGTTATTCCAATCTGATCTCACGGGAAACATATGGATGAGATCGTATGGATACTAATTTGCCAAAACATAATATTATAATTGTGCTTTTCACAGTAACAGTTCAGCAATGGGCAGTAAATAGTCCTCTCCAATGACATAATAAAACAATAAAATAAAAAAGCACAACTAAATTAGGCTATGAAATTCCAAATACAGATTCATTACAAATACCACAATCTTTTCATTCTTTATTCATTCATTCATTATATTGCTCTCCGACCTCAAAGTTTAACGCAATCTATCAGTACAGTGCAGTGACTGACACGTGTGTGTTTAGTGACGTATGTCTTGAGGTCAAAGGTAACCGGAAGCTGTTGGCTGCTGCCGGGAGATAGAGCTATACACACACTCACAAAACCCTCTAGAATCATCGTATAATGTGCACGTTGACATATGTCTTTATGGATAAAGGGTTTGTTTTGTGTTCCGTTCGATTGGAAGAATGAAAAGATGTCGGTATTATCTTAAGACGAGCGGTTAAAACTGACTTTAAACCCGGAAGTGGAGCAAAGCAGCAGGTGTTAGCCTAGCCGCTAACACTCTTTATCTCTTCCAAATCCCATATGAGGGAGCTATTTTGTTTAAAATCACTGATCTCACACTCATTCTGCTTTTTAAAGTCACATATTGTGCCTGTCATGCGTGTCAGTGTTGAGACGCGTCGTTTATTCGGCTGTGAGCTGGGTGAGATGTGAGATCAGTGTGATACACAGTTCCAGCTGTCAGATACTCATCACTCTCATCTGATCAATGTGATTGTGATTAAACTGATCAGTCACTTTGGTCATCTCTTGGTCATTCGGGTAAGATTCTTTCATCTTTTTTTCTCATAATTCAGTATGAAAATGCATAATTCAGTATGCAATGAATGCACAGATATTATTACCAGTACCATGTGACGTTTTAAACGTGTAAAACTAGTATTCTTTAAGTATCTTTGAGTACCATATATATAGTACCATGATATAATGTAGTGTGTGTGTGTGTGTGTATATATATATATATACACACACTATATATATATATATATACACATTATATGTATATACTCATCATTCAGTACCATGGTTAATATGAAATGATGTGACACAATCATTGCGTCATGGCAGAAAAAAACTTTACTATAAAAAGTGTTTTTTGAACCATGCAAAATTATAGCATGTTAAAGGCACAATGTGTAAGATTTTTGGATTAAAATATACAAAAGTAAAAACACTACAACAGTGTTGTATATTTTGTTGACTTGTGTACTTACATCATCCCATATGTTCCCAACAACGTTTAAATCCAGAGAAATTTGAACTATTGTAATATCCCGTGTCCTCAATTTTTATTTCTGCAGAAACCATGGAAACACCAAATATGCTTTAATATATTGTGCATTTTATTAGACAGGTATCGAAAGAAAACTAATCATTGTTATATAGCTCAACATGGTTGGTCTTATTGTTTGAATCTCTTGTTTTCTTGATTTACCTCACAATTTTAATTCGTCAAATAAAGCCACCATCATTCAGCACTTGTGGCTATTTTGTTAGAATTAAATTAAATAATATGATTTTAAGCGATCAAACGTAACTGTAAACAAAGTTCATGTTCGGGAAGGAGGCAGGAACCGACAAACGTTAAATGTAAAACTTTAATAAATTAGCTCATCCATGAGGATGAATTTTGCCTGAGTCCCATCGGATTGCTGTGGAAGTGAAGAAGACAACTCCCATGATTCCATGCTCATTCACGGTGTCATCAAGCTATTTACATTTACATTTACATTTATTCATTTGGCAGACGCTTTTATCCAAAGCGACAAGTGAGGAATACAGTAAGTGAGTCATCATGACGAGGCAAATAGGGACAAGAAGTGCTCACAATACAAGTTTTAGGCAGTGCTCAGAGTATCATAAGCTACAATAGAGAGAGATTAAAGGAAGTGAAGGAAGCAAAGAAAGGTAGGATAGAAAGGTATAGAATTTTTTTTTTTTTTTTTTTTTTTTTTTTAAGATGAGGATAAGTGCTCACGAAAGAGATGAGTTTTCAGCTGTCTTTTGAATATTGCCAGGGATTCTGCGTTGCGGATGAAGGCAGGAAGAGGCTTGATTGTGCATGATGGCAGTCCAGCCAGAAGAGCATTGCAGTAATCAAGCCTAGAAATGACCAGGGCCCGGACAAGGCTATACCTTTGTTATTTTGAATAAGCGATCTCTAGCGGCGAAACTTGCATACTGTGCCTTTAATTATAGTTTGCACCAAAGTACCATATTTACTGTACAGTGAAATTACTGTTACTGCATTGAAACTGTGATAACTTAGTGACAACCACCATTGTGTGTGTGTGTGTGTGTGTGTGTGTGTGTGTGTGTGAGAGAGAGAGAGAGAATAAATAACAAGAATTTTGTTGGAAACTGTCTGCTTGTTAAGTCGTGATGTATAAAATTCAAGCCTCTTCTCTGCACAGTCGTTTATGAGCACTATTCACTTGTAGCACACATTTAAAGTCACCATAGAATGAAAATAGACAGTTCTTGTTCTTTTTTTTTTATTTTTATTTTTTATGGAATATAGCAGTATTTATAAATGATTTATCTGTGCACTTTTTTTTTTTTTTTTAATTCTTATGCGCTCGTTGTTTTTGTTTCTTTTACTTCCCGTCCCACTTGCAGCCTCATCTCTTCTCTTATCTGATGACGTGTTTTTTGAGGGCAGACTTCCTGTCACTGACTTGAGCAATAGTAAACAAGCTATTTTGTGAAGATGGCGAGTCATCATCATCAACTTTATCTTTGCAGTCGACACTAACTCCGAAAACACTAGTTTATCAGTAAATAATTAAAATGTCTCATTGCTATTTTTCCCGACACATTCATAATCATTACTTTTGCTGGAAAGCTTTATGTGTGCGCTTGAGCTAGAAATAGACCATATTATGCCTATATATTAAATGCTCATTATGGTTTAGTATTCTCCCCAGTATATTTAAGTAATTCAATTAATATAAAGTGCGATTAGTTGATTAATGGCTTAAATGAATGACTTCTAGTCGACTAGAAAAATCTTTAGTTGGGAGCAGCCCTAGTGTACACTACAGTTTCCCAGCTGCCGCTGTCCCAGACACCAATATTTTAACAGTTAATGAAAAAAGTAATGATTGTCTGGCCAACTGAGATTTTGCTATAGAGATTATAGGGTTATTTTTTTCCAGCAGTACTACAGTATACCGTGAGTGTATATCAGAACCGTTTTTTGTTTGCTTTTATGATCTGAAGGAGTGTTTGGACCCGGCAACTGCAACGTCAGACTTAACGACCGGGTATTGATCTTTAGTAGACAGTAAAGGTAAGATATGTAATTTCAGATTGTGGATAAATTGTTTTGATTTTCAGGAGCCTGCAGACATCATGAGTGGCAAATTTGGCCTTGTGAATTACAGCTCAAGGAAGCACATCTCCATATCTGTTCCCTCGTCCACAGAGGTGATGTCACCTCATATTAAATCAGTGGAGGAGCTCAGAGTGCTGGGCATCAACCTGAGCAGCTTCAACACACCAACACAGTTCTTCATCTGTGTGGCCGGCGTCTTTCTCTTTTACCTCATCTACGGCTACCTGCAGGTAACGGTCAATCAGTGATCTTTGATTTGTGCCTTTGTATATTTGTGCCATTGCTGACTCTTTTGAGTCTCTGTGCTTTCAGGAGCTGATATTCTCAGTGGAGGGATTTAAGCCATTTGGCTGGTATCTGACTTTAGTGCAGTTTGGATTTTACTCCTTATTTGGCTTGGTGGAGTTGCAGCTTACTCAGGATAAAAGGAGGAGGTAATTTTGTTGTACATGTCAAAACTAGACCTGTCAATCGATTAAAAAAATTATTAATAACTCTAGTTTCTGTATTTAATTGTGATTAATTGCACCTAAAATTTAAATGTATAATCATAAATATATTTTCACATTCAGTCTTCAAATTCACAACATAAAGACAGTATTTTAAATATTTGATATGTTACATATTTGTTTAATAGGATCTTTTCACAAAGTACTGTGAATAAAAAAAACCCTCATTTATTATAGAAAGTGTGTTGCTAAGTGTTTTCTTAACCGGTTGCAGTAAAGTTTTTTTTTTGTTTGTTTGTTTTTCCAGGTAAGCTGCATGATTAATTGTTAAAGATTGTGATCTTGATTCAAACACTTACGCAATCTTATTCCTAAATGACAACGATTCAACTGTATCATTAAAACTTTGACAAGTACGATCATTGCAAACTTTCAAATCTGCCTTCATGCTAGAGAGATAACAGTTGTCATGTATAAGGATGAAACCGTTTTGTGACAATAATTCAAATTATCACAGAAGTGTCTACGGTAACGATCAAAATAGAGTAAATCACCATTTGAAAGAAACTTGCTGCTTCAAATAAAGATTGTACCAATGACATTGTTACACAGTAGGTCGAGACAAGTGTCTGGTAAAAATATATTTGTCATTGAAAGATTCGTTCAAAAACGCTGATTCATCCAGTAAGGAAACAAGTGAAGTCTTTGAATCATTTATTCAATTCAAAATTAAAAAATAAATAAATAAAAATAATAATAATAATAATAATAATAATTCAAATTAATATATATTTTTTAAATAGACTTCAGCAATTAACATTTTGTTTGAACCTCTAGAAAATTAAATGTTATTTTGTTTAGTTGTTTATTCATAATCTTGGGAGAATTGTGATCTCTATAAAAACAAAAAACAAAAAAACAAATAGGATTCTCGATTTATCCAGAATTGTGCAGCTCTAATTTCTGGGTAAAAAAATGAGTAATTATAGCCTTTAAAAATCACAGTATAATTGAAAGCCAGGCCTAAACTGCAAATTATGAGATAATATATTAACAATTACAGAACATTAAAACATTATACCTGCTTTTATTTTACATTAAATTAAAACAGTTTTTACATAAACCATAGTCACATTCAGCTATACATTCTTATGTGTTTAGCGAAGTTGGGTTAATTGCTTTAATTCTTATGTATAAACACATCAATTTGTACATATTTTTTACAGCTCTAGTCAAAAAATTTCTAGGTTCATGAATAGTATTTTTTCTCTGATAGACCTAATAACCTAGTACACCTGTAACCTGCTTCATATTTTCCCAAAACAATGCCAGCAGAAACTTCCAAGAGGTTTTGTGTTTTGTTTGAACATTGTGTTAAACCTGTTGTATGGCCTTGGCCTGCCTTTAAAAGGCCAATTATTACACTCAACGATACCTATTATTTTTTGTAATTTTTTGGATACAGTGTGAATATGGTGGTTGATTCCATTCCAGGCATTTAATGGGTCATTGAAACAGCCTTAAGAAAACATGCTTTACAGTGTTCAAGAAACTGGCAAACTAAGAAAACACAATGGTTTTAATAGAACACTGCTTCTTCTTTTTTTTTCAGGATACCATGCAAAACTTACATGATCATCGCATTTTTAACAGTTGGGACCATGGGCCTATCCAACACTTCTTTAGGATACTTGAACTATCCCACACAAGTCATCTTTAAGTGCTGCAAGCTCATTCCTGTCATGATCGGAGGAGTTTTTATACAAGGTACATTCAATGCTAGATTTAAATTTATATTCATACATACTACATACACTTCAGGTTTTTTTTTTTCCAGCAAGGGAAAATTAAATTAATCAAAAATTATATTAAATACATTTTTACATATTTATCTTATATAAATGCTGTTTTTTTTTAGAACTTCTCTATTTATCAAAGAATCATGAAAAAATATGCATCATGGTTTTCACAAAAATATTAAGCACAAAGCTATATGACATGACATTGTACAGACTTTCCTACTTTTTGTCACTTTTTAGTTAAAAAGTTGTAGTCACTATGAATTGTATAGAAAAAAAGCTGCATTACTTTTGTGTTTCATGAAAGAAAGAAGCCAAATGAGTTTGGAACAACACAATATGTGTGTGTGAAATATCCTTTTATTTTCAAAGTCAGTTCACTGTTTTTTTTCTCAGGTTTGTAATTTTTGTGAACAAGTTCCGTGTTCTTTGTGC
This sequence comes from Hypophthalmichthys molitrix, assembly GCA_037950675.1. Lineage (NCBI taxonomy): Eukaryota > Metazoa > Chordata > Actinopteri > Cypriniformes > Xenocyprididae > Hypophthalmichthys > Hypophthalmichthys molitrix. Next base: position 7,441,255 of record CM075514.1, on the reverse strand, counting down.
ATTTTCTTTCATTGGCCACTGTTGTTGTGGAGTTCTTCACTTGTCTTATGCAAGAATTTGACTGAAGTTTTGATATCCTGAACAAGAAAGAATGAAACCAGCTGAACAGTTCTCCCTGCTCTTTTTATGGGGATATTTTGATTTTTTTTCTCTGGCGTCGTGGACCTTGCGTCCCCTGAGGCTGGTGTGTAAGATCAGCGGGACTTTGGTTGAGGATGCGCGCGAGATGCCGACCCATCAAAGCTGGACCGAATCAAAGTGATGCATGGCAACCTGCTGCATCACCTTCACCCCCACGGCAACTACCTGTTTGAGAACACTCTTTGGCCTTTCCTGCTTCTTTCTTTCTCTTTGTATTGTTTCACATGTCCAACCTCAAACTCATTCTCCTCACATGCTTACTTGTGATGAGTTGAAGAGTCCAGTAGAAAAATAAAAAACTCATTCTCTCTATTCGACAAATCAGTTTGCCGCTAAACTTGTTCAAAGATCTTTGTAAAGCCAACCTGCAGCTAAAGTGTCAAACCTGCAGCCAGAACTCAAAGGACCCAGAAAATAAGGCCTTCAGCTTAGCAGAAGATCAGATGCCTGTTTATGCGACTTTTATGACATGTTTGAGTTGATCTGTATCAGAGATTCTTGGTTTGATAGAGCTTGTTGATGTTGTATGTTTTTAGGGAAACGCTACAACGTTGCGGATGTGTCTGCTGCTCTGTGCATGAGTCTTGGTCTGATCTGGTTCACACTGGCAGACAGTAAGATTGCCCCAAACTTCAATGTAACAGGTACAGGACTGCTTCTGCTTAAGTCTGTTGATTATGAGGAACAGGCTTTGTTCCAAAATCTAGTAAGCTGTTATTCTCTGCATAATAATAATAATTTAAAACTGAATGTACTTGAAACATTATTTTCTTGTTTTGTATGTTGTTTTTAGGTGTAATTCTCATATCTCTGGCCCTCTGTGCGGATGCTGCGATTGGAAATGTGCAGGAAAAAGCAATGAAACTCCATAACGGGACCAACTCAGAGATGGTACAAACTATTTAGGATTATAACCATCATTATGTGGTTTGTCTCTCTTGTGTCCAGGAATGTTATTTATCATTGTCCATGTGTTGCAGGTCTTATATTCCTATTCTATTGGTTTTGTGTATATTCTGTTGGGTCTGCTGTCTGTTGGGGGGATTGGACCTGCCGTTTCCTTCTGCTCTCAGGTGGGTTTTAACATAAATATAGACATGTGCAGTAAAATACACATTCATTTTGAATTGAAAAATAGCATTTTATATTTTCCGAGATGGCCATAATATTTCGATTTTTGCATAAAAAGCACTCTTAGGATTAAATAGGCTATTTTTGATGATATACCTATTAGACTACTGTATGTAAATAAAGTCTGTTATGATTAGATAACTACATATGTGTAGTTCTTCACATTGTCACTCATCAGGGCAGGTCAAGTTGCTAATATTGCAAAGGTGTTGATTAGGGCTGCACGATGTATCGAAATAAGATCGGAATTGTTATGTGGCTTAGTGCGATTATCAAATCACAAAGGCTGCAATTTAACTAAATATATGTGCTGCATGTTTCAGCACTGTGTTCTTTTACACAAGTGCAGCTCACGATCTCAGAGCAGCTTAGTTTTCCCTGTGGCTTTCTGCCAAAATAAAAGCTTGATGGTTAAATGTTTGAAAATGAGAAATTAAGAAGTAAATATGTTGTAACTTTGACATCGATCCCATGGGGAAAACTGCCATATAAATATTTTTAATATTATCTCATAGTTTTGCAGCAGGTATATTAGGCTGCTGTCACTTTAAGACTTGATGCATGGATCCATTATACTGTTACACATGCGTTTTTTTTTTTCTCCACTGTTTAAGTTCACTTAAAACATAACTGTGTTTACAGGGAATAAGTAAAATTATGAGCAATACGCGCAGTCCCACCTGAAATTCAAGCCCTGTAACACCAACAATATTCATCTGGAGCAAATAAAATGAGTGAGGGGAGGCAGGTTTCAACTCGCTGTCAGATAGATGAGAGTGCGAGAAATCGAAGCTTGTATCTATTCTGCGGAAAATGAGTATTGGAAGCATTTCAGAAAATCAATGATTTTGACAATGCTACATAGCATTTAGTTTATTATTTCAAATGCCTTTTTAAAAGACTACAATTGAAAAATGTATATATTATATATAAAATTCAACCCGCCAAAGTGGTTAGTAGGAGTGACTGCGTTACACGCCACTGATGAAATCCACCTGCATTTGGCGGGTTGGCGGGTGTTAATGTCAAGCCCTGTGTAAAGAGTATATCCAGTTACCCAAGTTTTTCCCAAATTGTTCAGCATCAAAATGTCTTCAGAGTAAAAAGCCTATTATTAAATAAATAATAAATATTATTAATAAATATTATAAATAATAAATATTGCTATTACAAATATTATTTTTACTTTCTCTGCAGATGCACTCTACAAAATCACCCCAGTCATTCTAGAACAATTAAAGGGTTAGTTCACCCAAAAATTAAAATTCTGTCATTGATTACTCACCCTCATGTTGTTCCACACCCGTAAGACCTTTGTTCATCTTCTGAACACAAATTAAGATATTTTTGATAAAATCTGATGGCTCAGTGAGGCCTCCATTGCCAGCAAGATAATTAACACTTTCAGATGCCCAGGAATCTTCTAAAGACATATTTAAAACAGTTCATGTGACTACAGTGGTTCAACCTTAATGTTATGAAGCAACGAGAATACTTTTTGTGCACCAAAAAAACAAAATAACGACTTTATTCAGCAATATCTAGTGATGGGCGATTTCAAAAGACTGCTTCATGAAGGTTTGAAGCTTTACGAATCTTTTGTTTAGAATCAGTGGTTTGGAGCGCGTATCAAACTGCCAAATATGGTCATATGTTAATGAGCTCATGGTTGTGATTGCTTTTCTGATTAGTTCACCCCAAACACCAACATAATTTACTGGTTCATGTTAACTGACCCAAATAAAAACCATAACCACAAAACTGTGATTCAAATCCATCCATAATGTTTACATAAGCACAACTGACTCTTTTCATTTCAGTGGAACAAGAGCAACACATTTTACATGATATTAAGCCTTCCAAATACTGTACTTTTAATATCTAAATGTCTTCTATCCTTAAAAAAAATGTTTTACTCACTCAGCATCCAGTGACGACATACGGTTACGCATTCTTCTTTTCACTGACGGGATATTTCGGCATTTCGTTCGTCCTGGCTCTGATAAAGCTGTTTGGAGCACTGGTTGCTGTCACAGGTCAGTTCAGCGCCCTCATATATGTATTTTTTTGGGTGGTCATTTAAATTTCAAAGATAGACAAAGTAAATTGATGCCCCAACTCTGTTTTTCTTTTTTTCAGTGACTACGGGAAGGAAAGCCATGACTATTGTATTGTCCTTTCTGTTCTTTTCAAAACCTTTCACTTTTCAGTAAGTGGACCAGAATCTATTTAAACACAAAATGTAATGTGATGTTTGTTGAGCGAATAATGTGGGATGAGACTTGATTTTATACATCGGAATTTGATTGGATCACGTTTAACATAAGTCTTGCTTGTGCTAATAATATATTTCTATTTTGTTGATAATGACATACATTGGTTCTTTCGCAGGTACGTCTGGGGTGGTTCTCTGGTGGTGTTTGGCATCTTCTTAAATGTTTACAGTAAAAACAGAGACAAAATGAAGCTTCCCTCTTTAGCAGAGCTCAGAAAACAAGTGCTCGGCGGGAGGAAGGTGCGCCTGCTGTCTCAGGACGTGTAGGAGAATGAACTCAAATATTTTATTGATGGACTTCTCCTACTTCCTACATCAACTGATGCTCAGGTGTGGTTTGGAGTCGCACAGTCGAATCAGCACGCTTGGAGCGTGGGGACCTGTTTGAATCAAAGGGACTGTATAGAGCCAAAAAAGCAAAGATTTGCACTGGACAAAGGTGGAAACCATTTTGGTGGAAGATTCCTTTTTTTTTTTTAAACAAATCATGTCCAAGTGAATGTTGGCCTAACGGAGCCAGTGACATTTTAAATGAAAACATTTCACCTGCATGTGCCATGAAATAATGGCAACAGTTGACATACAAGTCAGGACTCTATTTTTTGAGTAAACTGCAGTTGCACAGGTGAAAAAAGTCAATGATTCTGTCTGTTTAAAGGGCTGATGTTCGGAAAAGGATCAACTTATCAGCTGCCATATTTGCTAACCATTTGTTTGGTGAAAAGGTGGCTGTTTTTACATTAAAAACAAACTGGGAAGTTGATTCAGACAGTCTGGAGTGTTTTCATGAATAATGGCGTCTCTTATCCATTGGCTCCAGCATGGAGAGTTGAAAAGCTGCCAAGCACTTTCTCAGATGTTTGGCCCTGCGATCGCCCAGGGCCTGTTTGATTAGTAATCCTGGAATAAGATAGCACCAGAAAGAAAACAAACACTGTGCACAGGGCTTGGCTTTAGACCTAATTTAGTTGAGCAGAATGTCACGTGTGTGTGTGTGTGTGTGTGTGTATGTATACGTGTGTGTGTGTTTGATTGAGTGTGAGCACGTGTGGTTTGTGCATGTTTGTGGGTGCCAAGTGTGCGACACTTTCAAAGCCTCAGGGAAATGATTATTGTGCATTTGTTGCCACCCTCTCCCTTAGAGACACTGCCAGTTATAAAACACAGCATTAACACAGATACACAAAAGAGTAGCTGCTGTTTGACTGCACAAAATCATTGCAATTTTAATACTGACCATACAAACATAACACAAAGCTAGAAATGTCACAGTATTTTGATTATGAAAATGAAGGCTGTAAAGCTTTATTTTTTATATTTATTTACTTTAAAATGTATTTATTTTTACATTGTAATACTTTTTATTTTCAGCATCGTTACTTCAGTCTTTAGTGTCACGCGATCCTTTAGAAATCATTCTAATGTGCTGATTTGCTGCTCAAGAAACATTTCTTCTTATTATCAGTGTTGAAAACAGTTGTGCTGTTTAATATTTTATTAATATTTCCGTGGAACACAAAATCAGATGTTTGGCAGAATGCCCAAGCTGCTCATTTCCTTACAGTTAAAGCTTAACTGTGTGAGAGATTTCATTAGTTCTTTGTTGCTGCTTATGCAGGCCAACTTTCAACCAGCATACAAAAACTGTATTTTTTCTTGTTAGTTGTTTTAGTATTTATTTATTGCCTTTGCTTTCTTTTTAGGTGCAGTTCTTGAAAATTCTGCAGTATTTAAATGCACTATTTATATTTTCTTCTGTATACTGCACATGCAATGGACTTTATTTCATTTTTTTTTTTTAAAGTGCAGGTTCTCAATACTTCTGATTGCAAATTTGAGGCTGCAAATAAGCCTTATAAATAATATTTTCATCAAATAAGATTATTAAATGTCATATTAGGTGGTTCTACATTACTGCATGGAGAGTCCACTTCATGGACCTACTTGCTCCAGTAAGTCTTGCTTTCAGAGCAAATGAAGCAATCAATTTAAGTAACAAGTGTTTGTGCAACCCTTTCTATGGGCTGTCAATTGCCAAAAAAAATATAACAACAGTATATTAAAGTAGTCATATGACTTAAGTGATATGTTCTTAGTCCTAAATGCATATTATAGATTTGTGTGAAGTACAGACAGAACAGAAAAAGCAAACAGTCCAAATGTCATTGCTGTTTTCATATATTCAAACAAGGCCCGAAGTGAGAAATGTGAGAACCAGTGGTGTAAGAGTTGAGGAAAGATTTTCTGTAAAGTTACCAGATTGTATGGTTGTTTTGACATTATGTTATTTGTCATACAGTTGGATATATTGGTCTTTCTATGTCCAAATAGGATCTGTACTTCATGACTAGAGACTAGAAAGTATAGAAGCCTAGAGGTGTTGCCAAGATAGCCACCAAGTGAACTGACTTGCTGTGAAAAGAAATTTGGTCGTATACTTGCCCACTTTTTCTGATGAGGGTCATCTGGCACTGGAGATGAACATCTGTGAGAACATCTTTCCTTGTTTTCTCCATTCATGTCCAGCTGGCAGTGGAGATTCTTCAGGTCATTCTGTAGTGCTGGAGTTCACAGCCTCAGCGGATTGTTTTCTGTCTCTCTCTATGAGCTCTGTGTTTCTGTCAGCAATCTAATGAAGACTGAGTCCACCACACTGAAATGTTAGCATGCTAAACAGTAATTCATAATATTGCAAAACTGTCAGTTTCTTTAAATCAGTGCAACTCTTGGGGTTGTTACAAACTTTCAACCTACAGACTGGAAACTCACTGAAGCTTAAAAAGCAGTTCATATAAAGACTTTGTAAGATGTCTCATCTCTTTAAAAACATTTTATATAACAATCATCCAACCCTGTTCCATTGGAAGTATGCTTCAGCTAAAGTCATTGCACCACACCACATTATTTACAGACAAGTCAAGTCAAGTCACCTTTATTTATATAGTGCTTTATACAATACAAATTGTTTCAAAGCAGCATTCCAATGATAACAGGAAAATTACTCATTTCGACTGTTGTTTAGCTGGATCCAATTCAGTGTTGATTAAGTTCTGTTGTAAAGATCATCAATTAAATTAGTTCAATTCATCTATAAAGCAGTTCTGCAAAAAAAAAAAAAAGTACTCATCCATACAGAATTCTTGTGCTTGCTTATATATATATATATAAAAGATATTATATATATTAAGGATATTATTTTTATTTATTTATTTTTTGGCTATTTTTTATCACAAATGTACAAAAAATGCAAATGGCTAAATTCACAATTTCATTTATTATATCAAAAATTTGACACTTTTTAAATCAAAATTTATTTTGCATTGTACACTAAACAAAATGACTGAATTTGGCATTAATTAAAATTTAGTATAATTATATCAGAAGCATGTCTAGGGTACACAAATGGTTTTTTGAAAATAAGCTTTTCTTATATACATATTTCACCCAATATTCTTCAGCCTAATCAGCATAAACTAGATTTATACTAGTATTGCCTTTATGTGGTTATGTGTGTAAAATTTGCTAAATACAGTGAACTTTTACAACAAAAGTGAAACGTTCAACATTCAGTTTTGAACTGTAAAGGAGATGTTACCTCTCTTCATTTTAAATCAAACCCATTTTAAATGCCATCCATTTGTCGAAGATAAATTGTGCCTAAAGGTCCATTTTAGATCATAGTACGTTTGAAAGCCCCAGCTGACCGCAGCTAAAAGAACCATTTATCTTATGAAGAGAAACACTAGCACATTGAACAATGAAGCCTTAAAACCCATTTGAAGTGTGAACGTTTCATTCATCAAACAAAGTCTTTGACCCTATACACACTCAGAACACACACAGTACAAACTGTCCGATCTGATGCTTAACACTGAATTGAGGCTTGGTTAAAACTCTATGGATGTTTAATAGAAAACGATTTTGTGTAGTTTTTTTTTTTAAGCTGCTTTTGCTTCAGGACACATTTTTTGCAAAATTGTTTATCATACAAACCAAAAAAAAAAAAAAAAAAAAATCTTAAAAATGTTCTTAAAATCAAGCATTTAAATGTATTCTTATTACCATGAACTACATAGGCCTAATTATATGCAACATGAAAAATGTAATGTTTCGATATCACTCCGATGCAGATTTATATGATTATTTGCATTTAACATTGTTTTTCTCCCCTACAGTCCTTGTCAGAACATGACCTGCAAATACCAAACAAATACACTAAAATTAGCATATTAATGTCACCCAGCCTGCATTGGGTGTGTGTATATATAGTCTTGCCTGTATACAAGTGTATTCTCTCTACCTTTCTATCTTCTGTTGCTCTTTTGCTCTCGCATAAACTGAGACGTCCACCCAGCTCTTATTAATGTATCGGGTCTACCTGGGTTCAGTGACCTCTGCCCCCCCTCCGCTGGCCTCCCTTCATAAATAATGGGGGACGTCTGCAGCTCATCACCTCAGTAAATAGGCTGCCGTATAACTCCATATAACGGCCCCAGCCACTCCAATAGCCCAGCAGGTCCCGCTGGCAGCCCATCCATTACCAAAGGGCCACGGCTGTATCGTCCTTGGGCCGGGGCCGGACTGGGCCAGCCGGGTGAGAGAGAGAGAGGCTATGAGCTTGTAAAAAAGGATAAAGGGGGAAATGAAGGGGGTGGTAGGGTGGAAATGGACAAAAGTAGGTCACAGGCCTGCTTCAGAACTGAAAGTAAATGGGATACCAATGGGGGGTGGGGGTTAAAGTACATCAAACCTGAGAGACAGAGATGAGTCAGTTTTTATTGACACTGGATGGACCTGTAATTTCAAATGAGTTTGATTATTACTTAGTGCTGTCAAAAAGGAATAGAAATATGTAACTACATTATATTTTTATTGTTTATTATTATTATATACTTGTTATATTGAATACAATTTTCAATTGATTTCAAATAGATAACAACAACAACAAAAAAAATCAGCAATTATTATTAAATTTGTGTTATACCTTTCAAAAGTTGGTCAACAGTTTTTAATGTTGATTATAAAAATAAATGTTTCTAACACTATTTACAACCAAAAAGTTTTGTGCATTTTGGCTGTTCATTTAAACGACAACGGCATTTTGGGGGCCTGAATACGCAAACATTTGAAAACGGGTTTCAAAGTGCAAGTTTGTACAAAACGATACCATTATCATCTCTGTGTAAACTAAAAATACGCAAATTTGAAAATGGTGACATCATGCGCATGCATATTACATATTGGCGCATAGTGTTTCTTTACAAAATGACATCGCCAACTACTGGCCTGGCATGCATAATAAGCATTTCCGCAGATCCGTGTGAGGATCGTTTTGACAATGTTGCACCAAATCAGCATATTAGAATGATTTTTGAAGGATATATAGAAAATATAGAAAACAGTTAAGAATATAATAATAATTCACAATATTACTGTTTTTGCTGTATTTTTGATCAGTGCAAATAAATGTAACCTTGGTGAGGATAGGATACTTCTTTCAGAAACATTTAAAAAAATACGGTAATGTATTAACTAACATGAACTAACCATGAGCAATACATTTGTTACTGTATTTACTAATCTTCGTTAATGTTAATTAAAGAAAATACAGTTGTTCATTGTTTGTTCATGTTAGTTCACAGTGCATTAACTAATGTTTTAACAATGCAATGTTGAAATTAACATTAACAAAGATTAATAAATGCTGTATAAGTGCAGTTAATTATTAGTTCATGTTAACTAATGAACCTTATTGTAAAGTGTTACTAAAAAAATCTAAGCTTGTAAATGGTAGTATATGTAATGTATATAAAATGGATTTATTATTTATTCAAATATCTCTGACATTTGCTTTGTATTATATATATTTATTAACATTATATTATAATATTTCATTTCTCTTCACTTTTTTTCCAGAAAATGAATGATTGCTGGAGCTGTCAAGCTTCAAACTATACCACTATACGAGCTGAAATAAAAATGTTCCCTATAAAGCGAAATGTTTTTGTCTGACTTTTATATATATATATATATATATATATATATATATATATATATATGTGTGTGTGTGTGTGTGTGTGTGTGTGTGTGAGATTATTTTTTAAAGACAGATCTATGCCATACACCTGTATAACAGCTCTCCCAATGGTTTTAGAAAATACTTTCTGTGAACATTAGAGATTTTTCTAGAAAATCTGGTTCCCATCACAACAACTGTGAATATTCATCTCATGAATGTCTGGGCTGTGTAAACCGCTTGCTTCCGCATGAACGCTTGTACGTGTGTGTGTGTGTGTGTGTGTGTGAGCAAGACAATATTCACATGATGTATCTTGCAGATTTGCCGTGTCAGCAGCAGCGTTACAGGAATGATCTGCACACACTTCACTCCTGACAGGACTCAAAGTGCTGGAGCCGGGAGAATATTCTGCGCTCTCTCACTGAGAGGAATTCTTAATAATAAATATCACACTAATAATGAATGGACCAGTGGCTGCAGTTGTCTTGAGGGCATAATATCTAATTTCCTCTCTCTGTTTCATATCTCCACTCCTTCATGTCAGTACAGTCTGTCATTAAAGCAGCGCAGGTCTGTATCGCTCTTATTTATTTTTCAAATCAGTGTGTAAATCTGAGCCAGGCCCTTGTTACAGATGAGTTCCAATAAATTATGACAGACCGACTGACAAATCCAGAATTTTAAACAGCCCTCCGTCGTACGTGGGGCGGCTGACACTCAACCTGGCTGGAAAATCCTCAGTTCTCTCTAAATGAATCGTGATGCATCTAATATTCTCTCATCCACTGGAATTACAGACGTGTTGTAAAGCTTTACACTGTCAGAAAAAGGACAGTATCACAGCTTTATTTTTAAAGTTTCTGTTTTGGACAGTTCTGTACAGGGGTCATATATGGTTACATGTTTTACAGAGTCCACACTTCATTATTAAAACTATTATGTTTCAGCTATGTGGATAAAGCAGATCCTAAAATTACTATAATTTATAGAAACAGATATAAAGGGCATAATAATCATGTAAATGTAATATAAATGTACTTGTAATTATAAATGTACAAACATGTTATATGGATTGAGGGTGAGTAAATGACAGAATTTTCATACTTTAAAATTATTCCTTTAAGAATGAAACCTTACTTAACACTAGAAGACTACAACTACCATTGTATGACGTACATGTGTAAAAATGTGGGATGTGACTAACGTGTAAAAAGCACAGTACATGAGAACCAGAGAAAGAACAAGTGGAAAAATCGAATCTCAAGCTTTGTTGATCCTCACAAGCTCAGCTGCCATCTTGCATTGTGCTGTTCCTGATGGTGTGGAGTAAAGTCTTCTCCTGGGCAGATCACTGCACACGTGCGTTTAAGCAAGCCTGATACCTGAGCAAGGAAACAGCCACCATCAACGCGGAACATGTTGCTATCAGAGCCCATAACATCAGTGCTCACCTCTGGCCTGACACGGCCTGACACGCATATGCGCCGCAGCAGGGTCAACGCTCGCCTTGGCAGCATTGAGGCCGAGTTCATCAGACAGCATGCAGGGGAAGGTGCTCCAGCGCGTTACAAACAGAAACAGCAAAGCAGGCACTGAGGAACGTAAAGATGCATGTTGTTAGAGAAGCAGAAGAAATGATGGTAAACAAATGGAAACAGCAGCGCTGGTGTGCACAGAGTGTACAGTTAGCACAAATTTGCCCTGACAGCGCATGTAAACAAAGCAGAGGCCCAGTGAGGCCGAAAGACACTACAGTATACTGATAAAAAAACATACAAATGACAGAGCCTTCACTGGACAGTTTAAAGGGTTAGTTCACCCAAAAATGAAAATAATGTCATTTATTACTCACCCTCGTGCCGTTCCACACCCGTAAGACCTTCGTTACGACACAAAAGATTCATAACGCTCCGAAGCTTCCTGAAGCAGAATTTTGAAATCGGCCATCACTATGTAAGTCGTTGTTTTGTTTTTTGATGCACAAAAAATATTCTTGTCGCTTTATAATATTAATATTGAATATGTTTTTAGTACATTTATGGATCTTGAGAGAGGAAATGTCATTGCTGGCTATGCAGGCCACACTGAGCCATTAGATTTCAACAAAAATATCTTAATTTACGTTCCAAAGATTTTTGGGTGAACTAACCCTTTAAGCCAGGATGGGCGAACTCGGTTCTGGAGGGCCACTGTTCTGCAGAGTTTAGCTCCAACCCAAATCAATCACACCTCAACCAGCTAATCATTGTCTTTATGATTACTAGAAGGCTACCGGTGAGTTTTATCAGGGTTGGAGCTAAACTCTGCAGGACAGTGACCAAAAAATTTGGTCATTTTCTTATTATTTTCTCATTATAATGTTGTTTTAAGCTTATATGACTTTCTTATGAAACTCAAAAAGAACAATTTTGAAGAATGTTCATGCTGCTTTTTTCCATATAAGAAAATTAATGATTACTGGAGCTGTCAAGCTTCAAAATTGACAGAAAATACATCTAAAAATGTATCATAAAAGTACTTTATATGACTTTCATGTTATTTTTAAAACATAAGGATTGTATTGTGCTTGGTGTTTAATTTAAAGGATTACTTCACTTCAGAATTAAAATGTCCTGATTGTTTACTCACCCCCATGTCATCCAAGATGTTTATGTCTTTCTTTCTTCACTTGAAAAGAAATAATGATTTTTGAGGAATACATTCCAGGATTCTAGCTCTGTGATGCGGCATGCATTACATAATCACGTTGGAAAGGTCATGCAGTAGGGCGAAAAACTCCATCTCATTTTCTCCTCCAACTTCAAAATCGCCCGACATCGTTGTTTTAACTTTTTTTTTTTTTTTTTTTTTTTTGTAAAGGACATTTGACTTTGCACGTTCGCTTTGTAGACACTGGATCAGTACTTTCGCCTACTTCATGACTTTCAAATATGATTACGTAATGCTTGGCGCACGCAGAGCTAGTGCAAGACGAGCATTTGTGGTTACATTTTTTTTTTTAGAAAATGACTGATCATTTAGCTAGATAAGACTCTTATTCCTCGTCTGGGATTGTGTAGAGCACTTTGAAGCTGCAGTTTGTACCTTCAACACGTTGTACCCCGGTGAAGTCCACTATATGGGGAAAAATCCTGGAATGTTTTCCTCAAAAACCTTAATTTCTTTTCGACTGAAGAAAGAAAGACATGAACATCTAGGATGAAATGGGGGTGATTAAATTATCAGAAAATTTTAATTCTGAAGTGAACTAATCCTTTAAGACATTAGCTTTAAATTCTCAAAGCATTCACACGCATATCCAAACTTTGTGTATTGCATTTGTTCTCAAGACATGCAAGAATCAATGATGTTTGGTCACTGACATCTAATGTAGCACAGTATGATTTAAACTATTTTCTTTTGCGGTGATGGCAAGAAAGCCATGTATCTAGTTCTATTGTTCTAAATCAGTCAAATAAACAACAAATGTCATATATATTCCTGATTTATTATCCACCATTACGGACATGTGTGTTATAAGAATCTTGCCTTATAAGTTCTGCAATATAACAAAGGAAACCACCTTGGTATAATATAGAGCCAAGGAAACGCTTTAATAAGAAATAACAAATAATCTGGTTGTCTTCAGCGGCGAACGGAAAGCAATTTAACGCATCAGTGGCGGTTGGCTATTAATTTGCGTAGAGATGGAGAGGGGACTCTGGGAGCAGGGATTCGAGGGACAACACGGCTGCTTTATGTATCATTCCGACTGCAAACAAGCAATGTGCACGCACAGTCTTTTTTTTAATTATAGAGCCATTTCTCCACAATGTAAATGCTAGCATGGGAGAGGTATATTATGGTGAATTAATAAAAGGCTCTGAGATAGGGGCCCATATGGCCTGTCCTTGGGGCATAGCATCAATAATGGCTGCCCTCAGGCTGGTTTGCACGCAGCGCCTGAGACTGAATGTGAAATATGTGTATACAGTAATTGGTTACAAAGATTGTGACCCCCCCACTTCCTTCTCAATACTTTTATCTGAGAGAGGAGGTGCTCATACCATCGGACTGCCTTTATTTCCCCCACATCATCAACATTACATCATCAGGCTTATAATTTTGTCAAACAACAGGGACCAGAATTCATTTTTAGCTATTCCATGAACAGAAAGACTTTTTGACACCAATCCTAAACATTGGTATGTTTTCCCAGTTGATGGGGGACCACAATAGAAAAGATCTAATTGTTTGGGACAGTAAATGTTTGATCATTACCAATGAAGTCATTTTTCCCCCCTTTCCACAAATAATCCAATAAAAAAACACAATCCCGTCATGTTTATAAGGTGAACTGATACAAACACATCACTTACGAATGTTGAGAATAAAGAGTCAACAAAAACAGCAGATAAGAAGTAGAAATATTTTCAGATATTCATATAATCAGATATTTCTCTTTCATAGCTCATGAGACCTAATGGAATTCTCACATTTAGTATGAACTTTGTTTTTCAGATGTTTATTCTAAAACAAGCAGAAATTTACACTAAGTACAGCATGTATAGACCAATATAATGAACATGGATAGCATAGCACAGATAATTTGGTCTTAGAATAATTTGATGAAAAATGTACTTTGTAGTTTGATGAGTTTATATTGAGCTCTTGAAAATTGTCATCTTTTGACATATTCATCATCATCTCATTGTTTGTCTTCTTTTAAGCACAAAACATGATTTGTTACATATGAAATATTAACTCTTCCATTAATCAAAATTTTCCATTTGCAGATATTAATCTTGTTTGTAATTCTTCTTTTCCATAGCTTGTGCTCAAATATTCATGTCATGTTAAGGTATATGGCATATGCGATACACATTAGTGTTATCTGTGATCATAACTTTATTGTCAAGGGGAAATCTCACAATGAGGCTCCTTGGGGTCATCGGGTGCACACACTCGATTTTTCTTCCCTTTTCTTTTCTCTTTCTTTTCCTCCCTCTCTCTTTCTCTTTTGGGGAATAATCTGCCCTATAGACATTACGTCTGTGTTTTCCTGCAATTAATTAATGCATCCCCAGCTAGTTAGCGGTAGCACTTGTTCCAGGACGGCAATGGAAGGAGGGCAAAGGGCCACCGCGAGACTCGGCTGCATAGCTGCAGGCCTTCGATTCCCAGCCACTGCGCCTGGACTATTTTTACCAGAATCCTTTTAAGAAGAGAGATTCTGATTTTATGCAAGAGGATTCTCCAGGGTTTCAATTAACTAGAGGTCACGCTGCAGATCCACTGGAAAAAGAGGGAAAAAAAGACAGAGCGTGAGATAAAGAGTGATTCTTTTAATTAATATGGCCTAATTAAACATTTGTAAAATGCATTTGCAGCGAAGCACTTGTTTTAAGATGGCAAGTTTGCTCTAATTGTGTGTTTACCACATTTTAAGCCTCTTAACTTTGGGTTTTCGTCACTGCAAAATGACTTCATATGAGTCAGAGAAAGTTTTAATCAGTGTGGCCTATAGCAGTGGTATTGGACACCAGCACAACACAGAACTGAACATAACTTGGGTTTAATGTGGTCTGGGTCATATAAGAGGACATCCCACAACCTGGCTATGTTGGTATCTACCAGTTTTAGCAAGCTTTAAGCAAGCGACAGATGAATTTGCACAAAAAATTCCATGGATGTTGATTGGATGCTGTTGATGAACCCATTTATGTTGCTAAAATATTAACAATTATGATTCCAATGGACTTAGGCTGCCCGTGTCCTACAACGGTCTGCGCACTGTCCATGTGAATTAATTTTTATCATCAGGAGGTTTAGTATACTTTGAAAGCTGGTCAGACCCGACTGTGCGCGAGACAGAGCGGAACACATAAAATGAAGTACACCCGGGCCATTATTTGCATTTAGCATTATTTTCATTAAAAGCTACAGACCTGTAGTTCTGAAGTCCTCTGAGATATTTTGAAAAAAAAAAAACATTTTTGGGCACTGAATGAGACTTTCCATGAGCATTCGATATTTCAGACAGTATTGCTATGGTATGCATAGAAAACAGAGCGAGTCTATTTGGTAAAATCATACGTAAAGCACAGGCCACTGAGCATGACAGCCAATAGAGCTGGGCCATATGTCAGCCATAGAAGGGGCTGCTGGGAAATTCAAAAGCGATTAAGGAATGTTTGGTCAAAATGGCATGCCATGATGTGTGGCTTTGTTTCATGTCCAGTGAACATTATCCCACGAGCTCTCATTGCAGTGCTACCCACAGGGCACATCTAATGCAGCACCCAACGTAAGGACATTTTCATGCCGTTTTGTGAGTGGTGTGTGTGATAGGAAAATGTGTTGCATTTTTCACAGTTAGCTCCCATTTGTGTTCACATCTGTTTATGTGGTCCAACAGAGCAATGATCTGTGGGTAAAGAGGAATTGGTTGCATTACAGTTGTCTTTTATTGTTATCCTTCTAATCAAGTGTTTTGGATTTATGATCCTAAAGCCACTCATGTATAAATCATGCAAACATGGCAACACTTAAGGAGATTTAAAGTATGAAATAACATACAATGTAAAAACTAGATAAAAAAAAAAAACTGTATGTAAGTTTTTGACTGTATTAAAGCATAAAAATACCATAATATGTTTGCAGATATTTCGGAAACATGCTGAGTTCATATACTCATTTCTCTGAAAACCAATGCTACAGCCAGTTATTTTGCTTTGAAATGTGCGTTCTTTGTCGGATTGTCTGTTTTTGTTTTGGTCTGTGCAAGACCGCACATTGCCAATTTACCCAATAGTATTTGCCATCCTGTGTTGCCAGTTGGCGAAAAACACATGCCGCAAATTGCAGCCATGGAAGCCAGCGAACAAACTGGGTCAGAGATCTCAGATTCTACCCGACCTAAAAAGCCTCAACATCCATCTAAAAATCTCTATGAATGGGAGCATATTAAAACTCGATATCAACTCATCATAAATCAATAAATCAACTCATCAACTGACAGTGTGTAAGTCTCCTAGCCTTCCAATGTCAGTTGATCTCGCTCCTGTTGCGTGTCCTCAAACTGGCAACCCGTGTGAGCATTGAGTCTGAGGAGGAGGGGACAGGGCAAACAATATTTTGAATTTGGACTGCAGTACCCATTTCAACCACTAGCTGTCATTCTTACATACCGCACCTTTAAAGGGGCAATAAGCAGAATTCAGAAACCCTTGTTATTAGCGACACATATTAGCGGTGACCATTAAGTGAACTGCAGCAGCAACTTATTGCTCATGCGTGTACATATGTGATTCAGTGCCCTGATTATAATCATGGTAAAGTTCTTTTTTGTTATTCGCTTAGAAGTAAAAAGAAGTTGGAAATACCTTTGCAGCAATATATTGTTAACAAACGTCCAGATGCCGTCCACGTTGCTGAGCAGTGTTGCCAAGTCATCGGTTTCCCCGCGGAATTGGGCTAATTTTACACTGTTGCCGCACATGTTTTTCATGTCTGCGGGTTGAAGCGACCCCAAATAACATAATATATAGCCCCTGAAATGCAAATTTTTAACAGGTGACCCCTGCTGAAAATGTGGATTTTACCCCCTGGAACAGAGGCTTGAAATCTTTTTAAAACCTTGCAGCTTGAAGCAGCTTTTTGTTTAAAGTAACTTATAAACTCAAAGTTTGTAGGTTTAAGGCAATGTTCTGAGCATTTGCTGTTCTGGGTGGTTGCTATGTGGTTACTACGGTATTCTGGGTAGTTGCAAGGATATTGCAAGATGGTTACTCAGTTCTCGGTAGTTGTTAGGGTGTTGCTATAGGTATGCTAGAGTTTTCCGGTTGGTTGCTTGGATATTGCTAAATGGCTGGTATGCAGTTACTATGATGTTCTAGGTAATTGCTAATATGTTGCTAGGAGGTTGTTCAGGGCATTTGCTATGTGGTTACTATGGTATTCTGGGAAGTTGCAAGGATATTACAAGATGGTAACTTAGTTCTCGGTAGTTGTTAGGGTGTTGCTATGGGTATGCTTGGGTTTTCTGGTTGGTTGCTATTGCTAGGTGACTGGTATGCAGTTACTATGATGTTCTGGGTAATTGCTAATATGTTGCTTTGGTGTTCAGGGCATTTGCTAGGGTGTGTCTGTGCAGCTTCTATGGTATTCTGGGTGGTTGCTAAGTAGTTGCTAGGGTGTTGCTGTGCAGTGGGTGGTTGCTAATAAGTTGCTATGCAGTTTGATAGGGTGTTTTGGATAATAGATAGGGGACTTAAAAGCAGAACAAAATAATAATAATCATAATGGTAACACTTTAGTATAGGGAACATGTATTCACTATTAACTACGACTTTTCCCTCAACTCCTAATTTACTGCTTATTAATAGTTAGTAAAGTAGTTGTTAAGTTTAGGTATTGGGTAGGATTAAGAATTTAGAATAAGGTCATGTAGAATAAGGCATTAATATGTGCTTAATAATTACTAATAAACAGCCAATGTTCTAGTAATATGCATGCTATTAAGCAACAAGTTAAAAGACCCTAAAATAAAGTGTTACCATAATAATAATATTAACAATAATAATAAGTTTAATTCAACAGTAAGCCAATGCAATGAATTAACCTAATAAAATATTGACCAAATAAAATGAATTAAAAAATCAATTACAATCATTTCTATTACACAGGATGGCTCCACCCACAGTGAAATCTCATTGATGCTCAGTCCTGCTCTGCACAATTGCATATTAAACACCAAATTTGTTCTGATTGGCTGTGATTGCAAAATTTTCACATTGGGTGAGGATGATGCTGGAAGTTTATACCGCGTTCCATTTACCTCGAAGAGAGATGTTAGCTGAAAATGACATCACATCCGAGGTGACCGCGTTCCAGTAAACAAGTCAGAGAACTAAGATGGACACGTCTAGATAAACCTTTGTTGCACTTGCTCTTTACAAACATATAAAAAGCAATATTTTGCACAGATAATGCAGAAGTGTCATGTCCACAAATAGAGGTTGAATAGTGTGAACTACTGAGTTTATTGAGACTAACAAACAAAAGTGCTAATAAGCAATATTTTACTACTGTTTTACTACAGTGCTGAGCAGCCATATTGGATTCTGAAGTCGGGGTTGTTGCACTCACCCCAAGTTGCCCAGAATGCACCACTACAATAGAACATGGAATAGAACAGTGTTAAAAAAAAAAAAAAAAAAAATACACACAATTCAAAAAAAAAGTTTTCATCTCTAAACAAACATTTGCAGAGATGTGTCTAAAAACTTTGTATGGATGTGGGACTGTATATCTGAGCTCTGTTTGACAAACCGAACACATACAGTTTATGCTTTGTGTGTGTGTGTGTGTGTGTAAAGAGGTTTGTGTGGACTGAGTGCTGGGATTTCTTTACCTTTTATTACAGCTTTGCCTCCATCACTCTTTGACTGAGAGAGATAGCAGAGAGGGGAGATGGGAGGGGGCCCATTTTGGATGACCTTGACTGCAACATGCGACAGTGTGAGATGCACTCTCTCTCTCTCTCTCTCTCTCTCTCTCTCACACACACACACACACACACACACACATACAAACACACACACACACATACACACATAATTTTGATAATCTTTTATTCTAGATTCTCAGTTGGCTGGTGGTCAAGACTCAAAAATGGGTTTCAGATCTGATAGAGAGCAGCAGAAAAACAATGCTAAATGCAAACAATAACAAAATAAATAGGCTTATCAACTTTTAGAAGGAAAGAAAAAATGTTTCCCTTTTGTTGTTGACATTAAATGTACATCCATTCACATTCAATATTTTGCCATAAATAAATCATTTACTTGGTAGAAATGAGTCAAATATGCCAACATAGATGGTTTGTGTGACCTCCTCTTCAAAAACCATGCATAAATCTATACAAGGTAATAGAAAAATATAACCCAGATCACAATAATTACAGCTTCACTTGCACGTTAATGTTTAAAAACATGTTAACCACAAAGAATTTGTATGGAGAATTATTGACTTAATAATATTTATCCTAATTAATAATACATTTAAACATTTGATTTCAAACACATTTTGATTAATTTTTGGTACTGTGTTGAGTCGCCACTTCATGTCTGATGTGAATCCTGCAGCAAAACCAGTTGAGAACCACTGATATGTGTGTGTGTGAGGTTGTCATCTCAGAGTCGCGTGTGCCCTAAGCAGTGAGTGTGTGTTGTGGTGAGGCAGTGCTCACTAATTAGATGATCGCTATCCTCAGTGCCATAATCATGTGCATCTGGGTCCAGCAATTACTTAATATGATATATTAACATATTCCTAGCAGGCGCGTCAGAGGAGGCCGCTCGTAGGAGACAAATTATCCAAATTAATTTCTAATTTAAAATCCTCTGCCTTTTATTATAAGCTGTGGGCGCCCCTCCACATAAAAAATGAAAGAAGAGAGAGAGTGAAGGATATTAGGGGAGGTTTTAATGATCTGGGCTGGTCTCTGCCCACAAACCAAATGAATAAACAGGAGGAAGAACAAGAGGAAGATAAAGACACTGAACTGCACATGGATGGATGGATGAGAGGTTTGGAGCTGTTCACTCGTGTGTGGAAAAAAAAAAAAAAAGAATGATGGGGAATGAATTATATGTTCAGAAACAGGCAGGCACATATTCACCAATTAGGCCTGAGAAAAGTGTATGGAATATTATGAGTGTTTTGCTTAATTTTTGCCAAAGGTTAAAAAACCCAACGACTGTGCTATAGGTCAATCTGAGAGGAAGTTTCAGTTCAAAAATTACTTTCTCAAGAGCCAAAGGGGATCAGACTGCTTCAGACTATAATAGAGGGAATAAGTTAAGGATGTGGTTTTCTAAGAGAAGACAGAATCCTTAAAACAGATTCATTCTGGCTGGACAAAGCTGTGTGTGAAAGTTTGAAAAAAGGTTAAAAATTCCATGGAGGTTGTTTGGTTGGTAGGTAGGTAGGTAGGTAGGTAGATTGCACAACTATTACAAAAGGTGAGAACATTGACTGATGCTCAAGAAGTGTATGGCAAGTAAACGCTTTCGGTTCAGTTTTGTGAAGCGCTCCAGAAAGAAGTTCACAGAGACAAAGACGGCAGAAAGCGCACCCTGTTTGTTTTCATTATTGTACAAAAGCACAAAGATTTGTTGTTATTGTGAGTGTACACAAATAAAAGTAGACATTTTACAGTTTCGAATGATGTAACTCTTATCTGCATGACCAAAAATGACAGAGTATTTTAATTTATTTCTGCTGTTACGAGCCAGCATATTCATTGACCCCAGATGGTTAAGAGCTGGGGGGTGTAAACTTTTGAAATGGATGAAGATGCTAATTTTTATTTTTTGTACAAGTAACTGAACCATTTATGTAGCTTTTTTGAGCATTGGTTATTTATTTATTTAACTTCTGACTACAGTGGGGTTTCATTGCTTGATACTTGGAAGATGCAATAAAGGAAACAATTACCATTAATTGGAGCCATTACCATTTTCAGGTGTTCCACTGTCAACAAAGAAGCTTTCTAGCAAGGATAAACAATGCTGTACAATGGTAGCATTTGTTCTGCAGATGTAAGTAATGGCAAACATTTTCAAAACAGGATTTAATATCATGTAATGTTACTGACTCATTGATGCATGTTTAGTCTAAATGCTTAACCTCAATGTGTATATCTTCCTGGATATCACATGTGCTGTGACATTGTACATCTGGATCTTGGTCAAATTTGAGTTGAAGTCTAACTGCGGTGCACTATTTCACTATATTGTGCTTGCTCTATTGCAAGTAGCTGAATGGAATGCAACATTAGACCCTTGCAAATTGACTATTTTCTTTAATTTTCCTTCATTCCTCAACTTGCTGCTTTCATTGCAAGAAAAATGTGTGAATGCAGCTCTCATTTATATCACACACATGATTCAATTTGAGGCCATTTTTGTATTATACTTGAAGATTATTGGCCACCTACAACACTTAACTAAACATGCACATTCATGTGCTTAAACTCTACAGAACTAAACCCAATATAGCAAATATCCAACAAAAAGAATGGTATGAGAGTTATCTCCCTGGTGATCGCAGGAGTTCAGGAATGTGTAGAATTTGTGTATGCACACTGTGTGTGTGTGTATATATAATGTGAATGTAGAGCAGTAATTAACAGTAAATGGTGTTGTGTAGATGAGACCTGCTTGTTAGCATGGTTAGCTGGAGGTACAGAGTCATAATGAGATGTAATGAAAAGCATAACTGCCATGGCAATGAAACATACATAATGTGTTTAATGAGAATGTGGTCAACATGCCCAGTCCACCATAGCAGAGAACTGCCTAAAACAAGTTACAACATTCAGCAGCTAATATGAATAAATAAATGTGCAACTGAGCTCCGGAAAGACATTTAATCTTTTGTTAATTCTGAGACACTGTGCAAAAGTTGGACAGTTATGTATGTATATAGAGAGCATTCATGTATAGACATCCATGATATACAATCGGCTGCTGCTCTGCTGTTTCACGTATTCAGCGTCATATTGGAATCGGGGTCATTGAGAGTGTGACGATAATCATCTTCAATTATCTCAGACAGAACAGAATGATGAAAGGATGGATAGAGCAGATAGAAATGAGTAGATCTACTGTAGGGGATACAGATAGATGGATGGATGGATGGATGGATGGATGGATAGATAGATAGATAGACAGACAGATAGATAGATAGATAGATAGATAGATAGATAGACAGATAGATCGATCGATCGATCGAATCAGACCGATTCAGCAAATTAGAATGATTTCTGAAGAATCAGCCAGATTGATTGATTTATTGACTGATTGATCCTTCAGAAATCATTCTAATATGCTGATTTGGTCTGATTTTTTAAAGTTGACATAAATTGTAAACTTGTCCCTCAAATCTGATTGGTTGATTGGAATGTTGTTCCAGACGTTGATCCAGGAACTCAAGAGGGTGCAGGCTGATAGGTCCTTTACATGCAATATGCAAGCAATCACATCATTACCACGTGGCACAAGGTGGTTAGCCTCTGCTGATTCTGCAGCCAATTAGACTGCTTGCTCAACATTTGAATAGTCTGGTTCATTGTTTGCTGAAAACTAGTCCTATCAGAATGAAACCCTGAAACCCTCCACCTCCTCCAGCTCGACATGTCTAGATCTGCTAGGGGATTTATATATGTCTGTTTATGCAGCAGCATAACTTACATGCTTACAGCAGCGTGTATCTATTGGCAGCAGCAAGTCTATACTTGCTGATCTAGTTCTCCAAGACCAAATACAATAACATTGCCATATTCAATAACATCTTAAAACTATTTTGAGAGTTGTCATGATTGAAGTATATATACTCAAATTTGAAATGCAGTTGATATTTGTTCTGGTTCATTCTTTCTAATAGACATGAAATGTCAAGTCAAGTGTTTTGCATTGTGGGATACAGTATACCATACTCTGTGACATACTGCACATTTCGCTAAAGGTAATAGGTCATCTGGATATTCGATGTTCAGATAATTCACATATTGTGGTGATTATACATAGCCACTGTCTGTAGAGTTAATAGAGGTATAATAGCTTTATGAGGTAAGCCAAGAGAGCACGATTTTAAACTGCATATGGTAGAAAAGAGAGGATTCCAAATATATATGGATCCAGTGATAAAAAATAAACTGCATTTGAGATTTGAGCTAGCCAGTGGCTCTCACCCCATGACACACCAGTGATATGGTATTCATCAGACTCTGAGCTCATATCTCACCAAAGGAAAAGAGAGACGCAGAGAGAGAGACAGGGGCCCTGAGGGCAGAGAGCTCAGAGAGATAGACGGCATGCGTGTGACTGTCAGGCACAGTCACACAGGTATATTGTGATATGATTTAATGTGATAATAACCTCCACTTTGCCAGACAGATGATGTTTCCTCACGCTGGCCGAGACTTAATGAATGATACATTAGTAAACACTGCCGAAAACGTTATTAGAGCGGAAGTCGGCGTGGCTCTATACAGGAGGGGTGAGCCGCTGAAAAGATGAGTACGCAAATGTATCTTCCGTGGCCCTCATCTGTTTTGTCGGCCTCCTCCACTGAGCAGCGTTGAATAAAAGATGAAAGCGAGAGAGAAAGAGAGACAGAGAGAGAAATTTGCACATCGTATTTAAAGTGGCTTTACACGGCTCAGGAGAAAACTGCAGGAATCACACACGAGAGTCACACACAAATGCTAAGCAAATGCAAGACTGCTGCTTCTTACTAAACAAAATTAACTTCAAGTCAACATGAAACCAGAAGTGACCCTGTTTACTTTCTTAATGTGTGTTGCTGCTCTTATGGGTAATTCAATGGTGCACATTATTCCAAAGAACATTATTCCAAAAATTATCCATTATCCATAAATATACTCTTTTTTGAGTAGTCTTCTTAACGGTTGTACTTGCTCCATAAAATGATGCCTTTCTAAAATATTGCTGGTTAAAAAAAATACTTGCTTACAAATAACCACTTTTTATCATTCAGTCAAATCCTGGTGGATAAAACTTGTATTACAGAAATAAAATGGATTGTGAATACTTTTTTTTTTAATGCTGGCTTCATGTAATTTTACAACAGAAATAATTTTCAACTAACCCTCAGGAAAATAATAAATACATTTTACAGCAATTCACATACAGTGAAAGGAAAGCAACTTGTTTTTGTTTTTGTTGTTGTTTTGTTTTTTTTAACACTTTCAGAAGATGAGATTTCTGTTGATGCACTTTAATTTGTTCCTTCAAGTCAGGGTACACTCTTAGAAGAAAAGGTTCTATATAGCCTACTGTAGAACCATAAAGGGATCTTTCATGCACTTCATATTTGGAAGTTGGAAGTTTTGGGTTAGTTCACCCAAACATGAAAATAATGTCATTTATTACTCACCCTCATGTCGTTCCACACCCGTAAGACCTTTGTTCATCTTCGGAACACAAATTAAGATATTTTGTTTAAATCCAATGGCTCAGTGAGGCCTCTATAGACAGCAATGCCATTGTAACTCTCAAGATCCATAAAGGTACTAAAAACATATTTAAAACAGTTCATTTCAGTGGTTTTACCTTAATATTATAAAGCGATGAGAATACTTTTTGTGCGCCAAAAAAAAAAAAAAAAAACACTTCTTCGGAGCTTTACGAATCGGATCAGTGATTCGGAGCGCCAAAGTCATGTGATTTCAGCAGTTTAGCCGTTTGATAAAAGATGAACTGTTTTAAATGTGTTTTTAGTACCTTTAATGACCCTGAGAGTTACAATGGCATTGCTGTCTATAGAGGCCTCTCTGAGCCATCGGATTTAATCAAAATATCTTAATTTTTGTTCCGAAGATGAAGAGGGTGAGTAATAAATGACATTATTTTCATTTCTGGGTGAACTAACCCTTTAAATCAAAAGAACCATTCTTTCTTTGTAGCCAGGAAAAAGGTTCTATATAGAACCCTAATGAACCATTTTTTTGTAGTAGGACCTGATTTTGTCCATTGGGAATTGATTGGATTGTTGTGGTTTGCTATTGTTGTAATATCATGTGAGTGACAGGTTGTCTCTTGCACCAGTAAACATGTCATCAGAGAAGAGATGTCGCTGCAAATTAATTTGATTAAAGTTTACGAGGGCACATGAACTAAAAAAATAATGATGTGCATGGATAAATCATTTATAATACTATTTATATTGTACTGCAACATTCCATGAAAATAAGAATTGTCAATTTTGAATTCATGGTGAATTTAAAACAACTGGTTTTTACCCCCTTTAACCCCCTTTAACCCCCTTTTTAACCCACCCCCCACCTCCCTTTTTTTCAGACTGTGGAACGACTTGAAATTTTACTCACCACAGAACTTATGTTCTGTTTAAACCTAAGTACAGTATTCCTTTCAAAGTTGGTATGTCTCAGCAAAGTACAGAAGCTCAACATTTTGGACAACAACCTCTCAATTTTTCATCAAGTAAGCAAGAAAACCTTTTAAATTAGTTTGTGTGAAGTCTCTGTGTTATGTTTATGGGAAGTTGCACACAAATTGCATCATGAACAGCCACAAAGTCAGCAAGCTGAGAGTATCAGGTCAGCTGTAGTGAAAGCTATTACATCCCAACCAGGACAAAATGAGGTGAGCGAGGATGCGCTAACCTTCATCTAAGAGAAGAAAGAGGCAGAGCGTTTTGAGCAGATAAGGAGCAAAAGGCCACATGATAGCTTCTATATTAAGTTGGGACAACGAGTACAACAAGGGCAAAGAGGAGATCCAGAAACAGAACAGCAAAAAATAATGGCACCGTGAATCTCTGAATGCATTAAATGCACATTAAACATACAGTTGCAAAATACTACAGTGCCACACAGAAACATTCATCATGTATTTCTGACCCTGCACATCCTAACATTTGTATATATGCTGACATCATCAGAGGGTGTGGCATGATTGGCTCACATGGAGCTTCTGTTTATGCTTTAGTGGACAAGCTCCTCCCCTTAAAGCTGCTGTAAGCCATGCTTTTTATGTTTCTACTACCTGACAGATGTCACTGAAATAGGTTTGTTGAGAAGAATTTCATTCGGTTATCAGGTAGTAGCTATAAATCAGTTCAACTAAAGAGGACTAAAATATATGAAAGTCTCTAACAAAACTAAATTGTACCTCCAACAGCTTTTCTTTTATGAACAGCTGGAATTGGAATTTATCTCAATAGGTTTCTGGAAGTAAAATGCCACTCAAAATCTCGATAGCAAAACAGATTTTACACAATGTATTTGTATCCCAATTTGGGTTTACTGTAGTTTTTCAAGCTACAAGCTAATCCCTATGAAAAATAAGAATACACATTATCATATTTTTAAAAAGAGTATAAACTTTAAAAGAATATACTTAAGTGTGAACTGAATGTAAAGTTTTCAGACACTTTTCAGACACAATTGAAAATGTATTATAGTTTAAATAAGCTGAACCCCTGTAAGACTTCAGTACATCTTGATTTCTACAGTAATTTCATAATTACTTTTATTGTCTTTGAATTATGCTTAATGTGTACTGTTGAATGGCAAGCATTTATGGTAAACTAAAATATTTATTTAACGAAATTTCGGTAACACTTTATTTTAGGGTCTTTTAACTAGTTGCTTATTAGCATGCATATTACTAGAATATTGGCTATTTAATAGTACTTATTAAACACATATTAATGCCTTATTCTGCATGACCTTATTCTAGATTCTTAATCCTACCTAAACTTAACAACTAACTTACTAACTATTAATAAACAGTAAATTAGGAGTTTATTAAGGAAAAAGTTGTAGTTAATAGTTTATGTGTTCCCTATACTAAAGTGTTACCGAAATTTCTATTGAAACTTGTATGTTATGTATTTAAATTTATTTGTAATAACACATTTGTACACATTTGTAATGATGAAGTTGAAATTTAGTACATTTAAAATATATTAACTTGTAATATTGAATAACACACTACAGATAATATTTTAATCAAGTACTTTACATGTGCTTTTGTATGTTATTTAACACATCAGTATAAGCATAAAGCACAACAAAAGATGACTAAAACATAATGTTTCCTTTCAGTCGGTCACGTTCAACGTCACGTCGGAACTGAACCGACAAAATGGGATCTCGCTCGAGACACCAATCTGCTTCGAGTGTAAACTAAAAAAGCCAATGCACATTGGCATGCAGGTTTTGCATATTGTGTTCCGCCCTGCTGCATGGGTATAAATATGGAAGCAGATGCCACGCATATTCAGCTTTTCGCTTAGGAGTCGAGCGGTTCTATTGTTCCAGCTATGTAATCTGTATTGAGTATTCTAAAACAAGCCTTCTTTTTCGAAAGCAGCCTCTTTGTCGGTTTTGGTGTGACAGCGCTCGCAGCTGAGGTCACGATATATTTATATTTATAGCTTGGTTCATCTGGGGATGAATGATTCGGCTGCGTTTCCTCCTTTGGGGACCATAACTATGCCCGAACCCGACCTGACAGCAATGCTTTCTCGCCCTGGCGAGAGTGTCGGGCTCGAGTGGAGACCTCCTCTTGTTCCGAACCCTCGAGGCTGGACGATTGGTTTCTTGAGGCTGTCCCCCCCAAAAAAACATGTTTTGCCCCGGCTACCCGCTGCTGCTTCCACCCAGTCGCCGGCTGCAGTGCCTCCGTCTGTTCGTTGCCCCCCCCCCCCCCCCCCACGGCAGCCTCCACCCCTGCTCAGCCTCAGCAGCAGCCTTCATTGAGGCAACAGTGGGGGTACTTCATTGCACCCAAGAAAGGCGGTGGGTTATGGCCAATCTTGGACCTGTGAGTTTTGAATCAGGCCTTTCACAAGCTCTCTGAGATTGTTTTGCAGCGATCGACCTAAAGGATGCATACATCTCGATTCTCCCTCAACACAGACCTTTTCCTGCACTTGGAGTTCGAGGGTCGAGCAAATCAGTAATTTCCATGACCACGTACTGTCACCAAACCTTTGGCACGTGGTCAGACCCTTCATTTCTACGGATAGGAGTTCCCCTAGAACAAGTGTCCAGGCATGCTGTGGTTCACACAGATGACTCTGCCACCGCCTGGGGGACCACGTACAATGGGCATGCAGGTCCCCAACTGCTTTGGCATATCAATTGCCTCAAGTTGCTAGCAGTACATCTTGCGCTGGGCTGCCTCAAAGTGCCGATACAAGGCAAGCATGTGCTGGTCCGTATGGACAACACTGTGACTGTTATGTACATCAACCTTTAGGGTGGTCTACGCTCCCGCCCCATGTCGCAACTCGCCCGCCATCTCCTCCTTTGGAGTCAGAAGCATCTGAGGTCGCTCCGTGCCATTCACAGGCCCAACAACATGTTGGACACCCAACACGTTATCTAGATTCTGTAGCCTTTGTGTAGAGCCAGTATCCTCCTGAGTACTCGCCCCGAGTAGCCAGGACCACAAGGGACCTGCTTAGTGTTGGCTTGCTGCGCCATTCCCCTCCTATGGACTGGATACGTGGATACTGGATACTGGATGGCCGCTTGGCGAACCCTGTTGAGTTCCTCCGTCACCCTCGGTAGTCAGACATTGCGGAGGATCTGATGCCAGGCCTAACACTCATATGCATTGGAACCTGTGCTAGGCTGGTGTCCATATGTATGCCTGCGGTTGATCCTATATGTGTATTTTTTCCACGGTACAGCTTCCCTGTTGGCAAGCCCCGTGTCTTTCCCTTGGCAGAGCCTGCTAGTGGGCCGGAGCCACCCCAGAGACATTCCATATGTTGCACTGCCCTATTTTGGCCAGTCCATATGTGTAACTTCCACATGATACCTCCCTATGGGCAAGGATGTGGCTTCCACAGCGTTCTTTTTCCATAGAAAGGGCACGCTTTTTCAATGTTATCCAATAATCTCACTGCTTGGGTCATGTGGAACAGTGGTGATCGACCTTCTCTGCTCAAGCCCTGTCCATCTTTCGCCCCAATAGGTGCGGGGGTAAATAGGGGGCTTATGCAGGGTGCTGGAAGGTCCAGCAACAGTGGCCTTTTATTAGGGATCCCAATTCGTCGATTCAGTCCCGTCGCCACAGTGCTGTGTTACCACTGAGTGGCCGGGTCACCGGCTCGGTTCCTCAGCGAAAACCTGAATATGCATGGCATCCGCTTCCGTGTTTATACCCACGCTGCGGGGCGGAACTCGAGATACAAAACCCACAAGCAAATATGCCTTGGCTCATTTAGTTTACAATCGAAGCAGATTGGTCTCTCAAGCGAGATCCCAATTCATCGGTTCAGTGACGTGACGTGAGGTCTTCATTCCCTCCTTCAGGGAACAAGGGTTACATATGTAACCGAGACAATTTAAAAAATAACTTGTCATTTGTACTTAAGTGTGTAGTAGTCATGAAAGTGCACTCTTTAATTACACTTAAGTGGCCTTTTATTCTTCAGTAATATATTATCTGCAAGTTTTTTTTTTTTTTTTTTTTTTTTTTTTTTTAAATACACTTTGATTTGTACACTAAAAGTGCCCAATCAATACAATTAAACACTCCTTTTTCTTTTTTTTGACTCATAATATATATTAATTGTATAGTAGTATTCAGTTATAATTTTGGTTCATTGAAAACTGTTGGATTGAACTAATTTACTAATTAAAATATGTTGTAAAACCATTCTCACCACAACAAGACTGACAAACAACGATTTGTCCGATTGCTACTTACTGGAGAAAGTAGTATGTTACAGAGTAAAATGTACTATTTTAAAAACAACTACATTTAGTTAGTTACTTCTCAACACACAAATTACACAGTCTTTCACAGTGTTATTATTCCATTCCTTTAAATCCATCTTTTCTGACCACTATCATTCAGGTTGGAATAAAGAGCAAACCATCTAATTTTTCCAGATAGATGTAGCATTTTGCCTGGGATCAAAGGGACATTATGTCCTTAATAGCGAGTGCATTCCATTTGCTATTTGATGTGTATGGGTGCGGCGCAGGCCTGTCATTCTGCGGCAGAATGAGCCCAGGCTAAAGAGATAATATTTCAATAACATAGTGGCCTGATCATAAAGTAACTCAATGGAAATGTGTAAGAGCCTCGGGCTACTCAGCAGGACAGTCAGCAGTCAAATCATTTCACTTCCCTGTCTCTCTCTCTCCCCATCCTTCTATCTGTCTACCCATTTCTCTCTTTTTCACTTTTTCTCTATAACCCCCCATTCTCTTGCTCTTATTTCTGCAATTTCTGTGCACACACACATATATTCACATGTATTGCATGAAAATAGTGCCCATGCGTACTCATGAAAAAAAATGTAGAGGAAAAGAAAACTGCCCTACATACTGAAAATGAGCCCTACTTATTCATACTTTTGACCAAGATAAAAGTGCATTGTCTGAGAGCACAATTAGGCCAGATACATACTTGCAGACTCAAATGCTTAGCCAATGCAAGCATGTGTTGTACATATTTAACGTTCTTATTCCATTCAAGTAGCTAAGCACTGTAGTTGTGTTCCTGTTGCCCACATAGAAAATAGCTGCCTGATGGCATGGCAAGATAGCTGTCGACTTCCCTTTAAGGGACTTCAACTAACTTGCTGATTAAAATTCTCTTTAATCTGTAGCTCACACAATTATTTGCAGCAATGGAAGAGTAGAGGCAGGAAAGCAGTCAAGTTTATTAACAATACTTGACAAAAACAAACAAACAAAAAAACAAAAAAACATGCAGGAGCAAAGGAGTATATCAAAAACGCAGGAGAATAACAACAAGCTACACATAGACGAGAACGGACAAAGAATGACTAAAACTAATGGGTATAAATACAAAAACCAAACAGCTAAACAAGGAGCAAGTGAATCAAATCAATTAAACAATGAGTCACATAGACAAATTAAAGGAATCATGGAAACAAAAAAACAAAAACAAAAAAACAAAACAAAAGAAAACACAGGAAACAAAGGTCTACGAACTGAAAGTCCATAACAACGAAACAGGAACCAAACGGAGTAGCTCTGTCATCTAATAACAGACATCCAATAATCAGATGCTTTAACTTCAAATTTGTTGGTGAGTAAAACTAATTCTAAATATACTCCAATAACAAAGATGAATGAATTTATTCTAGGTCTTTTATTCATTGTGAGTATTCTTCCCTTTTTGTGGTCACTATATGGGCAATATATTGTGATGATTTTGACACAGCATTTCTGTGAATCAATTCAAATAGTTCATATTAGTGAAACAATTCAAAACAAATGCATATCTACTGTGTATTTTTTCATGTATTAAAATGTTTATAATATGAATATTGTTGTTTATTCTATTATAATATTATACTATTATATGCATATTATTTTAATAATGATTAAAGTCCCCCTGTAGTCAATACTTTTATCCCTTAAAACTCATTTTGATTACCAAAATTATATATTTAAATGTTTTTTTTTCCTGTGGAAAAAAAATCTTAATGCCTTAAAATAGCTTGAAATTAATCACCCTTAATATACACAGATCTATAAATATGATAATTAGCCCCGCCTCCACTCACTCGCACGAGCTCAGGCGAGAGCCACTCGGTCAACTTACTGAGGTAAACGCTGCACAGTGGTATCGCTTTTTACAAATGTTGGACACATAACGGTAATTAATATGATTAAAAAGAAAAAAAAAATTGAGGCAAAGAAACAGAGCCCCAAGAAAAAGAAGAGAAAGAGCAACAGTTACAATCTTTTTATCCCTTCCTTGACCATGTGACTGAAACCCAAAATGTGAGACATTCAAACTGATGTCACAGACAGAAGGGCAGGAGACAACAAGTTTGCAGAAAAGGTGATGTTTATTAACAAATGGTAGTGACACACAAATGAGCAGGTAAGTGAAGGTAATACTGGTACTTTGTAGTGGTAAATATGTCCTTTATGTTGCAGGTTGACGGATACGTGGATGGCTGGGAGCAGAGTGGAGACGTAGACTCACGGAGACAGTAGATGAACTCACACACAGAAGCACAGGAACAGAGACTGGGGTAGAACGCTGGAGTAGAGAGGTAAGTAGCAACAATAGCTTGGAGCATAACATGCAAAGTCCTAGGTATCAACGAGACCGGACGGTGAACTGAGGTAAGTGCTGTGCTTAAGTATCTGTGGGTTATTGCGTGATGGTGATCAGGTGTGTGTGGTTAGAACTCTGGTGAGGGAGTGCGTTGTGATTGGTTGATGGATGAACCTGGCGGAACTGTGACAGTACCCCGATGTCGTGGTGGTCGTACTCTTCCACGGGGAGCAGGTCGGTCTGGATGAGCAGCGAGGAAAGTGTCGAGCGGAGAAGGATCAAGGATGTCATTTCTGGGGACCCATGAGCGCTCCTCGGGACCGTAGTCCACCAGATATTCCAGCTGACCACCATGGCGCCGGGAGTCCAAGATTTCATTGACCTGGTATGCAGCTCCGTCATCTAGGATTAGAGGAAGTGGGGGTTCCTCGCCAGGCTCTGTGGGGACAGAAACAGAAACTCCTACCCCGGTATGTGAAGCGTCAACCTCCACGATGAAAGGCTTCTCGGGGTCTGGATGGATGAGGAGCGGTGCGCTGGTAAAGGCTTCTCGCAAGGTGTTGAATGCTTCATTGGCCGCTGGTGTCCAGGACAGAGACTTGGGCTTGTTGCGGTGGAGATTGGTAAGTGGATGAGCGATGGAGCTATAGTTCTGGATGAATCTTCTTTAGAAGTTGGAAAATCCTAGAAACCTCTGGAGCTCTTTGATGGTGAATGGAATGGGCCAGTTCTTGATGGCTTCCACCTTCCCCTCGTCCATCTGGATGCCACTGCTACTGATGTTGTAACCAAGGAATTGCACAGAGGGTTGGTGGAATGAACATTTTTCAGCTTTGAGGAATAACTGGAATTCTCTCAGGCATTGGAGGACCTCCGCAACATGGTGGCGATGTTCGGCCATGCTCTGGGAATAAATTAGGATATCAACGATGTAGACCAAGACTGACTTGTGGAGGAATTCTTGGAGCACCTCATGGATGAAGTCCTGGAATATGGAGGGGGCATTGACCAGGCCATACGGCATAACAAGATACTCGTAGTGTCCAGCAGGGGTCACAAAGGCCATCTTCCATTCGTCCCCCTCACGTATCCAGATGAGGTTATATGCGCTACGGAGGTCCAGCTTGGTGAATACAGTGGCACCGTGGAGATGTTCCAGGGCTGCTGGGACGAGGGGAAGAGGATATCTGAACTTGATGGTAATCTTATTCAGAGCCCGGTAGTCAATTCAAGGCCGCAAGCCTCCATCCTTCTTGGCCACAAAGAAGAACCTCGAAGCAACAGGGGAAGTGGATGGGTGAATGTAACAATGGTTTAAAGCCTCCTTGATGTACTCCTCCATGGCCTTCTGCTCAGGGATGGATAGTGAATAAATCTTTCCACGGGGCACTGACTCACCTGGAAGCAGACCGATGGCACAGTCCCATGGCCGGTGTGGAGGCAGCTTGTATTTTGCCCAAAGAAAGCCTCCATCACTGAATGGAGTTTAACATGGAGGAATATCCACTGACTGTTTCTCTACAGGACTTTCGATGGAGGAAAGCTGAAGTTTCTGTGGGAAACAGTAAGGAAAACAGGTGTCGCCCCACTTTAGGATTTCCCCAGTAGTCCACGAGATGATGGGGTTGTACTGCTCCAACCAAGGATGCCCTAAGATCACATCAGCGGTGGAGTCCTCCAGAACCAGTAGATGTAATTCTTCCATGTGGAGTATTCCAACTTGAAGCTTCACAGTTCGTGTGCACTTATTAACAGGTTTACGGCCGAGTGGTTTGCCAGTTACTGAATGGATCTGGTAGACTGACGGCACTGGGGTAGTCTTGAGCTTAAGCTGACTGCAGAGGGCACCAGAGATAAAGTTGCTCACCCACCGACGAATCACCAGATGGTCTTCCGAAAACCTCTTTGAAATGAGTGAGGAAATTAGTCAGAGTTACTGGGTTACTGGTCCATGCTGCGACCAAATGGTTTCTGCCCACTGTAAAGCATGTCCATTTAACTGATAAATGCTACCTTAGAGCGATCGTCAGGGTATAACTGCGGCTGCATCTCCAGGACCAGCGAGCACTGCAGGATGAAGCCGTTGCAATCCTCCGCCAAGCCAGAGAAGGGCACTGGTTTGGCCATGGGACTCGCGTATACCGGAGGCGAAGGAATGACGGCGGTGTTTGTAGAAGTGAGTGCTGGTGCAGAGGTGGCTGGATTTGTGATTGGTTGATGGATGAGCCTGGCAGATCTGTGACAACTGACCAATCAGATAAGTACAACTTCCCCCACTGTACTTAAGGTGTGACAATTCATAGACCCCCGATGTAAAGCCTACAGGCCTTGATCACTATCAACACCTCTTTGCCTTTAGGAATTCCAAATGGCCCTTGTAGCGAGAGAAAGGGGGCTGAAACAGCAAAAAGTCTTTGTTCATTTTAAAATATCTTTGGATATTTTCAATTTTACACAATAACTAGTTACTTTTTATTATGATTACTTAATATTCACAAAATGGCAGTATTCATAATTCAGTGATTCTCCCTAATTCTCCTAATTTTATCTTTTAAAATTTCTTTTCTAAAAAAAGCCTATTGCTTATATATGTTCGGAAGGTCTTCCAGTTTTGGGGAAGTGTACACAAAAGAATGGCCACTAGTTAGGCAGCTATAATTACATGGAAAATTGAGAGGCCACACAACATAAACAAATAAATTATTTTTTAATAAGTTTTTATTTTTATTTTGATTGTGATTGTTATCAAAAGCAGCATCTACACAAACCACAGTTTCAGAAAGCCTGACATATTTTTAATGTACTTCTTGTTTTTGATAACTAAGAGTAGAATAAATGTTATTTCTCTTTGCATTTCTATATTAATATGCCACAAGATTATTCTATTCAAATCAATGTGATAAATAAGTCAGGTCAAAAGTAGCAGATGCATAAATATTCAGGTTTAATATTATCAAAAGGCTGAAAAATATCAAATAATAATAATAATAAATGAATGGGTATAGAATTTCATAAATTGAAATTCTGTTAAGCTGTCAAATCCCTTAAAACAGGCAAAATAAGCCTTACTGTGTACATAAGGACTTACAGCTGCCAAACTGCCAAACAGGGGCTTCCTTTTGTTACTGCTGTCTTTAACATCATCCAACTCCTTACATCTCATCTAGTTTCCGCCTTTTTGGTTCATTCTCCTTTATCAGAGCAGCTTAAAGTCAGGGTGTGTCACTTTAAAAGGGGTGAGACATCTAATGAGGCTTTGTGGCAAAGCTGCGGGCACCTGTGTTTGGAATTGGACATGTTTTTGGACAGCTAAGATGATGCTGCTCTGAGCCTTGCCCAGGTAATGCTGTTCTTAAAAGAGCGGATTTGCCTAATGCAACCTGAGCTTGTCAATCAGAATGCTGGCTACAAAGCGCTCGCCTCAAACATAGCTGGAGATTTTTTTACATGTTGCGCTTTAATTGGTGCTTATAGACGACAGTAAACTGAACCAGAAAGCAGAAACGGCAGAGATGATGGGCGTGTTAGTTCATTCAGAGCTCAGAAGAAATGAACTGTGCTGCAAACGTTCTGCTGATGTGGACAGTCAGCAGAGGGTACAAATTGGTATGGCTGAGACCAAAAGATAGTGCCATGAAAAATATTGGCATTATTTCAGGTTCTAGTCCATGTAAACACTTGTGAAAAAGAAGTGTGTTAACTGTAATTTTACTGAATGTGCACTTGTTGTGTACTTTAAACATTAAAAGTATCTTTAAGTTTTACTTTAAAGTGCATTAATGTGTTTCAGTACTTTTAAAAATGCTATTTACATCTATTTTGACTAACAAACACATGTAAAGTACTTGATTATAATTTTAGCTGTAATGTGTTATTCAATATTGCATATAAAGTTAAAATATTTTAAATTAACTAAATTTTAACTTCATCATTACAAATGTGTAAGTATAAATATATTTAGTTACAACACTGATAAAAAAGTTCTGATAGAAATTATATTAAACTGTTAGTTCACCCAAAAATGAAAATTCTGTCATTAATTACTCACCCTCATTTCGTGTCGTTCCACACCTGTAAGACCTTTGTTCATCTTCCCACAAATTAAGATATTTTTAATGAAATCCGAGAGGTATATGACTTGTGGTTCAACCTTAATTTTATAAAGTGACGAGAATACTTTTTGTTGCACGAAAACAAAACAAAAATAACAACTTTATTCTGCAGTATCTTCTCTTCTGTGTCATTTTCATATGTTCTTTATGTCTAGCGCTTCCAGGTTCTACGTCAGAATGCTGACACATTATTGGCCGACTCCTGCATCAGCATCATACGCATGCGTAGGCACTGTGCAGCTTTGGCCAATACTGCGCCGGCATTCGGACGTAAACACGGAAGCCTTCACTGTGCTTACTGCGTCACCTGCGTAAGGATAATGACAGGAAAGAGAAGAGATTGTTGAATAAAGTCGTTATTTTTGTTTTGTTTTTGCGCTCAAAAAGTATTCTTGTCGCTTCATAAAATTAAGGCTGAACCACTGTAGTCACGTCAACTGTTTTAATGCTGTCTTTAGTACTTTTCTGGACCTTGAAAGTGTTGATTATATTGGTGTCTATAGACGAGTCATATACATCTCTGATTTCATCAAAAATATCTTTGTGTTCCGAAGATGAACGAAGGTCTTACGGGTGTGGAACGACATGAGGGTGAGTAATTAATGACCCTTTAAAGTATATTTTAGTTTACTATAAATGCTTGTCAGTAGATTCAGGAGTACACTTTAATAGATATTGCATACAAATATGTTCTTAAGCCCTACTTATCTAGTCAAAAAGCACTTTAAAGTTCAGCTATTTGCATTTAATATAAAGAATACATTTTCTTTTAATTACAATTAACAATTAAGAGTCCAAAAACATCATATTCAGTTTGCTTTTAACTCTTTCCCCTCCAGCATTTAAAAAAAAAAAAAGTTGCCAGCCACTCCCAGCATTTTTGATAATTTTCACAAAACTTTCATGGCCCCAAGAAATTTTCTTCTAGCTTCATGCAGTCTTCATGCAGTTTTTTTTATTTTATTTTTTTATCAAGACTTGAATGTGGGTAAGTTTCATTAAAAAAGCAATATTTTGAACAGAAAGCTGAGAAAATTGTGTTTCTGTCAAAGTCTACAATGTGCATAAGCAATGCTTTTATTGCTTGTTTCTGTTTCTTTTTTGCCTCTGTTCTGTACTCTTTCAAAGGATGCATAATAGTGCCCCCTACCATATAACAGTGAATATGTCTCAGGTTACGACTGTAACCATGGTTCCCCGAGAAGGGAACGAGATGCTGAGTCTGATGTAGATGCAATAGGAACTTATGCCTAATTGCGCCTTGAAGCACATATGAAATCAGTCCAATGGCATAGCAGGATGTCATCCCGTAGCATGAGACATCAT
This sequence comes from Hypophthalmichthys molitrix, assembly GCA_037950675.1. NCBI lineage: Eukaryota > Metazoa > Chordata > Actinopteri > Cypriniformes > Xenocyprididae > Hypophthalmichthys > Hypophthalmichthys molitrix. The sequence goes on along the minus strand of CM075514.1, from coordinate 7,403,650 downwards.
GATCAGGAAGCTATAAAGTGTCAGGTTCTGGTTGATTATAGATCATGCAACGTTAGTGGATACTTTATGCCCTTAACCTCATCTAGGATGCAGAAAGGCTTTTACCATGCCAGAACCAATTATAGACTTGAAGGGGATACTGACAGAGTCTGAAGCTATTTTTAGAGTCTTTGTAGAAACTTTTCTGTGACACACACAATAGGCAGACAGACTCTCTAGTACTACGGCCAAACCCCAAGCCGGGAACCCTTACATGGCTTGCAGGCCGCGGCCTCATAGCACCATTTCTCCCCAATGACTTACCAAGCAAAGGTACATGGTAAGCAGCTGAGGCCACTACATACACCTTTAGAGTGCAGAGGGGTAGCCCTGCGAAAAATTGGTCCTAAATGAACCCCAGCACTGAACCAACCAGGCAGTTAACTGGGTCTGTCCGGCAATCTCTGCACCATGAAGTGAAAATTCTCCACTTCAAAGCATATAGTTTCCTCGTGGAGGGAGCTCTAGAGTTAAGGATGGTCTCAACAACCTTGGTTGAGAGACCAGAGTTTAGCAGTTGGTCCCCCTCAGGGGACAAACCCACAGCTTCCACAGGTCTGGGCGGGGGTGAAAGATTGTGCCCCCTGCCTGAGACAGAAGGTCCCTCCAGATGGGAATCTCCCATGGAGAGCCATCGAGGAGATACATCAGGTTTGAGAATCATACTTGGGCCAGCCAAAACAGGGCTACTAATATTAGAAGGGCCCCATCCTGGTGAACCCTAGAACTTCTGGAAGCAGACTAATCTGGCGTCTGCACCATGGCATCCATCCCCAGCTGGGCTGGATGCATGAGGGAGAAACCGAGCAGACAGTGGGTCATTTCTTGAGATGCAAATAAATCCACTTCTGCCTGACCGAACTTCCCCCAAATCATCTCTACCACTTTGGGATGGAGTCTCCATTCCCCGGGCCTCAGCCCCTGCCTCGACAGGATGTCTTCTCCTTGATTCAAGTACCCAGAGATGTACACTGCTCTCACTGAGAACAGCTTACCCTAAGCCCACAAGACGATCTGGTGTGACCCCCTTGATGATTAATTTAGGAGACCACCAATGTGTTGTCTATTCGGACAAGCACATGATGGCCGCTGAGATCTGGGAGGAAGTATTTCAGAGCTAGAAAAACAGCCAATTTATGTGTATTTGCATTCTGTACCCTCTTTCTATAGTCTGCAGGGCCCTTTGAGACACGTTTGGCAAAAGTCTACTAAGGGAACCAGCCTTCGAGGATCTGCCCGGCTCCCCGAAGCGGTTGACTGGCAGGGAACAACCGTACAGTCTTCTCTAGAACTCTCGTCAGGGTGCGAGTCTCCCAGCTCTATTATTGCATCCGGACTTATTCCCTCATTAAGGTCCCTTAGAAGGTTGGCTTGTTATGCCTGCAGAATTGACATTGTGTGCAGACATGCCTAGCCTGACCTGCCAGCATATAAGCCTTGCCCATGTTAAAATTATGATTTGTTTTGGGTACGGTGTTTTTTTCTTTTTTCCTCCCCTTCTTTTTTTTCCTCTGTCTTTACTTTCGTTTTCAGCTGGGTGACGCGGGTACCTGAGTGGTCTAATCCTCGGTCAGTCATCGAGATGCTTGGTGACGACAACGAGCGGCTTCACCAATCAGGGTGCGCTATTTGATTATAAAGAGCGCACCTGTGCAGGAAGCGGGAGTTCTTTTGCACGCTAGAGCACACATTCTATTGTCCTGTTGCGATAGTACATGTGTGCTTGATTGTTTGTTTGCCCTGTACTATCTTGATGTTTGATACCTTCTTGGTAAAGTCTGTGTTCTTTGATAACTTAGTGAACAATGGCCCATTCAATCTTTTTTCTCTTTAAGTTTTTGTTACCTGGTTGTCAAACCTATGTTACTAAATGGGGAAAGAGAAAAAGAACAGGTAAGATATCATGTGATATACATGTGCCACACTGAGTTTTCAATTGTATATAGAAGACTAGTTTAGTGACACGTGCCACCTTTGGTTTGTAGTAAGAGTAGTTTTATTTAGGGCGTCTTTGATGCTAGAGTTAGAAGTTTTTCTGATTTTTTTTAGTAAGATTGGTTATGTTTTGTTTCTTTCTTTGATTTGGCCCGTTCCTTTTGTGAACCTTTTTGCTTGATTATAAAATATATATAATTTGTAAATTTATGTAAATAAGTATCCTGGGTTAATCTTTGTCCCGTTTTCACTGTAATAAACTGACACTTTACAGACTTTGGAATGGTTTGTGTGTGATCACTTTCCAGTACACGTTCAGTGTTTTAATGTTGCACCCCTTATCTTCACTGGTGGGCATAGTTGGGGCCCTCAGGGGGGACACAGGGGCGACACCATCTCTTCCACCTTAGACATCGCCCCATACCCGTGTTCCTTCAGTTCCATTATCAATGAATAATTAGACACTCAAGGGCTAAAGACACGGGCAGAAAATGGCTTATTCCACGACCTCAACACCTCGGTGTAGAGGTCAGTAAAAAATGGAAGGCCCCGACATGGAGGTTGTGCTTTATTTGGCAAGAAGCGTTTGTCAAGATTACTATTACTACCGGCCAAGTGATGTTCAGTTTAGCCATGGCACGAGTAATAACCTCCACTGGCTCCTCATAACTGGGGGAGGGAGATGGTAAGTCCTCAATCCCCCCTGCCTCAATACTGAGCACATCTAACTCCACGGAGCTAGACAGCATCAGTACCGGGCCTTCACTCAGGGTGGAAGAAGCCGCAGAGCGTGCTTCCGTGTCCCGAAATAAAGCCCTGGATCTAGCGAGTGAAGGCTAAGAAAGGGCAGAGCTCATCTCAAACCCCTCCACTAGATCTATCTGCAATCCTCACGATCTGAGTCGCCGCTCTACCTGAACCGAGAGGAACACTATGGGATGATATCTCGCCATGTCATTTCATATGTGCTTCAAGATGCAATCATGCAGAGGCTTTTCCATTGAGTCTACGTCAGAGGTAGCCTGTAGTTTCTTTGAAAGGGAACATGGATTGCCGGAAAATCCTGTCAATAGCGGGGAAAGACTTAAGTAAATCCTTTAAAGCTCATTATTTTGTTAATAAGCACTCTTTTAACAAGTATACTAAAGCCTCACATCGTCCCAAACCTGTATGCTGTTTTTGAAGTCAGCTGAATGAGATAGTGACTACAGCTATCACAGATCAATAGTTCAAAATTAAGTTAATATTCACTGAAAATCTGCAGTTCTCAAATCTCATTCTCCATTCTGTGCACATTCAAACTGGTCACATTTTCATGGGTTTGATTTTAAAGTTTCAGTGGAAACTATGCTTTTCATTAAGAACATAATTTTTGTTCCCAAAGGTATCAAATGGCTTCAGAAGACAAGACATACTTGAATTCCAAAACAGCCAGACTGGAATATGACAGTACAACAGGATTAAATAAAACACAGGTGTGTAGATATGTTTGTTTATTTTGAAAGTTAAAGCTATGAACTGTTATTGTATGCAAAATATCTATGCAAAGATTCTTCAAAATATCCGTTGTTGTGCTAACTTAACTTGCCAACAGTTTTAAGTGATAACTATGAGAAAAATGTAGTTTGGCACACAGACAACGACCATAGTTTGGAGAACTGGAGAGATTGTTTTACTTTACTGTTTTTTTCTCTCTTTCCTGAACACAACTCTTTCCCACTGTCTCTCTTTCTCACACCATGAGTCCCTGCTGAAGCTTTTATGGCCTGTGCAGCCTCACAGAGCCGCTGGATGAATTGTTTGATAGCCCAGGGCATGACGAAGAGAGAGAGGCCATAAATAGGATTGAAGTTTAAATGGAATAATATGACCGGGGAAAACAGAGGGATAGGGATAGAGAGGGATCGAGAGAGAGAGAGAAAGAGAGAGAGAGAGAGAGGATGCTAAGGATGAAGACGTAAGAATGAGGTGAGAAGTTCGTGCAGAAAGCTGCTCTCTCATTTACAATGAGTTTAGTGCAGGATAACCATCCTGAGGAAAAAAAAAAAATAACCATCATGAAATCCAGTTTACTCTGGATGCATAAGCTGGAAATTAGATTGTTCAGTCTGATTCCTATATAGTTAAACTGAAAACTTTAACGTTAAGTTAGCCTGCAGGCACATTTTGAGCTAGCCTTGTGTCCAAATTCCTAAACGGATGCTAATGGAAATTCTGTCATAACCAGGATCCCCAATCCTAATGAGGAACAAGAATGGACCTATTAAATATATCTTCTTTCAGAACTGCAGTTTATCCAGTAGGATCTTGTTTGATTATATATTGTTAAGGGTGAGTGGATGTGTATGTGATCTCACATTAAGAACAGTTCTGTCTCATTGATTTGTCTTGCACAGAGTGACACCTCACGCTGAAGATTAATTGACTGGACTGAGCACACGTCACACCAGCAGCGCTGACTGTCCTTGTCACAGCACTGATCAACCGAAAGTCATTGAAACTAGAATATATGTTGAAATCTGCATTTACTAGAAAAGACATGACAGTAAACATCTGGATTATTTTAGTTAGTTAGCATTTAGTTATTTTAGTTAGTTATCGTCCTTGGCATGAACGGGCCTTAAGAGAAGCTTTTACTGGAAAACAAGACAAAGATACTCTGATCACACAGACAGTGTCCCATATTCCAGTTGCAACCCAAATGAACCTCATTACACAGGGCGCGTCCTTTGCTTTTTGGCCAATTAAGCTCATTCTTCTGAATAACCTTGTAGGTATGTGCTGGACCGCAGCACATTTTTAACATCACTGATCTGTAGCCCCGTCTTCCCTGCTATTAATAAAGCATTCTGTGGATCTTGTAAGCATCATTAGGGAAGTCCCCAAACATCTCCAACCTCAGATAAACTTCACAGTAAATTAGCCACAATTAGCAAACACGACATCAGCGCTACGGACCGCTAATGCCATTACAAACCCACCCAATCATAACTTACAGTCTACTGGATCATTTCTCAAATCAATGATCTTAGTAAGTACTTGTAAGAGGGCCCTATTGCCAAATCAGCTGGATACGTCCAATTAAAAAGGAATGGAGGAGAGGGAGGCAGCCCAGCGTTGATTAGCACTTAGCTTCAGGGCACCAGTGTTATTATGCAGAGAATGCAGCTCCGCTAGAGTCAGGTTAAATGCTTTTAATTCACAAAACCTCCCACTGACTCTCAAAAAGGCTTGAGTGATAATGATCACCGTAGGTAGAACAGCCACAAGACATCCAGTGTGTCAGTGTATTCTAGTAATTCGCAGAAATGTCTTATGTATTTTTACTAAGTTGTTATTACTTTGAATCAGATCAAAAGGGATTCTTTCAATAGCACCAATACAGAGTGGGAAAAAAAAAAGTTCTTAGCATAATTTAGCATACTTTCACAAAGAGTACTTATTAAGGAAACAATATACTTTAAATATACAAGGGTTAAAAATGAAATATCTAACATTAAGAGCCTGGTCTCATTAGAAAAACATACCTGTGGGAACGTTTTTGCGAGTTGTTAACAAAAGTAAATATAAAAAAGCATCTGTAATCGAGCCATAATCTTTGAGCTCTTTTACCAATGACTCGTTTTTCTCCGGATTTGTACCCAAGGCTTCCTCGTCCTAAATCTAACTCTGTATCAGCTGAGCTACTGAGCAAGCTTGTTTTTTTAGAAAAGCGAAACATATGGAGATGGTTAGCCGATGCAAAGTCCAAAATATACTCGTTTACAAATTGTGCACTTTAGTAAAAAGCGCTTTGAAGTCATAACATAATATTGTGCAAGGATACGTATTAATCTTTATTAATCCGTAATCTGACCCTGTAATCGTAACTGTGTATGAAAACGATTAAAAGCGCTTGCTGTTTTACTGCCTCTAGTGTTCATTTCTGTTGGAAACTGCAGTGATATTGTACATATTGGTGCATATTTTTGCAACGAAAACGTTCCCACAGGTACAGGTATGTCTTTGAGACCAGATTGGACATTAATTACTCACCCTCATGTTGTTCCAAACACATAAGACCTTCGTTCATCTTCGGAAAACAAATGAAGATCTTTTTGATGAAATCCGGGAGCTTTCTGTCTCTCCATAGACAGCAACTCAACTACAACTTTTAAGGCCCAAAAAGGTAGCCATCGTTAAAATAGTCCATGTGACTACAGTGGTTCAACTTTAATTTTATGAAGCGACAAAAATACTTTTTGTGAGAAAAAAAAAACAAAACAAAACAAAAATAACCACTTGATTCAATAATTTCTTCTTTGTCAGGACACAGATGGAGGTAGGCAGGTAAGTGTTAAACAGGTTGTTTAAACAAAGGCATGGAAACTGGCAGACGGATGATGCAGGTGAGAATGGACACAAGAACATTAAACAGTCACTTAGCTGAAGTAGTAATGGGGTAAAGTCTCTTTGCAGGAAAGGATCAACGCAGGAAGATGAACAGATGATGGCAGACGGATGAAGGAAGATCTGGATGGCTCAGGAAAGTGACAGGTAAGTAGTCCAAGGTTCGTATGACGTTGTGCTATCCATAGACAAGACCAGACAACTGTGGTGAGGAAGGTGACTGCTTTAATAGGGAGTGCTGATGAGTATTGATGACTTGCAGGTGCAGGTGATTGGTGAGTGAGTGCAGGTGAGGAACCGGAGAGATGCTGGGAAATGGAGTGCAAGTGCAAGTGCTGGTGGCTGTGACAGTACTCCTCCCTCCCGGAAGGCATGTCCTCTTGCCATAGATGGTATAGCCAGGGAGGGAGGGTGTCCTGGAGTCGTGACGGGTGATACAGGCAGGTCGACTCCAGGACGGTACTGGTGGTTCAGGGCGCCATGGCGGAGTAGGCCCTTCGGGAGGCCATGGCGGTGCTGGCCATTCGGGGGGCCATGGCGGTGCTAGCCATTCGGGACGCCATGGCAGGTCAGGCCCTTCATCCTCCATGGCCTTGGCCCAGACCCCAGGCTCGGTCACCAAGGTTGGTGAAGGAAAGCCCTCCCCCCAAAAAATTCTTATGCGAAACTCTGGGTCTTTGGGCTAGAGAAGACTCTTGAGCGGGCTCAGGGACTGGAGAGGAGTCCGGAGCTGACTCGGGGACAGGAGCGGAGTCCGGAGCTGACTCGGAGACAGGAGCGGAGTCCGGAGCTGACTCGGGGACCGGAGCGGAGTCCGGAGCTGACTCTGGGACCAGAGTGGAGTCTGAACTCTGGTCTCGGGCTGAAGCCAGCATTGGACTATGGTCGCGGGCTGAAGCCAGCACTGGACTCTGGTCGCGGGCTGAAGCCAGCACTGGACTCTGGTCGCGGGCTGAAGCCAGCACTGGACTCTGGTCGCGGGCTGAAGCCAGCACTGGACTCTGGTCGCGGGCTGAAGCCAGCACTGGACTCTGGTCGTGGGCTGAAGCCAGCACTGGACTCTGGTCGCGGCCTGAAGCCGTCACTGGACTCAGGACGAGGACGGGAGTCACCTCTGGACTGTGGTAAGGGACTGGAATCATCACTGGACTGAGGTCAGGGACAGGATCCTAGATGAGGAAGAGATTCATAGCTGTGGAAAAACCCTCAGGACACAGACGGAGGCAGGCATGTAAGTGTTAAACAGGTTGTTTATTGGAAACAGAGGCACGGAAACTGGCAGACGGATGATGCAGGTGAGAATGGACACAAGCACGTTAAACAGTCACTTAGCTGCAGTAGTAATGGGGTAAAGTCTCTTTGCAGGAAAGGATCAATGCAGGAAGATGAACAGACGATGGCAGACGGATGAAGGAAGATCTGGATGGCTCAGGTAAGTAGTCCAAGGTTTGTATGACTTTGTGCTATCCATAGACGAGACCAGACAACTGTGGTGAGGAAGGTGACTGCTTAAATAGGGAGTGCTGATGAGTGTTGATGACTTGTGACAAGTGCAGGTGTCACAAGTGCAGGTGATTTGCGAGTGAGTGCAGGTGAGGAACCGGAGGGATGCTGGGAAATCGAGTGCAAGTGCTGGTGGCTGTGACACTCTTCCGTGTCAGTCTCCAACGCTGTTCACTTGAGCACCATGACGCATGCGTGTGGTGCGGACGCAGGAGCCAGCCAATAATGAGCCGGTGTTCTGACATAGAACCCGGAAGTGCTGCACTGTGTTTACAACGTGAACAGCATCAGAGACTGACATGGAAGAGAAGAAATTGTTGAATTAAGTCGTTTTTTTTTTTTTTTATATATATATATATTTTAACTCACAAAAAGTATTCTTGTTGCTTCATAAAATTAAGTAACCACTGTAGCCAAATGGACTATTTTAACAATGTCTTTACTACCTTTCTGGGCCTTGAAAGTAGTAGTTTGTGTTGCTGTCTATGGAAGGACAGAAAGCTCTCTGATTTCATAAAAAATATTTTAATTTTGTTCCGAAGATGAACGAAGGTCTTACAGGTCTGGAACGATATGAGAGTAGGAAATTAATAAAAGAATTTTCATTTTTGCATGAACTAACTCTTTAAGTGTGAACTAAATGTAATGTTGCATATTATTTACTAGTAAATTGAAAATGTATTGTTGTTCAAATTTATATTAAATGCACTTGAGCACATCTTCATATGTAATTTCATAATTACTTTTGTTGTCTTTGAAATATGCATAAAGTGTACTGTTGATAAAGTGTACTGTCGAATGTACTGGCAAGCATTTATGGTAAACTGAAATACATTTGAATGTCATTGCTATTGGAACTTGTATGCCATGTTTTTAGATAGCCTATATTTGGCCATTACACCTTCATAATAATGTATTTGTAATCTAGAACAAAAATTTATTGAAACACAATGATTTAAAATGCACTTTGTTGTAAAACCTTTAATTTGACATTATTACAAAGTACACTTTTTAAAAATGTGTTAAGAAACAGTCATGGAAGTGACTTTTATTTTAATAATATTATCTGCAAGTACAGTTAAGCAATTCAACACACTTTTTCACAAGGGAATATAAAAGTAAATATAGAAAATATTGTAAAACATCACTGCATTTTAACAAATATGGTTCTAAATCTGACACAATGTGATTTATGGCCTAAAAATTGAAAATCATAAACTTGTGATTATGAGCTTGTCGTTTTCTCATGCTTTGTTGTCAGAATACACAGGAATCATTGAGGACACCAGCTTTATTCTTGCCTATTTATTGGAAAAAAAAAACATATTAAAGCCATTTAGCATCCCATTTATTCACTCAAAAAAAAAAATGAATTGTTGGATTTACATAAAAAAGAAGTGTCAAGTTGTTCCACGCAACTATATTGAGTAATTTGTACAAATAACAATTTAGTTGTATGAACAAAAGAAATTCAAGTAAAGCTGACAAAATTTCTTTAAGTAAATACAAATCATTTGAATTTGTCACTGTTACATAATATTTATATGTGCAGTTTACTTAATAGTGTTGTGTTACTTAATAATGTTTATGTAAGGTGAACACATTTATTGACTTAATTTACCTTTTTAAATGAACTATTTGCTCTACAAAATGCACTCAAAAAAAAAAAAAATAATAATAATAACTCATTGATCAAACTCAATTGAATTGAGAGCAAGAATTCCATCCTAAACATGTGTAAAATGAGGCTCACAGCCTAAACACAAGCAACACTCTTCTGCATAATGGTAACCACAAAATTCAAATATATTACAGAAACTCCTCTAAATGTCCAACATAACTGAACATTAAACACTAACATAAACTAACAACATCTTTCCCTTTACTGAAAAACACATAAAATAACACTTTAATTTACTCTCCCAATGCAGTCTGTTGCAAAGCATGCTGGGAACTACGGATCCACTACCCAGTTAGTTATGTCAACATTAATTTATGCGTTTCACTCAGCAATGTTAACTTGACTTAACAAACACTCATTAAGTAAAGCTGACAATACTCATTTTTTAGAAACAACGCAGTTAAATTAAGTTCATGTAGTTACATGAGTTTTTTAAGTACTGTGAACAAGTTTGGTTTGAGTGAAACTAACAACAAGTTACATTTTTTGAGTGTTGACAGCCATACATTCATCTAGATAATCAGCTTGCTGACAATTCAGAAATTTCGGTCAAATACAGACTATTTTCGCTGTGTATAAAACACACAATACACATCAAATGATTATTCATATATGTAAATGTGCTACTTTAATGACAAGACAAGGTGATTTAGATGTTGTGGAAAAAAAAAAAAAAAAAACTAATAGATAATACCAGTCACAGCAGCATTCTTTCTTCTCAACTCTTTATGGTCCGCCCAACTCGGAAAGTTGGGTATCAAAATTATCCCAGAACTTCCCAGTGGTAAATATGACTTAAGAGGGCATTCATGTACAACTAGGAAACTCATATTTACAATAATTCCAATAGCATGTGAAGGCAGCATTAGATGCTGTTACATCTGTGAAAAACAACATCATCTGGAAACTGCATTTCACATTGCTAATTCAACATTGCTAATGGTTTATAGATGATAAACATGTGATCTCTTCTTACCTGTTTTGTTATTGTGTTGTGCTTATGAAAATTTGAATTTCTTTGCATTTTAATTCAGTAAATTCCTTTTCCTGTCTTTGCAAGGCTAGTTCATGAGTTGAAAGGTAGCCAATTTTTAAACAGTGTACTGTTAGACACTGAAAGTTTACTCCTACAACTCATGCTGTAGGGCATCTTTTATTCATTGTGGGTATTTTTTAAAGCCTATTGGTAATCTAAATATGAGAGCCCTTGAGTGTTTCATTGTTTAAAGTAGACCAAAGATCCGTGACGCCGCTCTGTACCTGCACTGCAGTGCGATACACTAACAGCGGTATCGCATAAACCCATAATGGCATCTCACTGTTATCACACACTCTCATTATGCATGTAGACAGAGCGTCTCAACGCACATGACTGGTTCTCCACAGGCCCACGGCCTCACGGGGGATTTAATACATGTCGTAGTCTCCGCTCCACCACCCCACCGCAGCACCAGGTAGCCGCTCTGCACCTCCATGAAATTAAGCAGAAAACACAGATTAGCTTTCAAAAAGCGAACTAATGTAGCATGAAATGCTGCAGCCATGCTCTAGCAATCAGATGTTCCTCTCCATGACCTATTTTTACATCGCTCTCCTCTCTCGCGTACACGGCTTTTATCCCCAATCCATTCCCATCTCAACATCTGGATACTGGGAACATTTAGCTGGTAATTGGTTTGAGCTTTTTATTATTCTAGTAGTGCTGTGAATTGGAGGGGGGATTGGAGGGATGAGCGACACATCGATGATACTGGAGAATATTATGACTTAGATTGACAAAGAAATCATTCAGAGGCAGACAAAAAGAATGAATACAGTGTAGGGGTTGGTGGTCTGACCAGATTATCATTTTATATATCACAATCATTCTAAGGAAAATGGTTTATGTTAGGGTTTTCAATCAATTAATGATTTTCGTCAAATTAATTACATGACATGCCAATTAATTAATCAAATTAATCACAAGTGAGAAAAATGAAGATCATTTTTAATGGCTGACTATGTCCATATGCAGACTAATGTCTTTGGCGGTTGTGTCAGGTCACTGTTTTTCAGCCTCTCTTGTTACATGATGCAGTGTAAATTTCTATTCCATTGCTCTTGAACACAAGAACATGTCTTCATGAACAACTATTCATTCTGTTCTCAATAACATGAAGGTGTGGAAGGAAAATCCCTCATTATGGAATTTGCATGGGTCAGGAAGCATGATTTATTGCATTCATTTTTTACTGTTTAGCACTATTTTTCTGGTAATGTCTATTTTTGTATAATCCAGTGATTCAAATACTTGACAAATGAAAGATACTTCATCACATTTGATCATTTCTCTTGTTTTGGAACATGATGGATGAAAACTAAAAGAAAAGATTATTCATGACAAAGTCTGGCATCAGTGAAAAAAACAGCTTCACATTATGCAACACAAATAACTCACAACAGTGAAACTAATATTATAAAATGGATATAAGCACATCTGTGACTGAATTTTTATTAATCATGCTAAACTCCTCTAAAGTTGTGATGTTTCTTGGCAACAGTAAACAACTAAATTCTGTTTAACGTTAATACTAACAACCTCTTAATAGCAAGTCCTTCCTCATCTTGATTTGTTTGGGAAACGTCCTGCTTTGTTTCACTCGAACATACAGTGCATCCGTAGTGCAAAGTATTCACAGCGTTTCACTTTTTCCACATTTTGTTATGTTACAGCCTTATTCCAAAAGGGATTAAATTCAATTTTCCCTCAAAATTCTACAAACAATACCCCATAATGACAACGTGAAAGAATTTTTTTTGACATCTTTGCAAATTTATTAAAAAAAAAAATCACATGTACTAAAGTATTCACAGCCTTTTGCCATGACACTCAAAATTGAGTTTAGGTGCATCCACTGATCATCCTTGAGATGTTTCTACAACTTGATTGGAGTCCACATCTGGTAAATTCAGTTGATTGGACATGATTTGGAAAGGCACACACCTGTCTATATAAGGTCCCACAGTTAACAGTGCATGTCAGAGCACAAACCAAGCCATGAAGTCCAAGGAATTGTCTGTAGACCTCCAAGACAGGATTATATCGAGGCACAGATCTGGGGAAGGGTACAGAAAGATTTCTGCAGCATTGAAGGTCCCAATGAGCACAGTGGCCTCCATCATCCATAAATAGAAGAAGTTTTGAACCACCAGGTCTCTTCCTAGAGCGGCCCGCCCCACCAAACTGAGCAATTGGGGGAGAAGGGCCTTAGTCAGGGAGGTGACCAAGAACCCGGTGGTCACTCTGACAGAGCTCCAGCATTTCTCTGTGGAGAAAGGAGAACCTTCCAGAAGAATAACCATCTCTGCAGCACTCCACTAATCAGGCCTATATGGTAGAGTGGCCAGACGGAAGCCACTCCTCAGTAAAAGGCACATGACAGCCCGCCTAGAGTTTGCCAAAAGTCACCTGAAGGACTCTCAGACCATGAGATCAACAAAGATTGAACTCTTTGGCCTGCATAGTAAGCATCATGTCTGGAGGAAACCAGGCACCGCTCACCACCTGGCCAATACCCATCCCTACAGTGAAGCATGGTGGTGGCAGCATCATGCTGTGGAGATGTTTTTCAGCAGCAGGAACTGGGAGACTAGTCAGGATGAAGGAAAGATGAATGCAGCAATGTACAGAGACATCCTTGATGAAAACCTGCTCCAGAGCGCTGGACCTCAGACTGGGGCGAAGGTTCATCTTCCAACAGGACAATGACCCTAAGCACACAGCAAAGAGAATAAAGGAGTGGCTAAGGGACAACTCTGTGAATGTCCTTGAGTGGCCCAGCCAGAGCCCAGACTTGAACCCGACTGAACATCTCTGGAACCCGACGCTCCCCATTCAACCTGATGGAGCTTGAGAGGTCCTGCAAAGAAGAATGGGCGAAACTGCCCAAAAATAGGTGTGCCAAGCTTGTAGCATCATACTAAAAAAGACTTGAGGCTGTAATTGGTGCCAAAGGTGCTTCAACAAAGTATTGAGCAAAGGCTGTGAATACTTATGTACATGTGATTGCAAAGATTGCAAACAAACTTCTTTCAAATTGTCATTATGGGGTATTGCTTGTAGAATTATAATAAATAAATAAAAAAAATTAATCCCTTTTGGAATATGGCTGTAACATAACAAAAAGTGGAAAAAGTAAAGCGCTGTGAATACTCTCCGGATGCACTGTATATATTGTGAAGCAGCCCTGTCCATTGAACAGCAAACACCTAACACGGTATAAATGATATAGCAAAATTTCTACCAGTTGACACATTTCTACCACTGCATGATGTACACTGATCAGGCATAACATTATGACCACATTCCTAATATTGGGTCCCCATTTGCTGCTAAAACAGCCCTGATCCGTCAAGGCATGGACTCCACTAGATCCCACTAGGCTTTCCTGTAGCTCAGTGGTTAGAGCATGGCATTAGCAATGCCAAGGTTGTGGGTTCGATCCCAGGGATTGCACGTACTCAGATACAAATGTATAGTATAATGCAATGTAAGTCGCTTTGGATAAAAGCGTCTGCCAAATGCATAAATGTAAATGTAAATGTAAAAAAATCCCTGAAGGTGTGCTGTGGTATCTGGCACCAAGAAGTTAGCAGCAGATCCTTTAAGTCCTGTAAGTTGCATGGTGGGGCCACCATGGATCGGACTTGTTTGTTCAGCACATCCCACAGATACTTGATTGGATTGAGATCTGGGGAATTTGGAGGCCAAGTCAACATCTCAAGCTCGTTGTTGTGCTCCTCAAACCATTCCTAAATAATTTTTGTTTTGTGGCAGGGTGCATTATCTTGCTGAAAGAGGCCACAGCCACAAGGAAATACCGTTTCAAGGAAATGGTGTAGATGGTCTGCAACAATGCTTAGGTAGGTGGTACATGTCAAAGTAACATCCATATGGATGGCAGGACCTAAGGATTCCCAGCAGAACATTGCCCAAAGCATCACACTGCCTCCGCTGGCTTGCCTCCTTCCCATAGTGCATCCTGGTGCCATGTGTTCCCCAGGTAAGCAACGCACACGCACCCGGCCATCCACGTGATGTAAAAGAAAACATGATTCATCAGACCAGGCCACCTTCTTCCATTGCTCCGTGGTCCAGTTCTGATGCTCACGTGCCCACTGTTGGCGATTTTGGCGGTGGACAGGGGTCAGCATGGGCACCCTGACTGATCTGCAGCTATGTAGCCCCATACGCAACAAACTGCGGTGCACTGTGTATTCTGATGACACCTTTCTATCAGGACCAGCATTAACTTCTTGAGCAATTTGAGCTACAGTGGCTCATATTATGCATCTGGCACACGTGCACCTTAACCGCCCATGACCCTGTTCACCACTGTTCCTTCCTTGGACCACTTTTGATAGATATTGACCACTGCAGACCGGGAACACCCCACAAGAGCTGCAGTTTTGGAGATGCTCTGTCCCAGTCATCTAGCCATCACAATTTGGGGCTTGTCAAACTTGCTCAAATCCTTACCCATTTTTCCTGCTTCTAACACATTAACTTTGAGGACAAAATGTTCACTTGCTGCCTAATATATCCCACCCACTAACAGGTGCCGTGATGCAGCGATAATTGGTGTTATTCACTTCACCTGTCCTTGGTCATAATGTTATATATACTGTGCACAGTATGAAACTGCCTTGAGCACGCGCACGGCATCCGGAGCGTGAGGTGTGTACGCGCTCTGGCGTAGTTTAAACATGATGCCTGTAGTACAACAGTTGTTATACAAATGGAAGTAAACCACTAAAAAAACATGGTTTTATTACATCAAAACTTTATTTTATTTTGTTACCTTTCATAAGGGCAGCTTTACAAATAAAAAAAGACACATACAAAAATCTTGTTCACATACCTCAGTTGGATGTGGAAAAACCATAGGCGCAGCTGATGTCGAACGTGATCCTCTCCTGGGTATGTAAAATTATCAGGTGAAAAATGATCGCTGCAGACCTTCAACAACTTTAGTACGTTAATGGGTGTGTTGATATCCAGCCGAAGAGCAATCAACCATAACTTCAGGCAAGCAGGCTCAGAAGTTGGGAATACATGGAAAGTCACCACTCCCGAATAAGTTTGCGCGAGAGAATGTAATCTTTTAGTTTTAAGTCGGTTTGAACAATCCGGATAAGTGCAAGTAAGTACCATTTTGATTAGCGAGAGATCACTTCCGGCGCTTGCGTAAACTACGCCAGAGCGTGTACACACCTCATGCACCGGATACCGTGCGCGCGCTCAAGGCAGTTGGACATAGTGGTGTATTAGTGGTAAAAAATTATATAAATACTGTTCGGTTTCTCGCACAAACCGATCGTTTCGTGTCTTACGACATCAATGTATCATCACGAGCCGCAGGGTTTAATTTGGATTTGTCTGTGCATGTTTTTTTTTACTTTCATAGATTTTGTTACCATTGCCATGCATTATACAACTGACAGACTGCAACGGTTGGAGTTAAAAATCATCATTTGTGTTCTACTGAAGAAACAAAGTCACCTACATCTTGGATGCTCTTGGGGTAAGCAGATAAACATCAAATTTTCATTTTTGGGTGAACTATCCCTTTAAGTATATTATTTCCAAAAGCACTTAAAAAAAAAAAAGTGTGCTAAAGTGTTCTTTTTTTTCACAATCCAGTTTGCAACTTTCTACAAATACCTTAATGTTTAAAGGTGGCTTGGCGTTAGTGGACACCATGAAGTTTAGCTGTTATGACACTAAAAGCCAGCGGCTGTCTCTAGTTGAAAAGGTCAAAGAGTAACGGGGCATCAGCCACAGGGATTCCTTGAAATTCTGGATAATTTACTTCTTGGTACCAAAAAGTGAATACACAAACCACTACGAAAGATGCATGTTCTCTGACTTTTATCACTGTTTTGCAAGAATTGTAATAAGAAAGCAAAGTATGTGTGTGTGGTATTGCTTCTGTTTATTCCCATCTCGATCAGCAGATGGCCGTACACTGTCTCCCGTCACATGCGTAGAACGGGACACAGCTCAGCGAGAGCAAACGATTTGAGGCATATGTCAAGATCTTACAGACTCTAAACAAAGGCGTGTCAGGATGGCGGGCAGCAGAGAGCGCGGGAACAGAGAGCCATCCGCTCCAATCGCAGCCTGCAGACTGCGGCGCGTGCTGCGCTCTGAAAGGCTCAGGGATGTTTGCCTGCGAGCGAGAGAGAGTCCAGGAGGCTGCGAGACGCAGTCCACTTCTATTATGCAGACAGAGACAGAGCCGAGGAGAGAAAAGCAGGCCGCAGAGGGAGATAAAGGAAAATGATGAAAGATACACCTATGTACATGTAACAAAGCATATCTGAATGTATGCTTATTTTTACATGAAGGCAGGAATATCTGAAAGAACTCAGATAGCATTCATACATACTAGTATATGTAATTTACTGGTTAATTCACAGATCTCATTAAAGTAAAAACAGTAAACATAAAATTTCTGTAACATTTCTGTAACGTGTCATTTCCCAGTGCAACAGGATGTTCATATATCTCTTAACTTCCCTTTTGAAAAAGAAATGTGCTTAATTGTATTGAAGTATATCTTAAAAAATAATTTTTAATTAAAATGCACTTGCAGATAATATAATACTAATGAAATAAAACGTCACTTAAGTTTACTTGGAGGGAGTAACTTTTTATAACTATTACTTTTAAAAAGTGCACTTTGTAATGTTGTAATTACAAGTTTTTACTTTAAAAAAAACATTTTAAATCATTATGTTTTAATAATCTTTTGTCATGCTTTTTAAGAATTACTCTTATTTTGATGTGTTGACAAATGCACTAAAGTACATATAAAGAACTTGATTATAATTTTAACTGGAGCGTGTTATCCGATATTACATTTAAGGTTAATATATCTTAAATGAACTATATTGCAACTTCATTATTACAAACATGTAATTACAAATATATGTAAATACTTGACACACAAGTTCCAATAGAAAGTACATAAAAGTATATTTTAGTTTACGATAAATTCTTGTCAAAACAGTTGTACACTTAAACCATATTGCAAAGAAAATAGAAATAATCATGAAATGAAATATAAAGTCCTACTTAAGTGTGTCAAAAATGTTCAGCTGATTGCATTTATTATAAATTTAAACTATCATACATTTTCTTTTAATTACAATTAATATGCACTTAAGTGTCTGAAAACATTAAATTCAGTTTGCATTTAAGTATGTTCTTTTAAAGTATATTATTATCATTATAATTTAAATGAAAATTTAAATAAAAAAGCTACACTATAAGATGTGTACAATCACATGTACTATTTAAAGTTTATGACTTTTCAGAGACATAAATTGAAACCTTTTTTTGAAAATGTATGAAAATATTTCAAACCATGTTAAACCAACTCAGAAATATGTTTCAAAGAATTTGTCATGTGTAATTAACAAAATTTCCATGGTTGTATTTCACAGGGAAAATAACATGGAATTTATAATGTAAATAATAACATTTAAACTATTCCTTTAAACATTAACAAGTAATTTATTATTTTTCTCAGTTTATTGCTCTTCTTGTGAATCTCAGTGAAAGTAATTTCTGATTTATGGAAATAGCAGAATAGGGGTGTAGTACTGTCTAGTACATACTGTCTCATATGTCTAGTACATCTCTGTTATTAAGAGTCTGATACATGGCTAGTCTGTCTATGTGGCAAACAAAATAGTTAAATAAGATTTTATGTAGTTTGCTCCAGGGCAGTGTTAGACTCTGGGGTTTGCCCTCTATGTAGTTTTCTGGCCTCAACAATCATAATCCAATATTACAAATATTAGGACTCGGTAAAGTAAGCCAGGGATATTAGCCTTTATTATTTCCCATCTGGATACATTTACTTCTTGTACAACAATATTGGCTAGATATTTACTAGACAGGCATTTGGAGCATCATCCCAACTGTAATTAAGAAGGTCTGTGTTCTTAGTCCGTTAACTAATAGGAAATGATCTGCAGTGTTCTATTGAAGACAACGGAAATAATGAAACATGGCATTTTCAGAAACTGTCTGTTATTCTCAGAATCACTGACTCTCAATGTAGGACAAATAATGCAATTAAATAAAAACAAACAAACAAACAAACAAACAATAGCTGGTTCATTCCAGTTCTGCATTATATTTTGAACTTTTGCAAAAAAAAAAAAAAAAAAAAAAAAACAGAACAGGAACAGAAATACAGTTAAACTTTAGTCATTATAACTTGATTATTTACACAATGACAAGAACATGACATGATTATAAACAGGATGTTCAGTTGTTACTCAGTGAGAGACTGATAGTTAGCTTATGTAAGGATATCAATTGAAGATCATTTAAATATTTTTAAAGTGCCCCTATTATGCAATTTTAAAGATTCCTAATTTTGTTTTGGAGGTCTCCCACAATACATTGACATGCATCCAAGGTAAAAAAAAACAAAACAAAAACCACTTTAATTTTCTCACAATATACATTCCACATCACCCCATTTCTCAAAGAGTCTGAAAACGGTTCATTCGAAGATTCAGTCTCTCTAAATCTGTCCTTTCCGTGAGCCTACTGATTTTCTGCGAGCCTTGTGATTGGTCTACCTCTTACAGCTTGTATCGGAAACAAAGCGCTCATTACGATATCTGAATTTCAGCTCCAGAGGTTTCCTCAGCACTTGATACACAGTGATACAAACAGTAACGATGGAGTGGGTTTTTCCATATCAGTTCATTCTTTTGAAGAGGATGCAAAGTGGTTTCGCTTTTGCAGCGCTGAAAACAGTAGGCTTGTTCGACTTCATGCAGCACTGCACAGACCGATCGGCGGCTGACTTGAAGCAGTGCATGAAGGTTAAAAATTTTGTCCGAATTGAGACAGTGCCAATGCCATGTGACTGTGACGTATGGCATCAAATTACCGCGACAGCGATTCGAAAGCAGTCGACTGAGTCAGCCAGCGCAGTTTCTCAAGAGCGGCTGCACGGGCTCTGATGATGAAACAGCTGTCCCACGATTGGCCGGATTCACCGCATGACAACAATCACGTGTTTCGTGTTTATTCTGAAAACTTCAGTTCCACTAATGCTCACAAATCTGTATTTTTATAACAGTTAAAGCTCTTTTCATGCAGTCGTGATGTTATATTGTGTCATGTTTATCAAAATAAAACTGATAAAAAAAACGTAGACCCACTAAAATAATATATGCTTATGTTGAACTTTATTCTTGTAAAAACAGACGCTGTAAGCAATACATAAAGTATTGAATGAAAATGTCTCTAAAACATCTGTATTAGTCTAACATTGCATTTCTTTCACTTCATCTGTGATAAAGTATGCAAACGCAGCGTGAGCGTCACTACGGGAAGCAGAAAGTGTCCGATTTCACGTCTCCATTTTCAGCTCTTCCCCGATTGCACATGACTACTCTCGCCGAACGTTTGCATCCAGCCACAGCCGATGGTCGAACACACCTAGTGTCTTCTCGAAATGACGACAGCACAAACTAAACTCTTCCAGACTTCAGCTACAACTACAGTGTTTCAGGGCAGGGCAAATGCTAATTTGTTACATTGTTACATAGGTATCTAACAGAAAGTGAGACTGGAATTGCTGACAACTCCTTTCAGC
Source organism: Hypophthalmichthys molitrix (assembly GCA_037950675.1). Classification (NCBI taxonomy): domain Eukaryota; kingdom Metazoa; phylum Chordata; class Actinopteri; order Cypriniformes; family Xenocyprididae; genus Hypophthalmichthys; species Hypophthalmichthys molitrix. The sequence goes on along the minus strand of CM075514.1, from coordinate 7,383,433 downwards.
AGTTCAGAAACGATTCTTTCGTTTGGGAGACAATAACTTTTTTTGTCACGCACTTTGATCTTTAAAACTTTGCAGACCTTTTACAATCACAAACAGCTATATTACACACTGCATGAAAAAGGGACACTTTAATTGAAAGAAAATCATACAGTTTTGGAACGACTTGAGGGTGAGTAAATGACAGAATTGCATTTTTGAGTGAACTATCCTTTTAAATAAATTTATGTAAAGGTAAATATCAAATATCATTCCTTTTTATCACTATTATTATTATAATGCAGTCGAAGTAGACATCTCTCATTAAAGTTTCATGCATTGGTTTACTATTAATGGGATTTTTTTTTATTTATTTTTTTTACGTGGACTTCATAAGGTGCCGGATCTTCGACACAACTGCTTTAATCGTATTTCAATGCAAATGATGCTAAAGAGCGTAAACAGCCTCTAACGTTTCTCTCCGCAGGCTGTCCTATACTTTCCCAAATGCTATTGCTTTCTCCTTTATAAACAGACCACACTAATGATGTTCTTCCACAAGATACCAGTTTGTAGGTCCGATGATAAATGGGATGAGTTGGGCAGTATGCCGGGGTTTCTGATAGAGCGCAGTGGAGTCACTTTAAGTCAGTCTGGGGCACTCAAATGACATCCACAGCAAATAATGATGATAAACACTTTATTTTTCTCGACCGGCGACTGCACATTACCTAATGATGTTCAATGGCTGGGCTAAGTGGTAAAGACAACAAATACATTACGGCCATGCATTGTAAATGGGAGTCCCCAAGGAAAGTGATCTGAATTTTAAATTTTGTCGCTATCCACATTTTTCATATGGAAAACCATGTGGTGAGGCTCACTTCAAACAACTGTGTGCTTAATGTGCAGTTTTTCAAATTCTTGACACATCCACTTAGGTGTATATGTATTTATTCTCATAAAATATGCAATCAAGCACACATGAACCATGATTTATACTAGTGTGGCGAAGCTACAAGCTACTCGTAATTTAAAGTATAGTTAAACTACTGTCATTCTCCCCTTTTGAAAAAGTAGTTAGCTACACTATCAAAAATGTAGTTAACGAAACCAAAGCTACTTAAGGGGACAATATCTTATAAATAATTCTTAGATCATTACATTTATATACTTCTGAAAAGAAGCATTTTTCGGCAGTCTCAATTAAGGCTGCAGCATTAAACTTGAACACATAAATGTACACTAAATAGAAGTAATAAAACTTAAATAACACTGAGTCTGAGTCTTAATTAAGCCTGAAATTATTAAACTTGAACACAGACTTAATGTATTATCTTTAGACACGATCCAGAATGTTACTTAATGTAGGTCAGTATTATATTTCAGTATAATATAATCTTCACCATAAACAAACACTAGTTTAGCTATTGTCACAACTTTAAAAATCCAAAGATAAAGAAGAGTTGAAAGGTTCCAATACAAGGGTATTTAATAATAAAACAAACACGAATAATCCACACAGCTTAACAGAGTGTGCGTAACACAAACAACAACTGACAATGAATACAGGAACCAAAGGCACTTATGTAGTGGTACAAAGAAGGTTAATAAGGAGACACAGCTGAACTAAGAGAACTAATCATATTAGTAACCATGAAAACTCATAAGTGGTGGGAAACTAGACAAAGGAAACACATGTGACTGAAAATAACAAACTAAAAGTCCATGAAAATGAAACTAACTAAACAGAACCATGACAGCTATAATATGAAAGTAGAATTTTCACAGATAAAAATAAAAACATTTTGTTGGTCAATATTTAATTTAATTTACTAAAGGCAGGAACACACCAAGCCGACCCAGACGAACTAGTGGCGACGAAAGCAGACTGCGGGGTTGGCTCACGTCGGCAGCGTCTGGGTCCAAAGTTGCCCTGACACACCAAACCGACACTCGACAGCCAAGTAGCACGTCCGTTCTGCGCCTGCGTAAGATGAAATGCCTTTCCATATCAGCAGGTGGCAGTAGCTAAACAGCCAATCAGAATGATCAGATGGCCTGACAACCCGACAAGCTCCGACACCAATTCAACATGTCAAATCTGCCGAAAAAAAGCTAATGAGGACCAACTTCAGCCGACGGTGCAGAACACACTGAGAAAACTTAGTCGGTCGACGAACAAAAACTGCCCGACGGCCGACCGTCGGCTTGGTGTGTTCCTGCCTTTTAAAGTCAGGAATATCTCTTTAAAGGGATAGTTTACCCAAAAATTAAAATTATCCCATGATTTACTCACCCTCAAGCTACCCTAGGTGTATATAACTATCTTCTTTCAGACTAACACAATCTGAGATATATTCAAAAATATCCTTGCTCTCCAAAGATTTATAATGTTAGTGAATGGGGGGCCTGTTTTGAATCCAAAAAAAAATGCATCCATCCATCATAAATATAATCCATACGGCCCCAGGGGGTTATTAAAGGCCTTCTGAAGCGAGGCGATGGGTTTTTGTAAGAAAAATATCCATATTTAAAACTTTATAATCTAAAATAACTAGCTTCCACTCAGATGACCGTACACATACTGCGCAAGTCGCATTGCGCCAAATGAGCAACCCCCTGACGCAATGTATGACGCAGGATGTAGAAGTATGATAAGCTTAGACGAGGTGTTTTAAACAAATAGGGCTGTACAACAAACTGAAGCTCCTCTTCTCTTTTATCTAAATTCATACATCACTTCGACATTTCATCTATGTGCATCCGTGTTCGTCATTGCGCATGCATCAGGTCAGAGTTCACTCTTCTGCTACAAATTGATGCGTATGGCTATCTGCCAGAAGCTAGTTATTTTACATTATAAAGTTTTAAATATGGATATTTTTCTTACAAAAACCCATCGCTTCGATTCAGAAGGCCTTTATTAACCCCCTGGAGCCGTAAGTTTTTATTTTGAACATTCAGAGAACACTTGGAAATAATGTTTTCATAACTTAATGTGAATGTTAGCAAAAATGTTCTTAGAACTTATTTTTGTTAGCTGGTATGTTTAAAACAGAGATGTAGCATTTGGTTTCACTACTCCACTACACACTGGAAATAGTAGGTTAGTGGAAAAGCTAAGTTATTTTGAAAACACCTGTCATGCTACTAAAATTGTAGTAAAAGTGAGAGTTTTTAAATTGTAAAGACACCATGTAAAGTTAAAAGTCATCCTACTTTGAAAAAGGCAAGTCTAGATACCCCTAAATGTTATTCTATTCTGTCTTGCTCCATCTAGCTGTTTTTAAACACAAGAACACATCCTTTGACATTTCCTGCTGTCAGTAAGTGTGGTTTGGAGAGGCCTGTAGAAGCAGCTTGGGCTGACTGCAAACTTACAAAAAAAAAAAAATGATAGTACTTCAAGCTTGAATTGCAAGTAAGAAAATCCCTTATTACAGAATTTTTGTGTATGGGTCGGGAGAGGTTTAACTGCATTTTGTATGCTTAATCACAAAATTTAACACATTCAGTTGACAGCCCTAATTAATTCAAATGAATGTACAATGAAATGGTACTGAAATGTGCTATTTCACTTGGATTTGAAGGTAAACCTGTCTATTCAGAGGACAACAAAGGTTCTTTCATGATGTGGAGAGCCGGCCATTAAGGTACAACATTTGTGAACCCTGATCCTCTTTATGAAAGAATAGCTGGCAGAGAGAAGCAGTGGAAAGAAATGAAGAACTATTTAAGGTCACGTTTATGTCCGCAGAGACACATGCTGAAGCCAGCAGTAGAACTGGAAATCCATTGTGTGATTGGAAATTAAACAGAGAGGCCTGGCAGGTGTATCAGATCCAACCGGAGAGCTCTGGATGTGCAGAGAAAGGCTGAATTGAAGTTGCGCCTCTGTATTTGTGTGGATATATGTGTGTGTGTGGAAAAGGACTTCCTCTGGAAGAGGGACTTTAAAGAGGAAAACAGGATCTGCTGTCAGAGAATTACGGGCTTCATACAAAACTCCATTGTTGTAGCACCTCCATAGTGCTGTCATCACCCTCCATTTAAAGCAGCACATCCAAACCTCCCGACGGGACACAGATCTACTGAGAACCGGGAGCAGGACAGATGTGGAAATATTTGCTTTTAAACATATTCACTATCGGCAGTAGCACATCCAATCAATAAAACAATAGATTTGACTCAGGGAAAGTGTTACATCTGTAGATTTAGTAAGAGTACTTTTTTCTATAATGCATTAAACATGTTATGTTTTAAAAACGAAATATAAGAATATAAAAAGAGTACAGAAACTTAATGTTATGATGCCATTTCTTTCTGCTATGGATGAGACACATTTATGATGCAAAATGACATGCTGATGATATTTTTTCCCTCAAGTTTAAATGCTGGATTTTCACAGAGAAACTGGACCATTTTTTTTTTTCTCAAGAAGGAAAGTAGACCAGCTATAAATAAACAGTCTCAAGATCCGTTCCTCAAAATCGTACTTTGGTGCCGGACACATGAAAGTCAAAATACACACGCACACTCAAAACAACGTTTCTCCGGCTAATTAACTCAATTCTAATTTTGCAGAAGAATCATCAGAACGAAAATTGAATTCGATCTCAAAGAAAAGTTTTTGCTGTGGTTGGAGTGCTGTGGCCGGCTCTTTCCTCTGGGACAGTCTCAGATACAGACTCGCCATGCAAGGGTTCGCTGTCTCCCTGAGGTAAAGCAAAACATATTACATTCTATATTTTTGCTCCATTGCTCTTTGGATTGTCCTTGATGCTGAAAGTGTGTCATAATGATATCGAGGGGATAGCTATTAATCTGTCACCGGGGAGGAACAGCAAGGCTAAAAACAGTCAGCTGCCATCAACAAGGCATTCACCAAAATGCCCTGTTCAGATGTGAAGTCTCTGTTTGCTTTCTTCTTTTGACAGCCGAGGTGAATGCAGGATGCAGCTCTGTCAGCACGCAAACATGCGTTTGGTCACTGATGCTCACATGACTGCGTTATAATAAATTTGACTGGCCTATCAAATCAGTGCCACAGCAAGTACTATAAAATGTATAGCTTCAATTCTGAATGCTGATTCGTCAAAACAGAGTTTCAATCATTTTAAATGACCCTATATAGTAACAGCTTTGACACTTCATGTTCATCTAGATATTGTGTTTATCATAAGCACCCATAGAGACCATTATTAACCTTAGTTTACATGTCAGGAATTATATCTTCTAGTGGTGGTAGTCACTTCACAGAATTTATAAAATAATATATAATATATAATGATTTCCAAACCCATTCAGTTTTTTTCTGGCCAGAATTTGTATATTTCAAATATATGCTAATTATAGATTTGAAACAAAACCTATAAATGTTTAAAAGTTTGTTTAAAATGTCAAAATAAATGACAAATTGTCACAAACACATTGGACTCTGTCTCACTCCTTGCTGAACACTCACTCACATTTTGAGGGGGCATTCACACGACACAATTTTTGACTAAAAATAGAAAACTTTTCATGCATTTTGGCCGTTTTGAGGGGCTGAAAATGCAAACATTTGAAAACGGGTTTCAAAGTGCAAGTTTTGAATAAGCCATTATGCCATTATCATCTCCACTACAAAACATGAATTTGTGAAAACTGTGATGCCATGCGCATGCGTATTACGTATTCAGTCTATAGGCACGTAGTGTTTCTTTACAAAGTGACACTGCCAACTACTGGCCTGGCATGCATAATACAACATTTTTAGTCATTTTCGTTGATCTATGTGAACAGGGATCGTTTTGAGAACATTGTCACCTGTATGTGAAAAATTCAAAGGAAAAACTATTCTATTTTTAGTACATCATTGTTGAGTAAATGTACCATGAGTCACTCCGAGTCTAGACAAACCTGCACTTCGTCACTCGCTTATTAAGACTGGTATAAATTTTCCATGCACACACACAGTCATTGTCTGGTCTTTGTTGTCAAGGACTCTAGAGTCACCTCTATTATTTTAACGATTTCTAAAGATATATCTGACTCACCATGATCTACTTACTTGTTATTCCATTTTCTTCAATAAACTCCCACAACTGGGTTTACTCTCTGCCCAGTTTACTTGGAACTACTTTGTGCATCCCAGTTTATAGTTTGTTGAAAATAGTATCTCAAAGGTGCCTGCATACTTTACTATTTCTGGTGGATATTGTAAGTGTGCATTCTCATATGTGTGTGTGCTTTTATTACCCACAATCCCTTGCACAACAGAAGGACATCACGACTAACAGAACAGACCCAAATTTAATTTGTGAAAATCAATGACGCACTCTTTCAAAATTACTTCCCAGTAGATACTTTTTGTGCATGGTAAAATATGAAAATTGAATACTTGGTGTTCAAGATTATATTTTTACAATTTCTGAAGAAATTGTGAAGTGATTATCTGTCCAAAATTCATTACAACAATGGAAGAGTGTTTTAGGTGGCTGACAGAGCGTTGCTATGGGCTTGCTAAGGCAACTAGCAAATGGCCTTCACCTAGTCTCTTACCATGCCTACTATTTGACAAAAAACTTAACCCTTGTTGTCTACTTCATAGTCACCATGACCTCTTCCACTGCTTTTCTTTCCTCTTTGTGTTCTTCAGCAGTTCTCATTGCCTGCCTTTACTTGTCTCTTTACCATCTGTCTGTTGTCTGTTCTCCATATCCCTCATTTGGGCTCTCAGTAGGACTGTGTCGAGTGCAGTACCAGTGGTGTACGGCTCACGTGGAGGCTGTAATTAGTGTGTTAGCTCTTGGCACTGCCTGAAGAGTCCCTCAACACTACACATACTTTGCTTTCCCCTCATTCTGGTCACTTTCAGAGGGTTCTGGCTTCAGCTAATGGCAGTTTCTTTCAATGGGCCCCTCATGATGTGCTAATGAGAGAAGAGAAGTGCTACTCTGGAGAATTAAAATTTAAAATTCAAAAGACAGCACTGTTATATGTTATATGCACTCATGTTCAGCACAAGTATAGACCAAGAATAATAAATGAAAATTATGTAACCATTTTCTCACCCATATGTTGTTTCAAAATGAAAAAGCATAAAAGCACCAAAAAAGTATGACAAGTATCCACATTACTTGTGCATTACATTTAAAAGTCTTCTGAAGCCATATCATAGCTTTGTAGATTTGTGTGAGGAACATCTAACCTAAACATCTTCCCTAAAAGCATTCACAGTCTCTGTAAAAAGCATTCACATTTTCGTAGAACTCGTCATTACAACTTGTTAACTGTAATTTTTCTGTGAGTTCCGGCTTGCAACACAGCAACTTCATGCAGAAACACTCAAATTGGCAGCAGCTTCAACAGTAAAGTGTAGTTAGATAGTTGTCTTATAATATTTCTGATTAATAATTCCAATATTTTACTATTGTTAATGTCTTAATAATGCAAGATTAATTTTAAAAATAAATTAAATGCATTCAATACAGTTTAATGTAATTATGCACTTATATGGCAACACTATTAACGGCAAAATTATTTAGTGTAATTTAAGTAATCAGACAAAAGAACAAGATTACAAGTAAAAGTTGTCTTCTAGTAATTACGATAATTAAGACATAGCATAAATGCACCATATAGCATTCTGATCCTGTTCAAAAATGTTCTTATAAGAGGTCTCTGGTTCGTCTTCAGAGTTTTCCATAATCGTTCATGAATGACGTCACTACATGGGCCAGACATTGCCTGTAAACAATTAAAAATGAATGTAGTGCTTTTTCCTACTTATGTCTGTAAGCCTCATTTCATCATATGACATGATTTATAGTACATCTAACCTCTTCCTCGAGTGTATAGATATTCAAAAAGTCATTAAGAATTCATAAGTTATTTGTATGTATAATAAATATGTTCAAACTGGGGCATAGATAATACATTTAAAAACACTTTCTCATGCTGTCAATAACAGGTTAAAAGAATAGTTGTCATTTAGCCCATGTGGAATACAAAATGAGAATCTTTTTGTAGCTCTTTTCCATACAGCATAAAAACATTTCATTACACTTTATATTATGGATATTAGCCAGTGAGATTTGTATGCCGAGTCACTCCTACCCGGACATATAAATATAACTGTGACGAGCAGGGCGGGCGAGAGCCGTGAGGGAACGGTGCAAGGCCGCGCATTGCACCGGCCTCGAATCTCTCACGGAGGAGCTCCGGAAACAAAAAAGGGGAGTGACGACAGTGAAAGACGAGAGAGGACCAGGCCTGGACTTTATTTTATGTTTGTGGTTTTACTGGTTTTATTATGTTTGTGTGGCCGGCAGACGGCCGTGAGGGTCTGCCGGCATTACTTTCGTTTTGTTCTTTGTTTACTTAATATTAAAGTTATGTTGAATGTTCGCCGGTTCCCGCCTCCTTCTTCCCGTATATACGAACTGTGTTACAATAACCAGCATTACTCAGTTCATTCATACTTTGCTGGGACCAGGTGGTGAACTTGCAAGTGCTGCCCCCGGAGGAGGCAGACCCAGCCCTTGTGTTGATGTGTCCTGTTCATGCATTGCATGTTTGCATGAACTGCACGCAGAAGCTCAGAGCAGCTCTTTGTGTGCATTGGAGGTGAGCAGAAAGGAAAAGCTGTCTCCAAACAGAGGTTGGCCCACTGGATAGTGGATGCCATTTCCTTCACATTTCAGTCCCAAGGTGAGCTGTGCCCCTCGGAGTGGGGGCTCACTCTACTTGATGCGATGCCTCCTCCCTGGCTTTGGCAGACATCCGCAGAGCTGCGGGCTGGGCGACACCTAACACATTTGTGAGATTCTACAATCTCAAAATGGAGCCGGTTTCTTCCTGTGTATTGGGTACAAACAGGTAATTTGTGGGAAGTCTGGCTCTGTGTCTCGCTTGCAGCACCATTCCCCTCTAACAGGGGGATAGAAGCGCCTACTTGCTCTTCAGGTGAGTTCTCCACTTGGCAAACCCTGAATCGAGTTCCTCCACCATCCATCAGCAGTCAGGAGGTGTCTGACGTTAGGTCCAGTACTCGTGAGCATGCCTGGCCGGTCAGCTCTTGTACTGGGCTAGATACCCATAAGCTGTGATTCACCCTCGGTAATCCTATATGTGTATTGTCCACAATATGGTTTCTCTGTTGTTAAACCTGTGTCTTTCCCTGGGCTGTTCTGCTCTGCCCTGTCTCTGCATCGGTAGTAGCTCCTCCCTGTTTAAGTGGGACCTACCGCAGAGATCTTCCATAAATAGTACTGCCCCACAGGTCAGTCATATGTGTATCCACTACGTTACCTCCCTTTCGGCAGGTTGTGGTCTCCATAGCATCCCTCTCTACTGGACTAGGCATGCTTTCCCAGTGTTAACAACACTGATCATGGCTGAAAAGCAATGGGAATTGAGATCTGAAGCGCTCTTCCCCATGAATGTCACAAAAGAGGTACAGCAGCTATGACCGTCCCCAGAGTAAGCCCAGTCCCTTCCATCCCGTTGGTATGGAGGACTATTTCCTTGGGCTTACGTGGGGCGCTGGGTTGGCTACAACTGTGTAGAGGGCAATCGATAAAAGGGCATGCAACAGCTTGCCAGCATCTGCATCTCCGACATTCGTAACGGTTCAGTGGCTGTGGTGCTTTCCATAGGGACCCCAATACGTCAGTATCGACATAACGTCAAATGTGACTGATAGAATGGGAACGTCTAGGTTACTAATGTAATCCCTGTTCCTTGAAGGAGGGAACAGAGATGTTACATCCCTCCTGCCACAGCCCTGAACCACTGCTTAATTGGCAGTTCACCAATTCACCAACATATACTATATGTACATAATAAGCATATTGAGTAACACTTTAATTTACAGTGTCCAAAAATTTGGAATCTGTAAGATTTTTAATGTTTTTAAAAGAAGTTTCGTCTGCTCACCAAGGCTGCATTTATTTAATTAAAAATACAGTAAAAACAGTAATATTGTGAAATAGTATTACAATTTAAAATAACTGTTTTCTGTTTAAATATATTTTTTAAAGTAATTTATTCCTGTGATGGCAAAGCAGCAGATGGCAAAGCAGCAGATCAGCATATTAGAATGATTTCTGAAGGATCATGTGACACTGAAGACTGGAGTAATGATGCTGAAAATTCAGCTTTGATCACAGGAATAAATTACTTTATAAAATACATTCAAACAGAAAAAAGTTATTTTAAATTGTAATAATATTTCACAATATTACTGTTTTTACTGTATTTTTAATTAAATAAATGCAGCCTTGGTGAGCAGACAAAACTTCTTTTAAAAACATTAAAAAATCTTACAATTCCAAATTTATGACCGGTGGTGTAGTTGCTATAGTAACTATAGTACTATAGCAATTAAATTGTGCATAATTACATGCAGCTAAACCAAAACCACACCTTAATCTTAACCCTAACCCATAGAAAATTAATATAGTAGTAAACACTACATTAAATGTACAATTACACTGTAACACTGACACTTTAAAATAAACATTACATAGTGGCCATTATCAAGCTCAAAAAATTAAAGTATTATAAAAACAGATATCATAAAAGTGATCCATATTACTTGGATCATTTAGTTTTTTTTTTTTTTTTTGTAAAGTTATACTATGCTGATTGAGTGAGGAACAGACCCAAATTTAATATGTGAGAATCAGTGACATTTAATGCATAACCTGAATGCAAATTCAAATGAGATATCAGAGCTTCAGAGAAGGGGAAGAGTTCAGTAATAAATATTTGAATGTCTGTTTATCACACAAAAGCTAAAATAGGGTTTCAGAAAGTTTAGAATATAGCACTAACGTCATATGGATTACTTTCATGGTTCTTGTGTTTATTTATTTTTTAATTAGTTAATTCATGGTCACTAAGAACCATCCTTCTATGTAAATATTCTTCAAAATAATAATAATAATAATAAAATTATATGGGTTTGGAACAACATGAGGTGACAGAATTCTCAATTTTGGGTGACCTATTCCTCTAAGTCTGGTCTAATCTAAATGGTCATCTCACATATTTGCTGGTGTTCAACTGAGCCCTGTTAGTATAAGTAAATGAGCTGAAATTGAGCGTAAGGTCAGAGGTCAGAGTAATCAGGGGATGAGGCTCATCCCCTGCGAGTGGCCACTGCCCTCCAACTCTTTACTGAGTGGCCAGCCCCAGACGACAGGGTCAGACCTGTCACTGTGACAGCCGTGAGGGCTGCCATGGAGACTGGAATGGGGGACTGCAATAGGAATGTGAACCCTCACAATCAGGTCAGACTTGGCAAGCAGGAGTGGGTGATGGGTAATATGGGGGGTGGAGAAATGGGTTGGAGTTAACCTGGGAGTGTAGAGTGATGGAGAGATGGATGTGTGAAAGAAACGAGGGAGTGGATGGTCCGTCAAGCAGGCAGTGTTAATTGCAGAGGGACAAATGGAGTTAATGATGCATACTCACAGGTCAAGGATGAATTCACAGGGCTTTCTTTTCTTACTGCTCATTACAACACCATCACAAACCCACTCAGACAGTGTGTCACATCAACCTCATATTGGCATAAAATAACTACCCTTATCATCTCAGAGCGTAGAGTTTAAAGGTGACGTGTGTAATTTTTCTGATGTTAAAAAACATTCTCCTATCCCAGCTTAATATGCACAGACAACTGTAAGTAAGCCATTTGTAGACACTGTGACTATCAAAACATTACTCGCTTTTTTAAGCATTTCAGTTTAACTGATGGCATTTTTCAGCTGTAATCCAGTGATGACATTCAATGACGAACTGGTGTGAAAGGGCATTTAGAGTATAGCCAGACATAGCATGACAGCTTTGCCATCACAGAGATAAATTGTTTTAAAATTTATTAAAACTGAAAGAGTTTTACAATTTCAAATAACTGTTTTCTCAGTACTACTAGATTTACTTTTGATCAAATAAATGTAGCCTTGGTGAGCATAAGAGACTTCTTTCAAAAACTTTTGAATAGTGGTGTATTTTTGAGGCTTTTATTTTATTTTATTTTTTATTTACTCTACTGTATGTATGCCTGTCGGAAACGAAATGCTTATTACGATAACTCAGAGATTGCACACACTGTGATAACAGTAACAATGGCATCGATTTTACTATATCAATCCGAGCACAAGTCTCATGATGAAACATTGTAAGATTATTCAACCTGAGCCTCCATCACAAGGACACTATCAGCATTAACAAGTGTATGTCCATCAACAAACCAATGTGTATATTTCTAATTTATTACTGTGTGGGCCACAGCTGATTTGCAGAAGTATGTGAAGTAATAACGCAAGTTGGCTGGTTAGCCAGAGACCTGCACGATAACTACGTACTTTAAACACCCGGTAGAAAATATAGACATTAATAATCAATCATACTTACAGGTTGTGATTTTGAGGAGCAAGTTGGTCCAAATAAAAGTGGGTACTGTCCCATCTTTAATGGATAAGCATTTTGTAAATCCCATTTAGACCTCTCGTAGATTTTAGAAGCAATCGTCAAAAGTTATACTGTTGTTGTATCGCTGTGGTAATTTTAACCACTCACTCTTCACATCCTCATCCTTTGAAAGTGTTTACAAAGAGAATGTGTTTTTCAGAGCAGAAAACAGCGTCTTCTCGACGTATACAACATGAACCAGCTACAGCGTTAAATGAAAACCATTGGCGGGCAGTATGCAAATGTGTTACCACGTTATGTATGCAGGCTGGAATTCCTGATGACTCATTTAGAGTTCCGAGTCGATTCTTTCTTTTGGGAGACACTAACTTTATTAATTGAGCACTTTCGACTTTACAACTTTGCAGACCGTTTACATTCACAGACTGCTACATTACACATTGCATGAAAGGTAATATTCGAAAAAGCATAATAGGGGCACTTTAATATGCATTCAGGAATGCAGTGTGCACTAGGTTCACTTTATTTACGTTTCACATTCACATAATTTCCAACACTTAAAGATGTCTACAGAATTTCATCAATATGGATTTCTCAGCAGTAGCAATACTAAAAAAGATTTTGCATTTCATGTGACCATTAACCGACATCAGACATCTTAAATATTTTAAGTTTAAGGGATTTGGCAGACAAAAGGTTTGGCAACCCCTGATCTAAAGTATTTTCCATTTATTTAATAAATATATATAGGGCTGTCAATAGATTTTTTTTTTAATCGCAATTAATCGCGCACTTATCGTGAAATTAAGCATACACCATTTTTCTTGTTTAACACGTCCATTTTGCCATCATTGCCTATATCCAGCAAACTAAACCATCAGATTGAAGTGTGATTTTCACAAAACTGTATTTTTTCAGCTAAATTTAGATGTCTTTCCAAAAAAGGACACCAAATAACCAAATGATATGATTCAATATAATTCATACATTTACGTACACGATGCGGGAGGGCTCGCGCTCTTCAGATACAATGACAGAATATGACAGAGAGTTTGTGTTTTCAAGCGAAACAGACACTGGAATGAATGATTCTCTCTGCCATCTCAGATATAATCAGCATGGACTTTTAAGATTACCTAACTGCGTGACGTAAATTATGTTATGACGCAATTTCACGTTTTTTTTTTTTGTTTTGTTTTTTTGCGTTAATTGCGTTAAATTATTTTACAGCGTTAAGGATTTTGAATTAATCACATGCGTTAACGCGTTAATGTTGACAGCCCTAATATATATATATATATATATATATATATATATACACACATATTTTACAATTATTTATTTAATATTTATTATAAATATTTGAATTCAGTCATATACCTCTTTAGACCGCAAATGGATTCCTATGCATTTCTATAGAGAGTATCATATGAATCAAACATCTCTAAACACAACAGGAGCCAGAGGGGTTTTCAGTAGCAGCTATGCTAAGTGGTGCTCAGTCAATGTATTTGTCGTCTATGCCTTAAAGTCAAAAGTCCCAAATACACACACACAAACGCATACATTTACACACCACAGGGCTGAGAGCAGGTAAACTACTTCTGACCCAGACAAAGCCCTGGGTAAAATACATTCAGCAATGTGAAAAAAAAATTAAAAAGATAAGCGCATATCATTTCAGCCCCTGGACTGGCGTTTATTTAGAGTGAGTTAGGTGTGCTGCTGTATGTGAACGAGACCTCCAATTACAGCCGAGCACAGGGCCGTACGGGCCTGTGGGCAGGTGATTATCACTGCAGATATTCTGCATGATCTGAACGGGTTTACGAGGGATGACAGTGGCCGCTGGTGGCCCTTCATCTGAGCAAAAACACAATGCTTGTTTACAGCTCCTGTATCACTCTGCATTTGTTATGGACTGCTTTTCTGGACTTCTGCTGGATGGACATTGTGGACTCAGTGGTCTTCTGATATTCTTGGGGGCAAATATTAAATCACTCATCCGATGCCATCAGTAATTAGCTTTGTAGGACTTACTATGTTGCTCTTGTTCCCTCATTGGCCCCTAATTGCTCAAGGCCTTTTTTTCTAAACTTTACTCCCTCTTTTAAAACTCCATAGTTATTTCTCATGCAAAGAGAGAACAGTCTGTATTAGTTTTCTCTTTTGGTTCAAAGATAAAAGGACAAAAGCAGCAGGATGGAGGTAGATACGGTGGCCCCGCTGTGTATTATACCTGAGGAGTAAAGATTTTTCACCACAGAGAATCTGTGAAAGAAACTACTACATTTACTGCTTTTGCTATCTTTACTAGGGATGAGCAGTACCTCTTTTTTTTTTTTTATTTATGACCCGACACCTAAAACTGTTAATGTTGCTGATATCAATACAATATCACTTTTAAATGAAATTTAGGCCATTGTTATCATCATTAATGGTTCACTATGAAGAATTTTACACGTTTCCAAAGAAAATAACCCCTCTCAGTCATTACTTATGATCCTAGAAGTGTGTGGTGGTGTTTGTGTCTCCTCTGTCTGTATTTTCTTAATTTATTTTTATTTATTTTTTTATTGCTATTCTTGGGATGTTTCTGGGCTGCAACTTTTGGCCAGTGGTGTGTTGTCTGTGTCTGAAGTTCGGAAAGCTCAGCTAAGTTATCATGTCTTGATACAAAAACAATTAGCTAATGTTGCTATTGCCAAATTGACTGCTATGTACAGTAACTCGACAGATTACTAGACATTGTAATTATGTTTTTATGATGACACATAATTATTATTTATTACCGAGCTAGACTGAAGATGTCTAAACTCACTCGCAAATTACAACCAGTCTTCTAATTTGTGGGTGCCCAATCCTGTTCCTGGAGATCTCCATTCCTGCAAAGTTCAGCTCCAATCTTAATCAAACACAAATTAACCAGCTAATTAAGATCTTCAGGAGCACTTGATAATTACAGACAGGTGTGCTGGATCAGGCTGGATCTGAACTCTGTAGGTAGGCAGATCTCTAGGAACAGGATTGTGCACCCGTGTACTAATGATTGGTGTAACTGTTTGTTCACGTACACACAAAAATGCCCTTTATGCATGATAAACGCAATATTTAAAAAATCACTCATCTTCCCACTGATAGTATACTAGTCTATTAAAATATCATAACTCAGCCTTCTAGTGAAACAACAGACTTCTCTCTGAACCAAGGTCTGCCCAATTTTTGATAATCCACTTCACTTCACTTCACTTCACTAGATGTTCATCACAATTTGGAAGAAAAGATCTGACGCTACTTCCATTAGATCACGACTTTAACAACAATTAAACAATGTGATCAGTCACAAATGGTCAATCGATATGTAAACAAATGGGTCATGCCTGCACGTGTAGTAATTCATGTAGTAAACCTCTGCACGTAATAACCTAGAATACTGTCTAACACTTGATGGCTGCTCTGTTAAGTCTTCGTCGTCAGTTAGGAACCTGGGTGTGCTCTTTGATACCAATCTCTCACGTTTCTAGCATCTGTAAAACCGTATTCTTCCATCTTAAAAATATATCTAAACTACGACATATGCTTTCAATGAAACATGCGGAGCAGTTAGTTCATGCGTTCATGACCTCAAGGCTAGATTACTGTAACACTCTACTACGTGGTCACCCTGCTTACTTGATAAACAAACTACAGCTGGTCCAATACGCAGAGGCTAGAGTTCTTACTAGAACCAGGAAGTATGACCATATTAGCCCGGTTCTGTCAACACTGCATTGGCTCCCATTTAAACATTGTATAGATTTTAAAATTTTGCCAATCACTTACAAAGCACTAAATGGTTTAGCTCCCCAGTATCTGAGTGAGCTCTTAACACATTATAGTCCTTAACGTCTATTGCAATCTCAGAATTCAGGCCAATTATTAATATCTAGAATATCAAAAATCAACCGCAGGTGGTAGATCCTTCTCCTATTTGGCACCTAAACTCTGGAACAATCTTCCTAGCATTGTTTGGGAAGCAGACACACTCTGACAGTTTAAATCTAGACTAAAAATGCATCTCTTTACCCTGGCAAACACATAACACATTATCAATTTATATTTTCAAATCTGTTAAAGGATTGTTAGGCTACATAAATTAGGTCAGCCGAAACCGGGAACACTTCCTATAACACCAGATGTACTCGTTACATCAGAAGAAGAATGGCATCTACGGTAATATAAGTCTTTCTGTTTATCCCAAGGTTTACCGTAGTCAGCCGGATCCAGGCCGTATCCAGATCAGATGGAGGATCTGTGCCTAGACACGACGACAACGCAGCCCTGAAGTGTCAGCAGAGATTGAGTCAACTAGATCATCCCTGTGAAGGCCTCACCGAAACAACAGCCAGTGGCACAGATTCCCAACAAACCGTCCCATACCGGCGTGATGAATACAATCTTCAACTAGATGGAACTGGACCAAATATTTTGACTGTTGCAATCCCAATCGGACTTATGACCTGTAACATTGCCTGAATCATAATCATGCACTGTTCGCTGTTGGCCAGAGGAGAACTGGCCCCCCGACTGAGCCTGGTTTCTCCCAAGGTTTTTTTCTCCATTCTTATCACTGTTTTGTCTTATCATCTGATGTCACCTGATGGAGTTTGGGTTCCTTGCCACTGTCGCCTCTGGCTTGCTTAGTTGGGGACACTTGATATTCAACAATGTTTTTGATCTGCCTGCATTGACACCATACTCAGTTCTGTATGCGAACAGAACTGAGCTGGATGATGACATCACTGTTTTCTCCAGTGCTGATATATAGATAAATTAACTAATTATTGATTTTTACAACCGAATGAATCAATACTGAATTTACTTAAGATGGACAAAATTATTCACCAGTTATCACTGTAAAGCTGCTTTGACACAATCTGCATTGTAAAAAGCGCTATATAAATAAAGGTGACTTGACTTAATTCACCAACACTTACAATCAACTTTGGAAACACTTTATTTTAAGGTGGCATAGTTACACATTACTACACATACTTACTATAGTAATAACAGTAAATTGTGCATAATTAACTCTATAGTAAGTACATGTGGTTAATTAATATTAATCAGTACTTATTTGAGTAAGTACAATGTAACTATGTCACCTTAAAATAAAATGTTACACTTTATTTTAAGGTGTCTGTGTTACAGTGTAATTATATATTTAAGTACTGAGTAATTACAATTAACTACATGTACTTACTATAGGGTTAGGGTTAGGATTAGGGTTTGGTTTAGGCTTATTTGCATGTAATTATGCATAATTCATAGTTATTACTACTGTAACTACATGTAATATGTGTAACAAGGACACTGTAAAATAAAGTGTTACCAAATAAAATGTAACCTCAACTTGTCTTCTTTTTGTCACATTTTGTTTATAAATATGTGTTTTATGAAGTTCATATTATTTAATTTGATTATTTTAATGGTAACACTTTATTTTAGGGTTTTTTAACTAGTTGCTTATTTGCATGCATATTACTACAATACTGGGTATTTATTAGTAGCTATTGAGCACATATTAATGCCTTATTCTGCATGACCTTATTCTACATTCTTAATCCTACCCAATATCTAAACTTAACAACTACCTTACTAACTATTAATAAGTAGTAAATTATGAGTTTTTTGAGGGAAAAGTCGTAGTTAATAGTTTATATGTGTTCCCTATACTGAAGTGTTACCAAACTTTAGTATGGGGAACAATTCTCACTTTTAACTAGTTGCTTATTAGCTTGCATATTACTAGAATATTGGCTGTTTATTAGTACTTATAAAGCATATATTAATCTGCATGACCTTATTCTACATCCTTTAATCCTACCCAATGCCTAAACTTAAATGCTACAACAACTACCTTACTAACTATTAATAAGCAGTAAATTAGGAGTTTATTGAGGCTAAAGTCATAGTTAATAGTGAATATGTGTTCCCCATACTAAAGTGTTATCCATGTTTTTTGTCTAGGCTACTGGAAAATATTTGGAGGAAATGACACCAAGGTAGACTACAGTACAACAGAATGGGTTATTCTATGAAATGAGTGCATTTTCCAGTTTAAAAGGATGCAAATTTCTTAAAGATATCAAATATTCAATGAGACATACTTTGTAAAATTATATCATATTTGTAATGTGTATGTTCTGTTTTAGTTTCGTTTTCACTCTGTTTATTTAGTTCCTGTTAGCCTTAGTTTCTAGTTAGTTTCCCTGTTTGTTAATTAGTTTCCATAGTCCCTAATTCCAAACACCTGTTCTGTTTCTATTTGATTACGTTCTCTGTGTATTTAAACCCTGAATTCTGTCTGATCATTGTTCTGTATCGTCAGTTCAGCGTGGTTGTTTTTGTTTATTTTTATTATAACCGTCAATGAACAGAAACTAAGGAGTATAAACATACAGGATAATGATCAATGAAACTAGACAGAGGTGATAAACATAATCAGTAACCATAATAACAGATAAGGCCATACTTAAGCCACGTTTCCACTGCAGGAACTCTCCCCAGGAACTAGGGACTTTGGAGTGGTACTCGGTGTGTTTCAACTGCAGGGACCAGGGTCTAAATGAAGTTCCGGGTAAAAAAATCCCCCCTCAGAAAGTCCCTGCTCGCAAGGTAATTATCAAAGTTCAGGAATTTTTGGGGATGGGACTTGGGTGCTGAACATGCTGATTGGTTGAGTTCATGCAGCATTTTGATTGGTTGACTCCACACAGCATTTCATTTCAACCACCAAGTCTGTTGCGGTGCTTGCAATAAGATTTGTTTGCTCTTCGAATCAACAATGGAGTTTAAAAAATACGACAGATTGACCGACAACGAGGTTCAGCCTTAGCTTATATGCAGAGGACAAAATCCAGCGAGAAGTGTAACTACTGGCCTGGCATACATAATACAGCATTTTTAGTCGTTTTCATAGATCCATGTGAATGTCGTCTGTATGCAAAACTTTTCAAAAACGCAAAGGAGAAACGTTTCCGTTTTTAGTACATTGTTATGTTTAGTACGTTGTTGTGTAAACATACTCTAAGATACTTTTGATTGAGTTGCAGTAGAATGCAGTTATGCATGCTTAGTAAATATGTTTTTGCTTGTGTGCTGGTTGTAGGTACTATTGCAAATAGTTTTTTTCCCCAGTAAATCTTAGTTTTACGCCTAGCAGTTAAAAGCTGGGAACATGCTCATACTGATGGCACGAGTTTGAATTTGGCTTGCAACATTTCACAATCCTGTTCACCCATATCTTCCTTTCATTTCCCGTACTCTCTCTAGTTTCCTTTGAATTCAAGTGGGGAAAAAAGCACATTCATCTATATTCATATATAGAGTCTATAGTTCATCTATAATCATGTGTTGATAATGTTTAGAATCCATCCCCCTCCAAGAACAAGACAGTCAAATAATATAAGCTCGATTACATCACTGTCTTCACGGATGGGGCTTTGTTAGGCCACATTTCTACCCTTTTCGCTTCTTCTCCGGATACACTCGATTCTCTCTCTTCAGATAAACGAGTGTATCTGTGACAAACACAGAGTGCTGTCCCTCTGCCCCTCAGCCCTTGGCACTGGACAGCTCACTGGTCATCTGCGCTAGTGGAATAAAGCAGAGGGATGCATTTGAGACACAACATATGTTATTCGCCTTTCCAATAGCTACGATGCCTCGCAGGGAGAACTCCACCATCGCATTATGACACGTAAAATAAAAGAGCCAAGACTGTGCCTCGAGACGCACTCACACTAGCCAGAAATAATATCTTCCATGCAGACATCTCCTTCTGGTGACAGTTAGACTGGGCACTTCACAAACAATACGACTTCATTTCAGACCTAATATGTAAAATTGCGGCCTTTGTTTTTTTCTCTTTTTTTCTAGAAACTCTTTTATAAAGGACTTCAATTATTCACTGCTTTAATCCAATTGTCATGTTCAATTTATAATTTAAAGATTAGAAAAACTACATATGACTGTAGCAGGAGGAGGCGGATGAGATGTTTTCTGATGGGATGGTAAAAGGCCCGGAGCTAAAGATCTGTGATCTCCGCTGTAGACTGTCATTCTATCCTATTTTTAGAGTTCATATTCAAGAGAGAAAAGCACAAATAAATAGACACTGTCCCATAATTTAAATTATAGTACTGTTATACGACAAGCGCAAACAGTGTGTCAGACTGCATATCATTTGTAAATACACAGATGTGTTTACAAAAAAACATTATAATGCTACTTTAATGACTGTTTACCTCTTCTCTCTATGTGTGTAATTTCCTGCGGTTCAGTCATTGATGTAAATTCCACACAACCAAAATAAATTAAATACTAACATACAATAAAGTGTGTAGTATGGGAAGATCGTTATAATATATTTTCTTATTCCTTATACTATTTTCAGGGGAAAAATAGATATTTTGTATAGCTGACACAGCAAGTGGTTTTCAAACTCTGCTGAGGTTTTTGTGATCGTTTTGGGACCCCATGTTCTTTGAATAGACAATGGTAAGAAATTTTGGATATTATATAAGGGAGAATTAAAAACACATTAATGTTCATCAGATGTAATTTTATTTTAATGACTAAAAATTATTAGTTGTGCATTATCATCCTTTCTACAGGATGTTGGGAAGACAAGTAAACAATATTTTCCATTTTCTAATTTTTTGCACATATTTTAGTATTGAATGCATTTGTCAAGTCATTCAACCCAAACATAACAAATGTTTTGTTTAAATAAAATTATGAAACATATATGCTCTTTAATTTATGTGAAATATGTCAGTAACTATACAAACTAACATTTGGCTTGGCTTTACTGGACGTTAAATTAATTTAAGCAAAACATGCACCCATTAACCGTGCTGTATATTTTATTTCATCAAAACCTTTACACTAGAATTCATAATTATGTCCCCTAAAGGGATATAGTGATGGAAAAAATATGAGAAGGGGAAAAAATATCAATTTCAGTGCTTTTGCGTTCTCTCGCAAGTTTTGCTGTTGTTGTTCCTCCGAGCAACTTCGCTCACAAAACCTTTGCAAAAACGTTTGCGTTCGCCCGAGGAACTTTGTGTTCGCTCACAAAGAACTCAATAGGTTTGCGAGTGAATGCAAGGTTTCATGGGGGAATGCAAACATTTTGCGAGCGAACGCAGTTTTTTGGGGAAACGCAAAACAATTGCGAGAGAACCCCAAAGCATTGACATTTCTCCTAATATTTTCATATTTTATCTCATATTTTTTTCTATAACCATGTCCTTTTAGGGTCTCTGTAAAACCTTATTGAGATTATTATACAAATTGTACAAACAAGATTAAGCACCTCCTATCATTGTTATTTTGTTAAAAAAAAAAAAAAAGAATAACATTAAAAAGAAAATCTGAGGTTTAAGACTGTTTTGTACCCATTTAAAGTACCTATTGCATATTGGGACTTATAGTCTTTTTATTTGGCCTGCTAGCCATATTGACATCAACAGCAGTATAAGGAAATAAGTACTTCATTCGCTAAAGATGTCAAATGTGTTGACTGACAGAGAGAGACCGACAAACAGAGAGAAAGACAAATGAAAACCAGAGGGAGAGAGATGCAGATACAGTCAGACAGACAGAGATACGGGGTGTTTCCTTCTCCTGTCAGAGGTATATTCTACACGGAGGGGCATAACAACTCTAATCGCAGTAAATGAGGTGGAGTGAGTGCACAGAGAGGAAGTGGTCGTGGGGTAGTGTTGGTGATGGATGAGACTGAAGGGGTGACACTAACAACGGCAGGATCTCCGGGTGCTTCAAAACCCCCCATAAAGACCCATCATTAATGGATAATGACCCTTCTAGAGAGACAAAGAGAGAGTAAACTACAGAACTAAGCAGACTTCAGCATCCAGGATGTAACTGGTGGTCATAACTGCAAGGCTAATGTGCTTGTTTGTTTGAATTTGTTATTGAATGCATGTGTATGCATAAATGCATGTACACATGGGGGTTACAGCAGCAACAGAAAATCAAGACAGCACACATGACAAAAGTAAGCAATACAGTCAATCAATAATCTCACCTACAAAAGTAGGCAATACAGTCAATCACTAATCTCAGTAATCTGAATAATCTGAATAACATTACTAACAAAATACCATACGACATCCTGCTTAACATGATGAACTCAAAAGCACCTCCATTCACTTACCCACATACACACTCAATATCCCACATTACATATCATACCAAACAATGCCACTCAACCCCTAGTCCAAGCAAAACTTTCGATGTATTATTAAAATAAATCTTTACAATAATATAACTAAAAATAGTAAAATAAGTATGTCCATTCATGCGTGTACATAAGTACATATGTAGATGAATGAATTAACGTACTTATTTTTCTATTTTTAGTTATATGATTGACCAACATATAAAAAATTATCTAATTTGTTACAGCCAATTGTATTAGTTTTTCTCAAATTATATTTATGGTTTAGTTCAACCATTAACCATTTGGTTAAATTTTGATTTAATATTAATCAAAAATAGTCCTTGTCCCAAAGACAAAAACATTCACACAAAGTAAAAAAAAAACATATACCATACTTAATCAATATACACTACCAGTCAAAAGTTTGGAATCGGTAAGATTTTTAATGTTTTTAAAAGAAGTTTCGTCTGCTCACCAAGACTACATTTATTTAATTAAAAATACAGTAAAAACAGTAATATTGTGAAATATTATTACAATTTTAAATAATTGTTTTCTGTTTGAATATATTTTATAAAGTAATTTATTCCTGTGATGGCAAAGCTGAATTTTCAGCATCATTACTCCAGTCTACAGTGTCACATGATCCTTCAGAAATCATTATATGCTGAAACATTTATGATTATTATCAATGTTGACAACAGTTGTGTACTTTTTTTTCAGGATTCCTTGATGAATAGAAAGTTCAAAAGAACAGCATTTATCTGAAATACAAAGCTTTTGTAACATTATACACTACCGTTCAAAAGTTTGGGGTCAGTAAGAATTTTTATTTTTATTTTTTTGAAAAGAAATTAAAGAAATTAATACTTTTATTCAGCAAGGATGCATTAAATCGATCAAAAGTGACAGTAAAGACATTTATAATGTTAAAAAAGATTATATTTCAAATAAATGCTGCTCTTTTGAACTTTCTATTAATCAAAGAATCCTGAAAAAAAAATCTTGTACACAAATATTTTGTACAATTGTACACAATAAATGTGTTACAGTTCCCGTGTTCCCCGGACTCCATTTCCCATGATCCTCCTGTTTCCACACCTGCACTCACTTCCTCGTCTTCTCCCCATCATCACCGATCACCTGCACCTGGACCTCATCGTCTTCACTCCCTTTATAATGGACACTTTCCCTGCACTCCTGGTCTGTTCTTATGTTTGTCAATGTGTGTTATGCTGTTAGTCTTCCCTTTGGATTCAATAAAGCCCTATGTTTGTGGATTTCCGTATTCGCCTCATCTCTACAGCAGCTAACCGTAACAGAAGAACAGACCATACCGACTGGACATCCACAAACTTAAGATGGGCTTGTTCATCTGTGAGATCCCTTTGTCTCCCGTGCCTCCCACGCCAGCTTCTGCTGTCGATCGCCTAATCGGGCTCCTGCAGGACGGTCGTTCGCTGGAGAGGTATGTGGAGGAGTTTGTTGAGTTGGCTTGTTTGACGAATCTGCCAGATGCATGTTTAAACGCCCTTTTTCTGGAGGGGCTGGACGAGAACATGATTCGTTTTAAAGAACCTACCTGTAATTCTTCCCTAGTCGATGCTATCAATCTGATTTTGTTTCTGAATAGTTCTGATTTCGTAATTGAAGAGGTTCTTGATAGATCATGCGATCCTCGTCCAGTTCCTCCAGAAACACGGGTGGCCTGGCCGGTTTGTCAATCTCCATCCTCCTCCGCATGCCCCTCCAGTGAGTTATTCCCCGGTGTCCTGCCGGACCTAAAACCCCTGAGGGCCGATGAAGGATCCTCCGTTGGGCTTAAACGGCCAAGAAGGAGGAAGAAGAAAAAGCCCCAGTCTCCTGAGTTTTCTGCCTCCGAGCAGCCCCAGTCTCCTGAGTTTTCTGCCTCCGAGCAGCCCCAGTCTCCTGAGTTTTCTGCCTCCGTGCAGCCCCAGTCTCCTGAGTTTTCTGCCTCCGTGCAGCCCCAGTCTCCTGAGTTTTCTGCCTCCGTGCAGCCCCAGTCTCCTGAGTTTTCTGCCTCCGAGCAGCCCCAGTCTCCTGAGTTTTCTGCCTCCGAGCAGTCCCAGTCTCCTGAGTTTTCTGCCTTCGTGCAGCCCCAATTCCCTGCGTTTTCTGCCTTTATGCAGCCTGCGCCGGTATCTGTGGGGCTCTTGGTCGAGTATGAGGGGATGGACTGGGCCCTATTCTCCACTCCAGCCTGTCACGAGCCCGCTGCTCCTGCCGCCGCCGAGCCCGCTGCTCCTGCCGCCGCCGAGCCCGCTGCTCCTGCCGCCGCCGAGCCCGCTGCTCCTGCCGCCGCCGAGCCCGCTGCTCCTGCCGCCGCCGAGCCCGCTGCTCCTGCCGCCGCCGAGCCCGCTGCTCCTGCCGCCGCCGAGCCCGCTGCTCCTGCCGCCGCCGAGCCCGCTGCTCCTGCCGCCGCCGAGCCCGCTGCTCCTGCCGCCGCCGAGCCCGCTGCTCCTGCCGCCGCCGAGCCCGCTGCTCCTGCCGCCGCCGAGCCCGCTGCTCCTGCCGCCGCCGAGCCCGCTGCTCCTGCCGCCGCCGAGCCCGCTGCTCCTGCCGCCGCCGAGCCCGCTGCTCCTGCCGCCGCCGAGCCCGCTGCTCCTGCCGCCGCCGAGCCCGCTGCTCCTGCCGCCGCCGAGCCCGCTGCTCCTGCCGCCGCCGAGCCCGCTGCTCCTGCCGCCGCCGAGCCCGCTGCTCCTGCCGCCGCCGAGCCCGCTGCTCCTGCCGCCGCCGAGCCCGCTGCTCCTGCCGCCGCCGAGCCCGCTGCTCCTGCCGCCGCCGAGCCCGCTGCTCCTGCCGCCGCCGAGCCCGCTGCTCCTGCCGCCGCCGAGCCCGCTGCTCCTGCCGCCGCCGAGCCCGCTGCTCCTGCCGCCGCCGAGCCCGCTGCTCCTGCCGCCGCCGAGCCCGCTGCTCCTGCCGCCGCCGAGCCCACCTTGCCATCCACGGGGAAATCCCCCAAGAAAATTTTGGGGGGGGGGCCAGGTACCCGTGGGTGGGGAACTCCTGGGTGGGCTTCCAGGTTTATCAGAGCCTGCCAAGGCTCCAGACCCGCCATGGCCGCCTGCCAAGTCTCCAGACCCGCCATGGCCGCCTGCCAAGTCTCCAGACCCGCCATGGCCGCCTGCCAAGTCTCCAGACCCGCCATGGCCGCCTGCCAAGTCTCCAGACCCGCCATGGCCGCCTGCCAAGTCTCCAGACCCGCCATGGCCGCCTGCCAAGTCTCCAGACCCGCCATGGCCGCCTGCCAAGTCTCCAGACCCGCCATGGCCGCCTGCCAAGTCTCCAGACCCGCCATGGCCGCCTGCCAAGTCTCCAGACCCGCCATGGCCGCCCGCGGCCTCTGACCCGCCATGGCCGCCCGCGGCCTCTGACCCGCCATGGCCGCCTGACTTCCTAGATCCGCCCTGGAGACCTCCGGTCCCGTCTGCTCCTCTCCCTGCACCTGCGTGAGGTCTTCAGGGCGCCCACCCCCCCTCCCCGGTTGCTCCTTCCACGGCGCGAGGCCGCGCCTACCGGGAGGGGGAGGTACTGTTACAGTTCCCGTGTTCCCCGGACTCCATTTCCCATGATCCTCCTGTTTCCACACCTGCACTCACTTCCTCGTCTTCTCCCCATCATCACCGATCACCTGCACCTGGACCTCATCGTCTTCACTCCCTTTATAATGGACACTTTCCCTACACTCCTGGTCTGTTCTTATGTTTGTCAATGTGTGTTATGCTGTTAGTCTTCCCTTTGGATTCAATAAAGCCCTATGTTTGTGGATTTCCGTATTCGCCTCATCTCTACAGCAGCTAACCGTAACAAAATGTTTCTTGAGCAGCAGATCAGCATATTAGAATGATTTCTGAAGGATCATGTGACACTGAAGACTGGAGTAATGATGCTGAAAATTCAGCTTTGATCACAGGAATAAATTGTTTATAAAATATATTCAAACAGAAAACAGTAATTTTAAATTGTAATAATATTTCACAATATTACTGTTTTTACTGTATTTTTAATTAAATAAATGCAGCCTTGGTGAGCAGACGAAATGCTTTTAAAAACATTAAAAATCTTACAGATTCCAAACTTTTGACCGGTAGTGTATATTCTTTAGATATAAGCCAAAATGTTACTTAAGGTGAATATAATATGTTTTGGGCATTTTACAACTTCCGCCATAAACAAATAAATTAGTTAATTAAATAAAAGTACAATTTTCACTTAGTATAAACATTTTGTTAGTCAATGTTTAATTTAGTTTACTTACTATAAATAAATACAACTTTAAAGACAATGTTTCTTGTGATGTCTTATATGCATATATCATATTTTCTGATCTGTGAAAAAACGAAAATAAAAAGAATAAAACCAACAATAATTCCTGCATTCAGTAAAGTTAGCCAGTATGACAACACTCTGGTGTCAAGCGAAAATACTAATTAAACAACATTAGTTTATTTTATTTTATTCTATGAGGGTTATTATATTTTCCATGTCTGCTGCTTCAAAGCTCATAGTCACTGAAGGCTTGTGTTGTTGTTGTGCCATCAGCCAATCAGCATTGTCATTACATAATTTTCCTGGAGCTTCAGAGTGATTAGTCACATGACATTTTACAGCTCAGGTAATTGGCTCAAAAATGTATCTGTACCCATGAGAAAATGTACCCATGAGCAATGATAGCAAAATACAGGTCAAACATGCCAGACAAGCAAATGGCATTCAAATGAATTCTAACGGATAGCTCTCTCCAGATTTTTTTAGAGCTCCTTGCGTTGAATATATTTAATGTATGCTCATGTGTACGTATACCTACAGCTGAACAGATAGCCTTTCAAAGTACAGTATACTCAATTTGATATTGCCATAGACACAGTGGCAGACGTATGCACAAGTCTGCGCTATTTCTCTCCAGACGTTATGACTGATAAAAAAATCTTTGTACTCGTTTAAACTAGAGTTGCAGTATCTCTTAATCCCCTCACACAAGCACTAACCAACATTGCGTTCTCTCTGGTAGTTTGTTGTTGTTGTTTCATCTCTTACGTTTCTTCGGCTCTGTCTACACTAATCCAGATAGATTAAAAATAAAACACATCTTTTTTTCTCTGTTTTGGCCTCGTCCCTTCCACACTGAGATGGCATTTTTGTCTAGCAAAAACAGAACTCAGTCTCCCTAGTGGATAAATCACCTGTAGTGTAAATAGAGAGTGTTTTGAAATGAAAACGCTGTATCCAGATGTATCCAGATTAATGTAGATGTAGCCTTTTTTGACTGTGAAACAAAGGACCTGGTCAGTGTGTAACAAGTGGAATTAGGTACTGCTCCTTTAAGGCGGAACGCACTCTCTCGCACTCGCTGATGAGTGGGCAGTCCTGAGAGGAAGCGCGAACTGTGAGCATCGCATGTGTGCATTATTTATTTCTGTTGCTCTTTGCCGTTTATTTTTTTTTTATTATTTATTTATTTTTATTTTATTTTATTATTATTTTTTTGTTTGTTTGTTCAGTAACGCAGTTGTCAGTGAAGTGTTGCAAACTGCCCCATGTGTTCGTGGGAACGGCGCTGATAATTAACCCCATGTGAAACGACAGATAGCCTACGTGAGTTTTGCTTGCACTTGGCTGCAACCACTCGGTCCAGCTATCCGGTCTTTCTCTGTATAAAAGCGTTACAAGTGGACCAACTTAACGCACCCACAAATTAAAATTACCCCATAATTTACTCACCCTCAAGCCATCCTTGGTGTCAGTATCGGGCCCGATACCAAGCTCATGTACTTGTACACGTACTCGTAAAAATACCCCCCATACCAAAGACCGATACCTCACATGACGTAAAAGAATTTTCCGTGCACAGAGACACCGGCGGCAGCAGCAGAAACAATGTCAGCCTCAGGGGTGTGGAAATACTTCAAAATTAATGATGACAACACACACATTGCGAACTGCATGCTTTCAATCACAATTCGTTATCTATTAGTGAAGGCGGGATAGGCGGAAACGCGCTGAATGACACAGAGACCAGAAGCGCGCTCTCTCTCTCTTTCTTGCGCGCGATCCCAGTTCTCTCAGACAGCGCGCGATCAGTTCTCCTCGCATCTGAATGGTAAAATGCACACATAGTTGTCAAAATGTCCATCGTGTGGAGTATCCCAAGTAAATACAGTCGGTTTTGGGTTAAGTGGACGTTAACATTTGGGTCAGTATCCATGGATTCGGTCTTAAAGGGACTATAGCCTATATTTGTCATTAATGTTAATAAAATAACAAAATATGTTAAATAAATGTATACATGGTAAATCTAAAAAAAAAAACAAGTTTATTTAATTTGTATCTCTATAGTATTTGTTGTATTGTTTGTCATTTCTTTTTATATAACAACAATTATATATATTGGTAATTATGCCCTTTGAAGGTTATTGGACACTGAAATTTTTGTTCTTTAAGTTTGTGACAAGCATATATAAATTATTACTTTTTTCATTCAAGTAATAATAAAGAAGCTGTCCTACATTCATTAGTCTCACTGTGTTGTGCTTGGAAAACTGCAACATCACCAAAAAAAAAAGAAGAGAGAGAGAAATTAATAAATGTATAGGCATCGGTATCAGCGAGTACTAAAAAAAAGTAATGGTACTCGTACTCGGTCCTTAAAAAGTGGTATCGGTGCATCCCTACTAAGAACCGTTCGGCCCGACGGTGGAAAAGTGGCTATTGACAGAAAGTCATATAAACATAGGATAGCTTGAGGTTGAGTAAATTATGGGGTAATTTTCATTCTTGGGTAAACTATCCCTTTAAGAGCTGAGTGTAAAGAGTATGCACGAATAGTAGCAAACTATACTTTGGGGTTTACTGTTGCGGTAACAAACCTCAGTAATCAGGGGGTGATGAATTTGTCTTTATAATCATCAGTTTTAAGAATTATTATCTTCAAAGCTCTGCCTTAGCAGTAAGTGACCTAAAGAGTTTAATAAAATATTTGTTATACTGAGAACAAAACATGCTTGTGTTGTGAATTGCATTCTGACACATTTCTTACACATCTTGCGTAGCTGGAAGAACTCATATCTGCATACTTGCATAGAGTATGTTTCAGGCCTAAGTCTCTGGGCTCACTTGCCGACTGGCAAGATACCATCAGATCTGATTGGCTGTGACAGAAGTTGGACGAGTAATTGCTCTAACCACGTTTTTTGGTCCACTCAGTCTCGGGATGGGTGGGCCAAGGTGCTTCACTGATTCCACCTCCTTCTCGAACTGACATTTCTATAGCACACTACCCCTCCGCCCCCCCTCTTTCCTCCGTGTCTCGGACCAGGAGAGGCTCTTCCACGTGCATCTGCACCCTCATTAGCGCAACAAGCATCCTGACGATGTGCGCAGGTTCAACCGCAGCCGCTGCCATGTGCAGTTGGTGGAAAAAAAATGATCTGATCAGTGCGACAGACAGACAGAGAGAGCAGAGAATGCATTTTGCCACCCCCTCTGCCTTTGAAGGAACCAATAAAACAGGGTCAGTGTACAACTGAGTGGAAAGAGAGACAGAGAGAGAGACAGGGATGGAGGTGCTTGTATCAGGGGATGTATAGGTATATTACGGTGTCAGCTCCACTCAGAGGTAGCGCGGTACTCAGACAGTATAATGATATGTGTGTTGTCAGGAGGTTCAGGCTGGGCAGGACTCAGGGAGAGTGTAGTTACAGAGATTGAGGCTCTGATCAGATAACTGTGACAGAAATAAAGACTAGCTGAGCCAATACTGGACACTTGAGCCCTGACATCCTGACAGACAAAGAACTTATCTGGGAAATGGGATGTTTCTTTTTGTGTGCTTCCAGAATTATAATTCAAACACTTATATTAATGTCATCATGTCAGCATGATAGTTTTGCTGTCTTTTACTGATTATTATCTACTTACTTGTTTATTATACATATTATATATTCAGGAAACCAAATGTCATTTGTATCTGAAAATTTCAGATTTTTTTCTCCTAAATATTTAATTTTTCAAGTAAATTCTGAACTTTCGTGTAATCTTATTTTTTCCACCTCAAATTACCAGATCTGTAACCACCATGGACATTGTGTGATAACCAAAGGCAAAATTATTAACTCCGAACCAAACCATGTGGTTACACCCTTGCAAAATACCAATATTTATGTATTGTTGTTACTAATCCTCAATCTACATCTCTGAATTATTTCAACTCAACACTAACCTTAATAATCCATAACATTTTTCAAAACATGTTCTGGGGTTGAATGGTGTAGGGTTGATCAGTGCATGTGTATTCTTGTGCTTCTTCCCAAGAACATTTTTTTTTTTTCCCTTTATTTACCCATAACAGAGTTGAACTATTGAGCTTGACAGGGCCAATATAAGTGTCACGCATAACGTGGTTGAACAGAAAGTGCAAGGACAAAGATGAATTCTGCACTTTCTCAGGGGAAAAAAAAAAGAAAAGAATTCAGACTTTTTAATGTTAGTACAGTTAGGATCCTGTTAATTATATCAGTAATAAGTCATGTGGACACAAATGACATTGTTTTCTATAGAACAACCCTTGTTTGCATTTCTAAAGCTGTTGTGAAAAAGTTGTAGGTAATATTTTTGACCACAGCATGAAACTGTAAAAATGTACCAGTAAAAATGAAGCTACACATCACTGAAATTAATGGTATTTGCTTTAATATTACTCTCAGGTACAAAAGCTGCCACTGGGGTGGTACCGTTTCAAAAGGTACACCTTTGTACCTAAAGAGTACATATTAGTACCTCAGAGGTACATATTGGTACCAAAAGTGTACATATTAGTACCTAAATGGTATTAGAACCTTTTTAAAGGGTACTGTCCCAGTGACATCTTTTGTACCATTTTGGGTTTTTGTTTTGTTTTGTTTTGTTTTTTTGTTTTTCGGAAAGTGATATTGACAATTATTATAGTCTTCCCTAGAGAGCATTTTGGGTAGCAGTGTAGGTTATTTGAATGAAATCGTCTTTCATTTCTCTTGATGACTGACAGGCCTGGCTGGCCACAACATGATGTCATTAACAACCATTTCCAGGAAGTGGGGTCCATGCGATATGCATCAGAGTGGTTCCTTTAAGTGGATAATACCAATAGGAAATAAGTAGATAGGAACTACCTAAATGCATATGGCTGCTTTTAAAATAGATGGTCTCTGTTTGCCTTCAGGGTACAGGAGAGAGACAGAATAAAGGCTTTGAACAATGTCTCTGAATCTTGGTTATTATTTTTTCTAATTCTTTCACACAACAATGAACTTCCTGCCCAAACCTCTCAACCCTCTTCCTAACTGTGTGCTATGTTGGGGGTTTGTTTGTGGTAGTCAGAAAGCCTTGCTGTGCTCTGTAAGAGGAAGCTTCATGTAATTGAGTTAACTAAGAACACTAACTCACATCTGTAGCAGAGGAACAGATGTACGTCTCCAGCAGGAAGATGAAAAATACAGGGCTGTGTTGCTTTTTATTTCCCTTTTCCTTAAATACTTCATATTCTAACTGAATCGTTTTACTCAACACTGGAGAACCATGAACAATGAGATTTTAACTCCATTACCACAATATCCTTCTACTGTGTCATAGCCAGAGTGATATAAAAGGGTTTAAAATTCAATGAACAGTTCATCCTAAAATGAAAATCGACTTTCTTTCTTCCATGGAACACAAATGGAGATATTTTGAAGGAAGTCTAAGCTCTTTTTCATACAGTGAAAGTGGAATATGATTTATTCCAGGCCTGACTCCACAAGATTCCATGAGGAAGAAATTTTTCCATCCACAATGAAAATGACAGTGTTGTGCAACAGTCAGTCATAACACCACATGGTTGAGTTCTCTCTGTTTGTGCACGTTCTTACATTCGTAATGTACTGCACAGCTGAAGAACTCGAAATTTCAAGACTTATGTGATGCTTCTCCAGATGGAATCTGTTGTATGGTTTTCTTCTTTGGCACAAAACACCCAATGTTTCTCAACTTTAATAAGGTTTTGGTATGGGCAGGGCTACTAGGAAATTGAGTCATTATTTTCTAAATATTTTTGCCTTCCATTAAATGTTCCCACTTATGTACATCGTATTGTGATTTGTCACAAAACACGCAAGAAACAATGATGTCGAATATGTTGCATTGAATCTTGAGGCGCAAATATCGATTGAGAGTATACCATGCAGAGGGGAAGATTTTTAGTAAATGACAAGTTACATTTTGGCCCTTTTCACACAAAATTTCAGAAGGGTAGGAAATATTAGCAAATTGACTAATTTTGAGGTATATTTGGACCTCTCTTCATTATTTCATTGTATGGAAAATAACTGCTTGAACATGCTGCTAAATTTCTCCTTTTGTAATACAATGAAAAACATGGCATCAGGGTAAAATAAAACAAAAAAACGTCTCTTCTGACTGTATTTTCCCTGTACTAACTCTATGAAATATGATATATAAGCCTCCTAATATATATTATATGATTCTACATTTTAAAAAAATATTAACTACACAATTACACAGATAAATAACTGCACATATGATCAGATGTGAAGTATCTCACAGCACAGCATTTAAGTGAGGCTAGTCCTGACAACCTGCATTATTTGGCTGTTTACTATACAGTGCCAACCTCAGGTAATGTGATGGTGGGTAATGACTCTCATAAGTACATACATACATACATACATGGGCTAGATGTATGCGGTCTTGTGTGAGCGTGTATGACGTTGACATTGATAGAGCTAAATGAATGGGGCGCCATTAGTTCTGGGTCATTACATCGCTAAACTGGGGTTTCGCTGCAGAGAGAGCAGAAACAGCACAGTGGTCGACCGGCGCTTTTGTGGTTCAGGGCCGCCATCGTTGTCATCGCTGCTGTCATTTCAATTTATACAGTAAATCTTGTTATAAATGCAGCAAATATGAATTTCATTGGTCAAATTTGGAGTTCTTCTTTAACAAAAATGAATCTGCTCAAAGAGGATTCGGTTATTACGGACATAAATGTGGGGCAAAGATGTTCTGGCAAGTGAGAAATAACAGTCTATTCCCAAGGCCAAAACATGAAGGGGTTCAAAAAACAAAAGGTATCCAGACGGGGCCAAAATTCCCTCCTCTTTTCCACCTCTCTCTCCCTGACTCAATTACGACTGCCGTTTCCCTCTTGTCGGTATAGCCCCTTCAGCACACCGCTCTTCAAAAGCGGCTCTGACTCAATCAGCTACACTCAACATTAACACACGCTAATTATTCATGAGGCTGGAGTCATTGCAACCACAGAGAAAACCTCACCGCATCTCCTCGTTAATGTATACGTTTCTCTCCAATGTACCTCAATCCATGCCAAGACATCCAACGCAATCACAGTCGTGTTAAACCGGGTTTACATCTGGTCAGGGGAAAGCAATTCTACTCTTTTATGTAATCAATGAAATATGTCTGTCGTTTACTGTTGGAAATGTGATTACTGGCCCGTCTGGCTGTGGCTACAGTAACAAGAGCGCTGTTAACATCGTCACAGTAACGCTCCGGGAAAGGTATTGCCTGTCAGTGCCCAGCGAGGACGGAGTTTATTCCTTCTTAATAGGCTTTGGGCCGAGTTCCCACCGGAGAGTTTGGTTGACAATCTGACAAAGTTATCTGGAGATAAATGGGTTATGGAGCAGAGAGAAAGGGCCAGAGAGAGAGTGAGTGAGTGAAAATGTCTCAGATTTGATGGAGGTTTGATGGAGGATGTAGCCAGGGGTCCAGAGGTCTAGGCAAGTACAGACGCACACAGTACCATAAAAACATACACAGAGTCTTACATTCTGGTCCGTTTGCTAAATTTGTGACCATGCACTATTAACACTGTTTTCAAACTCAACCACCAAAATATTAGCTGTTCCAACACCTATAGTGAGCGGCCCACCTTGATGCCATTTCTTAAGTCATCATAGGCACGCTCCAGACCCAAAGGCAGTTCTGAAAGGTAGGTAGGTAGCAAGCACTTTAGCGTACTTTTAAAAAGAGTGCTTATTAGAGAAATAAAATACTTTAAAAGAATATACTTAAATGCAAACTGAATGTAGTTTTCGGACACTTAATTGCAGGTTATTTGCAATTAAATGAAAATGTATTATAGTGTAAATTAATATTAAATGCAGAACTTTACAGTGCTTTATTGAACTATATAAGTAGAACTTAAGTAAATCTTTATGTAATAATTACACTTATTGTCTTTGAAATATGGTTAAAGTGTACTGTCGAATATACTGACAAACATTTACGGTAAACTAAAATTTAAAGTAATTTGTAATGGACCTTGTATGTCATATATTTAATTATTCATTATTTAAAATTTATTTTATATTAAAAGTGCATTTTCACTGAAGTTTAGCCTCTTTAAGTAGCTTTTTATTTCATTATTATCTGTAAGTACATTTAAAAATTGTAGTATATTTTGTAAGTATACTTAAAAATATACTTTTAAGATTTAAAGTACACTTCTAGTACACATTCAATACAATTAAGCATGCTTATTTTTTTGTTTTGTTTGTTTTTTTAATGAAGGCAGCATCACATGTATACTTAAAGGTGCAATGTGTAAAATTTGGGAGGATCTACTGACAGAAATGCAATACAATATACATAACTATGTTTTCAGTGGTGTATAAAGACCTTGCATAATGAACCATTATGTTTTTATTAGCTAATTACCTTAGAATGAGCCATTTCTATCTACATACAGTACACCGCAGGTCCCCACCCCATGTCAAGTCATCATTTTGTGCCGGCATGTTTCTACAGCAGCCCTAAACGGACAAACACTCTACAGAGTGCATTTCATCACTATGTTGTTGTTCTTCTAAATTGTTCATGTTTTTAGAGGCAGCTTGCATCATCACTACGTTGAATACGCACAAAGAATACGTAGTAGTAGTCATCTGGTTTACTAGAAGCAGAGACCTAATTTGTTAGAAGTAAGAAGAAACCTCATTGCTTGACTGGCTAACGTACTCTCTGCTGTCTCAAGTGGCGACATCTTTGACTTGTGTCAGCCAGACGGCCACCGTAGCTTCTCTATTTGGCTTCGAAAGGGAGGGGTGATATGCAGTTGGTTGCTGTTCGCAACCATATGCCGCTAAAATTTACACACTGCACCTTTAAAGGATTAAGCAATTCCAGAATCCATTATCCCCCATAAACATTATATTTTTTTGTGCGCTTATTACTTCTCATCAACCCAAAGAAGTGTTCAAACTAAACTGTACACAGTCAACATTCAAAATTATTTTTATTATTAAAACTCAATTATATCAATCTGCTTTCGGCATTATTCTTCTGTTGACACGCTCCCAGCTCAGACTGTCAAGGCTTCCTATTCACGATCATTCAACATGACTGCAAAACAACAAAATTTACCCAAGATAGAAGACAAGTTCAGAGCAATGTCTATTAAAAATATATATTTATTTCATTAATTACTGAAAGGTATCAGTTAACAAAGTTCAATCTAATTAAAATGTTCTACTTTAACTCAAGGTTTGTCAGCGCTGTGCATTTTTTTTTTTTTTTTTGGAGTGTATTTAGCATATCAACATGCTAATATCAAACTTTGTTGTTAAGTTGAGTTTCTTGTGCACTTCACATTTGTATGGCATGCAGTGTTGCCACCTATGTAGAATGTTACAAATCTAGGTTTCAGCAGCTTAAGATTGCTGCTTATGTAGATAGGAAACTGCTTGCTAAGTTTTGGAGCTAATATTTTATTAGCAGTACAGTGCAGAAGTTAATGTTAACTAATAACATAATATCAGTAAAAGTCTGTAATTTTCATACATGGTTCATCTGATGTGTGTGCCTGTCAGCTTGTGTTATGGCAGCGGTTCTCATGACTGGAGAGAGAATGAGGCCTTTAAATGTCATGATAGCAACATCTGATCAGCCTAATTAGAAAGAGAGAGAGAGAGACCTCATCATGGACCTAAACATTGAGGGGACGTGACAACTACACACTTTCAAAAAGGGCTCTGTTTCAAAACCAAGTAAGCTGCTTTGCTGTCTACTGCCTACATAGGGAGCTGCCTTCTAAGATCGCAAATCCTAACCGAAATGCTACCTCATACAGCATGTAATGGGCTGACAGCTTTTGAATGTTACTCAGTAGGCAGCAACTCAACAAAAATAGCTCTCGTCATGTAATGCACAGAGAAGCAATTGATTCCAATGGAGTTTGATGTTAGCATGTTGCTATGCTAATGACACAATAATACATAAGAATTAAATAAACATTAGGTGCATTGTCCAACACGTTTAACTATTTTTATGAATACTTCTTGGTATTGAATTAATAATATTTATAATCATATTTGTCTCCAATTTTGGATTTCTTTTTTTCTTTTTTCTTCATTTGCCATGAAATCACTCTGAACTTGCTCAGGTCACTGCTGTAAACTGTTGACTGTTGATCACTACTTAGTGCTGGGAAGGATAAAAAAGACAAAATGTTTCGCATTTGCAATGCTGTCATCCAGTTCAGATGTGACAGGGTTGTAAACAGAGAACATGAGTGTGTGTGTGTGAGTGTGTGTGAATTGATTTCGCCCAGCGAGACAGACTCTGCTAATGGCGTCTTGGCCTGACTGAAACATATACCAAAGTGATTATTCATTACAGGGCCATTTCATGGTGTTCATCACTACAGAAGCTTCTGTCTCTCAAACCAGCCGTGCTGGAATAGCCCGAGGAAACACTGTCAAATCTGTGAGAGTGTGGCGGTCCTGCTAGCTCACTAAGACTTCCCCCAGCGTGCTTCACAGAAAAAAAAGGAAGAATATGTTAAGGAGGGCCGCCTCATATGCGGTCAGACTTGAGAATAATGTCTAAAAAAATGAGTTCATTAGGCTACAGTGGTGTTGTATGGATACTATGTTGTGTGATTATCTTTTTTATATGCAAATCTGTACATTAACCATGTGTATAAAAAGATTTGCTGCGCTTGTATGTGCTGTAAAACCTTCTTGCCATTTTTGAGTCTGATTGACAGCTCTATAAATCTGCATTTTGTATGTATGTCTAATAAAGCTGGACATGTTTATAGGAAATAAAAATTAGAGATAAAATCTCTTTAATTTGTCAATTGTTTATCCTAAATAGCAATGAGATTAAATGTTGAGATACTAAGGTTAGCAAGTCAGACATTTCAATGTGAACTCATTTTCTCACTATTCTTCCAATATAAAATGATTAGACCTATGTTATATTAACTAGCCACATTAGCCTAAGTATAGCCACATTTTATAGCTCTATATGACTACATGTGCGAACAAATTTACCGTTGCTGCGAAATTTCGTGTGCAAAATCTTTTTATTACAATAGAGATTCGCTAGATCTGGAGTTTTACATGCAGGAGATAAAGTTCCCTACACAGATTTCACTCGTGTTCATGTTTATTATGCAAATTCGCCATGTTGACCAACAGAAAGTTGCTTGGTTTGAAAGTCAGCTGTGCTTCATGTATCGCTACACTATTGCATTTTTTGCCTCCAGAATAATTTTGCTAATGTGACCACATCTGTATGGCAACAAATGTTTCTAATTTTATTTCTCTGTAAGAATTAGGAGAGGTTTATGAGACAACATGGACATTTAAATGAACCATAAATGAGTGCTCCCTTAAGTCTCATGATCTATGAAAGAGCAACCTCTGAGCAATAAAAGTTTCCTCTGGGTGCAGATGTGTTGAAATGTGTACACTCCCTTTGTGGACATGCCTGTCTGCACCAACACGTTTATTTCCCCTTTGTTGTGTGTGTGTGTGTGTGTGTGTGTGTGTGTGTGTTTATGATGGTCAGAGCCTCAGCTGTCCCAAAGCTGAAATTGGCAATAAAGTTGAGCTCATATAGATCAACTGAGTGGGCTAAGGGTGGACCTGTCACCTCGGCCATCCCTCTCTCTCTCTCTCTCTCTCATTCGTTCTGTAACACGAACACATAAACACAGTTTGAGAGGATACACACTCTGTTTATCATGATAATATTTATGCATTTCTAATATCAGGAGTAGGCCCAGATTTTTTGCTTTTTTTTTTGTGTGCTTTTCTTGGTTACTAAAAGCATTAACAAATTAGGCAAAATATTTAATAAACAAATACACAAGGGTTGGCAGATGTGTTGAACTTTGTAAATGATGGGTGCCTCCAATTATACAAAAAAAAAAAAAATCAGCTGTCTTGCTGCGAACCACGAGAAGTTCTGTGGGTGCAGATGAAATATGTGTCGTGAGACAAGAGCAGTCACTTCCTGTTAACGTACTTAAATAAAGCTGATTTGGCTAAGTGCTGATATTGCTAATTCCTTATAGTTAGAAAAATAGTTTTGTAGTAAAATGCATCATTGTGAAGAAATTATGATATTCAAAACTTCAGTTCTTATGTCTGATATATTAGCAAATTAAATTGCTGGCAGTCACAATACTACATTTTTACATTTTCTTAAAAAATTGTTGAATTTTAGTGCATTTGCTAAGGTGTTCTGGGTGGTCATTATTATATTATATGGATTGTTCCTGTCAGATGTCATCATGAGTTACATGCCAATAAATTTTTCTAATAGAAACAAAATGGTTTATTTGAAATTTTTTCAAATTACTTTTTTTTTCTTTTGGAAAGAAAGGTCATAGTCTGTTTTATATTATATGCTCTTTTTAGTCAGGTAAAATCATATAACAGGCATTTTGCCTTTCAGTTAGTGATGTGTGGGCTGTGAGCCACAAGGCAGCTTGTCTTTGCCTTTCACAGAAGTTTTTGCATGTTAAAAGGCGTGTGTTTTATCACAAACACAGCCATGCGACTGAGAAGGTTTGAAAGAACCACAGTGCTCCCTGCTGGATGAGCTTTAAAATTCACTTGTTTATTGGTTTAAGGATGACTGGTCAAAAAACCTGCTTTCTTAGGTGATGTAATTTTGTGTATGTGTTTTGCACAATGTATGTTTACTATGATCTACTAACAGTGTGTGTATGCATAATTAGCCTGACAGCAATGCAAAAAAGCTTGACTTTAAAGGCTTCCTCCAAGAATTTCTCATTCACAGACAACCTGCATGGCCAGTGGGAAACGGCAACAAAGATGAATTGACTTTTCAGATTATATAACAATCAACATCTTCCCTGTAGATGTTTTCTCTCATGGCTGGAGGAAACAGATTTCACAGCATAATTAAAACTCATAAATGAGTGGTGCTGGGCGTGAGCGGCGGTCTGGGATCCACGGCCTGTAGCGTGACCCTCGGCCTTTGGCTGTTCTGCGTGTTGTGAAACAGAGGAACTGTGCTGTCACTTGCATTCATTTTTACAGCATTCTCTGTGTCTCGAGGGTCCGCCCTCCGTCGGGTGGACATGTTAATATTGTGTCACAAAAGAGAAGGAAAGGATGAGAGATGCCAGCAAATTTCAAGCATCTTTCTGTCACCAGCCATTTTACTCCCTGCTCACTGTGCATTTGCATGTGTTGTATCACATGTGCGTATGTGTGATTCATGGGTGCATCTTTTCCAAAGGTTCTCTGTGTTTACACAACATTGGCTTGTTCCTTGCATTTTAAATCCAACATAAAATCTAAATTTTTACTTACTAATGCACATTCCCGGTCTTGCCATAATCTATGACGTTTACAGAATTCAAATTGCACCTGGAGAGTCATGCGCCAGCCAAGCAACTGCTATTGAGAATGGCATTTTTACTTAGTCCTTGTTGTAAAGAGACCACGTTTTTCCACATATGTGACCCTTAGACCACAAAACCAGTCATAAGTCGCACAGGTATATTTTTGTAGCAATAGCCAACAATACATTGTATGGGTCAAAATTATTGATTTTTCTTTTATGCCAAAAATCATTAGGATATTAAGTAAAGATCATGTTCTATGAAGATATTTTGCAAATTTGCTACCATCAATATATAAATATATATTTTTATAAGTAATATGCGTTGCTAAGGACTTCATTTGGACAACTTTAAAGGCGATTTTCTCAATATTTCGATTTTTCTCAGATTCCATATTTTCAAATAGTTGTATCTAAATATTGTCCTATCCTGACAAACCATACATCAATGGAAAGCTTATTTATCCAGCTTTCATGTGATGTATAAATCTTAATTTAGAAAAAAAAAAAATTGACCCTTATGACTGGTTTTGTGGTCCAGGGTCACATATTATTAAAATGAATAAGATCAAGCACCATCCTAAATCAGATTAGAGATTGTGTTGTGGGTGCCATTTCATGTTGACTTTAAAGTCTGCAAGATCCATTGACATATATCAGAGTGAAATAGTTTCTCCAATGAGGAAAAAAAAAAAAAAAGAAAGAAAGAAAGAAAAAGAAAAAAAAAAACGTAGAGGGGACATGATTTTTTTATTTATTTATTTTTATTTTTTTGTCCATTGATAACTTTAGTGTATTGTTGTTTGCTAATTCATTATTTTTAATTTATAATAAACACTCTAATATTTTATATAAAATAAGAATGGTCATTTCTGGTTTCATGGTGTTATCAGCCAAATGTCCTGATTTTATAAGAACCAGGGTTGTTTTTAAAGAAAAAAAAAAAAGAGAGGTTTCAAATATATAATTTTTGGGGGGCAAGTTCGTGTCACATAAATAAAAAGAATATAAGAAACTATTAAATACCCAACTAAAAAAAATCTCCCTATAGACTTAAGCAAAGATTGACAAATACAGCTATGTTTTTGGAAGCTCTCCTATACCTACTCTTCTCCCTCGATCCGTGCGGTGCGATGTGCCGTGTAAATCTGCGGATTACCGTAGACAGAAAGAGATACGGAGCAATCACAAACATGCGGCCGCCGCAGCTGATATGTGCCTCTTGTGGCGTCAGGCCTGCGTTTCTCCAAACTGTCACACAGTCGTCCCGCGTCCCGTCCCGAGACACGATCTGCCCGATGCCTCCTGACAGGCAGCACGTCTGCTACCGCTGCCCATCTGACTGCGCCCGATCCCGCTGTACGTTTAAATATACAGCGGCTGCACTTACAGGTTATGAGAGGTAGCAGTGCAGACAGTTATGCACGGGACACGCGGCTCAACTAGACAAATCAGGATAACGGGAGGGAAAAAAGAGAGAGAGGGTGAAAGAGGGAGAGCGGATTGGTGCCCCCCACAATATATTTCTAACTAATGTGACCCCGTATTGTGTAGTAGCTATCACAATTGGCATAGGAAAACTCCCACAGGCTACGGATTGTTCCCGGGAGTGAGGATCGCTGTCCTGCGTGCTGGCTCATACATACAGGATGTGGCAGCTCCGGGCATTGCGCTGCGGCGGCGTTCTGCTCTGCGCTGGCGGCGTGCATTCATGATAGTGCTACGGGCTAAAACTGTCTGACGTACCGCGACGCGCAAACAAAAGCAGAGACAGGG
This sequence comes from Hypophthalmichthys molitrix, assembly GCA_037950675.1. Lineage (NCBI taxonomy): Eukaryota > Metazoa > Chordata > Actinopteri > Cypriniformes > Xenocyprididae > Hypophthalmichthys > Hypophthalmichthys molitrix. The sequence goes on along the minus strand of CM075514.1, from coordinate 7,341,342 downwards.
AACACAACAGAATTAGTCTTACCTTGTTCCTGAGCACCTAATCCTTTCTGATAGTTTGTATATGGGCTCATTATGCGTGTTATTTAGGCCAGCTGTTTTTATTTTTTATTCATTTGTTTCCATATTTTTTACATTGTAAAAAATATAACGAAATAAACAATAACAAATATGAAAAGCAAGACTGTTTAAATATGTCGGCTTATATGTCTGCAATTTAGGGCAAAGTATGATTTTGATTCGAGGGCTTTTCTGTTCATGTTTAGGATTTGTGGGTTATAGGACGAGATTCTTGCGTATTGTTTTAAACAGGATACAATGCGAGCACCGTTTGCTTTCTCACTGTCTGTCCTCCTCAAAGGAAAAATAACAGGTCTCGGCCCAGGCATCTCAGATATAGCGATTTGACTGATGGGTGCGAGAGAGCCACGCAACACTTCCAAAGCCGCAGTCGCTTTCCATGATGTCACCCACACCTGGACCTTATAGAGTTAATAAGGCCGGTTTGATTGATAGCTGACATTTCATTATGGAGGAGTCATACAGTGATTGTGTAAATCCAAACAGACACGCCGCACGGAGGACGAGCAGGAGGATGCTGGGAAACAGACAGCCAAGTGAAGCAGAGGGAAACTTGCTGCAGGACTCGGGAAACTCTAAACCCTCGCTGTCATTTTGATTTAAATTTCCAAGATTTACATGAAAAACAATGAGTAAATACATATAGGATGCTATTATAAACTGCTCTGCAACGCTTTCATCTGCTGTACAGTTGTGTCTGAGCTGACCGATGCCAAGATCACAAGGATTTTTTTTTCTCTCTGAGTTCTCCATCAAGAAGATACTTACAGTATGATTGCATGAAAACAAACATGGGAAAATTGTTTATACAATACATCCATGCTGAATCTAAAAATTAGTCTGGATTCTGTGTCGGTGGGCTATTCCTGTGAAGTTCAGCATCTCTTTGATCTGTATGATGGGTCTTGTTTCAGTGAATGCTCTCAAAAAAGTTACAAATACTCACTGTGGTTAGAGCAATAAAAAAAAAAAGAAAGACTGACTCAATAATTTCCTGATTGAGTGGGTCCATTGCGCATTAAAATTTATCTAGGCCTACTCTAAAAAAAACAAAAAAAACAAAAAACAAAAAAAAAAAAAAAAAAAAACTGAAAAATAGAAATACAATGGAATGTGTCCATGCAGCCATATAAAATGTTTGCTGGTTTAATTTAAACAATTCAACAACAACAACAAAAAAAAACCTAATATGTGTGTGTATATATATATATATATATATATATATATATATATATATATATAGTGTTAAAAAATACAAATATTTCAAGGCATCAACTTGTTCCAACTTGTACTAATTAAAGGGACTGTTCACCCAAAAATGAAAATTATCCTATGATTTACTCACCCTCAAGCCATCCTAGGTGTATATGACTATCTTCTTTCAGACGAACACAATCGAATATATATTTAAAAATTTTTGAACAAAAAGAAAAAGTGCATTTATCCATATAATTTAAAGTAATCTATACGGCTCCAGAGGGCCTTTTGAAGCGAAGGGATGCGTTTTTGTAAGAAAAATATCACATTTAAAACTTTATAAATTCAAATAACTAGCTTCCGGCGGATGACTGTACAAATACTGTGCAACTCAACTTGCGCCGAATGAGTAACCCACTGATGCGATGTATGACGCAGGATGTAGGAGTAGCGTAAGCTTAGACGCCTCTTGCAGTTCAAACAAATAAAGCTAGGCAACAAATTCAAGCTCGTCTAGTCTTATATCAAAATCCTTTGACATTTCTCTTTAAAATTTCTTGTTTTAGACTTCTAATTCATGACTGGTGTTTTGTTTTGGTCTCTCCTCTGCTCCTCTGCGTTCGTCATTGCGTCATTGCATCAGGTCAAAGGTTGTTCTTCCGCCGCAAATCAATTGTGTGTATGCGTACGGTCGTCAGCCAGTAGCTGGTTATTTGAATTTATAAAGTTTTAAATATGGATATTTAAAACTAACACATCCCTTCGCTTCAAAAGGCCTTTATTAACCCTCTGGAGCCTTATGGATTACTTTGATTATGGATGGATTCTTTTTTTGTTGTTCTTGTTCAAAATGCGGCCCCCCATTTAGAACCATTATAAACTTTGGAGGACTAAGGATATTTTTAAATATATCTCCGATTGTGTTCTTCAGAAAGGAGAAAGGAGGCTTGAGGGTGAGTAAATCATGGGATAATTTTTGGGTGAACTATCCCTTTAAGATAGACCTACTTTACTTTGTCCTTCATTGAGAAGATAATTGCAAAATACTGCTGTGTAAGCAAATTTATTTGTTACTTATTAAAGTTTGGTCAATTAGGACAATTTGGTCAATTTGGTCATTGTTGGACAATTATATGCACAATAATAACACGGCACAGTTTTCAAAACACTGAAATTACATTCACTAAACAGATTGTCTGGGGGGAAAAAATCAGACTATAGCCTACAATAAATAAACAAAATATAGGCTGGTCTTACCTTGGGAATATATATATATATATATATATATATATATATATATATATATATATATATATATATATACAGTTTAATCACTATAGCTTAAAAAAATGGTAATAAAATATGACAAGATCTCAGAGTTAAACTGTGTCAGAAAAAAATAAATCTTAATTATGTCAGATAACACTTAAGCAAAACATGGTCAGGTCAAAGTGTCTGAATAATTTTCAGTTCCAAATTTTTATCAGTTTTACTGGTAGTCCACTGTATGAAGAATTTTTGGGTATAATACGTTAGAGTTTACTTTATTTTGATATATATATATATATATATATATATATATATATATAATACAGGCTCTTAACTCCAAGTATAACACATTCACCTCTTGTGTTATTAATAATAAATAATTATATTATTTGCTTGATCAAAACATTTAAGATGGTCATAAACATACCAGGGTTTTTTATTTATATGCCACATCAAGCTGCAGAATCAGCACATGGTCTCAGCTGTCCGTCATGACGTCAGAGAGGCGGAACTAGATGATCTCCACCAATCAGCGTGCGTTTTATGTGTCAGATTGGTTTCCGGTGTATCAAGATGGCGCTTCGGGAGCTGAGCTCGCTCGAGAGATTTCTAGGATTAAAAAAGCCAAATAAGTACAGCACGCAAGGAGGCAAAAAGGTGAATCAAGCAGTGAATGTGATATACTTGGAGTTAAGAGCCTGTGTTATATTTAAAGATGCGTCTGTGTGTGGTAATATACCATAAATTAGAGATCGAATGAATGAATGACTGGTGTAAATCAAATGAATTATATTATTTACTACACGTAAGATTTCAGTATAGTTTTCATTTTCCATTTTTATGTTTAGCAGCATTTTGATCTGATTATTTCATTGATTTCATAAGTTCCTAAATTATGGTGAACATTGTTTTGATTTAACTAGTAAAATTATTCACGTGTGTTAGTGGTAGTACCCCCACTGACAGATCTGTGTTATAGCGTGACACCTGGAGCACCAAAGACAGACAACATGTACAAAATATTACTTAAAGTATTTCAGATAACATAACAGAGAGCCGTAAAAATACCTTGGATGGTTTACAAATTTACATTAAAAAAAAATAAATAAATAAAATAAAAACACTCTAGGCTACATGGCCATAAAATAATGTGTGATTTAACAGGTTGAAACATGGGATTGATAACTGTAAGTGTGGTCTGTCAACACTGTATATCTTCATATGAAATTATTTTTAGCAAATTCAGAAAAGTTTAAGTGATAAATGACCCTCTTCATGAGCCTCAAAACCATGCACAAACATCAGTATTAGTTCATGAGCAAGAATTTTATGAAACAAGCAAAACCCTTTATTAAGTTAACTTCTTGACAGAAGTTTGCTTTAAAAAGTTTTAAGTATTAAAATCCATATTAGTTTTTTTCTCCCTCTGTGTCAACACCTTGAGAACTGCTTTGACAAACAACAGTGATTTGATGAATGGACCCACCTCTGTTGATTGCTTTCATCTTGTAAGTAGATATTTAACATTTATTTATTTGTCCAATTGTAGGTCCCTGTTCTCCAAAACAACAACGGACCGGCATTGATTGGTCTGGTCACTATAGCATCCCATCTGGTCCATGAGGCCAAGAGACCCGAGCTGCTAGGAGACAGCGCTGAACAGAGAGCCATTGTCCAGCAATGGCTCGAACATCGAGTAACACGACTAGACAACTGTTCTAAAGAAGAAGTCAAAGTTATATTGAAGGTAAGATGATAATGAGTAAGTGGTTTCTGTATTTAAAAAAAAAAAAAATGGCCTGGTACACATTTTTTGCAATATCAAATGCAGTAACAAATGAAACAACCTACATGATTAAAATAGAAATCTAAGCATACCTGACGAAATATGAAAACTTCTAAATGTATATAATGTAAAATTACTTAATATATTCTTAATGTATATAAATGTGTGGTAGAAAAATGTCTTTGTAAAATACATATTTAATTTCGGTATTAATATTGGGCAGTCGCAGTGTTAAATTATAATTTAATATATCAGCTTAACAGTTTCCTTATTTGCACTAATAGTGAAATATTTAATATTTACTGAACTAGACCAAACTGTGAACCATGACTAATATAACAGTGAGAAATAGGGATGTCCCGATCAGGTTTTTTGTGCCCCCGATCTGATCCGAGTCATTGAATATTGAGTGCAATACAGAGGCCCGATCCGATTCTTGTATTTTCTTAGTGCTTGGTGCACACTTGAAGAACATTAAAGTTATTAACCCTAAAGAGGCTGTGAGGAGAGGCAATGATCTTGTTGGTCTCATTTCTTGGTTTCATGGTGAATTTGTTGTGAATATTTAGATCTGGTGACTTTGTTCATACATTCTTTGGATTGCTCACAGGGAGCATTTAAAAGCAACATGACCACCTGTAGTGGGAAATCTACTGGCCTGGTCGGGCCAGTGGTTCAAATTTTTACTTGCCCCCCCCCCTTTCAATTGCCCTAAGAAAATGGGCCTATAAAATAAGCCTAGTTTTTGATACATGTAACCTTAATAAATAGGGTTATGACACCAAAAGCTACTAGATTATCTCACTTAAATTTTAAATATTGTTAGACAAATAAACAGTCAAGTAATAAAATAGTAACAAATAATCAAATTACGAGTAATGGCACAAATAAATACAACAGAACAAACATTCACAAGTGATAAACAGTGCTTTTCAAGTTTTTCATGTAGGTTTAAACAGGAGATTTTCAGGTACAGAAATTGTAATCTAATGTATAACTATTTCACTATAGATTAAACTTTATTCAAGTTAATCAGTCAAGAGCAGTTACAGATGCATAAATAATGTTTTGAAATGTTGAAAATATAAAACGTTAAATACTGTTAATTGAAATGATTTAAAGAATTAAGACCCGCCAGTAGGTGGCAGTGAATCACTACTAATGAGTGAGTCATTGCGATTCAACCGATTCATTGGCTGATTAATTCAGGAAGTGTTGCTAAGAGACGCAAAACATTGCTGTGGGCTTTGTTTGAAACTATTTTTGTAGGCGAAATGGAGCAAAACGGACGATTTGGTGTCTAAAATGTAAGTCACTTGATATTTAGTTCTTGGTCATTAAACTGTACGCTGTATAAAATCAATATCACATTTGTAATCATGCTGCTATTTGTAGAAAAACGGCGCTCTTTGTGTAATATTGGTTAACTATATTAAATTATATAAATATAAAAGATATACAAGGGCATTTTTGCCCCTTATCATGAATTCTGGGTCATTCTAAAGGCATTTTAGTAGACTAAATCACGCAGTGAATGCGTATACTCTAAATATGCACGCGCACTAGTCTAACCTACTAGACTACATAACGTAGTGTATGCCTGCACTCAATGAGTGTTTTTTTGTTTGGTTTTTGTAAAGTGAGGGACATAATCGATAATTTCAGATCGTTTAATCAACAATTACTATATCATAGGCGATATATATCGCACACCCTACAGCACTGGCCCGATCGGGCAAGTGACCGTTTCGTCTACTGTCCCGAGCGTCGTTCACACTGGCCCCAGGCCATCGGCAGTCCTTATTGTCGAGCCCTGTACTCACCTTCTGGTAAAAGTTAACATATTTTCACATATTTACAGTATTTGGAGAGAACTTGCATGTTTAAAAAGCTGTTGTTAGGCGTTTCATCACCTACTGCATGACACCGTAATGACAGCTGATGTAAAATAAAAGATCTGGCTTAGGATAGCCGATACTGATCAGTTTAAAAAAAATAAATAAATAAAAAATCTTAATCGGCCCACATCCCGACCCTCTGGACATCCCTTGTGAGAAATGAGGTCTTATTGCAAGTTGTCTTTTTCTTGTAATTTTTTAGCTGCTTTATTGATTCTTATAAAAACTGTCCAGAATCCTGCATAGATTGCCATTATTTTACATTCACCCATGTGTATACCAGTCCATTTATGAAGACTCACATCTAAGGATGCTTTCACACTGGCAGTTTAGTTTCAAAACTGGCCACTGTTCGTATGAAAAATTGGTAATGTGAAAACTGTCATGCGGACCCGAGAGTGCACCGGGGTACAGAACCCGAGACTACCTGTATGGGTTGGTCTGAGTTCAGTTGCACTGGAACTGTGACGTGATTTGCGTGGATGTGAAAGCAACTCTGACTCAGGTGTTTACTTGTTTACAAAGCTACCTGTGCATGTGTGTTAACTGATGTTAAACAACATCATTAGTTCAACAAAACACATGTAATGGATGACAGTGGTGATGATTTACCACTACGAGTGAGAGTGAGCATGTAGTGTTATCATGCGGAGTGAATGCAATCAGAGTGGCAAATCAATGGCTTGCAATCCGCTGTCTGCTCAAGTGTCCGTTTACAAGCAGCAGAAAGCCACCTTCATGAAAAGCACATACAGTAAACCCAAGTGTCGTTTACTCTGCTGTTCATAATATCATCAAATGAATAAAAAACACAATATATTGACCAACATCCCATTTTCTGTCATCTGCTGTGCACGTTTGTGATGACATAAGATGAATGCAAATGCACCAAGGTTTGATAGAATCAAGTTGAGTGTGAAACCACTCTGCGGCGGGCACCGGCAACACTTGGACTCGGACTTCAGCAAACTTGCCCAGTGTAAAAGCCCCCTAAAACATACAAAAAATATTAAATGGATATCCCTCTCATTGAGCCCGAACTGTGACCAAAGAAAATGCCACTCCAAACTCAGCATCTATGTGGTCACAATGGTTTCTCGATAATAACAGTGGAGTTTTGAATCAGAAACATCCACACTGCAGTCTGTCAGATGGGCTTTAATTGACACGCTGAGGGTAGCAGGGGTCACACGCTGTCTGGCGATCAGTTCAGAAGGGATTAAAGGTATAAAACGTCTGTCTGTGGACAGTGAGAGGCAGTCTCGTTAACACAGGCACTCAGCGGGATGGACGCCTCTCGGCAGTAGCTGTCAGTGTGTGGCGCAGTGCTGTCCGAGCATGGGTCTGGAGCAGAGCACTGCTGATCGCTGGTTAATAGTGGCAGTTTAAACAGTAATGAAGGGCTGATGTAATGCCCACGGCACGCCACTGTCTGACCAACTCACAGCACTCTATAAGGCAGGATCACAACATTTAAAGCAGGAGAAACAGGAGTCCTTCAGCCTACAGGAATAGACACCAGAGTACCAACAAGACTCAAGGGAGAGTTTACAATGACCAGGATAAAGCTCATCCTTGATGGGTGGATTTGAAGACAAGAACAGTTGAATTGACTGTAAGAGAGAGCTTTGTTTGTGTAAGGAGGGTGACATTGGAGCCACGGTCTTCTAAACCCAGCAAAAAAAGGAAACATTCCTATTTTGGTAAATTGTATTTTAAAGATAATTATGTAAAATTCAAATAACCTTTGCATATCTTTATTGTAAAAGGTTTAAACAATGTTTTTTCTTGCTTGTTCAATGAACCAAAAACAATTACTGCACATACACTTGTGGAACAGTCCTTAAGACACTAACAGTTTAACGTGTGGTAGACAATTTCACAGTTCCAGTAACTTAGGACATTAAAGACACCTTTCTACTGACTCTGAAAAACGCCAGGAAAGATGCCCAGCGTCCCTGATCACCTGCGTGAACATGCCATAGACCTGCTGCGGGAGGCATGATGACTGCAGATGTGGCCAGAGCAACAAACTGCAATGTCCGTAATGTAAGACACCTAAGACTGCTACAGGGAGACGGGAAGGACAGCTGATCGTGCTTGCAGTGTCAAACCAGGTGTAACCATATATCCCCCAGACATGTTCGAGAACTTGCAAGTGCCTTGATGGAAAAGGGTAGTAACATCTTACAACAAGAACTGGCAAATTTGTTGCAGTCCACGAGGATGCATACCTGCAAACTAGTCGCTTTTTGGTGAAATTTGCCATTTTGAATCAAAATATGTGAATATGTATGTCATATATGTGAATCATGTAGATCCGAAGAGGTTTTTTTTTTTTTTTTTTTTTTTTTTTTTTTCCGGGGAGTGGGGGAGGGGGTGGGGGTGAAATTGCAAACACAAATCTCACAAGAATCGAAAATGGGGTACTTTCCCATAGACTGGAGTGAGACCATAGACGTCTCTGTTAAAGCAGAGTGCTTGTGAACCAATCATTTCTTCCACTTTACTAGTTACAACACAAAATAAACATGAATGAACATCAGAAGGTACAGTGGGGATCGAAAGTTTGGGCACCCCAGGTAAAAATTTGTATTAATGTGCATAAAGAAGCCAAGAAAAGATGGAAAAATCTCCAAAAGGCATCAAATTACAGATTAGACATTCTTATAATATGTCAAAAAAGTTAGATTTTATTTCCATCATTTACACTTTCAAAATAACAGAAAACAAAAAAATGGCGTCTGCAAAAGTTTGGGCACCCTGCAGAGTTAATACCTTGTACTGCCCCCTTTGGCAAGTATCACAGCTTGTAAACGCTTTTTGTAGCCAGCCAAGAGTCTTTCAATTCTTGTCTGAGGTATCTTCGCCCATTCTTCCTTACAAAAGTCTTCCAGTTCTTTGAGATTTCTGGGCTGTTTGTCACGCACTGCTCTTTTAAGGTCTATCCATAGATTTTCAATTATGTTGAGGTCAGGAGATTGTGAAGGCCATGGCAAAACCTTCAGTTTACGCCTCTTGATGTAATCCACTGTGGATTTTGAGGTGTGTTTAGGATCATTGTCCATTTGTAGAAGCCATCCTCTCTTTAACTTCAGCTTTTTCACAGATGGCATCAAGTTAGCGTCCAGAATTTGCTGAAATTTTATTGAATCCATTTTTCCTTCTACTTGTGAAATGTTCCCTGTGCCACTGGCTGCAATACAACCCCAAAGCATGATTGATCCACCCCCATGCTTAACAGTTGGACAGAGGTTCTTTTCATTAAATTCTGTGCCCTTTCTTCTCCAAACATACCTTTGCTCATTCCGGCCAAAAAGTTCTATTTTAACCTCATCGGTCCACAGAACTTGTTTCCAAAATGCATCAGGCTTGTCTATATGTTCATTTGCAAACTTCAAACGCTGATTTTTGTGGTGAGGACGTAGAAGAGGTTTTCTTCTGATGACTCTTCCATGAAGACCATATTTGTACAAGTATCTCTTTATAGTGGAATAGTGTACCACAACTCCAGTGTCTGCCAGATCTTTCTGGAGGGATCGTGCAGTCAAACGTGGGTTTTGACTTGCTTTTCTCACAATCCTGCGAACTGTTATGTCTGATATTTTTCTTGGTCTTCCAGATCTTGCTTTAACTTCCACTGTTCCTGATGACTGCCATTTCTTAATTACATTCCGAACAGAGGATATTGGCATCTGAAAGCGCTTTGCTATCTTCTTATAGCCTTCTCCTGCTTTGTGAGCGTCAACTATTTTCAGTTTCAGTTTTCTAGACAACTGCTTAGAAGAACCCATGGTGCTGATTGTTGGGGCAAGGTCAGATGAGTCTGGGCATTTAAAACCTTTGAGATTGACATCACCTGGTCTTTCCAGACGATGATTGAGAACAATCCATGACACTGTCAGGTCTCAGCTTTCCAAAGCGGTGCATGTTATAAACTTTGCAGGGTGCCCAAACTTTTGCAGACGCTATTTTTTTGTTTTCTGTTATTTTGAAAGTGTAAATGATGGAAATAAAATCCAACTTTTTTTGACATATTATAAGAATGTCTAATCTGTAATTTGATGCCTTTTCTTGACGCCTTTTCTTGGCTTCTTTATGCACATTAATACAAATTTTTACCTGGGGTGCCCAAACTTTCGATCCCCACTGTATGTTGAAAGATACAGTACAACTTACCGAAGTTCTTATCATGTTACATGTAGGCCTAATTGATCAATCAGTGTTTCAACTGCGGAAAGGTGTTGTCAAAACAGCTTGTGAATGTCACATTTACTGTCACATTTACATCAGAAAACCCGTTCAATGTCCAAAAACTCATTAGTCAGTTACAAAATGAGCATTTTGTAAATATATGCACTATAGGTTATTGCATATTCATTATATTTGTACTTAACACGTGCTTCAATATTGAATGTATAAATCCATTTTCTGACAGCCACCATTTAAATGTTTAGGCCTATATAAAAAATGAGCAGAAACATAATTGTCATTCAACTTTTATTGTAATGTCATTATAAAAACTTCCTTATGTATAATATTTATCTAAGTAGCTTACAAATCAATTAATTTTAACTGTTAATATTATAGTGATGTACGTACTGTGGTTTCCTGTATAGTTTACAGCATCAGTTGAGAGAGATTTTTTTTTTTTTTTTCTTCTTTGAGGAAATTTGCCATGTACCTGATAGGCCCCAAATTAATCAGTATTGAATCAAAGGTAATCAAATCGCAAGCTTCTGAATCCAACTCAAATTAATTTGTGAAATTTGTGTCAATGCCCAGCCCTAGTGTCTATACATATAGTGTCGATATTGACCCTTTAATTGTAAATGTAGTAATTATTATTTTTTATGTATTTATTTCCTTTTTTTTTTTCTTTTTTTTTTTTTGGGCCATACTCAATCTGAACCATATATAGTTGTAATATAATCATATCACTTTGTACAATTGTGTGCAGAACTGTGTTCAATGTTCACCCCTAGGCCAACATCTCAACACAGTCCAGCATAACACAGATGTGTCTGTAGGCTGTCCATCCACTCTTCCTTGAACAGAGCAACTGTGAGTTTGATGTAAAACTTTCCAAAGCCTGGATACTATAGCGGGGGTGGTGTGTGTGTAGGTCTCAGGGGACAGGAGCATCTTCAGCACTTGTGCACAATACAGCACAGCGTCTTGAGGGCTAATGGAGGCAGTGAACAGTGTTCAGATGAGCCACTCTTTTACACACACTCAGACAAGCACACACACTTGTCTGCATGAACTCCATCAATCAGAACCCCTTAAAACTACAATATATATTACAATTAACACAACTCTTCACTGAACTGTTTTGAATGCCTCTAGCCTTTAGATGGTCATCTTCCATTCTCAAGAGGCCTTTTTAATGCAGATTGATCCAGCTTTAAAAGTAGATCGAATGAGCCACTTTTAAAGCCACCAATAAAGCAATAAGCCACAAACAGACTGTGCAGTGATTACAGTGATTTTACCACAGATATTGGTGTTCTTAAGCACGACATACAGTGGACCTTTACTTAAAGGGTTAGTTCACCCAATTATGAAATTTCTGTTATTAATTATTCACCCTCATGTAGTTCCAAACCCATAAAATCTTTGTTCATCTTTGGAACACAAATTAATATTTAATTAATAATTTTTGATGAAATCTGAAAGCTTTCTGACCTCCTATAGATAGCAACATCGTAACAGGTTTACAATGTGAACAGCGTAGGAGAAGAAATTGTTGAATAAAGTTATTTTGTTTTGTACTTTTCACAAAAAGTATTCCTGTTGCTTCATAACATTAAGTTTGAAGCATTGTAGTCACATGGACTATTTTAACAGTGTCTTTCTACCTTTCTGGGCCTTGAAATGGGTTATGACGTCACTGTCTATAGGGAGGTCAGAAAGCTCTCGGATTTCATCAAAAATATCTTAATTTGTCATCCGAAGATGAACAAAGGTCTTATGGGTTTGGAACGATATAAGGGTGAGTAATTAATGACAAATTTCATTTTTGGGTGAACTATCCCTTTAAAGAGCGTACAACAGAGATGCCACATAGCAGTGAAAGAAATGCTGGTGATTTTATAATGTGAAATGTGCTTTGTTCAAAAGCAATCTTTCAGTCTGACAATGTTAAATGCATCTCAAGTTTTATTCCTGTTCTTATGTTTGACGGTCAGAGCTCTGTTACCCCTCCATTTTTGGCAGTACAGCAAGCCCAGAGTAACCTCCTTTTATACTTGCCTTGCAGGAACTTAACCAATACCTGGAGGACAAAGTTTACCTGGCTGGGAACATCTTCACCCTGGCAGACATCCTTATGTATTACGGCATTCACCACATTGTTGTAAGTCCCTCAGTAGTGAACTTCAGTCGTTTGAGAGAAGTGATGCAGAGTTCCCAATTAAAGCAGTAAGATGCTTCAAGCACAGGAGAAACCTGACACAGCAAAAAGATGAGACACTTAGTGATGTCATTTCCCAGGACAGCAGCCAAGGAAGTTTAAGGAGCCTGAAGGAGCCCATTGAGACAGGAAGAGAGGGATGAAATGAGAATTAAAGAGAACGGGAATAGAATATCACATCTCTACATGTCAGTGCCTGTAATTGACTGACTAAATGACTGACAGAGAGTTGTCATTACCCAGAAGGCATTGGTATGTCACTCAGTTTAAACCCCCTGGAGATAAAGTCAGTTAGACGTAGTGTCTAAAAAATGTATTCACCCCTTTGTAGATTTCATGCTTTACTGTTATAAAGCTTGTTTGGTATTTGTCATGTCAAAGTGAATGCAAATGCCTACAAAATTTACCCTTTCACTACTCACAACTGATCTCAGTTTAACCATTTATGTGAGTTGTAGAACCAATTGCCTATACCTGTCACTGCGACAAATAAGAATGTCCAAGATAACAGGAAAAGCCTAAAATCACACACCACATGACTGATTGGCATAATTTCCCCCCCAAATAAGGCTTCATTGCTTTTTTTCTTTTTTTTAAAGAAATAATAATAAACAATTATGCTTAATTATGAAAGTGTGTCAAATAATTGACACAAAGTGTGCCATATTAAAGAGAGTAAATACTTTTTTTTGGTACATCTTATAGTTATATAAAATGCTGTATGTAATATAGTATATATAATATTGTAATTATTTTAGATAAACACTAAAATAACAGCCTAATGGGATGAATACTTTTTGTAGGCAATGTACTAGATGTCTCTGCTGTGTTATACACATAAGTTTTACCTTTAATGTTCACCATTTCATGTTTGTCCTCACTTTTTCTTAGGTGGAATTGGCTGTACAGGAGAAAGAGCGTTATCTGAATGTCACCAGATGGTTTGATCATATCCAGCACTATCCAGGCATACGACACCATTTGCCTCCTGTGGTGGTTCTGAGGAACAGAGTTTACCCAAGTGGTCACCACTGAAAGTTTTGATAACTACTTGTGGGATGTCAGACCTTAAGGTCGCCATATCAAATCTCAGCTAACACACAGAGCTGTCCCTTTGTGTTTTACTCCACAATCCCGACGTTAACCCAGGGCAAGTAAAGCAGGTCTTTTTTGTTTGTTTTGTGCGAGCTGCTTTATGGCCACTAGTAATGTAATTTTATATGTGAGTTTAGTATGAGTGTAGTTAAATGTATGTGGATTGGAGTAACTCTGCATGATCAATGAGAATAGTGGCTGTGGTTAAACTTAAACTTTCTTTTGCTAATGGAACAAAATTTAATTCTAATAATAACATTAATATTTAAAATAAATAATTTTACTAATTGCTTTTTCAGATAAGGTTGTCATTAATTTGATAATAAGATAATATTGAAAGAAATTTCCAACTTGTCCCTCATGCTTCTTTTTGAACCTACATAAATCTTTCCTCGTTTGGCATTTTCTTCTGCTGTTCGTCTCTTTCTTGTAGTGTCAGTGCTGGTGTGGGCAGTAGTCTGGGGTTTGACAGGATGTCATGTTGTTGCTCTGGGGCAGCGGGCAGACTACCAGCTGTAGCCACACAGACAGCACTGGTGTATTCAGATTTTCATGCGCTTTTCACTCCATCCACAGCCAGTGTGTCATTTTCCCCAAAATCCCCTTCTGAGCTGTTCATAGCTGTGAGTTTCTTTAGACATTTCAAGTGTTCAACTGCTTAATCTGTGTTCTGTGTTCACTTCTGTGTTATATAAATCATTGGCTGCATCAAAGGTTTTTAATGTTCAAAATGAGTGCCACTGTGGAGCATTGTTATAGAAGATCTGTGCTTGTACTTTCAAGGCACAAAAATTAAAGCATTTTGAAAAAGGGTTTAGGACAAAAATGCTTGGGACTTGTTCCTGAGAACATAGCAGCTTTATAGATAATAAACCAATGACTCAAAACATCTTTTGGAAAACCAAGTGCTTCATGCAACGTACAACATGTGGCCAATCTGGTTTGGAGCTGCTCTGTTCGTAGCCTTTATGGTGGAAAATCCTCTTCTTATGAAAGGGAGATGTGTTTTTGCACGTTTACTTATCTGCTGTGCATATGCTGACAAAAAAAAAAAAAAAAAATCTCTCTGTTCTTTTTATTATACTTCCTTTCCTGTAAGCCGCCCTTATGAAACGTCTGCTGTTCTCAAGCTCAAGTTTGTGTTCTTTAATGTCAACAGAATGTTGTCCTGTGCCAATAAATGAAAAAGGAAAAACAGAACTATCAGTGTCCTTTTTTATGAGTCCTCCTTCTGGATGTATGACACATCCCATTTTTTTGCAGAATTCGAAGAATTTCCATCTGACATTCAGTGTGTCCATAGAAGAACCACAGCGGAACAAAGCAATGTGTGTTTGTGGAAGTGCAAACTGAAGAAGCGACAGAAATCTTGCAGTCATCAGAACAGGCCTTGTGACCAGATAATGGAGATATCCACAGTGGAGTCTCTGTCTGCCTGTTTATTTCTGTCTCCAGATTTAATTGGGCGGCTAATCTAAAAGAGGCTTCCCTCATCAAGATGAAATTTATCGCCTCTTTCACATCTACAAAAGATGACCAAACCACATGTAGCAGATGTTCCTGAATGGAGGTCTTTAAAGAGAACTGAAGTTTTCCACATTTTTCAAACATCAGTTCAGGTGTCAAGAGGTCATTATAGCTTCAGCTTTAAGTTGAAGTCACAAAGATCCACAGCAGGAGGTATAGGACACTCCAATTAATTTGGACCTTTGTCCTCTATGCAAAGTTAGAAGGAATCCACTCTTCATGGGCTGATTTCTTTTATTTCAGTTGCGCATCTGCTCTTTCATTGAATTCTGGCAATTAATTTTTCAAGAGGTTTAGGGCATTAGCTTTTACATGCTGGTTTGTCTCACAGCATGCCACAAGGTCAACAAACCACCTATTGCTTCCCCAAAAGGCTCCAGGGACTTCGGGAGGAGTAAAGAGTAGCAACCCTAGGTGCACTAGGACACTGCTTAAGCCTTTCTTTTGATGCCGTAGGATCTTGGAAGAGTGAAAGAGACAATTAAGTAGCACATCAGGACAACTGTGTAGTACTTCTGGAAAGTTGAGAGCTGTAACAAGAATTTATGATGCTTGCATCAATGAGTGCGTTTACATGCACCCTTCTGATGTGATTATAATGTGATTCTGGCAATATTGTGATTCAACTTTACCTCATGTAAATACAATACTTTGATCAAACGAATGTGATTAAGCCCTTAATCGTAGTAACCATAATCGCATTAAACTAGGTGGTGTACGCCGATTTTAATCACAATAAATAGGCATGTAAACTCCTTAATCGCATTATTGCCACTCTGACCAAAATGCACGTGTGCTCGGACACACACAGATGCCGTGTTGTTCACACAACTTCATGAAAGAACTCTGTAACATTATTATGACGTTTTTTTTTCTTCACCAAATCGCTAAACTCTGTCAACACAACTCGCTGCACAGTCTCTGCTCCGTATCTTCATCCAGCCGGTGTAAAGAACGTGATGGCAAACCCGCCATTGCAATGTTCATCAATAATATCCAGTACGTCCATAAAAATGTATTTTGAATTTGAAATGAGTAGATTAAAACAATGGCCAGTGACATGCACACAGAATGCTTATCTGAGTGTGGAATAACCATACTTCATTAGCGAATAATCAGAGTCATGAAAATTGCATGTAAACTGGAGTAAAGAGTTCTGTTCGTGTCATGTAAATATCTTACTGGGATTAAGACCTTACTCTGATTATGAGAAATAATTGCATTAATTGCTTTATTGGTGTGCTTGTAAACGTCTGTAGTCATTGACACAACTACAGACCACAATGGATAGATGGATACACATTGACTTTGCCAGGGGGTGCTCGCATTTTGTTTGCATCATGTCCCCTGAAGTGCCTGAAGTTTTTACCAACTATTCATTATGTCTTGTTAACAAGATAAAGAGCTGCATGCCAAGCGAGATGTGAAGCTGGGAAAACAGAAGACCCTGATTGATTCAATGAAACTATCAGCTCTGCGTGGGGCGCATTAGCGCAGAGTAAGTGGTTGTGACAGCTCCCGTGTTATCTGCACCCAACAGGAAGTGACAGTTCTACCATGCACCCATAAAGCAGGCATCTGATTGTCTACTGCAATTACATGACTAAAGCAAAACAGGAAGAGGAAAGTTATGCGGTGGTAACGCATCTTCACACAATTAATAGATTTACTTTAGAATGACGAGAAGCAAATTTAGGTGGAAATGCTCCACTTGAGGCAATGTAATTGTCAAAAACATTTGTGAGTCTGCGAATTAATATGTCTCAGAGGCAAAAGTGTTTTACATATGCAGCTATGCATATTATCATGAAATGCGGTATTCTGAGCTAAACACTAGCATCAAAGGCCTGTCACTCTTACTTAGAGATGGAAATGCGAAATGGCTCAGGAAAGAGAGCAGCGTCTTTTATCTTGAGCAGTGCCTTTGTATTACCCTCTTACCTATGTTCTGCAATAAGATGGAAGTATCGCAGGTGTGGGTCTATGTGCAGAGTCTTTGAGATGCTCCTTGCTCACTTCATCAATCACAGAAGGCTTCTGATTTAAAAGGTGCTAAAGTACATGTGTGTGACCCCAGGCACCGTGATGGCACCTTAAAACTGACACGGATGACAGACTTTTCCAGAAATAGACTCTCTGCTGCACGGAACCCTGTCCCAGCTGCATGAAACACACTCCTGAGAGGGATATGTGGGCCTTGTGCACCATGTGTGCATTGAGACTCTCATTTAAGGGGTTATGGATTTGGCTTGAGGGTACCAGAGGTTTAGGGGGAGGGGGGAGGGTGGTTAAAGACATAAAATTGTCCTCCTGGATCTCGAGAGATTAGGGGCCAAGCATAGAAGGTGCATAGGCATTCATTATATCTGTAGGAGTCTGTATTATTGTTATTTAGTAGGGGAGACAATAACAGTCCTTAGAACTGTATAATAACACATTCTGTGAGATAAGGCATAAGCCTTGAGGAGAGACTAACATGGCAAATTTGGGATCTCTCTTTTTATGCCCTTCTAGGCATAAGGCAGTGGTTCCCAACCCTGGTCCTGGAGTAGTCTACTCCCAGCACTGCACAGTTTAGATGTGTCCCTAAACAAACATACCTGATTCAACTCATCAGCTCGCTAGTAAAGACTCCAAGACCTCAGATGGGTGTGTCAGATAAGAGAGACATCAAAAATGTCCAGTGTTGGGTGTACTCCAGGACCAAGGTTGGAAACCACTGCTCTAAGGCACTAAGGTCGTTAATACCGTATTGCGTGCTCATGAGCACCAGGGAGAAGGAGCCCATCCCTAAAAAATGTGTCCAGGGCCTCAGGAATTTTAGCAACAACCCAGGTAACACATGAACAAATTTGACAGCAATAATGGCATACAAGGATATATATTATATCTATATATTTTTAAATAAACTTGATCATTGTCAAAATATTACTCAGAATACAATGATCCCCATTTTTCCGAAGTCTGCCTTTGTGAATCAGATTTGCTCATAACCTTTGAATGTGTATACCTCTTATTCTGCTGTTTTTTTTTTTTTTTTTTTTTTTGGATTGTACACATTGTATATTAAATTATAATGTATGTTGCTTCGGTGGGGGTTGTAGCATTGATCTGGTTTCACACTCAACTTGATTCTATCAAATCCTGGTGCATTTGCATTCATCTTACATCATCATGAACGTGCACACCACATGATAGAAACCAGGCCATGGGTCAGTATATTATGTTTTTTATTAATTTAGTGATGTGGAGCAGAGTGAATGACTCATGGGTTTACTGTATGTGCGTTTCATGAAGGCTGACTCTTTTAAGCAGACAGCAGATTGCGAGCCATGGATTTGCTACTTTGATTGCACTCACTCTGCATGATTACACTGCATGTTTGCTCTCACTCTTATTATCACCACTTTCATTCCTTACATGTGTTGTGTTGAACTAATGATGACGTCATCGGCTAAAATGCATGTGCAGGTTACTTTACTTCCTGAACAAGTGTAGACCTGAGTTCAAGTTGCTTTCAAATTTCAAATTCACATAAATCACATTACAGTTCCACTGCAACCGAGCTCAGCCCACCTCCTACAGTTAGTTTCGGGTACGGTACCATAGTGTGCTCCCGGGTCTGCATGACAGCTCTCACATTACCAATTTTTCATGCAAACCATGCCTGTTTCTAACTAAACTGCCGGTGTAAAAGCACCCTTAGAGTCTATCTGGTATGGAGGAAAGTTAAAATTTTATACACTGATTGGGAGGGGTCTGAACATTTTCCCAAGTAGTATGGGAGTCTCCCAGTCAAACCCTCAAGCATCACCATCAGCTCAAAATTAATCCGCAATCACATTAACCTTTGAGCATGCAAAATTTCTACTCAGACAAGAGCAGTGAGTGATTTTCTCTTTGTCTTTTTAGTTGTTTGAATAACACCTTGCTGTCAATTTAAGACCTAATGCACAGATCTAAAATATTGATGCATATCTGATTTTCAACAGGATTTTATCACAGTGGTTGGCCTTGAGCAGACTCAGGTGATAGAACAAGAGGTCAATTCTCTTTTGAGCAAGGAGGTCATAGAACATGTTCCTTTTCCAGAGAGAGACTCCAGGTTTTACAGTATTTACTTTGGTTAATGCTTTGGATAAGAGTTTGAGTCCCATACTAGATCTACGACAGTTGGTCTTTGAGGAGATACAGGTTCAAAATGTTAATTTTGAATTTTATTGTGACTCAAATCAGATCCGAGGACTGGTTTGTCATAATAGATCTCAAAGACACATACTTCCACATATCCATCCTTCCTCATCACAGGAAGTTCCTCTGGTTCTCTTTCGGGGGCAAAGCGTACCAGTATCTGGTTCTTTCTTTCAGCCTAGCCTTGTCAACCCGCAACTTTACAAAGTGAGTGGATGTAGCTCTGGCTCCGCTGCGACTCCAGGGCATTCTGTATTCAAATATATCGATGATTGGTTGATTCTAGCTCAATCTGAGCAAATGGCGGTCCAGCATTGAGATGACATCCTCACTCACATAAGGTGCTTGGGGTTAAGAGTGTGCTTTCTCCAGTACAGAGAACCACTTTTTTAGGGGTAGTATGGGACTCGACTACCATGCAGGCACAACTCTCTCCTGCTCATAGCAAGTCCTTTTAGCCATAGGCAGGATCGAACTAGGCCAAGCCGTCACTGTGAAACAGTTTCAAAGACTGTTGGGACTCATGGCAGCTGTGCCCAATGTGATACCTTTTTGCATTCTGTACATGAGACCATGACAGTGGTGGCTCAAGACCAAGGGATTTACAATCCTCCTGTGGGCTCAGGGCAAGCTGCTTTCCATGAGAGCAGTGTATATCCCTGGGCATCTGAATCAGGGAGCAGACTGCTTGTCGAGGCAGGGGCTGAGGTCTGGGGAATGGAGACTCCACTCCAAGGTGGTGGAGTTAATTTGGAGGAGGTTTGGCCAGGTGGAAGTGGACCTGTTTGCTTCTCAAGAAACATCACACTGTCTGCTCTGGTTCTCCCTCATGCATCCAGCTGCTGGGGTTGGATGCCATGGTACAAAAATGGTCAAGGCTGTGCCTGTACGCATTTTCCCCCAATCGCTCTGCTCCCTGGAGTTCTAGAGAGAGTTTGCAAGGATGGCATCAGTCTACTTCTAGTGGCCCTGTTCTGGCTGGGCTGAGTATGGTTCTTGGACCTGATGTCTCTCCTTGACAGCTTCCCTGGGAGATTCCTTTCAGAAGGGACCTTCTGTCTCAGACAGGGGTACTGTCCTCCACCGCTGCCCGGAACTGTGGAAACTGTGGGTTTGGCCCCTAAGGGGAACCAGCTCCTGAACTCTCATCTGAGGTTGTTGAGACCATCCTTAACTCTAGAGCGCCCTCCACAAGGAAACTATAGCCCTTGAAGTGGAGAGTTTTTACTTCATGGTGCAGAGATCACCAGTTGGTCCCAGTTAATTGCCCAGTTGGTTCAGTGCTGGAGTTTCTCCAGGACCGATTCTCTGCAGGTGTACGTGGCGGCCATAGCAATTTACCACACACCTTTGGGTGGTGAGTCATTGGGGAGAAACCCGTTGGTGTCTCATTTCCTACGTGGTGCTTTGAGGGTGAGGCCTGCAAGCCATGCAAGGGTTCCGACTTGCGTTTTGGCCATTGTGTTGGAAAGCATGGCTATGGCAAACTTTGAGCCTATTGAGTCTTTTGCAGAAAATGTTCTGACTCTAAAAACAGCTTTCCTGCTGGCTATTATGTATCTTAAGAGAGTAGGAGATCTTCAGGCTCTGTCGGTTTCCCCTTTATGTTTAGAATTTGCCCCCGGCATGGTGAAGGCTTTCCTCCACCCTAGACCGGGTTACGTGCTGAAGGTTCCCACCAACGTGGCACGACCTATAATCTTGCAGGTCTTTTGCCCACCTCCCTTTTCAGATGAAACTTTCTGTGTCCAGTCAGAGCACTGGATGCTTATGTCCACAGACCTGCCCTGTGGCATAAATCAGATCAACTGTTAGTCTGCTTCTGGTCACCCAGAAAAGATTCCCCAGCAACTAAACAGAGAAAAAGCAAGTGGATAGTTGAGGCTGTCTATCTTGCCAATGAGGCATGCGGACAACCTTGACCAATGGCTGTCAAAGCACATTTGACTAGGAGTATGGCGGCTTCAAAAGCCTTATTTTTTAGGAGTTTCCCTGCAGGAAGTATGTGATGTGGTGGGCTGGTCTTCTCCACACATATTTGTGAGGTTTTATAACCTAAACTTGGACTCCACACGGGGCTGCTTATGTTCTAGATTTGTGTTTGCCATGATTCACACTAGGACAGGCACTACTCAGTGTGGTGTAGGGGGTATAAATGTTTCTATAGCGTCAACATCTGATGCAGTGTGAAGTTCCCTCAAAAGGGAGCGTCTTGGTTACGAATGTAACCCTGGCTCCCTGAGAAGGCAACGAGATGCTGCATCACCCTGCCATACTTCCTAGATGGCTATAATCGACTTGCTTTGGCCAATCAGAAGCTGACATTGTTTGGTCAAGGTGTGCTTTATAGCTTCCTGCTCATGACGTCACACGCTATGGGATGACGTGCCACCATGCCATTTGTTCCTACAACTTATGAATTTTAGAATCCCTCATTTTAGTTAAATCATGGCCCCAATTTAACTAAATTAAAATGAGGTAACAAATTAGTACAATGTGGCTACGATTTAAATAAAACAAGGGAATGAATTAATAAAACATGGCTACAAATAAGTTGTGGGAATTCATTCATAATTAATGGCCATGATATCTATTTTTTTCTATCTTGAGCTGATCAAATCTAAATCATTTTCATGTGTTGGGTCTGCACAAGTGCCAACCTGTTGCCTTCTTGTCAGGTATTTCATAACTTCTACCAATGCAACTGAACAAATCAAAGAGGATGACCTGATATCAGAGCTCAATTTACAGTCAGAAAAAAAAAACTATTGAAATTGCACCTTTCTTCTGCTATCTTCACAAACAAGTGGGTATCTGATCTCCTCCATACACCATCTCCTCTGGTTGCCCCCTTTGCCCCACAGGTCTTGCCAGGGAACTTTAGCAAGACCTCCTGTGTTAATGTCTTCTGATAGGATGTCTCGGGGCTGCTGTGAGAAGTGATACTAAAAGTAATTCCAACTGAAATGGCACGACAAAGTGAATACTTTTTATGAGCTCTTCAGAGCTCCAGAGGCATAAGGCTGATAGACTGGAGTCCAGCCTGCAGTTGTTTATCTGGGTTCATGTGTCAGGGGCAGTGCATTGCCCTCAGCTACCCTCCTAATGGCCACTGGTCAGAAAACACTCAAATAACATCTCATTAGCATATCTTCTGTTCGAATCTGCATATTTGTCACACCGGTTGTGAATTTTTAATTTGTGCTTCATTATAATGCAGGTTTTAATTAATCCTGACTAATTTATTTAAACCTGGAGTGAAATTAAGAGTTTTTCTCAAAGCCATGATTTACTTTTTTCTTGTCATATTTCTGTAATGATCACAGAAATGCAGAAATTATGTAGATTTGGCAAAATAAAGTAAATAAAACAACAAAAATAAACAAATAAATGAGTTGAAATTATTAAATGTGGTGAAACTTACCTAACCAGCATTTTACCTCCCTGTTACATAATATGAATCATGTTTGTAATGTGTCTGTTATCAAGCAGATAACTACTTATAACTACTGTAATTAATATAACTTTATATGTACACACGGCTTCATTTATTTCACTTACAAATATTTAATTATTAATTACACATAAAAATATTTAATTAACATAATCTGGCATTTTATATCTCTTGTACATAAAGATACAAATGTCCATAAATATTATTAAATATTTTTATTAAAATATTTATTATATTATAAAATATTTTATTATATTATTAAATATTTTTAAATATGAAATAATTTTTATTAATATAAATAAATATTCACTCATCTAGAATGAAAAAGCGATTCTGTTGTATATTATTGACATACCAATGTAGTGCTAGGCCAATAGAGTGTTTTTATTTGAAATGTTGATTTAATTTCAGCAAATTGTTGATACTGACTTTAGATCAGTGATACAGAGATCATATGCAAGTCTACAGAACAGAGAATCATCTGCCCAGAACATCTTCCCATCTCTGTTTAAGGTGCTTTCTTTGGACATACAGCAGCCACATCAGCGGTTGGCAGTCAGACGGCCGTCTCTAATGGATTAACCTTGACAGGACATGCTTATGAACCAGAAATGTACCTTTTACTCCTGCATGACTGTGTCCCTGCTACACGGCCTTCACTGTTGACTGGCTACGTGCATGTCTGCGGGCATGATGCTGCGGCCCAGGCACTGACTGCTCTCTCAACATACATATGCCAAACACACGCTCTGACCAGTCAACATGGTCTTCAACAGCATGACTAGCTCAAGACCAGACTAGGTTATCAGTGCCTTAGAACTCTGTGAGTGAATGCACCTTAAATATAGAATATTTATTTGCAGCTCTCTTAAAAGATTAGTTCATTTTAAAATGAAAATTACCCCAAGATTTACTCACCCTCAAGCCATCCTAGGTGTATTTGACTTTCTTCTTTCTGAAGAACACAATCGGAGTTATATTAATAAATATCCTGATGCATCTAAGCTTTATAATGGCAGTGAACGGGACCAATGAGCATGAAGCTCAAGAAAGTGCATCCATCCATCAAAAACGTACTCCACAGTTCTAGGAGCAATTTAGCGAGAACTTACAGTGCATAGCTTTTTGTTATAATAGTGTACCAATACATAAAGGCTTTTTTAAAATTACAGGGTAAATAAATATCAGTCATTTTTAATTTTTTTTTTTGTTTGTTTGTTTCAAAAGTGCAGCCGTTTTAGTTTGGGCTTCCTTGTTTCAAGCCAAGTAAAACTAAAACTATCGCAAGTTTTTTTTTTTTTTTTAAATACTGGGGAAATATACCCTTGTTCCATGTAATTACAGGGTAAGCGGTACTTGTTACCCTCTTGTTCTATGAAGTTACAGTGTGACATTACGAGCTGTAAATTAAAGTGGTGCTTGTTTCCTTCTTTTTCCATGTATTTAAAGGGTAAGTACAATAAAAATACATACAAAATCTGATATCACTGACTCTGAAACTTTATTTGAAAAACAACTTAATTCGAAACAGATTGGTAAAAAAAAACGCAGAACTCTCAGCGATTGAGCGTGAAAAAGACGCTTAGCACCTTGTTACGCTCCTGGCGTTTAAAAAACGCGGCGCTCCCATTGAAAACAATTGGAAAAGTACGCTAGCCGCTGGAAAAAATGCTTTGATGGACATGGGCTATAAATAATTTTAATTTTCCTGGTTGTTACCCCTTTATTCCCCAAACTTTACATATTGTTCCCTTATACCTACACGTACGTACTTTATAAATACACTATTATTACTGAAAGGTACGTTGTAAATTCGCTTTACTTACGCAGTACTTTCACGGGCTGTAATCTAAACCGTTACCCACTATTTTGCTGAAAAATTAGTACTGCTCATGTCATTCACGTCTAAATGCTGCTAAAGCTTTTCTCAGAACTAACTTGACTTGAGAATTTAACTTGATTCACACAGTTGTCCCAGCAGAGTAACAATTAAGGTTTCTCAACCTATCACAATAGTTTTTGACTTCATTTTTAACTTCATTTTTAACAATAGATCTATTAATTTATTAATTTCAAATCTGCAACTTCTTTTTATTTGGAAAGTGTGCTTTATGGTATGACGTTACATTGTGTTATAATATACCTTTCTGTAAGCAGCTTTAAAATGTCTTTCATGAAAAACACTAGGCCTATACAAATGAAATATGACTTGATTGTGCTGCTTGCTGTTGCTGTATCTTGCTATATAATGCAGTGATTGTCCAAATGCTTCTTGGGGCTACTGTATGTTGCTCTTGTTAATATAGAAAAAAATATGTGAGAGAAATTAAAAAGATAACTACTTAGTCCTTGTTAATTGCCGTACTATGACATTAGTTACATCTGATTTAAAAAAAAAAAAAAAAAAAAAAACAGTGCTTTGAGAAATGTGCAGCCCTGTAGGGTTCAGCAGAGGAAGTGTTCACTTTCCACTCAGAGGAAGACCTGTGGGCCGTCTGGATCCATGACTAAGGATGCTTCATCCTGCTCAGCCCTTCAGTCATTCGGCTCAAGGGAATCATATTGTGCGATGAGCCATCATCTGCTTGTTAGAGACTCCTTGTAGAGCTTCATTTTTCAGGCTATATTTAAGCGCACATGACAAACTGCTGATTCTTGGCCCTTTGAAAAACACATACGCTTGAGGCTGGCGTGAAATCGACATTTGCACCCGTCTGCAGGGTGTGAGGACGTGGGACAAAGCTGCTGTTATTGCACTGTGCCGTAATCTCTTGTTCTCCTCATTACTCTCCTTAACTCCCCTCATCATCGCCACAGTTGTTATTGGGCTGCTCTCCTCAACACTTCCATTCCTGAGCCCAAAGTGTTTGAACTGGAAGCGCTGTGGACCCTGAGGGCCTGTACTGCTCCATAATCAAAGATATTTGGGATGAGTTTGCTGTGGGTGGAAAGGTTAGAGCTGTATTTTATGCCGCTAACTCGACACACCAGCACAATGGAGCTACTGTCACCCACATCCAGCTTCGAGACACAGCCAAGATGTACATAACTGCAATATTCCTGTTTACTGATTGATTTCGCTTTGTGATTTTTATTTCTTTACCTCTCATCTTGTGACTGACCTACCAGGACTCTTTTGTCATAGCCACACACTCACAGATAAACATGTGACATTCTCTTTGGTGCTTGATAACACGGCACTTGACTTAATGTGGTATGTTATTGTCTTTAATATAATTTCATGGAGTGTTTCTTTGTAAATAAACAGATGATTTGGGTCTGAGATGTCTGAGAGGACAAAGAGAGGTGTGATAACTTAACCAAACTAGAGCTGTAATCTGTTTCACTCTTGTTTTTGTGAACAAAGGCAAAGAGTTTTCGTGGCAAAGAACTTCGGCTTTTTCCTCACTATCCATTTACGCATATATAAAAAAAGTTTTGTAAAGAAATTCATACAAAATGTATATATACAGTGCACTCCACAATTATGATTTAAAATGTAATCTTAAATTGAAGTAAAATCATTTTTTAAATAGATCAAATTTATAAAGTAACTTTTACATTTCTCAAAAACATGTCCCACCATTATTGGCACTCATAGAAATTCTTAATCTTCAAACAACTTCAGTATATTCCCATTAATATGATACACTTTAAAATTCACATGAGCGATTAGGGATTACTTAAGTGGAAACCCATGACTTTCTGTTTCCTGTAGACTTTCTAAATTCCTATAGTCATCCATCACTATGGGAAATACCCTAGAATACAGTAATGATGTGTGACAAAATGTTGTTGAGCAGCACAAATTAGGAATTGGTTATAATAAAACAACTGTGAAATGTCCATTTCCACTATCAGGGCAATAAGTAAGTTTAAATCATCTTGAGATGTTCACAGCTACTGGAAGAGGATATGTGTTTATACTGGCCTCACACACATTAAGTAGAATGGTTCGAGCAGCTGTGCTAAAGAACTGCAGACACTGGTTGGGTATTGGGATCAGTACGTCTTTACATCTAAAATCAGACGCCACCTACATAACCATATCTTGTATGGGAAAGTTGACATAAATAAATCTTTGTCAATATAAAAAAATGTTGTCATCAAAAAATAAAAACTCAAGTGTACAGTTTGCCAAACAATACTGAATCTTTAAATAGGACTGGGTTCTATGGTAAGACAAGACCAAAATAGAGAAACAAACAAAATAATATGGTGCAATAATATATGATAATATGCTCATTGATCTTGGACCTCAAAACATTTGAAATGTAATAGCTGCAAAACATTTAAAAAGAGAAGAGTCATTCTTTGGTTATATCAGTCATTAGTCATTCAGTGTATGGGGTTGCATAGCTGTAGACCAGTCAGGGTGCCCATGCTGACCCCTGTCCACCGCCGAATGCGGCAACAGTGGGCACGTAAGCATCAGAACTGGACCATGGAGCAATGGAAGAAGGTGGCCTGGTCTGATAATCACATTTTCTTTTACATCACGTAGATGGCCGGGTGCGTGTGCGCCGCTTACCTGGGGAACACGTCACCAGGATGCACTATGGGAAGAAGGCAAGCCGGCGGAGGTAGTGTGATGCTTTGGGCAATGTTTTGCTGGGAAACCTTGGGTCCTGCCATTCATGTGGATGTTACTTTGACATGCACAACCTACCTAAGTATTGTTGCAGACCATGTACACCCTTTCATGGAAACAATATTCCCTGGTGGCTGTGGCCTCTTTCAGCAGGATAATGCACCCTGACACAAAGCAAAAATGGTTCAGGAATGGTTTGAGGAGCACAACAACGAGTTTGAGGTGTTGACTTGGCCTCCAAATTCCCCAGATCTCAATCCAATCGAGCATCTGTGAGATGTGCTGAACAACCAAGTCCGATCCATGGAGGCCCCACCCCGCAGCTTACAGGACTTAAAGGATCTGCTGCTAACATCTACTGGTGCCAGATACCACAGCACACCTTCAGGGGTCTAGTGGAGTCCATGCCTCGACGGGTCAGGGCTGTTTTGGCTGCAAAAGGGGGACCGACACAATATTAGGAAGGTGGTCATAATGTTACGCCTGATCGGTGTGTATATATATATATATATATATATATATATATATATATATATATATATATATATATATATATATATATACACTGATCAGTTGGAAAGTTAAAAAAATAGACTGAAGGATAGAGGGAGAGAGTCTGGTATATCTGCTGCAGGTCAGTCACATTACATTATACAGAGGTGATTGCATCAGCCAAGGTTTTTTACTGCGGTAGTTTGGCATCTTTTCCCACAAATTCTAAAAGAGATTCTAAAACTTTCTTAGAATGCATCTAGATATGCATATTTGGTGTTGGGCCATCAGTAACAGTTCAGCAATAAAAATGAGTTAAATGTGGATAGACCATGGCACCCAAACATTTTTAAAGCATTTTGTCCTCCTTTCTTTGTAAAAAATCAGACCAGGCCACCTTCTTCCATTGCTCCATGGTCCAGTTCTGATGCTCATGTTTCCCACTGTTGGCACATTCGGCGGTGCACAGGGGTCAGCATGGGCACCCTGACTGGTCTGCGGCTATGCAGCCCCATACATTGAATGACTGACTAATATAACCAAAGAATGACTCTTCTCTTTTTAAATCATCAGATCGAAGCAATAAATTACTACTGGTACGTTGCAAGGCTCTGGAGAATGACACAGCATAAATCTATCTGACCAAGATCTCCATTTTCTGCTGGGTGTTTGTGTTTGCATGAATTCTGCGATTCATTTCCCTCTAGATTTCTCTCATGAGATTCAAGATTAAAGTTTTATTGGCATGAAGAAAGGATTTTTGCCAAATCATTAATGACATATCCTGAAGGTGTGGGAGTTCATATTTACTTTTGTACGAAATCTTTGTGGTTTGTGAAGTAGTAAAAGAAAGTGTCCCTGCTGTGTTTCTATTTGTGTAACATTTCATCT
Organism: Hypophthalmichthys molitrix; assembly: GCA_037950675.1. Classification (NCBI taxonomy): domain Eukaryota; kingdom Metazoa; phylum Chordata; class Actinopteri; order Cypriniformes; family Xenocyprididae; genus Hypophthalmichthys; species Hypophthalmichthys molitrix. The sequence goes on along the minus strand of CM075514.1, from coordinate 7,312,458 downwards.
TGCTATATCTCTCAGAGGTTTTTCAGAAGTATTTACTTGAAATACAGGCAATATAACTATTAAAGATTTATTTAAAAAAAAAAACCCACTGGCCTTGTGTTTTATTTATTTATTATTATTATTATTATTATTATTTTATGTATGGTCAAAAATGACATCCAAAGCAATTTTTTTCCTTTTAAAAAAATCATTTAAAAATGCTATGCCTAAGAAGAATTCTCACAAGTGGTAATATGACTGCATCACATGGCCTCAGGGGTCTTTTTTTTTTTTTTTTTTTTTATCATTCTGTTTAAAGTCGGCATTTATAATAAACCAAGAACATAATGAAACAGTAAAAAATTATTTATAATAAACACTGCAAAATTCCATAAAAAAAAAAAAAAAGAATTGTTAATTTTGATTTCATGGTGACTTTGAAGTCTTTTCAGACATGCAGTATGGAAATTAGGTCACTTATGTGTATTGAGCAGGATGAGAAAAGTGTGTTTTTCTATAAACACATTTCCCAGGTGACTACAGAGCAATGGGCAATGGTTGTAAACCACCACAGGCTTTACATTTCAGCAGCGTGCACGTGTCTGTGTGAGCTCGTTCATGCTGGTGTGAACGTTTGCCTTTCCGTCTACTGAACATGTGTATGTTGTGTTTTTTACTATTTCATTATGTTCTATATTTTTAATTTATAAGCAGAGGAGGCAACGACGAATTAAAGCACTTTATAGTGGCCCCTGTTGAGTATGTGGGGACACATCGCTTCCGTCCTTCCAGATCTGTGAGTTAATTTGACAGCTCACGGGGTGTTGTGGAGTCTCCTCTGTGAGACAGGTACCCTAGGGCGAGCCAGCTGGATTGTGGATGCTTACAGATTTGGCTGCAGCTTCCTGCTGGGTGTCATCTGTCTGCGCGCTCTGCCGCTGTATGGCTAGATTTTTTTCGTCCTCCTGACATCATGTGGCTGAGCAGTTTGTGCCTGGCAGGGTTTGTCTTTCCAGGTCTGCCATCAAACTCAGCCAGCGAGGTCCTAATCCGGCAAGGCACCGCTCCCAACGCGGGCACCCCTGGGCACCCCCAGCATCCAGTACGGGAAACCGCAGGCCGCTAAAACTTCCACAAGCGTCAAAGGAGATCGCTGCACTCCTACACGCGGCCACGGAAGGGAAGAAAGAGGTGGCGGGGGGAGCCGCTGCCAGCGGACTTGTTTTGCTCACACACGGAGAATGTCCCCACTTCCACCGCCGGCCTGTCACTTTGATTGTGCGCTACTCACGGGATCCGTGCTTCCACAGGTTCGGGCATCTCTCCGCCTGTTGCCGGCAGTTTGACTCGGACACCGACGCAAATCCGCAGGGGGAAGTGACAGTGACAAGTCCACGCACACTCACACCACATCCGTATTCCCTGGCCCTCAAATATGCCGTGAACATTAATTGTGAAAGACACGGCAATTCCACCCAAAGAGCTTTACAGTTTAGCATCTCCAGACGGGCCTGACAGGGTTGCTGGGGCTTCCAGAAAAGCACATGATGATAAGTGCATATGTTGATTCTCAGACTACAGGAGGGGTCCAGCGGACTCCGTTCAGCCCCCGAGAGAACGCGCAGACTTACTCCGACACCGGCCGCGACGGGCTGTTTTCCTCTCTGTGCTGCTGGACTCTCAGGGGGTAAAACGGTACCAGGATTGGTGACCTGCTCTTTTGCCCAGGGTTGGATCTGACTGACGGAGAGAGAGGCAGAGCAAGAGAGTAGGGCAGGTTGGTCAGCCCCAGGAAGAGAGCTCTCGTCAAGGCCGCAGGTCACGAGAGGTCTTCCACCTGTTCCACGCCACCACCGGCCTCCCGAGTCCCCGCGGCCGCCTCTGAGGCAAGAAAAGGAAGATAAAAGACAGTGAGAACGAGTAAACAAGAGAACGAGAGAGAGAGAAAGCCATTCACTGTAAAATAATGATACCCATTGGGTAATGTGAGCTCCGTGGCCAGAGATGGTGAGGAGGGGGAAAGTGTGTGCATGTGTGTGTGTGTGTGTGAGTGTGTGTGTGTGTGTTTGAGTCAGCCCTGGTGGGTATGTTTTGTAAAGCTTGTCTCAGACCTCCTACTAAACACTTTCTGTTCACTAACCGCTCCAGGAATCAGGAGCTCTACAGTCAGTGCTACACACAAAATCTGCACACTATTAAATTAGATTTTTATCATATCATTTTAAAATATTTGTCATATTTTCAAGTTATATAATATTAACTTCTGAATTAATTAAAGCAAAGGGTCACTTTCTGGATAAACAAAACTTAAGGCAAGACCATTGTTCTTTCAGGACCTGTTAAATTTTGAGATAATGTCTTATTTCCCTCCTTTTTTTTTCAAACTAGTGGAAGAAAAACATCCAAAATAGACATTTAAGTGTTTGTTTTGTTACACTATCTATTTGAGTCTGAAGATTTCAATTACAACACTTCTTTTAAGGCCATTTTTCTCAAAAAACTTTTTTTTCCCCTCCTGTCCAGAGTCAGAAATCTCCACTTCAGTAGTACTTACATACACCAAATTGTCAAGATTTATTCCTATCTATATTCTGAAGGGGTTTGTTAATATATCTTTCACTTAATACATATATACTCTATTGTGCAAAAGTCTTAGGCACGTCAGTATTTTCACCCCCCAAAAAAGGTTTTAAGCCAGTTATTTATATCTTTTGCTTTAATATCTTTGGTGCTCCACGCGGAGATCTGATCTCACCATCATTGAATCCGTCTGTGATTACATGAAGAAACAGATGAAACTGAGACAGACTAAATCCAGAAGAACTGTGGCCATGTCTCCAAGACGCTTGAAGAAACCTTCCTGCAAAGATACGGCACTGTGAAGAGTTTTAGGCACTTGTGTAAAAATGCTGTAAAGTGAGGATGCTTTCAAAAATAGTGTCATAAATAGATCTTATTTATCAGTTAACTTCTATTAACTAAATAAAATCAATATTTGGTGTGACCACCTTTTGCATTTAAAACAGCTTTTGTCCAGGTACACTTGGGCATCATTTTTCAGGTGGCTTTGCAGGAAGGTTTCTTCAAGCATCTTGGAGACACGACCACAGTTCTTCTGGATTTAGTTTGTTTCAATTTCATCTGTTTCTTCATGTAATCACAGACAGATTAGATGATGGTGAGATCAGATCTCCGTGTGGAGCACCGGCTGTGACGCGTATATGACTCAATTGACAGGCGACTCCTCACACGTCCTGGAGCCTTGCTTAAAATTGCAATTTTCTCACGATTTACAAATAGTTGCGAAGTACTCAAGTGAACAAAATATATAACACTGGCCTAGTGGTTTTTGGATATTTTACTGCAAAATTCTTACATATTGCACCTTTAATCCAATGTTCAGATTTCTGTACTGGACATTTATGCAAATTAATGCAATTAGAAAATGTATCATTTGCATATTTAAACATAACATTTCAGAAAACTTGTAAAACAAAACAATAATCCTATGTACTGTGATTAATCAATTAAGAAAGTATGTCTTGCTGTAGTATCTTGTCTTAAAAAAGCTAATGAACAATTCCAAAAGGGGGAAAAGGATACATTTCATTTGCAGTTTTTCTCAACTGAAACTAGAGTCAGTGTTGTCAAAACCATTAACACAGCCATCACATTTGGTTTATTCCACATTTCTCATAATTTAATACAAATTACATATATCATTTTGTCATAACACTACACACTAATTTCTCCAATTTAAGGTTCAAGCTTTCAAAACATTAGCACAGACATCTAAAGTAAAGCTGTATTTTCAAATGCTCATGGCATGTTGTCAGATGTCATCATATTGAGCTCTGCTGGGTTTGTAATACACATAGTATAGGAAATGCAATTTACATTGTTCATACAACTATCGTGACTTTGCTATGTGTAAAAAGGGTTCTCAGTATAAAAAAAAAAAACAAAAAAAACGGAGTAAACAAATAATGAGGACCCTGGAGAAGGGGTTGAGGAAAGATCAAGAGGGGATGATGTAAGAAGGGGAAAGCAGAGAGGAGGAGGAGGAGAATAGAACATCGTATGAGATGAGAGCCACTCAAATTGATCATGTTATTTATCACGATCTCTCGCTGAAAGACGCATAGACAGTGAGTAACTAGCTACTTAATGTGAACGGATCTACAGTACGTGATATGCGATCTAGTCAGATTCCAAAAATTATATACTTGTAATTAAATATTACTTTTTAAAATATTCATAATCAGACTATGAATATTTTAAAAATGATTGATTACATGATTACTTAATATTCACAAAATGGCAGTTGATCATTCAGAATTTATTGATTCTCACTAATTACTTTTAAATTGTCCTTTCTAAAACAGCCTATTGCTCACTGTATGTATGTTGCTTATGTAAGTCTTCTAGTTTCCAGTCAGAGGCAACACAGCATAACAAATAATATATTCCATCTTTTTTGAGTTTTATTTTGATTGTTTTTATTTTATAATTGTGCATTTTTATGGTTTAATTAATCAATTCATCTACTTATGAACCCCCTGCAGTTCCTTCACAAACCTCAGTTTGGGAAACCCTGACTTAATGTAATGTTTAATGCGCTTCGTTTTGTTGATGACAAATTTTCAACAGAATTTTATTTTTGCTTTGTAATTTTATATTGCTATAGTACAAGATTATCCTATTCAAATCTATGTGATAAACAAGTTGAAGCTAAAAGGTCAAAAGTTATTTAAAAGTCATCAAAAAGTAGCCAGATTACCTAAAATGTAATAGATTATGATACTAACTACAGTTTTCATCATGTAATTTGTTTTCAGTAATGGACTACAATGTATAAGTAATCTACCCAGTACTGTATGCCAGTACAGTCAAAGACACTGGTCGATGAAGACCCAATATCACCACATCTGTGCTGCAATGTGCTGACAGGGCCAATTAGTGAGATGCCTATTTTTATCACACCCTAACCACTTTTACAATGTAACTGTTATCCAAGCAATGGAAAAGGCCTGCAATGAGGCACATGCTTTTATTATGTGCTACCTGAAAAGAATACAGTATTTTAGCTAAGTTAAGACCATCATTTGGATAAAAATTAAGTTAATCAAGAACACATGCACTGTCAGAAAAAAAGGTACAGTGCTTGTCACTGGGGCAGTACCCTAAGGAACAAAAGTGAAAAGGTACATCTTTGTACCTTCTTACCCCTAAATGGTGCATACACTCAAAAAAAAATTGTTGAATGAACATGATTTAATCGTAGCACCCATTATGCATCTAATCAAATCAAGTAAACTTGGATTGTTTTGTATATTTTATATGAACACAATATACATTTAGTAGTTTAAACAAGATTTTAATTTTTCGATGTAACTTCTTTGCAACTAGTTGAATCAAAATGTTTGTATTGTGTTACTGTGGTAATGCACTTTAATTCAACAACATTCTGCCTTGTTACACCAACTAGTTAATGTTTTGTTAATTTGTGGCTATGATAATTTAATGAATATCTATCATTTTGTTTCAATTACATTTTATTTTAAATTGATTTTTGCAGATAATAAGGTTCTTAATTGATCATAGATCCATAGCCACCATTGCAGCTAGGATCAACTTAACCTTATGATGCTTTTAGGAAACACTACCCAGACCATTACCATAATGATCACTTCATTGTTAAACTAATATTAATTTTAGTTAGCTGGTCCTCAACCCAAGCACAAGTGCAACACTTCACCACAATGGTAACCCCAAAACCATTAACATAACAGAAACTTTTAAATAGCAACATAATAGAACAGTAACCATTAAAAAGACACTCCATTTTCTCATCTTGCTAAAAAATGCTTAAAATAACACTTTATTTCAACATTTACTCTCTCAGTTCAGCCCCTTTGCAAAGCATGATGGGAAGTAAAAGTCATGTCTGATTAACCCCTGGTTGGGCTACTTGATTGAAACATGTTATTTCAATATGAAAACATCAAGTTAAGTCAAAGAGTAATCGTTTCAAGTCAATTTAACATGAATCAATCACATTTAAACCAAAAACCTGATACAATGGTGTTGAATCAAAATAAATTGTTTAAATAAAGAACAGCATCAAAAAATCTTTTTTTTTTTTTTTTTTTTTGAGTGTATTAGTGCTTTAAAAGTACATATTAGTACCTTTTTACCTTTGTGCCTTAGGGTACTGCCCCAGTGACAAGCACCGTACCTTTCTTTCTGACAGTGTGTTGACCCTGAAAGCAAGCTGTCACAATGGAAACTTGCCATTAAACAGTCAAAAGTATATGGAGTTACATTTACATTTGGCAGATGCTTCTATCTAAAGTGATTTACCCTAACAATGGGAAAATTAACCTATGACATTGCTATTGTCATGCGCTACTGTTTGAGCTACAGGAATTATTTGTGTATGTTTGAAACCAGCAAAACCACTGCTGGAGAAAACAAGTACATTTGTGTAATTGGACTTATGAATCAAATCCACATCACTGTAGCCTTGTGACAACTAGCCCCAGGGCCACTGTATATAATCACTACCGTTCAAAATTTTGGGGTCATTTTTTTAAATTAATTATTTTATTTATCACTTTAAGACATTTAGAATGATAAAAGATTTACTGTAAATGCTGTTTTTTAAACTTCCCATTTATCAAAGAACCCTGAAAAAAAGTATCATTGTTTGGAGAAAAATACTAAGCAGCACAACTGTTTTCAGCATTGATAATAATAATAAGTTTCTTGAACACAGAATTAGCTTATTAGAATGATTTCTGAAGGATCATGTGACACTGAAGACTGGAGTAATGATGCTGAAAATTCAGCTTTATCACAGAAATAAATAACATTTTAAAATATATTAAAACAGAAAACAGTTATTTTGTAATGTTTCACTCTGTTTTGATCAAATAAATGCAGCCTTGAGAGACTTCTTTCAAAAACATTTAATATTATTTATTTTAATACTAAAGAACCATTTTAAATTAAACCTTTCATTTAATAAAGTTATGCCAGTTTTGAGTGTATCTTTTTCATCACTGAGCAAACAAAATTTCTTTTCATTAGTTAAGGTTAAGTTATTAGTTTTTCCTGTAAAAGCTTATTATTAAACCTTATGTTTTATTTGTAGTGAAACACTCAACTAAACATTGATGATTAAATTTCATTCTGATGACTTTTCCTAATCCTAATCAGAACTGATTATAAACAAGATTTTAAACATGTTTCTCCATCTAACATCCACCAATGAATAATGTTAACAATAAGGTCTATGGGACCCAAAACATGTCAGTCTCTGCAATTGTAAATGTACAGATCACGTATGTGCGCTGATGCTGGTTTCATAAAGCTCAGCATTAGCTGCAATAGAGATGATGATGCTGAAAGACATATTCTCATTACAGCAATAACAGTCCTTTCTGCAGCCCACTCTCACTCTCAACATACTGAACGCTAAATATAGCTACTATTTATAGTCTCATAAAAAAGAGAACAGCAGATGCCCAATGATCTTGTTTCTGTCAACTCTTCTCTTTTTGCTCCAAAATATCTAAATGTTCTTTTTCTTTTTTTTTAAGGAAACACAATAAAATAAGACTAAAAGGAAATCGTATTATGAATATATCAATATGTTCTGAAATCATTTTAAATAAAAGGCAGTAAGGAGTGTAATGAGAGTGGATTGTATATCAAGGGCTGAATCAGTAATGCTGCATTTGAACATATGAAATACATGTTTTTTCATTTGTGCGAATCTTCAGATACTAAAATACACATTTAATGTAGAGTTCATTCTTAATAAATGCGCCCATTCATGTGGCTTCATCATTTAATTTTAATAGAAATTTAAAATCAGATGTACCTAATAAATGTTTAATAACATTCTACAATAACCTATGATATGTGTTGTATTGGAGTGTACATTTATTTTTCCTCATTGTCATCACTGTTCAGTCACTTATCTCTCACAACTAAAGTATGCCAGAAAATCATAAAGTAATACTTTGTCTCCATCTAGTGCCAATGTAATTTGTGATTTTTTAAAAAGGAAAGCTCAAATATAAGTACCGATATAAAGAAACAAATGTGCCAAAAGTTTTTTTTTAAAGGAGGTAGATAAAAGGTTGCATGGGATGTGAGGCTGTTAATACAGGAACTCACTTAAAGGCACAATATGTAAGATTTTGCAGTAAAATATCCAAAACCCACTAGGCCAGTGTTATATATTTTGTTCAGTTCAGTAAAATCATGATTTTAACCAAGGATACGGGACATGTCCGGTAGTTGCCTATCAATGACGTCATATCCGCCTTACCAAAGATGGTTTAATATATTACATTTTATTATTGTTATATAGCTTAACACATTTAATATTGTTTAAATCTAGTTTTCTTGATTTTCCGAGAGTACCATGCTTTTACCATGCCTCAGAGAAAAACACTATTTTGTCAAGTAGCTATTTTCTCCATCATACAATATGTTTTAAAATTAATTACATGCCATTTATCAACACAAGCCATTTATTAATATGATATTCTAAAATCAATCTAGCTTACTGCAGTGTGCGAAAAGTGTCTCATAGCAGCCGCAGAGCAAACGCACAGAGGCTGAATCCCAAATGGCACACTTCATAGCACTTTCGGTCTTGTGGACTAACAATGTGCGCATGTCCGTTAAGGCCATGAGACCGTAGGGTGTCCCATTCATCATTTCAGAAGGGTACTCGCGAGCTCCCCCTTTGCGGCTGTTATGCGGCCTCGAAGCGCACTTCAGCTGACCCCCTAAGTTCGCAAGCTACGCAGAGGACTTTACCCGGCAGTCAAAGTGGCATTACGTCACGAAAGTGCGGACTCAAAGGAAGACCATGAGGGTTTAGGCAGAGATTGTATATTATAGGGAGATAAGAAGGTCTATATCTCTTACCATTGAAGAAAGCGTAACAGCTAACTTAATCACGTGCGGCACCTATTATGTAAAGGCTGATTTATACTTCTGCATAGGACCTACGCCGGAGCCTCTGCGCCGTAGGCTATGCGTCTGTTTTCATTTATACTTCTGGGCCGTTGTCCGCGTCGACATGCATGCAGACTACTAGTAGCCAGTGTCCGCGGTCATATTGAGTATCAAGGCAAAAGCCGAAGAAGAAGCAGTTTGACATGTACGTTGTCAGAGAAGCTTACAAATAAAAGCAGCAGAGAAGCGGCAAATAGGTAACGATGGAGTCCCCTGAAACAGAGCATTTTTTTCATTCCTATGGAAGTTGAAAATGCTCTCTCTTCTCCGATTGCTCCGCATCAGTTTTTTAACCTGAGGGAGGGGTTCTAGCAGACCAATCACAGCGGTCCACGTAGAATTGACGCGTTGTTACATTTTTGAAGAGGTGCACGTCAGGCTGTCATAGACTACGCGTGTCACATACAGCCTATGCCGTAGCTACGGCGTACATTTGACGCAGAAGTATAAATCAGCCTTAATGGCAGTGACATCAGTGCCAGCCGTTCAAAACTCCTTTCTCGCGTACCACCACAGCCGGAGCCGGAGCATTAGCGCTTTTTTGGCTAAAGGTTGCAGGCTTGCCTTCCAGTGGCTTTTACACAACATCTATTGTTCTATCTGTTAAACAGTAATGCGGCACATTTGCTGTTGGTAATGTCGTAAATGAGTCCTACCTGTCGCAAAATTCCCTAGTCTGTCTTCTCTTCAAAAAAACACATTTTTATCAAGCTAAAATCTACATATAGTTCCGCACCGAAAGTATTGTTTAGTGTAAAACATGCTGAAGATTAGCGAACAGGCTGTCGATTAATTAAATGATTAGCTATTTCCCCAAAAAAGCTGTTTAATCAGCATAGTGAAGCCTCTCATCCATTGACATCCATTCAAAAAACAGCCTCTGGTCTCCTTCCCTGCATACCACCAGAGGCGGAGCGTTAGCATTAGCCGTTACGCTTTTTTGGCTAAAGGTTGCAGGCTTGCCGTTCAGGGGCTTTGGTTTAGGGTGCCATTTGGGATCCAGCCAGAGTAATGTTATAACATCATTTTTAGCACAGTCAAATGTATCTAATATGATAAACAGCACTGTGTTACCTCATACGCTTGACTGGAAGAAGCGAAAGCGGCGACACAGTAAAAGTTCCGCTGCTCGCAAGACGTGTGTCGCGTTTGTCTCTCCGCTCCAGCGGCCTCGTTCCCCTCCCACAGCACTCGCCCTGCTCTGCTTCTACAGTAACGTTAATAATCTCATCCATGAACATGAATTCTGCCCAAGTCCCGTCCCAATTATTTTTCACTGGCTGTGAGGTGAAGACGACATCTCCCAAGATTCCACGCTCAAACTCGGTGTCATCAAGCTACACCTTTGTTTTGAATAGGTGACCTTTAGCAGCGAAATCTACATGTTGTAGTTTAAATAGTTTTTACCAATCAAAAACCACTTGCATATTAAAAGATAATTTTGGTGAGATTTAATTATGCTGATATATAACAGGCATTTAGTGCTGGGTAGTAACTTATTATATCTAATCTGGATCACATAATCAGATTCCAAAAATGTAATACTTGCACTTAGATTATATGATGTTTTAAAATATTTATAATCAGACTACAGTTACTTTTACTTTTTACTGATTACTTACAATGGCAGTAAATTATATGTATTCTCCCTAATTATAATTTTTTATCTTTTAAATTTTCCTTTCTATAAAAAAAAAAACAAAAAACAAAAAAAAACATATTGTTCAGGTTTGTGGAATTGCACACACAGCCCGGCCCTTGTCAGGCGACTATAATTACATGGAAAATTGAGAGGCCACGCAGCATAAACAAATAAAATATTTCATATTTTTGTTAGTTTGTGATTTATTTTGATTGCTTTAATTGCTTAGTTCTTTCCCAAACCCATTTGGAAAACCCTGACATAATATAATTTTTAATGAACTTCATGCTGTTGATAACAATAAATAAATAAATATTTCTCTTTGTTTTTTTATCAATATGGTACAAGATTTTTGAATACTATTCAAATCAGTGTTATAAAGTAGTTAGGTAAAAAAAAAAAAGTAATCAAAAAGTAGTCAGATTACATTACCTAAAATGTGTAATGTTGATTACGCTATCATAACGTAATGATAACGTTATCATTACGTTATCATACGTTATCATATTAATGATTACGTTACTACAAAAGAATTGTTGGTTTAACTTAAAAAAGTAAGTTATCTGGTTGCCTTAAAATTTTGAGTTAATTGAAATTAACAATTTGAGTTAATACAATGAAGACGATTGGCTTAATCAACAGAAACTCAAAATATTACGTTATCTGAACTACATTGTTCATTGAAGTTGATTTGACAAAAGAAAAAATGTTGTGATAAATCATGAAAATATTTTTTTTTTCAGTGTAATAATTTAATGTAATTTGCATTCAGTAATAGACTACAGTTTGTAAGCAATGTTAATGCAGACATAATCAAATAAATAGGTATATAAAATAAATATTTACTTTTCTTTCTTACGTTAACTCTGCAAGCACACTATACAGAACTGTAGATCACGTTGAACATTTGATGTGCAGATTGATCTGCACATCAAATGGTCTGTTCCTGGTCTGTTCTTGGCTAGTGGAATGACCCACGACGTTCTATCTGAGCAGCTGAGTCTTTAGCCATTTTCAAAAAACTGCTAAAGACATATCTTTTTCGTCAGCACTTGACCCAGTATTGTTAGCACTTTTTATTTTTATTTATATTTTACTTTTCTTTTTTTCAATTTCTACTCTCTTTCTCCATCTATATGTATTAAAAAAAATAAAAAAAAAACTTGCTACGAGCACTTTACTGATGAAACTGTGACTTGACACAGCACTTACATACTGTTGTACTCATGTTGATTTGATTGCTTCTACTATTCTCATTTGTAAGTCGCTTTGGTGAAAAGCGTCTGCTAAATGTAAATGTAAAGATTGAATGAATAACAGTAAGTATATTCAGCGCTCACTTTCATGGACACACAGCTGCTAAATTTCACATACTACAGTCTCTAAAACAACTGAATAACACCAGTACCCTAGTGATCCATAAAAATGATACTGTGCTTGACCAGGCTGGAATTTATGGCTGGGCTGCCACTGCAAAATCACTTGTATCCAAAGCAGTAGCACAGAGAGACATAATGTAAGGCGCTAACCTGGAAAAAGTAATATGTTCTGATGAATTATCCCACACCCTCTTTTGTAAAACAGAAAGCAGTCCAGACTGATTGATCACAGGCCAGTACTGCAGGGAGAAATCAGATACTTCATCAGGGAATTGGAGGAAGGCCTGGTTTTATTATATAACCCTTTATTCTGACACTTGCTATTAAAATGAATAAATAAAATGCTGTTATAAAGTTTATGGCTGCGTCAGAATCCCCATACTTTCCGAGCATGTATTGAATTCAGTGAACTTCTCAACTTTTGTGCTTTCTGCTAAACCATAATGTCTGTTGGCAACTGTTATAGGCCTACATCAACAAATCTTTAAAGGACATTCAGTCTCGGGTGTTTAAAGTCTGTCAGGTCAAATTTTATCTCTTCAAACCAAAAGGTATTGTTCTATAACACAAAAAGCTAAGCGAATGAAATGATACAGTTACAAATAACCGGGTGTCAAATGTTGCATACATTTTTTTTTTTTTTTTTTTTGAGAATAGTAAGCATAATAATAAAGCTAGCTTAATACAATTTGTAATAATAATAATAAACAGCCATCACTGCAGACGCACTTCCATCTCCAGGGGGCAGCAGAGAGGCTGGATCTTGGTAATATTGGAAACCTCAGTGGTAGAAATATGGGCATATAGTCAAATTCAATTATACAGCTACTTCTAGTAATACTGGCATTACTTAGTTAATTATTCATATTATAAATGTTTTTTTTTACTAATATTGTATATTAAAGAAATATACAATATACAAGGGATGTAAATAATTTACTCACCCTCACGAGGTTCCTGTTGTTGTTTTCCATACAGTAAAGTCAGTAAGGTTCAGTGTTGTTTGTCCTCGGTTTTGCAGAAGTCTAAATTTCATGTGACTTCAAACAGGGCTGTTGCTGCCCGTGAAGTTTTTCTGTAACTTTGTCCTGTAGGGACTTTTGTTTTATATAGCAACTTTTATTTTGAAATTCACTATGGGACTTTTATTTTGCAGTTATTTTCTGTTATTGTTTGCACGTGACTCTTGGAAGTATGTGAAACCCACTTTTTGTTTGTATCATTCTGCAAAGAAACATTTCTCTTTACTATTTACATTTCTCAAACATCAGACGTTGTGAATAAGAAACATTTGACAGAATATTAAATATCATCGTGTAAGGCTGTCAGAGTAACGAGCATCTCGTGATGATGGAGAAGATAGTTAAGGGTGAGTTATGTTGATTATGTGCATTATAACGCATTTTAAACATCGTTCTTTGCAGTGAATACAGATAAAAATATTCGAGAATCGAAAGTGTATTGATATTTAGACTAGAATATGTCAGGTTTTTGTCCGTGGCTCTGACTCAAAGCATAGTGAGCTTCCTACATAGACATACAGTATATCGACTGTACTTGACACTCGAATGAAGTCGCTGAACAATTGAACTGAAATTAACTGAATAATGACAGAAATATATAAATTTATATAGATATAATGCTGCTAACTGCACATCAAAACGCACAAAAATCATGTAAGCACATTTTTCCTATGTTTATTATTTATTATATTAATAATATCCTTAATTATAATTATTAATTTGTAGTTTAGCTATAATATAATTAATTTATTAATCCATAATGAATATTAATGCATAATAAGTATAATTATAATGATCACGCACATGTTTAATCATTATAAAATCCAGTCATGTTTATGAATGCTATTAACTAGAATTATTGTCATTTATAAAGCATTAAAGACACATTCATCATAGTAAAAACTTTTAGATTTGACATAAAATAATTCTTTAAATGAAGGTAGTTTAAAACACATTCGATGTCTTGTTTAATTTGTATGTTTATTTATTTATTTATTTTTTATTGTGATATGTATTTAATGTCACAGCATTTGTTTCTTTACAGATGTTGGTGATATTCAGTCCAGACTCATCGATCACAGGCCGGTTCTGCAGGGTGAAATCAGATACTTCATCAGGGAGTTTGAGGCAGGCCTGGTTTTATTACATTACATTGTATTACCTTTTATTATGATACTTGCTTTTAAAATGAATTAATAAAACATATGGTTGCTTCCAAATGACCTGTGACATACTGACAACCAAATTACACTACAACTGTTTATGTTCCCTCAGGAGAAGCGTGCTTTCAGAGAATGCCGACTGCTTGAAAAGCTGAATAAGATGACATCTGACACAAATGAGCTTGATCTGCCACAGTGCACTGAAAGTATGCATGAGAAACTGTGTGACGCTTTCACACGACGTAAGTTTCGTTATTTATAATAAAGAGTGAGATGAAGTGTCAGAACAGGAAGAGAAAAGGGACACTGAAACAGTGTGTTTGTGTAATAATCTACAGGGGTTGTACAATGAAACTGAAACACCTGGTTTTAGACCACAATAATATATTAGTATGGTGCAGGGCCTACTTTTGCAGCCAATACAGCACCAATTCATCAGATACAAGTCCTGCACAGCGGTCAGAGGGATTTTTTAACCATTCCTCTTTCAGAACAGTGGTCAGGTCACTATGTGATGCTGGTAGAGGAAAACGTTTTTCTGAATTGCTCCTCCAAAATACTCAAAAGTGACTCAAAAATATTTAGGATTGGTGACTGTGGAGGCCATGGGAGATGTTCATCTTCACCTTCATGTTCATCAAACCATCCTGTCTCCAGTCTTGCTGCGTGTATTGGTGCTTTATCCTGATACATGGCCACACCTTCAGGGTACAATCAATGTTTGAACCATTAGGTGCAAAAGGTCCTCCAGAATAGTTTGGTAGTCCTTGGCAGTAACAGATACATGCATTGTTTTCTGAAGAGTCCACCTTCACTCTTTCCCACATCTGTGGGAGTTACAGTGTGGAGAAGCCCCAAGAGGCTTAAGGGTGACTGTTGCGGTCCAGAGTGAAGCATGGGGGTGGATCGGTGATGGTTTGGGTTCAATGTCATGGCATTCCCTACTGTGCTTGATGGGCGCGTGCCTCTTGGGGCTTCTCCACACTGTAACTCCCACAGATGTGGGAAAGAGTGAAGGTGGACTCTTTAGAAAACAATGCATGTTTCTTATTGTCCACAGCCCAAGATGATTTGCACTGTTGGCACCAATGAAACCAACATTTGGCTATAGCTACCCGACCATGAACATTGACTCTGTAGAGCTGCTAACAAACAGTTTTGGTGGAAACAGGAGATTTGAGGTGTGCATTTAATTTGCAGGAAGTTTGGCAGCTGTGATTTTGAATTTTTTGGATACAATCCGGGTTAGTACCTGGACATTCCTTTCAGACAGCTTCATCTTGCGTCGACAGTTACTCCTGTTGGATGTGGTTCGTTTTTCGTGGTAGTATGCCGACATTACCCTGATACTATGGCTTTCAAGGTGAGAAAAAGTACCGCAAAACTAACGTAATTAGTTACTTTTTTAGGGAGTAATGCCATATTATAATGCATTACTTTTAAAAGTTAACTTTCCCCAACACTGTTGGCCAGTGTTTCAGTTTCATTGTCCAACCCCTGTATTTGTCTCTATCTCTGTCTGCTTTTAAACAGGTTTTTACAATTTTTAGATCTGTATTATTTATTGACATGGTCAGGAAATTCATTAAGAATGTGTTTTTGATTAAATAATTAGTGTATTGATGGGAATAATTGACATTGTGTTGACATTTGGTTTTCTATTTGCAGTTGAAGCAGCAAATCATATGGTGCAGAGGATCCAGCAGAGGGAGCTAGAGGCTGAACAGGTACATGAGGAAAATAGAACTGCATCATTATATAGCGCACAACCTGAACTTTGCAGAAAGGTAGATCTACTAATTAGCATTAATATAAATTATTCCTTGAGTAAAGCAGCATAAACATCCTCTTTATGTATCCGTCCTCAGCCTAAGAAAAAACGCCACTCTTTGCCACAATGGTAACCCAGTGTAATTGAAACTGTTCTAAAACCCAACATAACTGAACATTAAACACTATCAAGTCTCCTGCTTCTCATGTTAAAAAAGAAATAAAGATAAAAAAAAAATTCAACATTTTACTCTCTTAATCTATGTGTTTTTTATAATATACAATCTTTTAACTTTGTATGAATGTTTTTGTCTTTGGGAAAATATTTTTGACTATTATTAATAATATTCTAATATAATTTGAGTAAAATGAATACATTTGATTGTAACAAACTAGAATATATATTTTTAAGTTGATACAAAGTATCTGTTTTTGTGTGTGTGTGTGTAGATTGCACATTTTAGAGAATTACATTAAATAAGGTGAGGAGAGAAACACAATTTTGTAGATCGCAAATTAAAAACAAAATCCACAAACTGGATTCTGTTATGTGCAGGGCAGGCAAGTAAGAGAAGGAGAGGTGGATCCAAATTGCAGCCAAAATGTAGTTTATTAAATAAAGCAAAGAAGATATTCCAAAAAAAAAAAAAAAAAGGAAACATAGGAGAAATAACAGGAGCAAACAGCTAAGCAACATCATGGACGATACACAGGGATGAGATTATTCCGTATTTATAGGAATTTCTGTATTTTCCACCCTGAAAAGTATGACCCATGTGAATTGCGTAAATTCAGGATGGTTTTGTGTGGGTGGGGTGGGTTGCTGGTTACTGTATAATGATTAAAATGTGTAAAGGCCTTAATTACTAAATAAACTGGAAAATGTTATGCTTTCTAATACAGAAAAATTAAT
This sequence comes from Hypophthalmichthys molitrix, assembly GCA_037950675.1. Lineage (NCBI taxonomy): Eukaryota > Metazoa > Chordata > Actinopteri > Cypriniformes > Xenocyprididae > Hypophthalmichthys > Hypophthalmichthys molitrix. The sequence goes on along the minus strand of CM075514.1, from coordinate 7,295,551 downwards.
TAACTAATTTTTTTTTTTTTTTTTTTTCATATTGGCAAACAGTGCACATCTGAAGTGTCTAAGCTGGAGGAAATAATCCATTATTTATTGGCTTTAATATATTGGCCTAATTTTCTTATCTGGCCGATAACCATAATAACATTAAAAATGAACATATATCTGCCGATATCAATATGGTGGCCGATATATTATGCATCCCTAGTAACTATGAGATCAAATGAGAAGTGGGAACAAAGGGCACAGGAACAGAAACACAGCTAAAAGTCTGTTGTAAACATAGTGACTGTATTTGTAATGGTAAAATTGCTGAAAAATGTTTGGTAACTGGCACTTTGTCTGTTGATGTGTGTGTGATTAGAGCACACATCTGCAGTTGTGTGTGGAGAGGCGGAAGCAGGACTGGGAGGAGTTCCTGAAGGAGCAGTCTCGTCTGAAGGAGGAGGTGGATGAGGAGCACGCTAAAGCTGTGGGCCGACTCAGCGCTCAGTACGATGAAATGAAGAAAGACCTGGCCAAGCACAGCAGCTTCTGAATCTTCAACTTGTGTGTGACTGTTAATGTACTCAATATGTTTTTACTGATGACATATCAGTGTAGTCCAGTTATTTCTTTTTTCCATTTTGTTGATGCTGTTGATGACATTAAATAAATATTTTATACAAAAATAAAAAATTCTGTCATCTACTCACTCTCATGTCGTTGCAACCCTTGTGAAAAAGTAGTACACTTCAGCTTTCTTTAAATGAAAAGAGCTCTTATCACAGAAGTAATATACTTAAGTGCAAACTTAAGTTGCTGGGCAGGGGAAGGTTTTTACTGAAAAAAACTTCAAATTCTCCTTGTATTCAGTGGGAAAAAACAAATTGAATTGGCTTGGAATGACATTCCTTTTGGGCTGAATTATTCCTCTATGGCCTTGTTGATTTTACAGAAGGTTTTCATCTAATATTGTATTTACTTATTAGGGGTTTAAGCACGTAGCACTGAAACCCTATTGTAATTGTTAAATTTTCCAAGGATCAACATCCTTAAAAGTGATCAGGCAGACCAAATGTAAGTATTAGAGACTTGAAACTTTAAGTGCTGGTAGTACTCACACTGTCTACAACGTCACCAAGGCTCACCCTGATCGGCCTGACGGGCCTACAGTGGTCAAAAGTATGAAATGGCTCATAACTCCTAAACCGTTAGGCGTTGGCTCAAGTGTCTTAAATCGTTGGAATCCTTGGCTTAAGACGGACAAGATGCCAGAACCAAACCAGTGCAGCAAGATACTCTGGAGTCTGATTGTCAATAGTTATCAAAAAAAAAAAAGTTGAAATTTCGATTCACAGTCCATAAAGGCTGCCAAAATGTTCTAAGTTGGTGGAGCCACTTTTACTAAAGTGGCTATAACTCGTGAAAGGAAATGAGATATTTTCAACAAACTCAGCACACCTAAGAGTTCATTCTGTGGTTGCGCAAAAAAGGCGACTGGCCACTTGGTGGCACTATAACAGGAAAAAACCCTGAAAACAACTATAACTACTTCACCGTTTGTATGATTGACTTGAAAATAGGCATGCAGTGTCTTCGTCCAAGGTGCCATGACTATGAGGACATTGACGCATCTCAAAAAACATGTCCACACCATCGGCCACTGAAGTTTCAGCAGCTATCAGACAAGGTTGACAGAGGCCGATCGGCATGAAACTTGCTAAGCCCGTTTGACTCACGGCCCTAGAGGCCTGTGAGAAATTAGAAAGAAATCGGCCACCTTTGAGTTTTTCACTTGCGTCATGTATTGCCCATGACATTCGTACCACATGGTAGAACTCCTCATTCTGAGCAACTTTGCCTCTAGGACCGCCACTGTCCACCGAATCGTTCGTTAAATATTGGAGATTATTTCAAAACTAGTCCTAGGTTTTTGGCTCAACCTCGATTACTGTTAAAAATCTTTATAAACCATAAATTTCATATGGTAAATTACGTGTATTGGCTGTAAATGGTCTTTTCCATCTATGATCGACATGGTTACAGGCTTGCTAATTAAAACATTATACCTTTTTTTTTATGCATTTCTTGTATTCAGTGGAAAAAAGAAAATCGAATTGGCTTGGAATGACATAAGTGTGTTATTTCATAACATTCCTTTTGGGCTGAATTAGTTCTATACAGCCTTGTTGATTTTACAGAAGGTTTTCATCTAATATTATATTTACTTATATTTAATATATTTTTGCATTCAAGCCTGTAAAATCTTATTCAGGTTAAAATTAAACTACAAATTTGAGTCTTTCACTTTGAGTTACATTCATGAGATCATTCAGTCCATACAAAAACGTCCATCGTGGCACACATGTGCCTCTCAAATCCTTTAAGTTAACATCTAATCATAGGCATTTTCACATAAGTCAGGAACTGTAAGAACCCTCTCATATGACAGTTTACTTTCCCCTATATGTGTTTGTATAAAATCTCCTGCATTAAACATGTCTGAATGTGTTTAAGGCCATCTGTGCACCTGCTTTAGATTGAGAAAGACCTTGGCCAGAAATCTGTCCTTTCTCCTCACATGTCCCTGTGTTTTCCACACAATAGAAAAGGTCAGATGGCACATTTAATTAATCAGAGCTGCCTTTGACACGGGTGGAGCGTTTGGACTGTCAATTCTTCACATGCTATAGCTACAGTATGTCCTGAGCATTTACACTCTGCTAATGTTAGGACAACAAAATCTGTTTACTGATTGTCCAGATGTTTCTCTGTGTAGACGTACCTGTGGAAGATATATTTTAGAGATGAATGAAACCATATTTTTCACATCAACATACAGCAATGAACAGGAAATTTAATTTAAACATAACTTGTTTTAGCTTCTTTGAGATGCTTTTGAGTCATGGTGTGGCTTTTCCAGCTTTTTTCATGTAAACCAAAATAAAATTTAGTTTTTTTCCAGTCTGCCATCATTCAAGAATCAATTAAAACATTCAATAGCCAGCAAAACATTCATCCAATAAGAGTACAGCTGCCTCCAGACATCATTGCTATGACTCATATTTAGGGTAATGATTTTCAAAGTCATATCTAAGGATTTAGAACAATGACAACATGTTTTGAATTTTAATTTTGTAAATATGAATTCTGGATTTGACATTTATAAAAAATCTAAATAGTTTTCTTGTGGTGTTTTTATATATATATATATATATATATATAAAAATTGGATTTTAAAACGGCTACCCCCACCCACCCACAAAAAAACGTAACTGACGTCGCATTGAATAGTTGAATATGTAAGTTGAGTATGGAAGCGGCCTGGCAGAATCACTTCACTTATTCAATATTTCATCTACAGTAAATATATTTTAAATTGATTAAATTGCAAGTTCATCATTACAAATGTGTAAATACAAATACATTTAAATATATGACATACAAGTTTCAGTAGAAATTACATTAAAGTATATTTTAGTGTATCGTAAATGCTTGTCAAGTAATTATGAAGTTGCATATAAAGATGTACTTAAGTCCTCTTTAAGTATGTCAATAAAACACTAACTGCGTTTAATATAAATTTAAACTATAATGCATTTTCATTTAATTGCAAATAACATGCAATTGAGTGTCAAAAACATTACATTCAATTTGCATTTATTATATATATATATATATATATATATGTGTGTGTGTGTGTGTGTGTGTGTGTGTGTGTGTGTTCCTTTGAAGCGTATTATTTCCATAATACATACTTCTTTTTAAAGTAAAGTGTACTTTTTTAAACAATGGATCTCAATAGCAAAAAAAAAGTGTTTTTCAATACAACATGAACAAGTATTGTATGAAACAATACATTTTTTTGATGAATGTAATAGTTAAAAAATGTCTAATCACAAATTTAATCTAGTTAATGATTGTTAAATAATAGAAACTGCATAAATCATAAACTGTTTAGAGCAGCAGAATATTGTTATAATATTGCTGGTTTTAACAATTAGAGTTTTGTCTTGTTTGTTTTGATGCAATAACAACTTCCATTTAATCCCCTGAAGAAATAGTGTGTTATTAGTTGAATTATTGCATTTAGTTTTACTAAGGCAGCTGAACTGGGCTTGGAATATGTCAGTATTTGGCTTTGTCATTCTTCATATCCGAGGTTTCTCTCAGACCAGGGCTATAGAGTTCCCATTGGCATTTACACGTTGAGTGTGAGAGATTTGCAGAGGCAGATATTTTGAGGTTGTCTCCTCCATGGCAAATCCGAGTCAGTCATTGGCAGCTAATGAGGAGTGACACCGCGGAAACATGGACCTGCCTTGCCAACAAGGCACCTTTCATCTGTGCCTGTTTGCTATTGCAGCTCCGCTTCTGAAAAGAAAAGACAGAAATACTGGAAAGAAAAAAAAACACACACACACAGTGGATAATCAAATCCCAAGAGTGTGATTATGGCCTTTTTTGCTATTTAATATTTCTGTCAGCCAATTTAAACATCTCTATGGAAATCATGTTATTGTGAAGCAGCTGCACCTTCATTTTGCAGCTATGCGTCACAGTGTGTGGCTATAGTAAGCGCACGATGTAGGAGATTCAGAGAAATAGACAGTCTTTAATCATAAATCCAAAGAGAAACTCAGAAGAACACGTTAAAACATAGACTAAACAAAGAACAGAGAGGAACTAAGGGCTTATGCTGCCTTCACGTGTTATCGGAAATTTCCTACTTCCCACTTTTGAAGTTGTGATTACGAGCTTGTTGCATTCAAGTGCTTTGTTGTCAGAAAAATCAGGAATCATGGAGTATATCTATGGAGCCAGATCAGTCTCATTCATGGAAAAAAAACAAGCAAAAAAAAAACAAAAAAAAACAAAAAAAAAACATGATGCACAGATGCGTAGCCAATTGCACATGCATGAAATCTAATTCATGTGCACCAAATACAGTCCACATGTCCAAAATTAATGTATATATTCATAACATACATTTCACAAATTTAAAACACAATTCATATATGTATATATATATATATATATACAACTGTGCACAAAAAGTTTCAAATGTTTAAAATTTACAAGTTTTTCTTTGAATCTTAATGTGCAAATCATCATTCGTGTGTGAATCGCCTTAGATTTGTGTGTGTGTGTGTATTTTGAGAATTTCCTGGCAGCGCTCTCCTCCCACCAGGTCAGTCGTACTCTTTAGCCAATCAGATTTAAGCTTATCAATCAACCAATCATAGTCATGTGAGGGCAGGCCTACCTGGATGTTATGTCATCAGCTTTTGACCATAGTTCATGTAATGCAAAGGTATGAACAGTTGATAGGTTTATTTCTGTGTTTACTAAAGTTAAAGAAGTTAGAGATCAGTTGAAGCAATAGTTTAACCCTCTGGGGTCTGTGGGTTTTTCGGGGCCCTGGAGAAGTTTTGACATGCTCAGTCATTTGTGCTTTTTTCAGTTACTTATGAACATATTAATAGCAAATGTCTATTTTTGAGAGAATAAACTTTATGCGTGGGTATTGAAAAAAAACAACAAAATTAAGTCAATGAAATAAGGCCACAAAACACATACTGAATATGTGTACACAAGATTTCTGTCTGAATATTGAATGTTGAAGGCTAGAATTTCTGCTTCAAAATGATGTGAAAATCATCATGTCTACTCATTCACATAAAACAATATATTGATTTAAATGTTGAGTAATGAATAATGCTGTGATTCACACTTGAGGAGACAAAAGCTTCATTGATGTGGCACTAGGCTATTTCACAGTAAACTTGTCTTATGTTCAGTAAAGTTGTCTGAACATTCATATTACCTCTATGACATTTTATGTATCATATATGTTATATTATAGAGCCTATAAACGTTAATGTGCAGTTTAATACATTGATAACACATTTTATTTCAGTAATTATTACGTATGTCAGTCGATTTCACTCATCTCAGTATAGCAATATAGTTTGGGAAAAGCCAATATAACCAAGCCAAGTTTAGCTATAATGTAAGTTATATGTAGTAACCTAAATGAAAAGCGTGGGGGCAGGCTCATTAGCAGATAATGAGGTGACTCACGAACGACTGACATCTCTCTCTTTTCAAACAGATTACATAAACAGAGAATATTTGTTTTCGATTTGACTTACATTATTTAAAACCTGATATTCCAATGTTTCTTTAGACATATGTCTTATGTTTATGTGATAAGTATTTACTAAGTTACAGTTCATTTTCTAATGAGTATCAGAATGGACTTTATTGAGAAAGACACGGCAGATCACTCATCATGTTAGTTTTCTTTATTTTGCAAAAAGCACAACATTTTTTTTTTTTACTGGGAGTCTACACAAAAGAAGACATTTCACAGTTTTGAATGATGCATAACTCTTATTTGTATCTCCAAAATTGACAGAATATTTTGAGAGTTAACAGATGCAAGCAACTGCTGTGGGAATCAGATGTCTAAGATGTCCCAAAATGAACAAAAATAGCTTTTTTGTGAATAATTGTTTTTTGTATTTTTTTTGTGCATGTGAATTGGGTTTCATGCATGTGAAATTAGCTACGCATGTGTGCGTCATGTATTTTAGCATGAAATATTAATGAGACTGATCTGGCTCCATAGATATCAGGTTTGTTTTTGCCTATTCATTGGGAAAATCTTATTAAAGCCAAAATGATATTTAACGTCCTATTCATTGACAACTATATAAACATTCACCATGCTAGATAGTCCACTTGCTGACAATTCTGGAATTTTTGGTCAAATACAGGCTATTTTCACTGTGTATAAAACATACAATATGCTTTAAATAATTATTCATATATGTAAATAAGCGCTACTTTAACGAAAAGACAATGTGATGTAGCTGTTGTGGAAAAAAAAATGAAGAATACCAGTCACAGCAGCAATTGTTCTCCCCTCCGCCCCCTTCTTCTAAAGTGCTTTGAGTTGATTAAAAAAAAAAAAAAAAAAAAGAACATAAAAAAAATAAAACTTTTTCCACTATAAAGCTGTTGTGCAATGGAAAGATTCTATGGATGTTTAATGTTCTTCGTGGAACCATAGATGCCAATAAAGAACCTTTATTTTTAAGAGTGCAGGCTATTGGTGGGCCAAAATAACAGGGGTCAACATACATCAGCATTGTGCGTCAGTGTTAGGATTGATGTTGTTTGGAACAAAGACTCTATCGCCTCTGCCTGTTGACCCTGTTGAGGAAACCTCCCTCCTTTTTCAGTGGCTCGCACAGGAAGCAGCATTTGAAGCAATCATTTCCTCTCTGCGCCGCTCAAGATAGACCCTCTGTCTGAAAAGATGAGCATGAAGTAGCTCAGAGCACGACCGCTGGAGTTTATCAGAGCAAGTCCCTCCACACCAGCGGCACAGGAACACAAGCTTGTTTTTCGTCTACTCTCTATCAGTTTCTCTGAGTCCTTCCTGTTTTTGAGGGAGCGTGGTGATCCCGGCCGGGGAGCTGAGCACCCTGCCAACATAAATTGTGTGGGGAAAGGCATTGAGAACTTAGCAGCCAGAGAACACTGTGGAGACACGGTCAAGGAAATGTCTGATCAGAGGAAGATGGACATTCATCCAAACAAAAGGACATCCATACAGCTACTTGGTGGAAGGGTACATATTGACCGGTCATTCACTTACAAAACCTATGACCCCTTAACCGCACTGACCCACTGTCATACCCAGTATGGCCTCAAAAGGCTGCAATAAAGATCAGTGTTGGCGAGCAATTCTCTAAGTAACTTTCTCTCTTATATGAAGCATTGGAAGGTTATTTTGAACCTGTTTTTTATTGCAGCAATATACAAAGTAATATTAGAATATTAGAATATTTTTCCTTTTTCCTTTAAATGTGGTATGTTGTTAAATATTGTTATTAATAAATATTGTTATTATTATGTTTTCAAATTAATAAGAGTTATATGAATTATGGTGATTTCTAGGTTTCTTAGTCTAGAGCCACCTGCACTGAAAAAAATGGTGTAGGATTTACTTTGAAACAAATTTCTCGTAGAAATTGCTAGTAAATTTTTAAAGTAAGCAATAAGGTACAGGAGGCTGTGCTGTATTGTTAATAAGTCACAGCTGAAGGGTGTTGTTAGGCACGACGCAATTATTCACGATACAGCACTTGCCTCGAGTACCTTATTGCTTTTATAAAACGGTTACCACACAATACAAATATTAAAGCCAAAAATATATATCAATGCAACTTTAATGAAGTAAAAGCCTACCTTCTGCCAGAAAAAATAGTCCCTGACCGTGAACAGCAACAGAAGTTACATTATTACGTCATTAGATGGCGGCAAAGACATTTACATTTACATTTAGTCATTTAGCAGACGCTTTTCTCCAAAGCGACTTACAAATGAGAATAGTAGAAGCAATCAAATCAACATGAGTAAAACAGTATGTAAGTGCCATGTCAAGTCACAGTTTCATCAGTAAAGTGCTCGTAGCAAGGTGTTTTTTTTTTGTTTTTTTTTTATATATACAAATAGATGGAGAAAGAGAATAGAAATCGAAAAAAGAAAAGTAAAATATAAATAAAAAGTAAGTGCTAATATTACTGGGTCAAGAGTGGACAAAAAAGATATGTCTTTAGCAGTTTTTTGAAAGACTCAGCTGCTCGGATAGAGTGTGGTAGGTCATTCCACCAGCCAGGAACAGACCAGGAGAAGGTCCGTGAGAGTGATTTTGTGTCCCATTGGGATGGCACCACAAGGCGCCATTCACTTGCAGAACACAAGCTTCTGGAGGGTGCATAAGTCTGAAGTAGTGAGTTTAGGTATAGTGGTGCAGAGCCAGTGGTTGTTCTGTAGGCAAACATTAGAGCCTTGAATTGGATGCGAGCAGCTATTGGCAGCCAATGCAAACTGATGAAGAGAGGTGTGACATGCGGTTCGTTAAAGACCAGTCTTGCTGTAGCATTCTGGATCAGTTGTAGAGGCTTGACAGTGCATGCTGGAAGGCCTGCCAAGAGAGCATTACAATAGTCCAGTCTGGATAGAACATGCGCTTGGACAAGAATTTGTGTGGAATGCTCCGACAGGAAGGGTCTAATCTTCCTAATGTTGTACAAGGCAAATCTGCAGGGCCGGGCCGTTGTAGCGATATGATCTGTGAAGCTTAAACAATCCTTCATCACCACTCCAAGGTTCCTGAGTGTCCTGGAAAGAGTTATGGTTGATGACCCAAGTTGAATGGAAAGGTTATGATGAAGTGTTGGGTTGGCACCAACCACAAGCAGTTCCGTTTTTGCAAGGTTGAGTTGAAGGTGGTGGTCCTTCATCCAGGCAGAAATGGCTGTCAGGCAGGCTGCGATGCGACCAGCAACTCCCGGATCATCTGGTTGGAATGAGAGGTAGAGTTGTGTGCCATCAGCATAACAGTGATAGGAAAAACCATGTTCCTGAATGACAGATCCTAGTGATGACATGTAGATGGAGAAGAGAAGTGGTCCAAGCACTGAGCCCTGAGGTGCCCCAGTAGCAAGATGATGCGACTTGGACACCTCACCTCTCCAAGATACCCTGAAGGACCTACCTGAGAGGTAAGACTTGAACCACTGGAGTGCGGTTCCTGAGATGCCCTTCGAGATGAGGGTTGACAGAAGGATCTGGTGGTTAACTGTGTCAAAAGCAGCAGACAGGTCCAGCAAAATGAGTACTGATGATTTTAAAGTTGCTCGTGCCAGTCTCAGGACTTCAGTAACTGAGAGCAGGGCAGTCTCAGTTGAGTGGCCACTCTTGAAGCCAGTCTGGTTGTTGTCAAGGAGGTTGTTCTGTGTGAGATAAGTAGGCAGTTGGTTAAACACAACTCTCTTAAGTGTCTTTGCAATGAATAGAAGAAGGGATACCAGTCTATAGTTTTCTAAAAGTGCTGGATTCAGAGTGGGTTTTTTAAGCAGTGGGGTAATCCTAGCCTGCTTAAAAACTGTGGGAAATGTACCAGTGTGAAGAGAAGAATTGATAATGTGAGTGAGTGCAGGTACAATTGAGGAGGAGATGGCCTGAAGAAGATGAGTGGGGATAGGGTCAAGCGGACAGGTAGTAGGGTGATTGGAAAGGATGAGTTTGGAAACATCTGCCTCAGAAAGCATAGAGAAGGAGGGGAGAATTTGTGTGTTTTCCGTTAAGATGTTATTGTCAGTATGTGGTGTGGAGAACTGGCTGCTGATGGTTGTTATTTTATGTGTGAAGAATGTGGCAAAGTCATCAGCTGTAAGAGCTGATGTGGGAGGGAAGGGAGGAGGGCAAAGAAGAGAAGAGAAGGTTTTGAAAAGTGTGCGGGAATCAGTAGAATTGTTAATTTTATTGTGATAGTATGTGGTTTTAGCATTGGAGACATTTGTAGAGAAAGAAGAAAGGAGTGACTGATAGAAGCTTAGATCAGTAGGATCTTTAGATTTGCACCACTTCCTCTCTGCAGCCCTGAGTCTAGACCGATGCTCACGGAGAACATCGGATAGCCAGGGGGCAGAGGGGGGTGGCGCGGGCTGGTCTGGATGAAAGGGGGCAGAAGTCATCTAAGCAAGATGTTAGAGTGGTGCAAAGAGTGAGTAGCATTGTTAGTGTCCAGTGATGAGAAGTGATTAGGGGGAGGAAGTGTGGATGACTGTCTTTATAAGTGTGTCAGTCAGTAGCGAAGACTTTTACATTGAAAAGACTGAATTGTTGTGAACACGGAACAAGATGCAACTGACAAATGCTTTGACTAGCGCTGTCAGTCACGTAAAAACCCCTTAACTGTTAAAAGGGCAGGATAATACATTTTTTATTATGAACATAGGACTGACCTGAAAGAAAATGCTAAATCTGAATGCAAATAAACTCGCTCGCTCGAGAGATTTGGACACGGAAAATCTTGTGGAAATGTGATTTTTCGAATAATACAATGTTATTATTATGATAACATATAAACACAGAGAAATACCATGGTACTTTTTGTTATCTTCCAAAGCTTTTTACGTTTTGATATCTGGGAATTTCAGGTTTTGGTCTGTCTACAAATAACAACATGATTAATAAGGGCCTATATTTGGAAACATTTTGCATGCTGACTTTCTCAGCTCACTTAAAATCACACAGTCTGGCCCAATAAACCCTCTTGTGTTCAGTTGGCTCTGAACACTTAACAGGACCCCTGGCACTGCTTAATGTGCACTGTTAACTTGCTAAATTAAAAAGTGCACTCATCATCTGAGAGAAAAGCCACCAGGACAGGGGAAAAGAAACTGAAAAGGGGGGGAAAGGGTTTTTTAAGTGTTATTGTTCCTGCAGCAGAGGGTATTAATTTTAGGAGGCTATTCATTATAAGGTATTTGTGCTTGCCATTCACTCTACCTCTATTGTGTCTCTCTATAGCAATAGCAATTATGAGCCTCTCCAAATGAAAACAGCAGTGAGAGGTGGGCTGTGACCAGCTTAATAACTCAGCATTACTGCACTACAGGGTACTTGAGTGCTCAGTAAAACAGGTGCTGAAATAAATTCTTTGGCAGTGGCAAATGTTCACCCTGAGAACATGTGAAAGAGATGAGAGATCTAGCAGGGGGTGCCCAGGCTGTCGAGGGAATTAAGGTCAACATGAAATCAAAAATTACCCTATTTGTTTTTCTCATATGATGTCTTATTCAGAATATAAAAGTAAAACTGCGGTTGTCATCTGCGTTTGTTGCTTAAATTACTTCTAATTAAATTGGGAAAATGTTAAAGGGTTAGTTCACCCAAAAATGAATATTCTGTCATGTCATTCAACACCCGTAAGACCTTCGTTCATCTTCAGAACACAAATTAAGATATTTTTGATGAAATCCGAGAGCTGTCTGACTCCATAGACAGCAATTTAACCACCACTTTCACGGTCCAGAAAGGTACTAAAGACATCGTTAAAATAGTCCACGTGGCTGCAGTAGTTCAAACTTAATCTTAATTTTTATTAACGCTGTTTATGTTCAGCGCTTCCAGGTTCTACGTCAGAACGCCGAGTCATTATTGGCCGGCTCCTGCGTCAGCATCACACACATGCATTGTGCTGCTCACATGAACAGCGTCGGCCAATACTGAGCCGACATTCTGATGTAGAACCTGGAAGCGCTGAATGTAAACAGCGAAGAAGAATGACACAGAAGAGAAGATATTGTTGAATAAAGTCGTTATTTTTGTTTTTGCGCACAAGAAGTATTCAACTCAAGTCAAGTCAAGTTGAGCTTTATTGTCATTCCGCTATATGTGGTGACATACAGTGGAACGAAATGTTGTGCCTCACAGGACCACCGTGCTACATAAATACAGACAGTATAAACCTCTTGTTTATATTCTTGTCACTTTATAAAATTAAGGTTGAACCACTGCAGTCACATGGACTATTTTAACAATGTCTTTAATACGTTTCTGGAACTTAAAAGTGGTGGTTAAATTGCTGTATATGGAGGAGTTAAACAGCTCTCAGATTTCATCAAAAATATCTTAATTTGTATTCCGAGGGTGAGTAACTAATGACAGAATTTATATTTTGGGGTGAACTAACTGTCTACACTGGATGCAGAGCAACATTAAGTGATACAACTAATTCCGACAGTAAACTGATGACCCATTGTATTTCTGACATATTTTAAGCACTCATGCCTCTTGTGACACGAAGAACAAATGGATTTGACAGCCTCGAGCTGCAACAGCGATGGGACGCAATACCCACTACGCCATAATGAACAAATGCCTGCTCAAAAAGGGGCATGGCGACCCTACCTGATGACATTCCACCTCCATCATCCGGAGGGAGCCACCGAAAAAGAGGGGCGCCTATGGCACTAACAACAACTTCTTTCTCCAAGAGCTCCGTTACCGAAAGACTTGCCAGGGAATTCCACCTGTTAGCAAAGTGGCCATATCGGCTAGTGGTTAGCCAGTCCTACATTTTTTAATGAGAAAACAAAGTACTGGCAGAGGAGGCAGAGAGTGGGTTGCAATGGCGACATTGTCCACCTTTATGCTCTGCTCCTTCCATTGTCTCGTGAACCACTAGGTTATATAACCCAGTACTTTCTTAGATAAGTACACTGTAAGTACACATAAGTGCATGTACTGTAAAATGAAGTGCAACCCAAAAGTTTGTCATGAATTTAAACTATATACAGTTACTGCCACAGTTATACAGTTACCATACAACTGTGTACCCAAATTCTTTTAATTATATTGAGTTACATCTGGGCTTTAAGCTTGAAAAACTGTTTAAAAAAGCTGTATTCTTTAGGCTAATGTGCAGCAATTCTTTATGATTGTTACTTCGAGATATATTCGAGCATATTAGGGCCAACAAAAATTCAAAATGTAAAAATTGATATGTGTGCTGAATACCATATGACCACTGTTTAAACATTAGCTACTTGGTTTAAAGGGAAAAGACAGAGGGTAAGCATTGTTGCTTTCTGTGATCTTTAATTGTGTGTTCTCTGTGAACAAATGTGACTGAATGGGTATTTTTACTGGCCAAAATAGGAACCATGATCCCTCACTCTGCCAAGTCAAAAAGCGATAAGAACACAAATAACAACCTCTTTCCTCAGTCAATCACCTCGCTGAACAATGGGCAGCCAGGCTGGAGGGAATGCCTTGTCATTGTCAGCCCACCACTGCGTCGTCTCAAGGTTGAGGAATGTCTGGATCAGCAGCCAGCAGTGAATTCCCCCGTTTCAGAAGCTCCTGTTTTGACTTTTGTGCCACTAAATCCTCTTAACATTCCACCACTGGCATGACAAAATATCATTAAGAGCTGCATATTGTACCATTGATAACAGAATAATTTCACTTGTCATGTCTGTATCTCAAAATTGGATGACTACAACACTGGCCTTCCAGCGAGCCTTTCTAGGGGATCGCTGTTCTGCACTTCTGCTCTAGCCATTGTAGAACACATTTGAAATGTGTTATGGTAGCACTACTCATTATTTCCACCTTTGGATTAATACAGTAGCATCTGTCAATATTATTATAAGTTGCTTTGGTTAAAACAAATATTAACCAAATACATGTAAAATGTAAATGACGATTATTGACCAGACATTTGGGAACAGTTCTTGGGCATGAACCTTTCCTTGGCATCTATAGATGACTGTATTTGCTCACTATATCATGAGCTCATTATGTCCATATATTAACACATGACCTTTGACCCCATGTTCCTTTGGGATTGGGCAGCTTTATTAAAAGCGTTTAATTTTCAGATTTATGTCATGAAACATAACCAAGCTTAAAATATAATATTGGCCACCAAAACCCACTACTGAATGATATACATGGACATTTGAATGGTTATTTACTACTCATTTCTGGTTTGAAAGTTTAAAGTAAATCAAACAGCAGAAACACAATATGACATAAAATGAAGATAATTCAAAATTAGATTATATGCAGCATACTAAATATGGACTTGTCACATATGCTTATTAGGTAATGTGGACATGCTCATATATTTGTGAAATCCATGAGACCAAAGGGTGTGCCATTTGTTATTTTATTATTCCCTTTGGTGAAACAATTAAAAACTATCTCTGGATCACCTTCAATCTAGTGAGAAAACAATTAGTCTCAACAGACTAAAGAACCAGTATCTTTATGCATAAATTCCATTGCCTGATGGACACCGTTTGTTTGGTTATAAATTGGATAAACTGAAGCAAAGATGAGGTAAAATCTGTTTATCAGCACAATCTTCATCTGAAAATGCAGTCTAGTTAATGCAGATGCACTGAAAAATTAAAAACAGATGTATTGCAACATTGCGGTCCTGACTCAGCATTCATTCCCACTCAAACTCATAAATAAATATACGTAATGACTATTAGAACTTGTATTAAATAGGTCATGAACTGCATGTTTTAAAAGTTTTATAATGTGAAACATTTATGTGTATTACATATGCTTTATAAGTATTGGTTGTGGCAAATAAAGTTTAAGTACTTGGAGTTACCAGTTACATACATGAATTATGTATGAATTATCATGGTTTGTCATTCTTATATTCATCATTTTCAGTAAAGTGAGTACATATCAAATGATCTGTACATATGGTGACATATGGTGAAAACATTGTTACTCACACTTCACTTGTGTTGCGACATTACTGTTGGCTCCAATACACTGTAGTCGGCACTGCATCTTCTTTTATTTTCAGTCTCTCTGAAAAGCCTTCATCAAACTGTGCCTTGTTTAAAAACGAATCAGCAGTAAAATAAAGCAGTGTCTAATTGAGATGATCTGGAACTTCGTTAAAAATAAAGGTCCACACTTTCTTAATAGTAAGGTCACAAGGAATGCAATGCAAAGACTGTGTTTTCCACAACTTGACACTGCAAAAACATCTTGTAATCCTCAGAGGCACAATTCACACATGAACACAACAGGCATCTCTGTCGTTTTGTTGCTGTAGTAATCCTAGCCTGTGTTGCGTATTTACTACTACATGACATGTACAAAACAGTGGGCGATGCTAAAGAAGCAATGTAGGCCCTGTCCCAAATGGCACACTTCTATGCACTTTCGGTCTTGTGGACTTACAATGGCTGCCGCGTACACGTGTCCGTTAAGTCCACGAGACCTTAGGGTGTCCCATTTGTCAATTTTAGGCTTCAGAAGGGTGCTCGTGAGCGCCCCCTTTGCGGCCGATATGCGCCCTCGATGCGCACTTTTGCTGAGCCCGAACTAGTGCGAACTCCGTGGCAGACTTCTTCCCGACAGTCAAAGCGAAGTTACGTCACGAAAGTGCGGACTCGCAGGAAGGTTTAGTGTTTAGGGTGCCATTTGGGACAGGGCTGTAGATGTAGGCGTTGATCTTCTCCAGAGGCGGTTTTTCGTCGTACTATGATGTCATACTGAGACAAAATCTGAAACAAGATGTTTGGAGGGCTTGGTTTCAATAAAAGCTGTTTTTGGACTAAAAAGGAAGTTTTGAATTCTGAAACATACAGGATATTTTATAGTACAGTGACCTATATACTATAATGTACTATATGTCAAATGATCAAGGAGAATTTGATTTCTCAATTCGTGAGCCCTTTAACAAAATTGGGTCCACCATAGAAATGTTGTAATGAGAAAGGAAACCGAACAACATTGCTCCAAAACAGCGATTAAAATAGTTACAAAAGCAAATAAACTATAGGTCAGAAAAGGCCCTTAAAGGATTAGTTCACTTAAAAATGAAAATTACCCCAAGATTTACTCACCCTCAAGCCATCCTAGGTGTAAATGACATTCTTCTTTCTGATGAACACAATCAGAGTTATATTAATAAATATCCTGACACGTCCTAGCTTTATAATGGCAGTGAACGTGGCCAATGAGTTTGCAGCTCAAGAAAGATCCATCCATCATAAACACTCCACACAGCAGAGTAAATTAAGGCCTCTTGAAGCGATGCGTTTGTGTAAAAAAAAAATCTCCATATTTAACAAGTTATGAAGTAAAATGTCTAGCTTCTGCCTTTACTTCAGAAGGCCTTTATTTACCCTGTGTGGAGTATGTTTATGATGGATGGATGCACTTTCTTGAGCTTCAAACTCGTTGACTCCTTTCACTGCTATTATAAAGCTTGGACGATATTTATTAATATAACTCTGATTGTGTTCATTAGAAAGAAGAAAGTCAAATACACCTAGGATGGCTTGAGGGTAAGTAAATCTTGGGGTAATTTTCATTTTAAAGTAAACTAATCCTTTAATAATCTTGGAACTTTGTAATGTGGCACTTCCCATATAGGTTATTAGAATCCAATGATGTTCCAAGCGCTTTGGGTGCTTTGATGGCATGCATGTTTTAGCATGTTTCAGGACTTTATTTTAATTGTTGTCAATATCCATCATTAAGCTGCTAATGTTTTTCTTCAGTACAAACATTTCATTTTTGTGTGATGCAAAACTATTATTTTTTTATTGATGATAAATATTCCATTGTAAGATTACTGGTATAAAGTGATTAATGCTTTTTACTGATATTAGGCCTGCTTATTTCATCATCGCCATAGTCTCACTTTTTATTTTCTAAGCAGGTCTTTTTAAGTTAAGTTAAGAGTGATAAATGTTCTGTGTGTGTTTGTAAAAGCATGCCCCCTAGCGCAGGCCTCATCTGACTCAGTCCCCAGACCCAGAGGGCCCAAGAGTCCTGGCAGATGCTTTGTGTGTGCAAGCTTTTCCAGTGGTCTCCTCTTGCTTTATTACACATACGTATATCCTTGTTTGAACTCTCTTTTCAAAAGAAACTCTGCTCTAATGTCTTTACCTGGAGCCAACTTTACTTTCAACCTCTTGACAACACCATATTCAGATTCATCCCCTCTGGAAATGATGGTATCCTTCATAAAGCCTTTGATCCAGACACATTGAACAAGTGTAAAAACAGCTCTACTGGGGCTCTAGAATCATCAAATGAACACTACAGAAGACCTGTGTGTTGAAATCAAATTCATGCTCATGTCTCATTTAACTGGATGCCAGTTGCTGCCCACATGTTTGAGGAAAAAGAGCCTCTTTTTAGGACAGCTGAATTTCATCAGATGCTATTTAGCTGATGTAGATGATGTAATGTCTGAGTTGAGTAAAACACCTGTCATCAGAACGCAGTCATTGGTAACGCACCATCAGTGATCTTTATACAATCTTTGTTTGTTTGACACACTGTATAAGGAATAAGATCTTACTTTGTGATAAAAGTGTACACATGAACACGACCGCCCACATTTACAAGTCAGTGACACATTGGGTGATCAGAAACTGTGGCCATACAGTCACAATGAGGTATAAAGGAGAACACAGGATCGATAAAATAGTTCCTATTAAACACGAGAGCAACTAATGAAAAGAGTAAAATGTGTGAAAGTTTGCCAAACCTCATTCTGTTTCTGGATGTGTGGAGCAACTACGGATCCTAATGTTAGAAATGGCACAGAATTATAAAAAAAAAAAGGGTAATTTTAATTCCAAGGGTCCCAGACATTGTTTAAAACACTTTTACTATTATTATTAAAGGGTTAGTTCACTCATAATTTATTCACCTTAAAGCCTCAATTAAATCTGTTTGTTACATAAAGTGGGACACTTATGACTCTTTTTCCAGCGACGTGACCTCGTCCTCATTGTACAACATCAATACTGGTATTATGAACAACAGCAGAGCTGATATCTTTCTGACATTACTTTTAAAGTACATTATGATAAATTATTTGCTTGTTACATATACGTGCAACATTTCAGCCGTAAAAAAAATTATAAATGTTAGCTAGATTATTCATTACCTTTCTAGCGATGTATGTTTATGCTGAAATATAATAAAATAATGGTTTGTATTTTTAAAAAATCTATCGCAGGGGAACTGGAGGAAGACAGAACTAATAAACACACTGACAGCAAAACACTAAATAACGTGACTTTGGCGCTCCGATCCGCTGATTCGACACGCTGATTCATTATGCTCCAAAGCTTCCTGAAGCAGTGTTTTGAAATCGGCCATCACTATATAAATCGTTATTTTTTTACATTTTTTTTTTTGCTGCACCAAAAATATTCTTGTCGCTTTATAATATTAATATTGGACCACTGTACTCACATGAACTGATTTAAATATGTTTTTAGTACCTTTATGGATCTTGAGAGAGGAAATGTCATTGCTCCCTATGCAGGCCTCACAGAGCCATCGGATTTCAACAAAAATATCTCAATTTGCGTTCCGAAGATTAACGAAGGTCTTACGGGTGTGGAACGGCATGAGGGTGAGTAATAAATGACAGAATTTTCATTTTTGGGTGAACAAACCCTTTAAACACACACAATATATGATTGCATTATCCATGAATAATTTTGAATCACTTTAATGAATATAGCGTATAGTGAATGATGAATAATGAATTAATGAATTCACTATATTTGTATTGTTTACATTACATGCACTTAGGCGCCTATTGCCAACAAAACAGACATTTGATGCAGTTTTACTTACCACCTGCGATCCCGACTCATGACAGGGATCATTACCGCTGTGACCACTCCATCTTTCAGTTTCAAACGATCTGTAAATCCAGCGTAGAATTGGGCCTTGTTTATGAAACCATTAGCACCGATCCTGAGGGCTGGAGCAGCCACGGAAAAACACAAGATATTCTCCATTCATTTTAACCAATAAAAAAGTGATTGAAACTATCAGTTTCTATGGTTATTTTAATAACAAATATCGAGAGCGCATCAATGTAATGCTTAAGCACACATCTCTCAGCTCCACTGGGTTCTTTGGGAAACAAGGTTATCTTTCCCTCACAACCGAAAACACACTTCTTTGGTGACATTGTTGATTTCGTGGTCTAAAAACAAATCTTGAGTGACAAATCTTTCTCGAGCAAGTCCTGTGCAGCGCTGCTGATGACTTCCGTGAAGCTGAACGAAGCGTGTTGATGGGCATGCTCTTGCTCTCTTGCTCTGGTCGATGTGTGCGCGCGCACTCTTCTGGGAGAAGTGCCCGTACAGGGAAGTCTGACCATTCTGATGTCACACAGGCGCATACTTGAAAAAAAGTTCGTGAGGATTTGGAAGAGTATTTTTGGCACAGAAATACTCAGTGTTTTGAAACTTCGGCCATGTTTAGCATGAGAATCCAACTCTTTAACAGTGTAAATATGTCAGAATGCATGAAATAGCATTATACCCCCTCTTTAAGTTTCACGCTTGAGAACTTCTGTTAAGGGAACATAGTGAGCATCAATGCTCCCTGGTTTTAATCTGTTAAATTAAAATTACATTTTAATTTAAAAAGGTGCTGTTTAGCTCTCTCACATTTTGTGGGCAACCCTGTTACCGTTTTTTGCCCAAGATTTTGCCCAAGGAATTGATATTTATTGGACCCTGCTGGGCAAGACATTTAAATACCATTATTCTAATTTCTCAATTTTTACACATTTACATTTTGACTGCATTCATGTTTGAACCCTTCGACCCTTAAATTTATGGAAAATTCTTTTACAAACAAACTAGTTGTCACGTTTTGAGTTTGTTTTCATTCATGTTTGAAATTCTGGTCCAGTGTTTTGCTGTCAGTGTGTTTATTGGTTCTGTCTTCCTCCAGTTCCCCTGCCTTTCAGTCACCATAGTTACAAATTGATTTGAGTTTCAATTCAGGCACGTCTCATTAATAGGTCTCTGTAGTTCCTCTGTTTGCTGTGTATTTATACACTGTGTTTCTTTCAGTTCATTGTCAGTTCATCGTCGTGTTAAGTTGGTTGTTCTGTTCCAGTTCTTAAGATTTGAGTTTGATTCTGAATAAAGACTGCTGCACTTAGATCCTGTTTCATCTCTGCTGCAACCAACTCGTGACAGAAGAACTGACCCTAAAAAAGTTGGAACTAGCAGCAGTAAAGATGGATTCTGGTTATGGTGTCACCCACACTGTGCCCATCTACGAGGGTTTCGCCATCCTCCATCTGGACTTGGCTGGTTGTGACCTGACTGACTACATCATGAAATCCTGACTGAGAAAGGCTACAGCTTCACCACCAGCACAGTGATGGGTCCAGTCCTGACCAGAGTTCAATGATGGCTCCAGCCCCTAACCAGAGTCCAATGTTGGCTCTAGCCCCTGACCAGAGTCCAATGATGGCTCCAGCCAATGACCAGAGTCCAGGGATGGCTCCAGCCCCTGAGCACGGCACAGAATCTGCTCCAGTATGTTCTCCAGAGTCCACTCCAGTATGTTCTCCACTGTCCACTCCAGTGTCCAGCCCCTGAGTCCTCTCCAGCCCATGAGCTGCCAATCTTTCCCTTCAGCACTATCAAAATTCCACATTCCACAGTGACAATAGCAGACAATAGCAATTAATAGAGATATCTCAAAGAGAAAAAACAAACAAAAAAATTATAGACAAACTCTTCCTCTCTCTCACTCAGATGATATTAGTGGTGGGTAAACAGATATCACATTAATGAAATGACTATAAAATAGACAAATGGATCACCCAATTAATGAAATTAATTTATTTAATTATGTTTTAAACTGTAAATGTTTTCAGACATGTCCCCAATTTTGGTAACAGGGTTGAAAAATAGCAAACCTCATGTAAAATAAAAATAATTGTATAAAAAGATATTCATTTAATATCTAGTTTGACCTCCTAACATTTTTGAAGGTTAAGCACCTGACACTTAAAAAAAATAAAAACCTTTACAACATCTTTTAAGAGTTTCAATATCTATTTTATACACTTTTGTGGAATGTAAAGCATCATTAAATCCCTCTCCTGCCTTTGGCACTTTTCTTGAAATGCTTCATTATTTATCTCTGGCAGTATTTTTACAGCCTATATTACATCTATGGATAATGATCCTCCTGTTGTACTCTGCTGCTTTCTGGGAGTATTGCTTGTCCGACAACAGTGAACTGGAGATTATGTTCCTCTGTATCCTCTGGAAGAGCACACCCTGGGCCTCTCTGGCTTGCACATCAAAGTTTGAGAGTGAGCTGGCCAGGGGTTGAGATTCCCTGCACCTGCTGCTCACTCCTGGCCAACTCAAATACATTATTCCGCCTGCAGAGCAACTTAATGGCTTCTGTGGGGAGCTGGAAACAAACAGCTATGGTAAGATCGCCCCCTGTCCTGTGACAGGAAGTGCTCCACGCTTACACGCTCTTGTACATCATGCAAAACTAAAGTTGATTGATGGCAAAAGAATAAATGAATTTTTAAACTTCGGAATGTTTAATACACTCTGCGTAGGTTTATGCACAGCTCTCCAGACCATGACATTCCCAAATTTAAAACAAGTCACTACAACATAATATATCAAGACACACGGTACAGCGTCCCCCATCTTCATCGTCGGACTGTTGGGTAGCCTATGCTCTCCACTGAGCAGTGAGAGCCGTTTTGGTTGGACAGGTATCAGTACTAAGCAGTGAACAAATCATCGCTAAGGAAAACAGAATACATCTGTTTGGAGACTTGGCGTCCTCTCTCTGGCACAGTCACACTTGACTTCAGCAAGGCAGGGCCATTTTCCATGAGAGTAGTAAGTGACAACATCTGCAATTTCTTTTTAAGGGCAAAATAAAAACAAACCTTAATGCATGTAGGCTCACTTAAGTGTCTTGCAATATGTATAAACAGAACTAAAGGGACGACCTCAGAGTTTCCTCAGCTGTAGAGTTAATGTCAATAAGCATGGTGACCTTTCTGAACAGTGTCATCTCTTCTCTGGTTTGAAGACGAGACGTGAAAGCTTTTAGCCAAGACCTAAAATTGACCTTAGTTTTGTGGTACTGTAAAAGAGGTGTGCCACCCACCGTCAGCAAAAGAAATGCATGAAGGGACTGAATTGATTATTGGATGCAGAAAGAAAAATTTAAGTCAACATGCTATTTCATTTAGAGCAAAAGAACAGAGGCTGTTTTTATTAGAACTGTGTTCAGCCAAGTCACATCAGGGAATGAGATACGATAGCTTCTTGCCATTAATTACATCAGCATCCTGTACACTCTCTGTGTGATACACCATAGGTTTTTCTGTACATAATTTAAATATCACATACACTACCAGTCAAAAGTTTGGAATCGGAAAGATTTTTAATGTTTTTAAAAGAAGTTTCGTCTGCTCACCAAGGCTGCATTTATTTAATTAAAAATACAGTAAAAACAGTAATATTGTGAAATATTATTACAATTTAACATAACTGTTTTCTGTTTGAATATATTTTATAAAGTAATTTATTCGTGTGATGGCAAAGCTGAATTTTCAGCATCATTACTCCAGTCTTAAGTGTCACATGATCCTTCAGAAATCATTCTAATATGCTGATTTGCTGCTCAAGAAACATTTATGATTATTATCAATGTTGAAAACAGTTGTGTACTTTTTTTTTTCAGGATTCCTTGATGAATAGAAAGTTCAAAAGAACAGCATTTATCTGAAATACAAAGCTTTTGTAACATTATACACTACCGTTCAAAAGTTTGGGGTCAGTAAGAATTGTTATTTTAATTTTTTTGAAAAGAAATTAAAGAAATTAATACTTTTATTCAGCAAGGATGCATTAAATCAATCAAAAGTGACAGTAAAGACATTTATAATGTTACAAAACATTATATTTCAAATAAATGCTGTTCTTTTGAACTTTCTATTCATCAAAGAATCCTGAAAAAAAAAAATATATATTGTACACAAATATTTTGTACAATTGTACACAATAAATGTTTCTTGAGCAGCAGATCAGCATATTAGAATGATTTCTGAAGGATCATGTGACACTGAAGACTGGAGTAATTATGCTGAAAATTCAGCTTTGATCACAGGAATAAATTACTTTATAAAATATATTCAAACAGAAAACAGTTATTTTAAATTGTAATAATATTTCACAATATTACTGTTTTTACTGTATTTTTAATTAAATAAATGCAGCCTTGGTGAGCAGGCGAATCTTCTTTTAAAAACATTAAAAATCTTACAGATTCCAAACTTTTGACTGGTAGTGTACATTGTCAATTCTTTGGCATGCTTACTGGGGGTTAAAGTATTATAAAATGACTTTCAGCTAGGAGGCCTTTCTATGTGGAGTTTGCATGTTCCCCCACAGTACAAAGACATGCATGACAGGTAAATTGGACACTGTAAATGTCACGGTCTGTGTTTAGTTTTGTTTTCATAGACTTTAAGTTTGCATTCATCAGTTACCTGTTTCCTGTGTTTCCTTTGTTCCTTATTTCCCGCCAGTCATCAGTTGTCATGGACACTCATCTAATCATCTCACCTGTCCGTTATGTTGTCATTATCACTGTGTATTTAAGTTCCTCTTTGTGCTCCTTTCAATTGTCCGGTATTGTTTGTGACTTGCTACACATTACCTCCTTTTCGAATTGTATTATTTAAGTTTGTTTTGTAAATAAATCTTTGTTTTGGAACCTTTTTCATCCTTCTCTTCATCAGCTGCACCTACACATGACAGAAAACTGGACCCAAAGAGGTGAAGATTTGGAATTAGTATCTATTAACATTACCCATAGGGGGAGCTTGCCCAAGCCCAACGGGGTTAGGATTTTTATATTTCAAGGAGGAAGGACCTTAAATGTATATAGAGGAGTTCATCGGCGCCAGCCACCTTACCACCTGTAGTGACATTACGCTCATGGAAGGGTTTTGGATCGGACTCGACGACGAGATCCGGCTAGTGATGCCCCAGGGAAACTCCTGTTGAACGCTGGCTGAATACTTCAGCTTCATCCTGTGGGTCAACGGATCTTCTTTTGCTGTGGGAGAAGGAGAAGAGGCTCCAGCAGCCAGCGTCTGGTCCCACTCACCATCCGTCACTGCCCCAGGGCCAGTCCCAGCGTCTACGCCCACCATGGATACGGAGCCAGAGCCCACCACAGATCAAGAGAACAAGCCATTACCTGCCACAGACATCGAGTCCGAGCCAAAGCTCACAACAGAGCCAGAGCCAGCTGACAAGTCCATCCTGGAAGCTAAGCCTGAGGTCCCAGCTGACCAGGTGTGATCAAAATCCGTGCCTGTGGGAATATTCGTGATGATAGATGAGGAGGAAAGCTTGATCGACTGGGATCGACTCCTAATCTCCAATGTCTTCATCGCCGATTGTCCTGTCCAGCCCTAGTTCATCGTCACCACCAGTCATGTCCATCACAAAGAGTTCATCGTCACCACCATCCCTGTCCATCACAGAGCCTTTATCCATACCCAGTCTTCCTCTTCTGCACACTTTAATGAAGCCAGCCATTCTCTCTGCTCTGCCTCCACTGGCTCCCTTCAGCCTCTCACCGTCAGCCCTGCCATGCAGCTCTGATCTGCCTTGGAGTTTCCGGTCCATAGCTCTGCCCTGGCGTGATGAGTCCCGGGCCCTGCCTTATCCCTCGAAGTCCTCAGTTCCACCTCGGACCGTCAACCAATTAGCTACGCCATTGCACCTCGCCCCCTCAGCTCCAACTGGGACCATCATCCTTCCAGCTCCACCAGGCTCCCTCATACCACTGGCTCCACCTTAGTCAGTCGTCGCCCCAACATCACCACAGACTTCCGGGCTGTCTGCTCCTCCATCCATCAGGCTCCACCGGGGTCCTCACCCACACCGATGTCACCTTGGTCCTTCAGCCCCTTGGTTCCACCTCAGCCACTCGTCGCCTGGACTCTGCCTTGGTCTCCCTATCTGTCAGTGCACCAGGTCTTTCAGTCTATCAGATGTCACGTGGGCCTCACCATCTCCCTGTGTCACCTCAGTCGGTCGGGCTCAAAGGACTACCTTGGCTCCTCCCTCCATCACTGCCGCCGTTGGTTTCCTCCATCATAGCCATCTCCTGGGTCTCTCTGGGATGTCGTCGGTCGTCCATTCCCTTGATTCTACCACCATCCACTCCTCCATGGGCCCTTCCACCATCATCTCCTTTTTGGCTCCTCCCACCATCATCTCTTCCTTGGTCTCTCCCATCAGCTCCTCCTTGGCCTTTGCCACCATCTGCTCTACCCTCATTACTCCTAGCTACCACCCTATGGGTTTCCAATGCCTCGTAAGTCCCTCATCCACCTCCTGAACCTCCACCCGTCTTCCCCCGAACTATCCATTACAGCCTGAGGACGCACCTTCCCGGGAGGGGGCGTTCTGTCGCGGTCTGTGTTTAGTTTAATTTTCATTTACTTTTAGTTTGCATTCATCAGTTACCTGTTTCCTGCATTTCCCTTGTTTCTAATTTCCTGCTAGTCGTCAGTTGTCATGGACACTCATCTAATCATCTCACCTGTTTGTTATGTTGTCATTATCACTGTGTATTTAAGTTCCTCTTTGTGCTCCTTACAGTTGTCCGGTGTTATTGGTGACTTGCTACACTTTACCTGCTTCTCGTATTGGATTATTTGAGTTTGTTTTGTGAATAAATACTTTGTTTTGGAACTCTTTTCATCCTTCTCTTCATCATCTGAACCTACACATGACAATAAAATCTCCCATAGGCTGGATTACTTAAAAATTGTAGTTGGTTACAGATTCCAAATTACATGATGAAAATTGTAGTTAGAAACATAATCTGTTACATTACACATTTTAGGTAATGTATTCTAACTACTTTTTGATACTTTTAGACTTTTCACCTAACTCATTTATCATATTAATTTGAATAGGACAATCTTATTGATTCCATATTGATATAAAAATTCAAAGAGAAGTAAAATTGTCAAGGGATGGCTGTGTACAGAATGCACGACGAAGGAGAATTCAAGGAAATAGTATTTAATCCAAAAATCCAAGGGAAAACAGATACTGCAACCATTAAACACTGATAACACTAAACAATCAACTCAGGAAACACAGGGCTTAAATAACAAGGAGAACTAATGAAATAATTAACAGAACAGTTGACCGCCAGACCACCTTCCGTATTCAACTTACGAAGAAATTGTAACACCTCTCGCAGTTCAAAGCGCTTATGCTACGTAAGCTCCCGGAGCCATGTGGAGTAGGTTTATGATGGATGGATGCACTTTTTTGAGCCTTAAACAGGTGGTTTCTGTGCACTGCCATTATAAAGCTTGGGAGCATCAGGGTGATTATATAACTCTGATTTTGCTTTGAAACATTCTTTATTTTGTGAAAAGTACTATAAATTTGACTTGACTTAAGCCTTGTTCACACTGACAGCTAATTTTATCTCTAGACATCACCTACTTATTGTATTATTGGTTAGTTTGAGCATTTCTACAGCTAAACGTAATGGGTGGGCTACACAATTGTCCATAAATTAAAATAAAATTGATCACAAACAATGTGCAAAACCTTTCTAGGACCCTCCCTCTGGTCAGTCTTCTTACGTCATAGTAATAAGCAGGAGCAAATTTTTTGCTTCCATGTAAGTCTCTGGAAAGCATTGATTTCAGAGGTGTCTTCCTAATTAGGTTTACAGCTTTCACAACTGAGGTCCTGCAAACATCAAACACAGGTCCTGCAAAGTAAGGCTGCAAAGTGGTGGACAATTGTCAAGTTTTGTAAAGTTTAGTAACATTGTTGTGTAACATTGATCACTACAGTAGTAATGCTTGTGTAGTTAGCCAAAATAATATTCCTCTCAGAAGAGAAACTTACTGAGGTGTCCAGAGCCAGTTTCCTAAAGAGCCCCAGAACAGCAGAGTTCCGCTCACCGGAATGTGTTGTCATTGGAGCTGTGTTTCTGTGTTCCAAAATCGAGCGAGCTGCCTTGCTGACCATTGTCTGCGTTAGCAGCTACTTCCTAAGGGGCCACTCATTACATGTTCTTGTATTCTGTTTGCACTATTTTAGAGCAGGGGTGTCCAGTCCTGCTCCTGGAGGGCCACCTTCCAGCGGAGTATAGCCCTAGCCCTAATTAAACACACCTGAACCAGCTAATTAAGGTCTTCTGGGTCACTAGAAACTTCCAGGCAGGTGTTTTGAAGCAGGAAAGTGGCCCTCCAGGAAACGTGCAATGCTGCCTTATAGAACCCAAAGGAAATTAGAAGGCAGCAATGCAGTCTAGGTAGCTAGGTCTTGGTTTTGGAACATAGCTTGAGAGGCCGTTTACACAACACTGTTTTCAACTAAAAACGGAAAACTTTTTATGCGTTTTAACCATTCATTTACATGACAACAGCATTTTGGGGCCCTGAAAATGTAAACTTTTGAAAACAGGTTTCAAAGTGCACATTTTTGAAAACAAAACGCGAATTTGTGAAAACAGTGACGTCATGTGCGTGCATATTACATGTTCAGTCTATAGGCACATAGTTTTTCTTTACAAAGTAACATCACCAACTACTGGCCTGGCATGCATAATACAACGTTTTCAGTCGTTTTCATGGATCCATGTTAACAGGGATAGTTTTGACAACGTTGTCGTCTGCGAAAAGACAAAGGAATAACTTTTCCGCTTTTAGTAGCCTACATCGTTGTTGTGTAAGTGTACGCTTAGTCTGGTGCAGTGTTACCAAGGAACACAGTTCGCCAAGAATCAACAGCAAGTGGAGAGCACAAGACAAGCTGTACCAAACTCTACACATGCCCTCCCTGAACTGTGTGTGTGGTTGTCTAGACACAGGTGTTGATCTTTCAAGAATTCCTGCAGCATGTATCCCAGACGGGAGAGGAAAACTGATAATTCCAACAGATTTCCTGCAGAATTCTGGCTAGAGATTACATTCTCAGCAGAAGAGATCCCATAAAACCCCAATACAATACTGATAGCCATGGTAACCTCTCAGTGCCGTGACCATCCATTCCAGATGAAAGCCTGTCTGAGATTGTTTCCATAACGACTGCTTGGCGTGAGCTGCTGTACTGGATTTTCCCATGGTGGTTTTTATAGCTGTTTGTCAGCATCCGTTAGCAAACGGTCACTTCCTTCAGCCCTGAACTTATAACTACAACGAAAAGGTGCTATGACTTCCTTTTTTCTACAAAAATATTTATGGCATGCTTATTTTTTGTATAGGTTTCGATATTTTTTTCCATAAGGGAAACAATGATGAACTACCATTTTTTATAGATGTTGATAAATGTTTTAAGGATATCCTGCAGTACAAGGCAGTGGAGCTTAATTTAGATTATGAACCAAGTGGAGGTTTACAAAAGCAGATTTTTCTAGATTAAATACTATTTGGCACACTTGATCTACTCTCAGATGAATTGTCAGGAAATACTGATTACTGAATATTAAAAACATTACAATAATGTGCTGTATCTATGGTTACAGTAACTGACTGCTGACATTCTGCTGACATTTGTGGTATTATTTCATTCTTTTAGCATTACGGTCTGCTACATGTGTTTGTGCTCGCACTTTCTCTCACACTTACATGTTTCGTAACTAATAACTCCATCCATCATTGCTGTTCATTTTAGCTAATTAAGTAAATAAACAGCTTGTCCTTCATTCTAATCAATGGTGTTTGGCAAGTACTACTACTATTACTACAGCTGTCCTCTCACCAAAATTAATTAATCTTAACTTATTACCCACAAGCTTGGATGTTGCATAACTTTAAAAGGCTTTTATGAACTAAATTTATTATTATAGGGTGTTAGGCTTTCCATTGTAAGATAATAGTGTATAACAGAAGCCATTGCTAAAACTACAGACTAAATGTGCACTTTAACAATATATGTATCTGAATATACTTACTAGTGCCTCTGTGCTTGCTTCAAAATACCAGCATCATACAACATTCTGTTTAATAAGTTATTAATGTCACCTTAAAAAAGAATCAAGCTAAATGACTTGCTTTTCTGGAGGCTAGAAATCCAGAACTTATTGCAAATTAACCTGCCAGTTCATAAACACTGTTACTGACTGTTAAATTTGTAAGATCGTTATGGATGTTTTCCCTTAAGACTGACTCATTCTGATCCTGTTGTACACATGCAGTGAGAGTGTAAAAGTAATACATTTTATGCAGTGCCTCTGAGTTGCAGAGCAGCTGAGCTGTTGTTAGACCTTTACCATGTCCTGTCATTCGCTGGAAGCTTTTAAAGTTCCGTAGGTCCGTGAACAAGGACCATCATATCATCATATTAAATTGACTTAAAGAGTTCACCCAAAAAATGAAATTTCTATCATGTCTATCATTCCCTCATGTCATTCCAAACCTGCAAGACCTTCGTTCATCTTCGGAAAATACAAATTAAGATATTTTTGATGAAATCTGAGAGGTTTTTTTTTTCTCCAATAGAAAGCAACAAAATTACCACATTCATTCCAGAGAAGTAATAAAGACATTGTTAAAATAGTCAAAATGTGACTACAGTGGTTCAACCTTAATGTTATAAAGTGACGAGAATACTTTTTGTGCGCAAACACAAAACAAAAATAGTGACTTTACAATAATTTTTCCTCTTCCCTGTCAGTCTTGGCCAAAGCTGTTTACGTGAACACCACAATGCATGCATATGATGCTGATGCAGGAGCCAGCCAATACAGAGTCGGAATTCTGACATAGAACACGGAAGCTCTGCACTGCGTTCACTACATCAACTGCGTAGAAGACTGACAGGGAAGAGGAAAAATTATTGAATAAAATCGTTATTTTTGTTTTGTTTTTGTGCACAAATAGTATTCTCGTTGCTTCATAACATTAAAGTTGAACCACTGTAGTCACGTTGACTATTTTAATGATGTCTTTACTATTTCTTTGGACCTTAAATGTGGTGATTTAATTTGTTCTATGGGAGATAAAAAAAACTCTCGGATTTCATCAAAAATATTTTAAAATAATTTGCGTTCCAAAGATGAAAGAAGGTCTTGCGGGATTGGAACGACATGAGGGTGAGTAGTTAATGACAGAAATTAAATTTTTGGGTGAACTAACCCTTTAATGTTCTTGACAAGCCTAAAGAAGTTTCTGCAGACCTACTACAATACGGAGTTTGTTAAAAGAAAATCAACAGTACAAAATAAAATGATGACATTTTATCATAATTTTGTCATAATGTGAGGGAAAACTCAAACAAGTAAATAAGAAAATAAGTCACATGAGAGAAAGCAGTGGGCTTTGATCCTGGAAAACTGCTGGAGAATCAGGCCTCGGGAGAAACCCAGAATCAGCACATAGTAACATTCCCAGGATTAATCCTGGAACGCATATGTGAACAAAAGCCAGAGCCAATGCCAATGCCAGGTAACGTGTTGTTACGTTGGAAATAGACACTTACTTACAAGTAAACAACTCACCTATAAACAGTGTTGGGGAAAGTTACTTTTAAAAGTAATGAATTACAATATTGAGTTACTCCCTAAAAAAATAACTAATTGCATTACATAGTTACTTTTTATGGAAAGAAATGCATTACATTACTTTTGTGTTACTTTTTCTCACATGGGCTGGGCTCATTTGTTTGTTTTTTAATAAAAAAAAGGTTAAATTTTTGTCAAATGTAAAGGCCTTTTCACAACAAAAGTGAAATAAATAAGCTTCAGGCTGATCACAAATGTGATGTTTATCTAAAGTCATTTTTTGCTTATTAGTATGGTTGAATTGGATCATAAAGGTCAGCAGCAAAGACATTGGTTAATAAAGTGAGATTAAATACATAAAGTATATCAGTTTATTTTAATATATTTAATTATTGCAGGTTTATGCAGTTTTCTGAGATTGCACTTCACTGTTTTTATACATTTTTAGGAATACTGACTGTGCTTTTGACATGAGTAAATACTAACATTTAGTCTAGAACTACAATAACCGTCATGTTTAGACACAACGCCTCTCACTGTCAATACATACAAAATTTGTAAAAGCAACTCAGATATTTTGTTTAAAATTTAAAAGTAATGCATTACTTTACTAGTTACTTGAAAAAATAATCTGATAACGTGACTCAAGTTACTTGTACTGCATTACCCCCAACACTGTTATTCAAATGAGTTCAAATTAATTCACTTCATATTACATGTGTTTTAGTTTGCACACTTTTTTATTTAGACAGGTTAAAGGTGAAGAGGATATTTTATTTACAAAGGGTAAGGTGAAGGGGACGATGATCCGCATTAGAAGCAGTAGTTGCGGTTGTGCTTGTTGATCCACAAGTGCTTCAGTTTTGGATCATTCATGTAGCGTTCAAGCAGCAACTCTTTTTCTCGACGCTCCTTCTCCTTGATTATTTTCTTCTCCTCCTTTTTCTTGGTCTTCTCCTCTGCCCAGGTAAACAGAAAAAGTGGCACTTTTCTTTTGCACTTTTCCTGGATGTTCACAGTGTGTTGGGTCTCATTCTTGGGACCATCAGGAGAGGTTACACAGAAGAGCTTCATCGTGAGTTCATCGATCTCTCTTTTCTGAGAGGCATGGCCTTGTATGGCGCTGGAGTCTCCCATTTCACTGGGGTCCTCTTCCTCAAATCCCTGGACCTCCACCACTTCGCTCTCCCATGTTTCCTCCTCCACTTCGCTGTCCTTCTCCAACCAAGCAACCATCTTTCTTGGTTTCATTTCAGCCTCTGGCGTTTGGGGGCGTTCAGACTTGAGTAAGTCACTGACCCGGAAGGTCTTCCCCGTGTACTCCACATACTCGTTCTCCTCATCCTCTATATCAACCAGCATGAGTTCTGGAGGCGTCTCAAACAGGGAAGAAGTGAACGGCTGAGGCTTCCGGCTGGGAGGACGTCGCAGAGCAACGACTTCATCAGGTGCATGAGTCAGGCTCGGAGGAAGTCGTTTAGCATGACTCCGTTGGGAGGAAGAAAACAGTTCATCAGACACTGGAGTGGGGCGTGGAGGAACCGCCAGTGGAAGCATCTGTGGTTTGGAAGGACGCACATGGGATGAAGAGTGTTGGAGTGAAACAACTTCATCGGGACATGGAGGAACCGCCAAGAGTTTGGGAGGATCCACTTGAGGTGCTGGAGCTGGTTTTTGAGGACTCACGGGTGGTTTTGTCACCGGCGGCAGGGGTTGGAAGTGAGCAGCTGGTAGAGCAAGGTGTTCAGAGACATTTGGAAGCATTGGTAGTTCTCCATCTATTGGCTTCAAGAAGGAAGATCTGACCGGAGTATGCAGAGGTTTGACTTCCACAAGAAGTGGTGTTGGCTCTGTGGTCTTCCGTTGCTTCCGTTTTCTCTTCTTCCTTTTCTTTTCTCCAGCTTCCCTAAGCTCACTTCCTCCCTCCATCAACTTTTCCAGACGTTGCATCTCTCTTTTTTTCTGATGCACACGTCCACTCTTCTTTATCTTTATCTTTTCAAGTCTGAATGGATCTCTCTCCTCTTCAGCCTCATCTTTATGAATGATCTTTCCCTCATTCTTCACCTCTCTTTCCTCCTCTCTTTCTCCTAGCTGGCACTTCTCAGGTACCTTGCGGCGTCTCTTCCTGCACTTCCTGTCTTTGGCAGTGAAGTCGAAGGCCTCACACTTCTCTGGAAGTTTCTCTACTGCCGCTAATTCTTGCGCTGCACATGGCTGTGTCTCCCTTCTGCGCAAGAAGTGAGCGAAACGCTCAAACAGCCGTCTAAAAACACTGCTAAACAGTGCCATTAATGGACACTGAATGCTGCAAGCGAATTCAATATTTCAATACTTGTCGTCAATATCTGCAGAAAGTCTTGAAAGTCTTTCAATCTGTTCACTCCTAACACACCAACAGTAGACCTGAGTCAGAGCTACAGTTTACAACTGCCAGAACGGAATCTTCACTATGATGTCACAACAGTCACAACCCTACTGAGGGAGAACTTTGAACAATGTGAGCAGCTGCAGAAGCAGCAAAGACACACATTCACACTAGTAGCACCAAATAAAATACTGACTGTTTCCAAACAAGTTTCCAAACACTCCTCCTGCCCCTGAATATTAAACTGAGATATTAAAAAAATTAAACATTTTGTTAACTTTTAAGAAACAATAGTTATAATGTAAAACAACACAGTAAAACAGTAATATTATTACAGCTTAAAATATTTTTTTCTATTTTATTATATAAAATAATATAAAATATATTTTAATGTTGATATATTAAAAATAATATATTATTATATTAAAATGTAATTTATTCTTCTAATGGCAAATCTGAATTTTCAGCATCAGTCATTCAGTGTCATTTGATCATTCATAAATCATTCTAATATGATGATTTGCTGCTCAAGAAAAAATAAAATAAAATAAATATCAGTGTTGAAAAATATTTTGTTTTATTATCACTGTTGTTCTGCTTAATATTTTTGTGATTCTGTTTGTGAAATTATGCTGTCCTGATGTCTGTTTCCTCTGTATGCCCCGCAAAAATTAAATTTGAAGATGATTAGTTCAATTCTAAAGTTCAATTTACTCTGAACTTTAGAAAAGACGTTTCTTATTGTGAATTTACTGTTTTCTGTACTGTTTTCAATAAGACAATAAAACAGGATTTTCAAGTACCAAAATAGAACACTAAAGTGAATAAGGGAGAGGTAACTGACTTTTCTTAAGTCAAAAAAGTCAAAGTCAAAAAAAAAAAAAAAAAAAAGTGTCTTGATCTCGAAAAACAGTAAAAAAAAAAAAAAAAAAAAAAAAAATGCATGGCTCTTATGAGCCGCCGTACACCGGTTCCCCGGATGCATAGCGTCAATAAGAGCGCCTTGCGCAGTCCTCAAATCTACATATCATACGGCTCGTCTACACACATCTGCTGACGTTTGTTAGGATGTTATACAGATCAGCTTTGTCTGCTAGCGGCACACTCATTCACACACTCATTTAAACTCACAGCTCCGCTTCGTTTTCACAGGCCTGCTCAGTTATGAACATGACGCTGTTTTTAACGAGTTTTATTTATTTGGCGTTGTTATGCAGTTGGATAAGCTGTGATAATGACACAGAAGAGGATGAGCACGCCAAACACACATACACGGTGGAAATGTTTAATGATGCCGTCTCTACTGCTCCACACTTCGTCATGTTCTACGCGCCCTGGTAAAACTGAACACCTTCAACAATCATTTTCGTTATATTAAGATATACATAAAGTGATAAATGTGTTGAGGTCAGCGTCGTTGTGTTAGTTTTGGGTTGAATTGCTGCGATGTTTGAAGTGACTAAGTCCATTAGCCACTTTAATCTACACTCATGAAAAAAAAAATGAATGAATGAAGTGGATGTAAAGGTTATAATTCAAGTTGATATACATGCACAATGCACAGATTTTTGATATAGAGTGATAATGATAATAATGGACTTTGGTGAAAAGTTTAAATTCCTGCAGTCATAAAGTTTTAGTGTACGTGGCAGAGCATGCACAGCCATGACATCAGACATCACTTCCTCATCCTCTTACAAAAAAAAGTACCATGGTGTTTTAAAAATGTGCATTGGTAATACTAGGGTTCATTTTTGGATGGTTTTATGGTAATATCATGTTGGTTTTTTTAGTTCTTTGTTTTTTTGTTTTTTTTTTTCAATTTCACTAACACAGATACAAGGCCATGCCTCTCAGAAAACAGAAAAAATACCAAAAATACATTTTTGTTTTGATCATGTATGTTAGTGCCATTGAATTCTTTTGAAGTACTTTGGAGTATATCAATTCTATGATGCTTGCATTTTGGTACCATTGTATATGTATAGTACCATAGTTTTACCATGCTATACCCTCACTTTACTATGGTACCCCCACAGTACACCGTACTGTATGAGCATTGATCATGTTAATATCATACCATGCTGTTGTTGGCTTCTTCTGGACGTAAGATTACCATGCTTTTAAGAAACGTAGCTTGTCCTTCATTTTAATTAATGGTGTTTGGCAAGTACTATTACTAGTGCTTTCTTTTTCCCAAAATTAATTAATTTTTACCACAAGCTTGTTGCATAAGGCTTTTATTCTATTCCCTTGGTGGTCTGTGTTCTGTATTTTATTGTATGTACATTTAAATTATAAAT
Source organism: Hypophthalmichthys molitrix (assembly GCA_037950675.1). Taxonomy (NCBI): domain Eukaryota; kingdom Metazoa; phylum Chordata; class Actinopteri; order Cypriniformes; family Xenocyprididae; genus Hypophthalmichthys; species Hypophthalmichthys molitrix. Next base: position 7,260,166 of record CM075514.1, on the reverse strand, counting down.
ATATTTATTTTAACTTGAATGATTCACACGCAAGGCAAATTCCTTTTACTTGACCAGTGAACCTAAAACTTTAGCAGATTTAAAAAGTTACTTTAGTTAGTTATGGCCCATTGCTCTCTTATGTTGTGAAACTTTTGTAAAATGTGACCGAATAATATGTAATGTAATAGTAAATAGAATGCTAAGTGTTTGAATGTGTTTGTTCTGTGCAGGTGTGGTCATTGTCAGAGGCTGCAGGGGACGTGGAATGAGCTGGCAGAGAAATATAACAATATTGAGGATCCACCAGTGTATGTTGTGAAAGTTGACTGCACAAAAGACACTAAGTTTTGCTCCAGTGAACATGGGATCCGTGGTTACCCAACGTAAGCATTATGTGCACCGACACAGCATGGTCCTTGAACAAAAACATTTTTTTTTTGAGATGTTACACCCACAGAATGAGAGTAAAAATTATTCAGATGTTGTGTAGTAGTCTACTTTGAACTTTATACTGAATTAACACTGAACTGACTTCAGCAGAATTGACACACTTTTCTGCTTTACAGCAGAATTTAATTCTATTTGCATTGTTCATTATTTCCTGTTTATCATTGTTAAAGGGTTGGTTCAACCAAAAATGAAAATTCTGTCATTTACTCACCCTTATGTTGAGTAACCCGTAAGACAAATGAAGATATTTTAATGAAATAAAATGACCGTCTATGCAACTACCACTTTGACGCTTCAAAAAGTTCATAAAGAGATCGTAAAACTAATCCATTTGAATTGAGCGTTTCAGTCCAAATTTTCTGAAGATTCTCTTTATATGATGAACAGATTTAATTTAGGCTTTTATTCACATATAAACATTCATCAACGCGCACATCAGATTTGGTAAACGGAAGCTCAAGCTTGTGTGTTACACAGCACGTTTGAGCTTCCATAAGAACCAATGAAGTTTGTTCTTGCGCCATTAAGCAAGCACGGTTGAGCTTCTGTTTATGATCGCTGATCAGTGTTTATTGTTTATAGCTTTAAGCTGCTTTCAAACAATCTGCATTGTATAAAGCACTATATAAATAAAGATGACATGACTACTGTGTGTGTGAGAGAGAGGTTTATATGCATGGTTTATAATCACCTGACTTGACGGTCATGTGCTTCATGTAAAAGTTAAATGTGGTTTGATTAATCATTGACTGACTAACTTTGTGTTACAGTCTGAAGCTGTTTAAACCTGAGCAGGAGGCTGTGAAGTATCAGGGCCCAAGAGACCTGCAGGCCCTGGAGAGCTGGATGCTGAAAACCCTGCAGGAGGAACCTGAAGTAAGATCACAAAACTGATAACTGTCGCTCACATGAGATCACAGCAATGGCAAATGACAATGATTCAATTAATTTTCAGTGGATAAAATCAAGTCCTGCCCTATTTATTTTTCTTTCTTTCTTTGAGAAGCTATTTCACTTGGATATTTGTCACAATAGGAAAGAACTATCGCAAGTTCAGTTTCATGCCAACTTTAAAAGCACTTTGTGTAGTTCTTGGTCAAGGAGAAAAGTCCATTCACACCAATGACTATAATGATAAAGATATAATTCTAAAAATCGATCTAAATATAAAAGAATAGCTAAGTCCACACCACAACTATAAGGAAAGAGGTGCACTAGTGACTGACGCTAAAGGCTGTGGTCTATAGCGTCCTTGTTAGCACACCTGCCTTCCATGCCAGAGACGCTGGTTCGAGTCCTGCTTGGAGCGGTGCGAGTAGAACTGGAGAGGACATTGGTGCCGTGACCCAGATGGGGGGTGAGTGTAATGGAAGCCAGCTAGTAAGCGCTCTGTAAGTAAACCTCACTCCTCTGGCTTCAATAGGTGGCATGCACTTGTGACTGATGCTAGAGGCTGGGGTCTTTAGCATCCTTGTTAGCGCAGCCACCTCCCATGCTGGAAACGCCAGTTTGAATCCCACTCGGAGCGGTGCGAGTAGAACCAGAGGGGTTAGAATAAACAGAATGATACTGTCCATTGGTGTGGATGCTAATAGTTATTGTTACAGTTACCTTTATAGTTATAGTTCTTGGTGTGAACTGGCCTTAATTCTAAAATGTCACACTATTACAACACTAGTTCTTATTTTGTCTTTATTTTCCAGGAGCCCCAGAGTGAACCCGAGCCACCCAAAGTTCCTGAACCCAAACAGGGCCTGTATGAACTCACAGCCACAAACTTCAAATCACACATCTCTAAAGGTAGTGGCCCACAACAAGTCTGTATATACACCCTTTAAGAAAAGATTCATTAAATAATATCTTAATTTGTATTTCAAAGATTAACTAAAGTTTCATGGGTTTGGAATGACATGAGGGTGAGAAAATGATGACAGAATTATCATTTTTGGTTAAGTGTCATGATACCACTACATTGTATCAACTTTTTAAAATGATGAATAGTGGTTGTATTACATTATGTAGAAGGGATTTTGCATTTGTCACTTTTATATATTATACAATTTTCTGCACTTTACAACTATATGACCGTGAAGGTGCAAATTCATCACCTGGAAAGTAAAGCATTCAAACAAAGGTCTCTACTTCCCTGCCAATAGATAACCAGCACACATGGAATGTGAAATTATGAAAACGTTATTACACTATATATTTTATTTCAAGTTATCCAGTAATCACAAACAACTGGTTAGTCACTCTCTTCTTTTCTTAGCATTTTTTCATCATCAGTTTTGATCATGCATGATCAGTATTTCTTATACAGTTTTAATTCTTATACAATTTTAATTTATATTATATATTTTTCAAACATTTTGCATTGCTTTAGAAGGTAATATCACCTGGTTTTCCAGAGATTCATTGAAAAATCATCAGAATTTTAATTGGGCTTCTGTGGTTCCCATAATTTTATTTTTATGACAATTACTTTGGCAGTAAAGGTAAATTATGGTCTTGGCTTTGGTACAGTTTCAGCCCTTTTCTCGCCCCTTTTATGCTACTTGTTCCGTCCGTTAAACAAATAACTGATTCCTGTTTTGAGGAGAGGCAGGAAATGATGCTCAGAGCTCTTTATGTTTTTCACTTTCAGATATTCGAAGCACAAGTCGAGTCACCTTTATTTATATAGTGCTTTTTACAATACAGATTGTTTCAAAGCAGCTTTACAGTGATAACAAGAAAATAATGCAGCAAAGTTTGTTTTGGCTGTACAGCAGCTCTAGAAGAAAATAGTGTCATTGTCCAGCTTTAGTGTTGATTAAGTTCCATTAAGTTCCATTGTAAAAATACAATAACGTCAGTACAGTCAGATCAATAATTTTGTTGAATATTAAGTGTTTCCAACTAAGCAAGCCAGAGGTGACAGTGGCAAGGAACCCAAACTCCATCAGGTGAATGAATGGAGAAGAAAAACCTTGGGAGAAACTAGGCTCAGTTCGGGGGGCCAGTTTTCTTTTGCCCAACAAACCAACACTGTAAAAGATGTTGCATAAACCTAATGTGGTGCTCACCAAGTACACCAAGTCATTTGTGTAATGCTTAAGTCGATATTCTTCCACATTCAGGACTATACTGTGTATACATTATGCATTTCAGTTGAAAAATAGCTATGTGACATCATATGGTTGTGGGTGGCATGACTGTTTCAATTGAAACGGGTATCAATTGAATTTTAGTGATTCTGATATGAAGCCCAGTTTCGATTCCAATAAGGTCAAAAAAAAAAAGTCTATTTTGCTGTATGTCTTTTTGCAAAACATTTTGTTGTTATCCTACTTGAGACACGGATCTTGCTTTTGCATTTTGAGTTTGTAACCCTGTCGTTGTCCTCTGCAGGTTCTCACTTTGTGAAGTTCTATGCACCGTGGTGTGGGCACTGCAAAGCCATGGCTCCAACATGGGAACAGCTCGCCACCAGCTTTGAGCATTCAGACAGTATCAAGATCGGCAAGGTGAGAGAGGCCATCATGGTTTCAATTTTGTAAATTGTTGTTTTCTGATTATTTATTCATTTATTCTTTTATTTTTTTGCATGCTAAAGGTGGATTGCACGCAGCATTATGAAGTGTGTTCAGAAAATCAGGTTCGTGGTTATCCCACGCTCCTGTTCTTCAGTGATGGAGAGAAGGTAAGGACTTGTAGTGTGGCTTAATTTCTTAAGATATACATTAATGTGTATGAATATTACTATTCAAAAGGTTTTTTTTTTTTTTTTTTTAAAGAGGTATCTTATGCTCACCAAGGCTGCATTTATCTGTTCAAAAATACAGTAAAAACAGTAATATTGTGAAATTATTTCTTTTTAAAATTACTGTTTTCCATTTTTATATATTTTAAATTGTAATTTATTTCTGTGATGGCAAAGCTGAATTTTCAACAGCCATTACTCCAGTCTTCAGTGTCACACGGTCCTTCAAAAATCATTATAATATGTTTTCTAACCTTTCTAATTAAAAATGCTGAATACAGTTCTGCCGCTTAATATTTTTGTGGATTTTTTTTTTTTTTTTTTTCAGGATTCTTTGAATATAAAGTTTAAAAGTACAGCATTTATTTAAAGGTAAAGTATGTAGTTTCTGCGACACTAGTGGCACCTAGCGGAATTACAAAAATAAAGCATTATTTTGCAAACGCCCCTTGTGCATCATGCCTCCCCCAACTCAAACATCACAATCACAGATCTTACAGGTGCTTCTAAAGGCATGTCTCAACCGGTTACTAGGCTAGTTTCAATAAAAGGACCAACATATTAGGAATACTTTTAGCTGTGTTGCTATGTGTCATGAGTAAGCAATTGAGTAGGCGAACACTCTGTCTAGAGCGACCGCGAATGTCTTTTTTTTTTTTTTTTTTTTTCTTTTTTTTTTTATTTGACATGATGCACCAGTTTAGAGGCTGTCTACACTGGACACATCAAAGTAAACATTATAAACTGAATGGTTGCATGATGTTGTATTGAAGCGTTCATTGTACAAGCAATGCATTCATTACAATGCCTCGTTCGTTTTGATGTGTCCATGACCTGTTTAATCTTTGAAGGAACTTGGCCTGCACTTCTGTATCCGAAGCTGAATGTATTTGTATGTAACGCCTCAGTCATGGTCCCACACTGGCTAAACACCCTCTGACTCTGCCTGCTACAGTAGCCACACCCCAAACTCAAGAGATGAGCCGACCTCTCTCAATGTTTTGATGGTCCCTGGAGGGCTCGATGTTTACACTTTTGGGGGAAATGAACCCATAAATGGCATTCTAATAGTTGTCATTGAACAATAAACTGGGCTAATAGAATGAATTTTAACATTAAAAAAAAAGTTTACTTCAACTTTTAAAGTATTTTTTGTAAACGTTTTTACTGTCCCTTTTGATCAATTTAATGCATATAAAAAAAGTAGGGTACAACAGGGCTAAAGGCGCTTCTGGGGAAAAAAGACGCCTTTGATTTTATTTTCCTCTAAACCACTAGATGGCACAAACTTGCCGCAGCATTTTCCTAAACATGCGCTTTTCAAGATGCATGTGCAAATTTATTTGATCCTTGACGCAGCACAACCAGCACAAAGTTGATTCTAAGGTAGTTCGATCTAATATTTGATGTTTGTTTTATGTTATTGATTTAAGTTGCAAATGAGAATCGAGTAAATTTAATGTTTGTATTTTCAGACAAAGGTCGTCTTAATGATTTTCAGTTTTGTTCAAGGTAATTCAAGTAAGTTTTTCAATAACAGAAGAAAATGTAAAAGTATGGAATTTGGGGTAAAAAGCGCACCTGCTGTTGGGGCTAAAGACACAATTAACATGATAAACAGCTGGCTGACTGTTTGTCTGGCTTTCCATTTGTTGACATGACGTGGTTGGATTCAGATGGTAAAAATCATATATCAAATTGGGTATCCACCTTAGAGATAATACCCATACTTATTATGAAACAATCATATTTAAAAATATGATAGTAATCATATCTCATAATAAAATATTTATTGTTACTACTGTAAATCTATATTAATTATGAGATCTCCTTCAATGCTTTCAGAATCTTTACTTTTTAAAATTTTCTGTATTTAAAATATTTATTTTTTAAAGTAACATTAAAATTAATGAAAGTATATTTATTGAACAAAAATATTTTATTTATCAAAATAAAAAGAAAATGGTACACACTTTGCTAAAGTGATTCTTTTGAACAAGTATTAACCTAGACATTATTTAAAACACATTATTTTAGATAAAGTATTTCTATCAATACTGTGTGGCTTTTGCTCCATGCTGGGGAGCCTTTTACCCCCTCCTCATTTTCAAACAAAGCGAACCACTTTTATGATTTATTTTCACACAAAATCCGTTGCTCCATCAATGTTCAATACATTTTTTTTTTTTTTTTTTTTTTGCGCCATTAGCCCCAATGTACCCTATATATGTTTATTTTATTTTTTTCTTTGATTTTCAGATATTCAGTTACTTTCCTGTGACTTCTACAATTTTTACCTGATAACAAATAAACTATTATTAAAAAAAAAAAAAAAAAAAAAAAAAAAAAAAAATCCCATGGGCTTGTGTTGGAGTCACTCACTCCATATTTAGAGACCAGAATGTCACACATCACTTAGCAATGCCCTCAAAACCTTGAATAAAATGAATACAATGTGCAATTACAGTTTACACCAAACAATAATGATAAGCTGTGCACATGATGTATGTTTTCAGATCGATCAGTACAGAGGGAAGCGCGATCTGGACTCGTTTAAAGAGTTTGTGGATAATCACGTGAAAGCTGCTGAATCTAAAGATGAACCTGTGATTGAGAAGGAGCACGCTCATGAAATCCCACCCAGCGCTGAACCTGATAAACAAGAGGTGGGTGTCTGTTTTAGTTTTCACACAATACTGGTTTTGTTTGCAGATTTCCTGCTTGGCACCATAGAGATTTGATTAGTTTGTATGTGCGGGCAGATGTTTGAACAGCGAGCTGCAGACTTTGGCCGTAGACACAAATCTGCATCTTGAAACCGAGGTAGTAATTATGGGCAGAGCAGCTATTTCCTCCTGCTGATGCAAATGTGCATGTGTGCGTGCGCTTGGGTTGGTGGGCCGGAGTGGAAGGGGTGGGCGGGGAACTTAAAGAGCTGTTATTTTGTTTTGTTAATTGGCTTTCCTGTCTAAGCTTGTCTATTATAAAGGGATTCTGGCTGGCTGGAATTGTTGGATGGCTAAAGAGTTTCCCTCTGTTTCATAGTTTTAAATTTTTTTTTTTTTTTTTTTTTTTGCAGTTTGAGGATAATTTTAAAAAATTGTAAAACGTTAAACTTGCTGATGCCTTTAATATGAGACCTTACTCTTGTGTTCAGAACTGGTGTTGTAATTAAGGAAACTAGCCAGTGAGAGATATTTAAACTTCAGCAGGATATGATAACCTGTAGAGATTCTCTAGGGTTTATACTATGCCTCGTAACATGTATTTTGTGCTATTAGTGTGATTAGTGTAACTCATTAGTTAACAAGGAACACAATATAAGTTAAATGCGTACAAAATGTGCTGCCACTAAAACATGTTTAATTTTGTGTCTCTCAGTCTAATGTTCTGGTCTTGACTGAGAGCAACTTTGATGAGACAGTTGCCAAAGGACTCTCCTTCATCAAGTTCTATGCCCCATGGTAAGTGTTAGAAGGGTCTCATTTGACATTTCAACTGGTATCTTATCAGTGGTCTGGTTTAGTGGCAGGTGGGGCTGGCTGATTTGAAAAGAGAAAAAAAGTTAATTTATAGCAGCTGTTTCTGATATAAAACCTAAGCAGCATCTGTATACTATTAGTGGGGTTTTTTTTTTTCTATTTCGGTATAATTTATTTCAGTTTTAGTTTATTTCAGGTTAACAATTTTAAATGTTGCTTTAGCAACTAACTAAAATAAGTTTTTCATCTAATATTTTAATTTCAGCTTGATTTTCAATTAACACAATTGCTCAATAGTTATAGTTAATGACGATAACCCTGAACAGTATTGACACTGTATTAATCTTCGTACACTTTGTATTTGTGCAGTAAGTCTCCTCAAGACTATCATGATGTAGCCTTTGGTTTAAATTCAGTTAGCAAATATGGCAATAGAGTTTAGAAGTGATTAGAGCTGCACGATTTATTGTTAATTTCGATTCAAACACCCATGTGATCTTATTCCTAAATGACAATGATTTAAACCTTTGACAAGTTTGATCACAGCATTCAGATCTGTATAGGTATGAACAAACGTTCATGTATCACAGAAGTACTGGGAAGTGTATTCTTCGGATAAAAGGAATGATGTCTACAGTATCGAGTAAATCATCTTTTGAAAGTAACTTGACTCTTCAAATAGTCATTTCAAATAGTCAAAAGTCATTGAATCATTCATTCAAACCGATGTTAAAAAAAAAAAAAAAAAAAAACATTTTGTCAGAACCTCTAGTAAATTACATGTTATCTTATTTAGTTGTCTCTTCAGAATCATAGAAGAATCGTGATTCCTATTTTAAACAAGGAACAGCTTTCAATGATTTTTGCCAATGAAAATAGTTTAAAAAAAAAAAAAATGCCAAAGCAGGATCAAGTGGATTGATACTAACAGTGAAACATTTGGCACTGTTATAGAAATATCAGCTTTCTTGGCATGCCGTTTGTTAAATTAAATTAGAGGACCAGAACTCACTGTTCTATATAGGGATGAATGGGTACATTCCTAAAAATAAATTCTTAGTAAGTGTGTTTCTTACAGTTAAAATGTAATGTTACAAATGAAAGTCATCCTCATAAGCAAAACCTCCCAAGATGTTAATAGATAAGAGTTGTTTTCAGAGAATGTATTTTTGTTTATACCATGGTCTCTCTGAATTAGCTGAAAGTTGTGTATTAAAACTGTTGAACACAGTTACATTCACATTTACATTCTTAGAGTTTTGGTTAACAGATTTTTTTTTTTATTATTTTTTACTTTTAATAACTAGATTACATATAACTAGATATTTTAAAACTGCACAATTGCTGTTTGTTTCAATGGGTGGTTCCTCTGATTGAACTTAACCTTTTTTTTTTTTTTTTTCTTTTAGAGATGGTTCAAATGTTAAACAATATTGAGATTAGTTTTGTTAAGCTCTATTGCCAAGCCCCGCCCAATGAGAGACACGTATATGTTTGTGTGTGTATATTTCCATGCACGCACACATGTACACAGTGTGCTTTCCTCCCCTATCTGTTCCTCTGATCATCTTAACGCTTCCTTAGTGGGTGATTAAAAGACCCGCCTGTCCCTGATTGGCTGAGCTCTTCCTCTGTCGTTCAGTGACTCACGCGATGTGTCCGTGTGTTTAAGGTGTGGTCACTGCAAGAACCTGGCCCCTACCTGGGAGGATCTATCTAAAAAGGAGTTTCCTGGTCTGACTGATGTAAAGATTGCTAAAGTGGACTGCACAGTGGAGAGAACACTCTGCAACAGATTCTCTGTGAGTCCCGCTCATATAGTCTGGAACACAAAGTCATGGGCCTGCTGGGGGAGGGATTGTGGGTGTTTGAGGGATAGGGTCGACATAACTTCATATTAGTGGTAGAAAGTCATCTTTTTAATGAGGACATTCTTTAGCCAGTTTCAAAATCTTGTGTGCAGTCTATCAGGAAAATTTCTATACATGTTCCATTCCCACTGTAAAAAAAAAAATTGGCAGCCGTGGTTGCCAGAATTTTACAGTAAAAAATACAGTAGTAACGTTTTAGATTTTACGGGACAGCACTTAGTTTACTGTCTATTTTACAGTTCAAAATGTATAATTTAAAGGTTTTTATTGTAATAATTATGGTTCATTAGTTTATTTTACATACTGTAAAAAAAAAAAAATCTGTTAAATTTACGGTAAAAAAATAAACCCTGATATGTTAATTTACTGATATGTTAATTTACCAACCTACTGAAGTACTAATATTTGTTTTGTACCTTTTGTAATACACTGACAACCACCAAACACCGTGGTGATGAGTCACATGATGAATCAAAAATCACAAGCAGCTTTTCCAGAGGCTGAGAATGACAATACTAATATATAGAAGGTGGACACAGTGTCATTCACACAAACACTAAACACTGTCATGGTAACACACATGAAATTTTAAAAATGCAATAAACATTAATTTAACAACATTAGATAACATAAAACCCTAATGTACACTAAGAAAGTCTAAGAAGAAACCGTTATTTCAACGAAAATACATCAAATGTGAAGTGTCATGCAGGGAATTGTGGGAATGTCAATTTACAGTTTTTCACTGTAAATTATACAAGGACTTATTTTTCACTTCCAAAAACTGTAAATTTAAAGGTATTTTGCCGTAAAATTACATTAAATGTACAGTTAGATCTATTTCAGTTATTCACCGTATATAGTACAGAAACTTTATGTAAACCAGTTAACTGTTTTTCACAGTAGTATTTTTACAGTCTTTTTGTTAAAGTCACAATGTTAAATGTCCTTTTTAGTTATTATATTTGGTCAACCTATCCTGTTTTTTTTTTTTGTTTTTTTTTAAAGGGTTAGTTCACCCAAAAATTAAATTTCTGTCATAAATAACTCACCCTCATGTTGTTCCACACCTGTAATATCTTAGTTCATCTTTGGAACACAAAGATATTTTTGATGAAATCCAAGGTAGTTTTTTTTTTTTTTTTTTTTACATCCCCCATAGAAAGCAACATAATTACCGTCGTTCAAGGTTTAGAAAGGTATTAAAGACATTGTTAAAATAGGCAACATGACTACAGTGGTTCTACCTTAATTGTATGTACATTGTAAAGCGTCCTTGAGCCCTGGAAAGGCGCTATATAAATAAAACTTATTATTATTATGAAGTGACGAGAATACTTTGCACAAAAACAAAACAAAAATAACGACTTTTATTCAACACTTTCTTCTCTACCCTGACGCGTTTGACGCAGTGAACACAGTTCAGCGCTTCTGTGTTTACGTCCGAATGCCGGCTTAGTATTGGCCGGCACCTGCGTCAGCATCACACCCTTGTTTCGTGCTGCTCATGTGAACAGGCGTCGGCCAATACTGAGTTGGCGTTCTGACGTAAAACCTGGAAGCGCTTCAACGAAAATGGCGTAGGAGAATGACAGGAGAAATGAAATTGTTGAACGAAGTCGTTATTATTTATTTATTTTTTTTTTGTTTTTGCGCACAAAAGTATTCTCGTCACTTCATAACATTAAGGTTGAACCACTGTAGTCACGTTGACTATATTAACAATGTTTTTACTACTTTTTTTTTTTTTTTTTTTTTTTTTTTGGACCTTGAATATGGTTATTTCATTGCTTTCTATTGAGGATAAGAAAACCTTTTGGATTTCATCAAAAATATATTAATTTGTGTTCCGAAGATGAACGAAGATAAGATTTGGAACAACATAAAGGCGAGTACTTAATGACAGAAATTTCATTTTTGGGTGCTGTTGATTGCTATTAATATAGCCATTGGTGCGGAAATGGCGTCTCATCATAAATAAATAAATCATTTTTGGCTGAACTAAACTGAAAAACTGGGCAGCTCACTACATTTTTGAACAGAGCAGTTGTCTTGGCTCCATTTTTAAATGAATGTAAATTTATTGAATTATTGAATTGATCATTGTTCTCTGTAGGTGCGCGGATACCCGACACTCCTGATGTTCCGGGCGGGGGAACAGGGGGAGGAGCATAATGGAGGGCGGGACTTGGAGAGCTTACACAGTTTTGTCATGAAGCAAGCAAGAGATGAGCTGTAACTCCTCCCTCATTTTCCATCACACACTTCCTCTACAAGACAACACTAGTATCTACATTTACCAAACTGTCAGAAGGACTGCTTTTTCTTCATTTCTGTCCCACACCTGCTGAAGTGAGGACAATCTTCCACATGATAAAATATGAATGTACATCATTTCATTTCAACCAGTTGATGAGATTATTAGTAAATACAACCATACACCTTTGATTTTGTCCTTCCTCTTTGAAAGTAACAGTTGTGCATATGAAAAAATGACACCTCATTTCAGATCATTACATCGGTTTAGGTGCATATTTTGTCAGTTATATGAGGAAATTCAGCTTAGTTTATGAATATCAACTAAGACTAAAAAATGACCTCAGGGAGACCATCTAGAGAAAAGAATGACATGTACCTGTTGTCTTTTCCCTTTTTCTCAATTCACTGTAAAATACTATGATACAAACAGCACTTTGAACCCTGTACATGGTCTTTCAGTTGGAGTTTCTATGTGTTTTTCTTGTGATCTTGTGAATTGGTTGTACTGTTTAGAGGTTATAAAAATGAAAATGAACCAGACTAAGGTAGTTTATTAGACCAGTTGGGAGATCAGTTTAAATTAGCCAAGATCAAGCTGGTTTACATGGTTGGCCATCAAACCTGGCCAGTCTTACCAGCTTGATGACAAGCAAACCAACCTTGTTTAAGCTGTTTTCTTCAGAAAGGTGGCCATTTGCTTAACTACTTTGGTTAATTTTGTCTTCTAAATCTTCTTAGTGCTCTCAGAGGCATGTGGTTTAGACACATTTCTAGAGAAGTTGCCATTTATATAAAACATTTTTGGTAATTTTCTAAATGATCAGAAAAGTGAAGCAATGCAGAATAGATAATATTTGTTGTATAGTGACAGTTTATGGAAAAATGGTTTAATTTGAATTACAGTACAGGTTGTGAACGGGAAAAGCAGTTGCGGTACAGTAATATTTTTTTTTTTCTTAGAAAAGTTTGTTCTGCAGATGTATATGGAAGCTTGTTTCCGCCAATGAATAAAAAAATAAAATAATTGCGAGTTTATATCTCTCAATTCTGACTATAGCTCACATTTGCTTGTTATAAAGCCAGAATTGCGAGATATAAACTCCCAATTGCGAGAAAATCGTGAAGAATTGTGAGAAGTCGCAATTACCTTTTTTATACTTTATTCCAGGGTGGAAAGAAGCTTCCATATATGTGACTATTTAGCTCATGTCATTTTTCTTTTGATTAGATTTGACTTGTTAGAAGATTTGAGTCTCATTCATTTCTCATTTTTGTCTCTGTAATGCAGCCTTGATGGCTTTTACATGCATTCAACCACTTTGTGATGGTGAAATTCAGATACTTCGTTGCCTGGTGTCATTGCTTGAAGAACGCTGATAGTACTTGTATGTGTGCTCTGACGCTCTCCAGTGGTTTCATTGATTTAAACAAATGTAATTTACATTTTTCCTTTTAAATGTTCCCACACTGAGATGTTTATTTTTTTCTTTTACTGGATCTGAAAGAGAAGGAAGGGAAAAGCAATCAGAGAAACCGCATATATTCAGTGAAGTCTTTATGGGAGGCATATGGTCAAGGCCGACCTCGGTGAAAAACGCAGTATTTTTGTCCTGTGTGAGAGGGGTACACACACTGCCTGGGGCTTTTTGTACAAAAAGAGGCACGTTGACAAATTTCATAATAAAATGTCTTTTTCCAAAAATAGCCGTTTTAATTTTTTCCTTTACTCTTGTTATATGATCTCTGTGGTATATGATTCATAAAAGGAGCAATAAATAAACAGTAAAATGTACAAGTATTTACACACAAGCATCCAAATATGGTTGAGACATGTAAACAGCAGTTTATAGGAGGTATGTGATATAATTAGGTATCATAAAAAAATGACAATATTTGGAAAATTATTGATTTTACTACTCTCAGCTGCCTGTTAACAGATTGTTTCAACTGAACAATTCTTGGGGGAAACGTGTTATGATTTGGAGCCAGATTTAGATGCAGCTGAGTAGGAATGCCTACTGGCAACCAACAGTAAAAACCAATGCCATCCAGTGATTTGATCACTCTCACTGTGATCTAAGCAGTCCAGGTTTGGCTGGTGAGATTAATGGGAATGCAAACAGAATTAAAATTAGCATATTTACGAAGTGTTCCATTCATGTCAGTGGAAGAATGATGACTTTCTGGAACCATAAACATAACCAAATATTGTGAAGTTATTTGGTCCCAGTATTGGTATAAAAAATGGAAATGGTTATAGGTTCACAACCTACAAAATAGGGCAAAACAAAAGATATCACTACAATGATGAAAATACACATATGTAGCCTGTCCAGAGAGAGCTTTGTACCATTCAACGGCTCACAGTAAAAAGAAAAAAAAAAGATGGATAGCTGCATAGTAAAAGTTTGACAATAAATATTGACATGAAGTGTTGGAAAATCTACAGCCCATGTGAGGAAGTTAGCACAGAATATGGTTTTGTTGCTGAAAAACCTTAAATTATCCGTAGGTCCTTGTGTCTTGTGGGAGGTTTTGGATGCAAGCCATCCGAGGTGCAGGTGTTCCAGGGAAATTATAGATCTGTGGTGTCGGACGGCATCAAAAACAGTTCCATCCTTGGAACGGCAACATAATGGTTCCGTTCTTTGAGTTCTGTTGAAGTATATAACCACTCGCTCTGACTCACCAATGCAAACCACAGGTACTGCAGAGCAAATATTGAGAAACTTAAAATAATTTGATTTTTTTGAGACCTAAAATAGAGTCCTGTGGGTTCAAGTGACTTCATCAAAAATACACAAAACAGTCGAAAGTTTCCTGTTCTGATTTCTGTGCTTCAGGACAGCTTCAGATGTTAAAGAGGTCATATCATGAGGAACCAAAGTTTCTTTTGAAATAAAAGAGCTACTGTAACTTTCAGAACTCAAATCGTCTATTTATATTAGGGAGGAAGTTCCTGAAAGTTGCAAAAACAACTTGTTCTAGAACTATCAAACATCAGACAGATAAAGACTGTAGAACAAGATGTCTAAAGGCACAGCAGCAAACAAAACATCCCGTTTAATTCCAAGGGGCAACGAGACCATGGAAAATAGTATAAGAACAGCTAATTTGGCTCTTTCGGTGAAGCTTTTGTAGCATTTTAAGTGGAACTCAAAAAAATGAAGATATTGCATATTATGTATGATTTGGTAACTGCATTTTAGCTCATAATTGACATTTTCTTTGTGTCTTTGTTTTAGAATGTAGACATCGGGTTCATTTTCTATTCATACTGTAGATTCAGATGTACATCCTCTTGGCAGTTTGAAGGATCTGAAATGTCGTATGAGAAATGGCCGTGAGTGTGAAGATGAGGAGAAGCAGCAAACCTGGATCCACTGTTGAGACACTGTCTCACATTTGTTCATAGCGCTTGTCTTATTTCACTTTGTCAGTCCTTGCACACATTTGTCTGTGTGTCTGCGGTGCAGCGGTTGGGCAGGAGGGTACATGTCCCCTGTGTCAGTGGCAGCCACATGAGCGCACCACCATGTTCTTGTATTTTTTCAGAATGACATTGGAGTTGTCGTCATAGTAAAGCACGGAGATCGCGTGTAGTTTGGTAGGAGCACAACATGGCTTTGGAACGTTCGCTGGATTCATCAGATGGACCTAAAAAGGGGAGCACGATTTTTTTTTATTTTTATAAACTTACTGCTGTGAAGTAAACTTTAAAAAATACTTGTTCTGTTAGGGCTGGTATTTATTTTATGAAGAAGGACTCACCAGTGTCTGTACTATAGCATGATTAGTAGCATTCATATGGGCGTTTAGGGGAAAAGAGCATTCTCCATCACAGTAGTTTGCTGCGTAGCCCTCAGGTGCAATAATCCAGTCCTGACAAAAGACATATTTCAAATTAAAATTGCTACCTACACTAATCTTAAACTAGAATCAACACACATTTATAATCATCAGTTATTTTATATGCAAATGCATGTCCTTCATCTTTACCTGCCAGCCCAGTTCTCTGAAGCTTACATACAGTTCATGCTTTCTGCAGGCGGTCTTCTGATCACTGCTGTTGTAATCTGCCAATCACAGAGAAGAGAGACATTTACACATGCTAGGCTACAGTATAACATACTACACATTTTACTTTATACTTTAGTGTGTTCTTAAAAGTATATTTCTAAAAAATATATTTTCAGTATACTTAAAGGATTAGTTAACTTAAGAATTAAAATTTCCTGATAATTAACCCACCCCCATGTCATCCCAGATGTTTATGTCTTTCTTTCTTCAGTCGAAATGAAATTAAGGTTTTTGAGGAAAACATTCCAGAATTTTTCACCATATAGTGGATTTCACCAGGGTGCAATGGGTTAAAGGTCCAATTTGCAGTTTAAATGCAGCTTTAAAGTGCGCTACAAGATCCCAGCCGAGGAATAAGGGTCTTGTGTAGCGAAACGATCAGTCATTTAAAAAAAAAAAAAAAATATATATATATATATATATATATATATATATATATACATACATATATATATACTTTTTAACCACAAATGCTCGTCTTGCACTAGCTCTGTGATGCGCCACACATCATTTACATGACAACGGCGTTTTGGTGTCCTGAAAACGCAAACTTTAGAAAACGGGTTTCAAAGTGCAAGTTTTTGAAAATGGTCTCCGTGTAAACAATAAAAACGTGAATCTGTGAAAACGATAACGTCATGCACATGCGTATTACTTGTTCAGTCTATAGTGTTTCATCGCCATCTAATGGCCTGCCAGCAGAATACAGCATTTTTAGTCAAAAGGACTAAAAACGGAGACGTTTTTTCCGCGTACAGACCACACCATTGTCAAAGCCATCTCCATTCATACAAAATCCATGAAAAGCATGGATTTTGTATGAATGGAGATGGTTTTGACAATGGTGTGGTCTGTACGCGGAAAAACGTCTCCGTTTTAAGCATATCGTTGTCGTGTAAACGTACCCGGAGTCAAACGGCTTTTACAAAAAAAAGGTAAAACAATGATGTCGGACGATTTTGAAGTTGGAGGAGAAAATGAGATGGAGTTTTTCACCCTACCGTGGTACTTCCGCCTATATCACGTGTGACCTTTCCAACGTGATTACGTAATGCATGGCACATCGCAGAGCTAGTGCGAGAAGAGCATTTGTGGTTAAAAAAGTATATAAATTGATATATTTTTAATAAAATTGTTTCGCTAGACAAGATCCTTATTCCTCAGCTGGGATCATGCAGAGCCCTTTGAAGCTGCATTGAAACTGCAATTTGGACCTTCAACCCATTGTACCCGGTGAAGTCCACTATATCGAGAAAAATCCTGGAATGTTTTCCTTAAAAAAAAAAAATTATTTTCGACTGAAGAAAGACAGACAAAAAACATCTTGGATGACATGGGGATGAGTAAATTATCAGGAAATTTTAATTTTGAAGTGAACTAATCCTTTAAAGAGAGTCCACTTTCATGTTTCTTAAGAAAATGATTTACAATTTTAAAAAGCACACTTTGTAATAATGTCAAATTAAAGTTTTTTTAAAGTACATTTTAAATCATGATGTTTTGATAATCTTTTGTTGTGCTTTAAACTAACTAACACAAAAGTACACCTGAAATGAATCATTCTGAGTTGAGTATGACTAAATTTGGAATCCAAATTGCAGAATGAGAGTCACTTTTGACCTTCATTGCATCTTTATTCCATACAGTGAAAATAAATGGTGACTGAGCCTTTATTTTTAGCCTTACATTTCCTTTCATGGTCCATGTGCGGAAGAAAGTCATACAGATTTGGAACATGAGGGCAAGTAAGACCAGTCTTGCCAATCACATGAAAGGTCTTTGGTGTACTTTTAACCAATTTCAACCAAATTAAATTCCTTCATTTAAAGTTTGTCTCAATACCAAGAACAAAGACAATATTTGAAGTGAGCCTGTTAATGTCACAACACATTTGCTTTGCAACATAATGTGTCCTTTACCAGTTGCTGTCAGCAACATTTACAGTTTATTTCAATTATCTAGCGGCTCCACCCCGTGACCTAGCCACATGTCAGCAGCAGGTAGGTTTGGGTTTTCTGAAGGGGAAGGTAATCTTTGGCACTGACTCCTGCTCTGAATTCAAACTCTGACACATTCTTTCCACTGGTGTTCTCATACACGTTTTTTTTTTTTTTGGTAATTTTTGCTAAGTGCAGTGGAGTAGGAGAGGAGAGAGAAAACTATGATATCAGTTGAGGCCAGCTGCAATCCCTTCCTGTTTTTTTTGAGTTCCCGTCCCAAAGAGCAGAACTTTGGCCATCCAGAGATCCTACTAACCAAAACATTGACAAGACATGCCATGCGAGACGGGTAGTTGCCACCTCATCTATTTGATCAAACTTACACCCCAATCCCATATACAACACACTTTTGCCCTGTCTGAAAGCATGCTGGCTATTCTTTTCAAACAGGCTGTTGAAGCCTCCCTAATGAAGCCATACTGTAATGACATTATGATGTAAGTAAATTTAATTTACTGCTCTTGCAAGACTAAATATTATATGTTGATTCAACATGACAATGAAAACCTGTCTCATAATACAGCTGAGAAAAACAATACATAAACCTGTTGAAATCTATGTTTACTGCTTTTGATAATGTACATATGATTAACACAACAAATCTTTATTTTGCTTACTGCACACAAAATTTGTTCCCCTAAGTTTGTACACTGGTTCCTCATTTGCAGGAAACACCATTAGATTGAAACCACCCTGGGGAGGTGTCTAAATCACACTAGCTAATGACTGGGGTACCCCAAGGTTTGATGCTTGGGCCCCTTTTCTTCTGAATATACACAATATTTACAACTCAGCCAGCCTGGCAGTTCCGCACAACATCACAGTCCAGCTGGGCTCAACAACACTAACAACATCCAAGTCAGTCAGAAACCTGGTGGTAATGTTTAATCCAACTCAGGCACATTGGAAAAGTGTGCCTGTGGCAACATTTCTGCAAGATGATGTTACGATGCCTCTTGCAAGTTTTGTTCTACTTTAAAGTGAACTGTACAGTGAGTGGTGCTAAAAGCATGTTTAGTTTTATCTGAAACAGATGAACATGAATCTGGTGATGTTTTATTAAGTTCATTGTTGCAGGTGTCACGACAGTTCGGAAATTAAAAGTCCAGTGAGCGGCTCTTAATCGCATTTGAAAATAACGTTCCACCTACACTAAACCCTAAACATTCCCACTAGTGTTAATAATGAAACACATTTGCTGAAGAAATCATGTCATTTACTTAAGTGCAATGCTGTACCAGGTGAGCTACTGAGCAAGTTTGCTCCAGAAAAGCCACACATATGGAGCTGATCATGCGATGCAAACTTCAACATGTAATAGTTTACAAATGATGGACTATGGTAAAAGGGTTTTGAGGTCATAACATAGTATTTTGCAAGGAACTGCAGAAAAAATGTCTTTATTAATCGTTAATCTGCCCCGTAATCATAATTTTGCGTGAAAAGGAATAAAAGTTGTTGGTGTTTTACTGCCTCAAGTGTTCTTTTCAGCTGGAAACTTGTATGTTTTGGTACATGTTTGGAGTTTTGCAAAAATGTAGGTAGAGGCATGTTTTTCCAATGAGCATATGTTGGTTTAATGACGAGCTTAAAGAGGTCCTGGGTCTTTAAAGTTAGTAGGCACAAAGTACACTACAAAGGGAATTATTCTCTATATCAATAAGCACTGTTTCTGGACTCCCTGAAATGCCTCGCTTGTAGTCTTGAGTTTTCTTCTGGGAACATACACATCACAATATTCCTCATTTAAATAATTCCTGCCAAGGCATATGGTTGAGTTGCGGTAATAATTTGTTGAAACTTGCAGTTATGGTAAGGGGCGTGACATTTCCAAAACTCACACAAAGTGGTTGACCAATCACAACACATTGGTTCAGCTGACTAATCAGAGCACATTGCGCTTTTTGGAAGGAATAGGGCTTCATAGACAGGAACTTTTCTTGAGATAATTGCAAAAATCTTTCAAATTAAAAATGTTTTTGGACAGTTCACTTTACAAACACATTTACAAAAGGGACAAATGATTCTAATAAAATGGGAGAAACCTGTATTCATCTAAAAAAAACCTACCTTCATTAAAAACATGATTGTCTATGAGTAATGTAGAGTAGAAATCAAGGCCGTAACTGAAACCACATGGTGAGTGTGTAGACAAATCTCTGAGGTCATCCTAAATCAATCACTCAACAATCATCCAGGGCTAAGGTGTTTCCCACTTTCTCCTTTAAGAGAAAGTTTGTTGAAAATCCTGCTGATGCAGCTAGTTGGCAAAAGCTTCTTGGTCTTAAAGCTGTGATTGTATTTAATAAATATACTGTCATTAAATATGTTCAACCAACTGAATAAATTATATTAACCATCTGAATATAACTATGTCATGCCAATAAATGTAAAAAATGTCAGCAAGCTATTTATTTTGATGTCAATTATTGTGCCTTTAGCCCCAATAGCAGCGGCACTTTTTACCCCAAATACCTTTTACATATCCTTCAGTTATTGGGAAAACTGTTGATTTAATTACCTTGATTAAAACTGAAAATCATTATCAAGACTTTTGTCTCAAAATATTGGTAAATTTTGTCATGTGTTACATAAATCTATAACATTTTAAAAGAACTCGAATCAAATTAGTGCAAAATAAACTTTGCTGCCACCAATTGAGTCAAGAATCAGCCAAATTTCAATGTGAATAGTGAAACGCGGACATTTAGGAAAGTGCTGCAATAAGTGTCTAGTGGTTTAGAGGAGAACAAAATATCAGATGCACTTTTTACCCCGGTGCCTTTAGCCCCAATAACAATAACAAATTATTGTTGTAGTTTGTGGTAATTTTCACATTTGAAAGAGAATATAAATATATTCAGTATTGACTAAAGATTATTAATTCAAATATGTTTTGTTTAAACTATATGAGCTTGAGATACAGTGTGAAATCTCTGGCCTTCTTTAGCCCCCAAAGTAAGACCCCTTCTTGTATTTCTCTCACTCTGTCTGGCAGGACTAGGGTAAATATTTACTGAGATAAATCCGCCAGCAGGAGTGGCCCCCGAGCTCTCCCGAGTGGCCTTTTAGTCGGTCCCCCAGGGGTCCCTTTCCTCTCTGATCCCGAGCAGTGAACCTGTCTTACACAGACCCCCAACTGTGACATTTATAGTCAAGAATTTTCTACACCTAACCACAGGCCTGAGAATGAGGCCAAACTACAACCCAAGAATGGTAGATTTTGACACAGTTACACATAACTCATACATATGGGAAGCTGACATGTCCGGTGCTGTGACATGCTATACTCCATCTATTTTAAACAGCATTTTGCTATTTCTTAAGAGGAATATTGGTCTTTTTCTTCTTTTGATCCACTTTTTTAAATAGTTTAATCTCATGAAACTTAGTTCTGGGTCATATTTCTCCCCAAAAATCTAAAGGTATTTTAATTAGCATAAATAACAAAGCCATTTTTAGGACCAGTACTTATTACCAATAATATTAATAGCTTGTCTATCTTGTCTGGGCTGTATTCATTATTGAGAATTATGAGAATTAAAAACACAAAAGTAAAACCCTGGCTGTATAATGCTATAACGAGAGTTTTTCATATTACAGTCATGAGAATTTATCATGAAATGTCAAGAAAACATCATAATGGTTCTGAAACAGGCTTCATCTTCATGCAGAGTATAATTTCTTAACCTGGAACAGTTATTGTGCAAAACATGCACCACTAACACACTGAATTCAGACTGTATTCACACACACCAGTTTTGTTTAGCTCCGCCTTTCCTTTTTTGCTAATTTACTGCCAATATTTACAGTCAAGGGCTCTTTAGGAGTAAAGCAGATATTTAGTGTGGAGTTTCATTGAGTGTAAAGGCCAGATTTGTGGTACCCCATAAAGCACTTCTCTTCCTGCCTGTAAAATTTAATGCCACACTGTTACTGCTGTGAGTGGGTCCTGTGGGCCTCCGCTGGCCCTCGAGTGAAGACCGCTGCCTCCTTATCATATGTAGGGATGACAATCATAAGGAATTTAATAATTCTATTTCTGATTTGATTTTCTACTAAACAATTCTTTAAAGTGCCCTCACTATGCTTTTTCGGATGTTAACTTTCATGTAATATAGCTGTTTGTGAATTTGTAAAAGGTTCAAAGATCAAACTGCGGTATAAATGGAGTTATCTCCCAAAAGAACTGGTTCTGAAATGAAACTAGAATTCCAGTCTTACTTCCTGCATAAACCTGCATTATGTTATGTAACAAATTTGCCTAATGCCTTTTCAACAAACAACATCTACTTTGACCCTGCCCTCAAACACTGTAGTTGTTGCTGAGGCCTGGAAGAGTTTGGTTCTTGTTGTCGACATGTCACTACGAAAGCAAATCCTGCAAAGGATGAGGACTCGACTTGAATTGAGATGGTAAAACGATTCATGATGTGCAGTCATGAGTGCAGCTCTGTCACCGCACAGGATTCACTGTCAAAGTATTGGTGGAAAAACGCAGATGTTCAAGAACTTTTAATAGAAATGGTTATATTAGTTTTATGACCTTTTTGGTTTGACAGTTACAGCCAAAAACTGTCATAATCACATGCCAAGATACACATGCGTTTTCTTGACCAAAAGACAAAAACATGGTAACTGCAATGAAATCTCACAGATGCCTCTCACAAAAAGCTTCTCTTTGGAGCAATTACACAATGACATTCCTGGTGGTGACGGCATGCTGGAGTAATGGACACGGCGTTCCGCATGGAATAACATCCATCCTGGAAAGAGCTGAGGCAGGGAGGCTGTCTCACCCCACTCCCTTGATGACTTGAAAGAGAATGTGAGTGCTGTCTGCGTCCATGTGAAGTTTATCTCTCTTCCTGTCTTTCATCACTGTGGTTATTAAACCTCCATCCTTAGAGCTCGCCGATGTCTAATTACCTCAATGGTAAACAAAAGGAGGGCTGAGGGAGGGGGAGATGAAAACCCGCAGCTGGACAGTGCCATGTTATTATAATTCTTTAAGCGATACTGTTAACGTGGTCAGGCATTTTAGCGCAGCACCTAATAACAGCACGGAGGTAATTACAGGTCTAGCGCTGGGGCGGCACATACTGAGCTGAGCTAGACGCTTGTTAACTTCCCTCAGGCCAAAGGCCGGCGAGCTCCCCCGCACTTCGAGCTGAGCATTAGCGCTTAATGTGCTGTTTTGTTTTCACAGATAGCCAAAGCTTTAGAAACAGTGTCAAACCTCTAATCGCACGTAATGTGCTTCGTCTGAATTGGAAGCTCATAGAGACAGAAAGAATTTTCAAAGGGTGAAACATGTCATTTTTCTGCCCAAGAATCAAAAGAAAGAAAAGATAAATGAAGTCTGGTTTTAGGATCATTAAGATTTCTTGCATTGTGACATTATTTTCATGACAATTAAGCACATTTTCCCTGCAAAAATATCATTGTCATTACTGTAATGCGAAAAAAAATAATGTAATGCGAAAAAAATTATTATAAAAATTTTGCAGTACTGCTGTAAAAAAGAAAAGGGTATCTTTTTAATTAATACATTTTTATCAATCATATCAGTGCTATTTTAGTATTATTTATTTACTATTATAGAATTTATTAGGGTTTTAAATTAGCTTTTATTTCTATTTTCCTTTTTAATCTTAATTTTAAAGATTTGTCATTTTATTATGTGCTTTTGTACAATTTGTTTTTATATTTCTATTAGCTTTAATTTATTTTTATTACAGTTTTATTCATTTGAGTACTCGCTGTAAACCCGAATAAGTTGGCAAAACTCAAAAAAAAAAAAAAAAAGCAATCGGTTACATAACAGTTTTTAAGTAAGAAATTCAAAGTTTAAGTAAGCAGAATTGGCAGATTTTTATTTTGTCCTCATACATTTTAATTATTATTAAACTGAAATATTTGAGTAAAATAATTCATACATTCAACTTAAAATTAACACGTAATCTGAACAGAAACATTTTTATTAGTGGAAACTTAGCTAGCTATAACAAGCTAATTCAGAAAATGTTAACTTGCTAATTTACTAGCATGTTAGCAATAGCATGGTATAGCACTTGCTGAATGAGTGCAGCACTATAAAACTTTTAATATACCTGTTCTCAAACCAAGCCGCATGAACCACTTGTCACCATGATGGTAACTCTCCAAAAAAACCCACAGAAACCCTTCTAAATTAGCATAATAAAACTCTAATCACTACTAAATCTCCCACTTAATATTAATTTTGCATAAAAACATCATACAGGTATAACACTTAATTTTAACATTTACTCTCCCTTTTGAGTGCCATGGGCAAAGCATTCTGGGAATAATAATCCCAGCCCAGTTTCAATTAAACTTAAGTTCTACTATGTCTAAATTAAAAGAAATGAGTTCATGAAACTCAAATCAATGAAACAGTTCAGTTTACTTAAAATATATCAGTTCTGTGAACTCGAAAGAAAAAGTATGTGCTAAATACTCATAAAAGTTCATTTGACTGTACTAATTTGTTTAACTAGTTGTCCTACTTAAACCAATTCATTATTTTGAGTGTTAGGGTTTACAGTGCTTCAGCTTATTTTTAGTTAGTTGCCAAGGCAATGTAATTTTTGTTTTAATTAATTTTTTTTCCATCTAATAATTATATATTTTAACACTTTACATTCAAGTAACTTTGCAACTAAATGTCAATTAACTCTCATTCGAATATCAGTAGACTGTTATGGTTAAGGTTTGGGTTAGTAGATTAAGTTGACATGTTACAACATTACTTATAGTTTGTACTTTTATTTTTTTTATTTCAGTTTTATTTTTTAATTAATGAAAACAATTTTTGATTCATCTCTAATATCAACAGGGATGATTCATTTATTACATAATCGAATGACTGCATCAGTGCACAACATGCATTACACAACATGCATTTGGGTAGTCATGGCCTAATGGTTAGATAGTCAGACTGGTAACCCGAAGGTTGTGGGTTCGATTCTCAATACAGCAGGAAATGACTGAGGTGCCCTTGAGCAAAGCAGCTATCCCCCAATTGCTTCCCAGGCACCACAGCAAAATGGCTGCCTATTGTCTATAGTTTGCAGTGTGTGTGTGTTCACTACTCACTACTCCTAATGTGTGTGCACTAACTTGGATGGGTTAAATGCAGAGGACCATACCTTACCATATTGGCCTTTACATGTCACTTTCATTATGACAGCATTTAAATTTTTTTTCCAAATACAACTATATTATATAATGTTTATTTAATGTTTAGTCATTTAAATAATATATAATTATCATCATAAATTGTCATGATAATTATGTCAAAATGCAAACAAATGTTATTATCTTAAATAGTGTTTGTTATTTTCTTTTCTCTTGACTCTAAAATGGAATTAGCAATTACAGAGCCTATAAACTAGTGCACTTGTATCTCTCAATATGGGTCAAGATGCAATGCTCACAGGCAGTCTATGAATGCTTTGATAAGAGTGATTTCATATTGGAACCATATGCTTTCTCAACACTGCCACGAGGGGACGGCTGTCACAACGGCCTCGCAACTTCCTGCTCCAAATATAAATATTTACACTCCAGACATCCCGAGCCGAGGAGAAGGGCTGATGTTTTGGGTTACATAAAGTCCAGTCCTTCAGAACAAATTAAGCAGATTTTCCTCATTAGACGAGACACGTAGTTTGCGAGGTTTAGGAGCTTTGAGTTTAAGCACTACTGTATAAATGGGTGAAACATTGTGGTGTCTGACTCACATATGGCACTGATGAAAATTATTCTCAGCAGGATGTATTGCATGCATAATGCGTGTTTACGTCAATTAGCTGTATTGCAGTCGAAACATACACTGAATGTTTTGCCTTTCACAAACACAAATAATTCTTAAATTAAAGCAGAGAGAAATGACTGTTCCTGACAAAAGAAATAAAAATATATGCATCTTAAAACACATCAAGAAAACATACAGTAGTTCCAATTCAGATTCATCCAATTATGAATGTGAAAGAAACTTACGAACTCATACATTTTGATAAATGGCGATAAATATACCATTTTCAGCCTTAAGGTCCTTTATGTTTCAAGGCCTCACATTCACAATTAGCTCTGGATTATGTGAGGTATTAGCATTAAGCTTTCAGACCACCCCAAACCAGGGTAATAATGAGAAGCAGAAACTGGATTAAGATCCTGCTGTCCTCTACTGTTCTTATTTAAACTAGAAAGGTACCCATTTAAAGCGTTGCTATAATGCTTTTTTGAATATTACCTTTCATGTAGTGTGTAATATAGCTGTTTGTGAATGTAAAATGTCTGCAAAGTTTTAAAGATCAAAGTGCACAATAAATAAGGGCTTATGGTCTCCTAAAAAATCACATTTGGCACTTGGCATGTGTCAATTTAGTACCCTGATATGTGGGCACAGATACCCATCTCACCGCTGTTTCTTCATTTTCTCCATCTGGTACTGCTTTGATCTCATTGCGAAGTGCATGAACAAATTTGATTGGGGCAGAATCTTGCCACTTCATATCAGTTCAATCGATTCAAGAAAAAATGTTTTGGACAAATCAAGTCATGTGCTGGTGGAAAACTCCTACGAGCAGATTTATTTTGCGTTGTCTTGTCATTTGGCATGAGATTTAGTTTTGGGTGCCGTGAGAGCGTGAGACAGAGCCCAAAAGCGTGTCTCACGCCAAATGCGTGAGAGTTGGCAACCGTGGCTTAACCCAGGGTTATCGCTGTTCTAAACAGTACTTTTAACCCTGGGTAGAGGAACAGTTTAGCACCACTTTTGCAGGGTTCATTACGCACTGTAGTGTGAAGTGTGAAACGATGCAGTGTTAGAATGTTACAGCTAGATCAGGGGTAGGCGTCCTATGGCATGTGGAAGGGTAATCACTGGCATGTAAGCAATAGCGAGAAAGGTGTATGCATTTTTACTTACAGTGCTCAGAGTAAATGAGTACACCCCCTTTGAAAAGTAACATTTTAAACAATATCTCAATGAACACAAAAACAATTTCCAAAATGTTGACAAGACCAAGTTTTAACATTATATAACATGAAAGTAAGGTTAACAATATAACAGTTTTACTCAAATTAGAGTGATGCAAAAATGAGTACACCTCACTGAAAATCTCTGGAGCAAAACTAAATTTTAGACTACAAATGTCTAATTAAACAAGAATTCAACCACAGGTGAGTCTAATTATTCATTACACAGGTGTCCAGCAGACAGTTGACTATAAAAGGGTGTTAAAACCCCTTCCCATTTCATGCTGTCAGCAATGGCACCACATGGAAAAGAAATGTCACAAGCCTGAGAAAGAAAATATTTTTTTTTTACACCAGAAAGGTGAAGGCTACAAGAAGATCAGCAAAACTTTACTTATCAGTCAGAATACTGTAGCAAAAGTGGTACAAAAATGTAAAAAAGATGGAACTGCAACCATCTCACAGAGACGTCCAGGTCGTCCACAGAAGTTAACACCTCGACAGGAGCATCTTCTGATGAGAAGGGTTGAAGAAAATTGGCATGCAAGTTTACTGCAGTTATCTAAAGAAGTAGAAAGCCAAACTGGGGTGACTATTTCCCGTGACACAACACGGCGTACGCTGCAGAGGAATGGCATGCATGGGTGCCGTCCACGAAAGAAGCCTTTCCTAAAGCCCAGGCACAAAAAAGCCCGCTTAGAGTTTGCCAGGGCCCATGCTGACAAAGATGAAGTTAGTGCTTGGCTAACGTATGTACTGTTATTGATACAGTTAATGATGCAGTTCCCACATGTGGATCGGAATAAATTAGAAATATACACATCGGTTTGTTGATGGACATACACTTGTTAATGCTGATGGTGAGGTTGCAACATCTCATATTTTATGTTAAACCGAGTAGCGTATAACTGAGAAACATCCTGCTCAAGTCGTTCTTGCGATGGAGGCTCAGGTTGAAAACCTAGTTCTTCCAATGTTTCGTCATTGGACTCGAGCCCGGATTGATAAGCTAAAATTGACGCCATTGTTACTGTCTTTACACTGTGTACAATCGCTGAACTTTAGGAAGCCTATGGTGCTGAATCTGATATGCTAAAATGAGTACACCCCACTGAAAGTCTCTGGAGCAAAGATAAATTTTAGACTACAAATGTCTAATTTAACAAGAATTTAACCACAGGTGAGCATAATTATTCATTACACAGGTGTCCAGCAGACAGTTGACTATAAAAGAGTGTTAAAACCCCTTCCCATTTCATGCTGTCAGCAATGGCACCACATGGAAGAGAAATGTCACAAGACCTGAGAAAGAAAATAATTTCTTTACACCAGAAAGGTGAAGGCTACAAGAAGATCAGCAAAGCTTTACTTATCAGTCAGAATAATGTAGCAAAAGTGGTACAAAAATTTAAAAAAGATGGAATTGCAACCATCTCACAGAGACGTCCAGGTCATCCACGGAAGTTAACACCTCGACAGGAGCATCTTCTGATGAGAAGGGCTGAAGAAAATCGGCATGCAAGTTTACTGCAGTTATCTAAAGAAGTAGAAAGCCAAACTGGGGTGACTATTTCCCGTGACACAACACGGCGTACACTGCAGAGGAATAGCATGTATGGGTGCCGTCCACGAAAGAAGCCTTTCCTAAAGCCTAGGCACAAAAAAGCCCGCTTAGAGTTTGCCAGGGCCCATGCTGATAAAGATGAAGACTACTGGGACTCTATACTCTGGAGTGATGAGACTAAGATAAATATTTATTGCTTTTTTGTCTGCACTTTCTGTTATTTATAAAATATGAAAAAAAAAAAGAGCCACAGTGGCATCCCCGATTGCAGCAACTTCCATTTTTACTACAGATATTTCCTAGGAAGTTGTTCTCTTGAATACATGGGGTGGAAATTGCATTTTAAATCACAAATATTTTATGTGATATTCCAATTTTGCGCATAAGTTAAATTTGCAACTTTGGATGGAAACATAGCTAATGGATGTGATGCACACAACAACAGCGTTCACACATTCAGTAAAGGTCTACATGCTAAGCAACAGACACCCTGAATCAGAAACTGAATAGCACATGCTTTGTACAGTCACAGGGTTTGAGGGAAAAACAATGTCAAATAATGATGGAAAACGCGTCAAAGAAAATGTCTGTGAATGTAAACGGTCTGCAAAGTTGTAAAGTTGAAAGTGCTCGATTAATAAAGTTATTGTCTCCCAAAAGAGTCGTCAGGAATTCCAGTCTCGTTTCCGTAACCTGCATACGCAACACTGTAACACATTTGCTTAATGCCAGCCTATGGTCTTCATTGCCCTGCATGTGAAAATCTTCTTCTTTGACCCGCCCTCAAACACTGTAGTTGGTTCGTGTTGTGTATGTTGAGAAGATGCTGTTTTCAGCACTGCAAAAGCAAATTCTCTATGTAAACACTTCCAAAGGATGAGGATGAGAAGAGTCAGTGGTTAAAATTAACACAGCAATACAACAGCAGTATAACCTTTTGACGACTGCTTTTCAAATCTACGAGAGGAATTTACAAAACGCTTATCCATTAAAGATGGGACAGTACTCACTTTATTTGGACCAACTTGCTCCTCAGAATCACAACCTGTAAGTATGATTAATTGTCAATGTATATTTTTTCTACCAGGTGTTCAAAATACGTAGTTATTGCGTAGGTCTCTGGCTAACCCACGTTATTACTCTCTTGCTGAAATACTTCTGGAAATCAGCTGGGGCCCACTATTACCTAAAACTGTGTCCATTAATGCAGATTGTCTGTCATTCTCACTACTTTGAGTAATGAAAAAGGATGGAGCAAGATTTGCTTTACAAACTTTAATGTTACATCAGTCATTCACGTTAGTGTTTGGCTAACGTATGCGCTGTTATTGATACAGTTAATGATGCAGTTCCCACATGTGCACCGGAATAAATTAGAAATATATCGGTTTGTTGATGGACATACACTTGTTAATGCTGATGGTGAGGTTGCAACATCTCATATTTTATGTTAAACCGAGTAGCGTATAACTGAGAAACATCCTGGTCAAGTCGTTCTTGCGATGGAGGCTCAGGTTGAATAACTAGTTCTTCCAATGTTTCGTCACTGGACTCGAGCCCGGATTGATAAGCTAAAATTGACGCCATTGTTACTGTCTTTACAGTGTGAGCTTTAGGAAGTCTATGGTGCTGAATCTGATATGCTAATGGACGATTTGTTTCCGACAGGCGCTGTAAGCGTTAGACCAATCACAACAGACTGGGCCGTCTGGCCAATCAGAGCAGAGTAGGCTCGCGGAAAGGAGGGATTTAGAGAGACTGAATCATCGGACGAGTCGTTTGAGCGTTATTAAAAAATGTGGTGATGTGCAATGTATATTATGAGAAAATGCAAGCCTTTTTTTGACCTTTGATGCATGTAAACCTGTTATAGGAGACCTCCAAAACAAAATTAAGAACCTTTAAAATAGCACAATAGGGGTGCTTTAAAAGAAACATATTCATGATAGTGTACTTCTGTTGAGTACACTTAAATGGCCTTTTATTTCATTAATATTATATTATCTGCAAATAGATTTTTCTTTAAACTCCATCTCATTTTTCTTTAAAAATAAACTTTACTTTAAAGATTTGTAGTACACGGAGAAGATTTCCATCTCAAAGAAGGCGGAGTCTCAGAGCCACTCCTACGTATTGCGTGATCACCAAGGACCAATGATAGTTTACCAACTTTTGTTTGCTTTGGCAAGCTGTTTCGAACTCCCAAAACGAACAAAACAAACTTTGTTTTGGTCTGCTTTTGTTTGAAATGACATCACACCAGTTCGTTCTTTGCATTCTAGTGGTTACCAATCCTCGGCACTCAAGGGGCCAACTGGGTTGTGTCATTCAACCAAATGTGTCATTAATCAGCTATAAACATGTCAGCAACAGTTTAGCAAACTTAAGCTAGTTGGCCTGAAAAAGGAAACTGACCATAAAGAAAGACAGTTTACACTAATTTTTATAGATCCCCTTGTGGCAACACTGATAATGCATTGTGTACTTGCATTGTGTTTTTTAATGCATTTTGTAATGCAACAATGCATGAAATCAAGCTTGTTTAGAAGTGTTTTTGCATTCACGTACGGTGTAATTTGTTCCTAAATGCTTAGGTGTCCCATGTTCACACCAATATTAAAAAGGGCTTTTTTCTATTTATCTCTTAGAGGTTCAGATTGAGGCCTGGCAAAAGACTTCAAATCAGGACACATGATGTCAGGCCTACATATGTGCTGCTTCCTACATGAATTCTTGAAAAAATCTTAAAGATATTTATTGAGTCCAGATTTTCATTATGAAGGGGTATATCTGGACTCAATAAAACTCATCAGACTCGAAAACATCCCCAAACTATCCAGGTCAACATCTCCTGAAAAATTAAAAGAGACTGGATGGCTGATTTCTGCCATACGTGCATATTAAACTTGTATTGTTTAGAAAAAGAAAAGAAAATAGGAAGGGGCTTATTTCACAATATGGGAAATACAAATCTCTAACCTGTATGAGCTGATCCTTTTGTCGCCTCCTGTGGACTGTTGGAGCGATTGCGGCTCTGTTGACGACGTCTGCCTGTCGACCGGGCAGTGCGAATACGGACTTCGCTTACTTTGAAAAAGGCCACCATGAAAGGCTGCCTCTCCAGAGCGCCATCACGACCCACTAAGCCCGCTTCCTTGGGACTGATGCTCCATCCTTCAAAGAGAAGAAAGTACAATAGATGGGGTATCCTTGTCCAATAAGTAGGGAATCTCTTTGATAAGTGCTGTTTGTTCATGGTCACATCAGTCCTCATAGTACCAAAGTTTGTGGTTACATGCAAATGTTTCTTTTATATGACTTTTTTTGCAAATTGCAAATCAAACAGAACTGAACTGTGTTAAAAAAGGAAATTAAAGTTAAAAATTAAAGTTTAACTGAGCAATGAGGACTATATTATACCCAGCCAAAAATCAAAAATCAGCCCGATCATCTCACTGGCACTTGTTTGGTTGATGCAGGACTCCCTGGAAATAATCTATTTGAAACATCTTTGCTCATAGTGACTCATAGGCGTCCAGTATTAAGTTAAACTTATCTTACCACTGCTGGTTTCCACACGGATCTGTAGACCCAGGTTGTGATGTGGACTCATCACCCAGAGATTACTAGTTGCTGTGATGTCAAACTCCAGCCAACCTTCTTCAGCCGCCCACAACCTTCGAGATTCCAGCAGAAATAGGTCGGCATCCCTGCAAATGAACAAGTCTGGAGATCAATAAATGTTATAAACACTATTTACATGAATCAATGACACTGTTTACTAGTGTTTTATATTCTTTATTATTACAAATAATAAAGTAAAAATATATGGAATAAATAGTAATAATAATAATAATGATAATATGCATGCAAATGGTGGAAAGAATAAGTATAAATGGTAGCTGTCAAAGCAAATGCAGATGCAGTTTAGAAGAAATTACAACTGTATTTTGCAAACACATTGGTTTTAAAGAGAAATGTTCTAATTAATCGTAATAATACATTTATGAATAATTTAATTTAAAAATAATATTAAATTAAAAATAATATTTCCAATTTAAATAAAATTAGACCAGCTTAATTTGATTTTTGATTTGATATTCATAAATGTATTAATATTCTCTTTATATACAGTATAATTAGGCTGGTCTAATTTTATTTAAATTATACTTATTCTTTCTACCATTTGCATGCATATTATTATTATTATTATTATTATTATTATTATTACCATTTATTCCATATATTTTTACTTTATTATTTGTAATAATAAAAAATATAAAACACACACACACACATATATATGTATATATAAAGGAATAATGGTCTTCTCTAGCGAAACAACCTGTAATTTTTATAAGATCTGTCAAAATTTGTACTTTTTTGACCACAAATACTCGCCTTGCACTAGCTCTGCTATGCATCACGGCACACATTACGTAATCTCGCTGGAAAGGTCACGCGTGACGTAGGCGGAAGTACCGAGGTAGGGCAAAATACTCCATCTCATTTTCTCCTCCAAAATCGTCCGACATCGTTGTTTTACCTTTTTTTTTTTTTTTTTGTAAAGGCCGTTTGGCTTATATATATATATATATATATATATATATATATATATATATATATATATTTTTTTTTTTTTTTTTTTTTTTTTTGAAAATGACGTTAATTTTCGTTTCGCTAGACAAGACCCATATTCCTCATCTGGGATTGTGTAGACCCCTTTAAAGCTGCACTGAAACTGCACTTTGGACCTTCAACCCGTTGTACGCCAGTGAAGTCCACTACAAAAATCCTGGAATGTTTTCCTCAAAAACCTTAATTTCTTTTCGACTGAAGAAAGAAAGACAAAAACATCTGGGAAGACAAGAGGGGGAGTAAATGATCAAAAAAATAAATAAATAATTCTGAAGTGAACTAATCCTTTAAGGCATGTCTTCAACAGTGAACAATATTAAACCAAATAACAGTTTGTCAAACTCAGAGGAGCTTCAAGTCATTGAGTTGAAAACAGAGGTAGAAGCCTTACAGGGAGGCCTGTCCCATTAT
Organism: Hypophthalmichthys molitrix; assembly: GCA_037950675.1. Taxonomy (NCBI): domain Eukaryota; kingdom Metazoa; phylum Chordata; class Actinopteri; order Cypriniformes; family Xenocyprididae; genus Hypophthalmichthys; species Hypophthalmichthys molitrix. Next base: position 7,226,681 of record CM075514.1, on the reverse strand, counting down.
AGTAATTACACACTATGCATGGTAATAAGTATTGGCCGGGTCACTTCAAAGCTGTCGGTCACACAGGTGTTCTGGGAATGTCCCTGCAGCCCCTTGTTATTGCTCATTAATTAGAGCCGCACTCTAAGGAGCTCCATATGAGGTTCTTCCCTCCGGTGGTTCACACGTCACATTCGACATGAACGCATCATACTTATGCTGACTCATACTGTTTAGTGCCACCAGTCACACAGCTTCACCTGGGACGGGGTCCGAATAAGACCACAGGGGAGCTGCCGACTCTAAAAGCTCCAGTGGAAAGCCTCTTATAGACACATTAAATTAACTGGCATAATAAAGTCAGAAGTGTCAGGGGCTTTTTTTGGTTTCATAAATCGCATTTATTGCCTCTGTCATTGGCTGCTGTTAAAATAGGCCTATAGTTTAATAGCTTCACGCTGCCATTGCATGCATACAGGACCGTCTTCACATATTGCTTGGGAGGGTTTTCCAAGGAGGCCAGATGTACATGAAAACAACCAGGGATTAGAATATATACAAACAGAAAAGTAATAACTCTACAGTCATGGCTAGCTGGATTTTTCATGAGGTATTGATGGATCGTCATGAAAACAGAACCTGATTTTAAAATAAATACAATTGGCAGTGTTTAAAAATGCATCTCAGATTTCTCCAAAACAGTTTTTTTTTTCCCAAGATAATAACATATGAATGCATTCACTGATAAAATGTATATTCACTATAAGTGGCTTTGGATAAAAATGCCTTCCAAATGCGTAAATGTAAACGTATAAGCTCAAATACAACTTTTCTTTTGATTCCAAGTTTTTTGTAATACAACAAATGTACAATATGTTGATTCATTATATGTCAATTATCTAGTTTCCCATTATTAAAGGTTTTGTCTGGTACTTCTCTATACAGAAACTGTTAAATTATGCAATAATGCGATTACTGTGTATCAAACTGAATCAAAATGAAGGCAAACGCTTATCAAGGTCAACTTAAAAGAGAAAAAAAAAAACATTTTAATGTAATTACAAGTGTTTAAAAAAGTAGTTTAAGTGAACTAAACTTTTCTAAAATACATTCACTATGGTACTGTGAACTCTTTAGTTACAGTCAACATGACCTGAATCAATGTTTTAAATTAAATAGCATTTAGTTACATTCAATTGTAATTTTTTTGCTCTACATGTTTATTTTTAAATGAGGGGCAACAAACAGTTGAGGGTGCATGTCAATGTAGTACTAAAAACAGAAAAGGTTTTCCTTTGCATTTTCCACGTACATACAAAGCCCCGCACATAACATGCAAGAAAAAAAAAGAAAATCATGTGCACAATTTAGCAAATCGAGGGAACAAATAAGTAAATCGTGTGCACGATTTATAAATCAAGGAGACGAATTAGTAAATCGTGTGCACGATTTAGCCTACTATTTTTTTCCTGCATGTCATGTGCGGGGCACCGTATGTACAGGTTACAATGTTGTCAAAAAGATCCCAGTTCACACGGATCCACAAAAACGACTAAAAATGCTGTATTATGCATGCCAGGCCAGTAGTTGGCGATGTCACTTTGTAAAGAAACACTACGCACCTCTAGACTGAACACATAATACACATGTGCATGACGTCACCGTTTTCACGAATTCGTGTTTTTGTAGTTTACACGAAGACAATAATGGTATCGTTTTAAAAAACGTGCACCTTGAAAGCTGTTTTCAAAAGTTTGCGTTTTCAGGCCCCCAAAACTCCTTTGTCGTGTAAATGAACGGCCAAAACACATAAAACGTTTTGAGTTTTTAGTTGAAAATAGTGTTGTGTAAACAGCCTCTTAATCTACATTGTGTTTACAACTATACTCCATAAACTTTATTAGAAAAATAGGATTGGTCAGTAACTGACATTTTTTTAAGCCAGGCTCAGCAAAGGGTCAAATTGCAATAGCTTAAAATAGCATATCATGGTGATTTATGTAGCCTATGCAAAGAATACTTATGATGACCTACTATATTTGCCAAAGTGTGCATTATACAATAGAGAACATTATGAAGAATACAGTTTCCAACACTGCAGTAAGTAAAGCCTGAGAGTGACCCTTTATTTATTACCAGACTGCTAGAAGACACTTTTTGACACAAACAATGAAATAATTGTTTTTGTTTCCAATCTAGACCAATTACTACCTTAAACATGCCATGTAATGAAGTCAAGTGACAACAATTTGGCATGCCGATTTTTTATTTTCATTTTATTTTTATTTTTCATACTGATTCCTACCATTAAAATAATAGACAGGCTACAGCAGTATGCAAGCAATTAATGGAATATGGATGAGTGTCTGAAAATAGATTTTATGTCTAGTGGTGCAAAAATGGAACACCTTTAACATATTAAATATGGTCCAGATAAACAACTAATGTGTGCATTGTTGGGAATCACTTGAAAAATGCTCTCACAAGCCATTGTTTCTTTACATTTAAGACCTTGTGAAGCTTGTTGACTCGAGGTTCACTATACTTCTGTTTTAGGTCAAATCGTCTTGCCACATAGGCTAAATTCAGCCAGATATACAGCCCCTCTGCACCACCTCCATAACCAAGTTATTTTTTGCTTCATGGATTAAAGGCTTACACACTTCAGAAGTTTCTCTCAGCCATCTTGTGCATCTGCTTAGCTTAGCTATACCGCATTTCCCCAACCAATGTGTTTTTTAAAGATCACAAACCATAAACACAGTAATTATGCTGTTAGAACTTGACAAGTTTGCAAATTAATCTGTTTGTAAGCAAATACATTTTGCAAGCCACACAGTATTTGGGATTTACTGACAGAAAGTGGCATGTAGGGAAATACCACAAAGCACGCTATAATTTGCATCAAGGTAAACCTTGTTGTACAGTGATACAATGACTGGCGATACATAATGTCATGATATGGCTAAAAATAAAAGGTTTGTGGAAAACAGTGAGTCCATTGTTCAACTCAGGATGTACACCAAATGAACACTTCGTGATAAACATTAGAAAGCTATTTGGAAAAGAAACATGCAGTTAGCCAGAGAATTTGGCTCAGGCCTTTGTTTCTTGTTTGGTGCCTTTCTTGGTTAAAAAAAAATGGGTAGTCTCATAATCACACCTTATTGGTGTGTTTTGAACACTTTACCGGTCACGCCATCTGCCTTTCTCAAGGAGATATCCCTCCCACCACCCACAAAGTCAATGTTTGACGTGTGTTGGTGGGTTCTTTTTTAGATGCCAAACTAAAGCTATTTCAGTTGTGCGTTGTGGTCGTGGCCGTAGTCTACATAAAGTACATGGTAGACAACCTCTGCTGTGTTCAGTGAGGGACGCCTGGGCTTGATTTAAAATACAGTCAATTACTCAGCTTGAAAACCATGGACAAGTGCACAAAAATGGTGCACTATTTATTTAAAAGTGAAGTCATTGCACCAATACCATTTTAATAAGATGTAAGTTTTAATGGCGTTAGAAGACCCAACTAAGTGAACTTAATTTTCTAGTTGTGCTTTACACACTTTTGAAAGAGATTGTTACATAATTACTATTAGATAATGATTTTATACAAGTTCTTTAACTGTACTCAACTGGTCAGACTTTACAGTATAGCAAATAAAGAATATGGGATTTTATAGAATAGCATTTTGAAATTGATCTTCTTCTTTACCTGTCTGGGTGTTCCCCAACCACCTGGAACACCCTAAGTAGGAACGTCTCATTGCGGAAGGCCCTGGTGACACACTCCTTGTAGATCCTGAATTCTGCAGCTGTGATGGCCTCTCCCTCTGGAATCTGGGATAGGTTGAATTTGAACTCTTTATGGTGTCGTCTCTGTGGAGACAGCTCCCTGTCGTTTTCCACTGTTAAGACACACAGAAATACAATGAAATGCTTTAATGTGCTTGACAAACTGCTATTGACATATAACATGCATGTTTGCACACTCTGGGTTACAAATTTACTATATAGTGGAAAGAATAAGTTTGTGATATCTGAATTTTTGCTCTGATGACCCATAAAATGTGGCCTGATCTTTAAATTTAGATTCAAGACATTGGATGATCATTGCCAAGGCAGGCTGAACCTCTGTGTTACCTCCAAAAGCTAATTGGTGTCAATTAAAGAAATGAGATTGGAAGTGTGGAAGTGTCCACAGATGACCTGCACCTTTCAATAAAGGCACACACTGACAAATCTGTTCTTCTCAAGAAAAATTGGTGAGTGTATACCAAATCCTCGATCGCAAAAGCTTTCACAAGACTTTAAAAACACATTACAGAGATGCACAAATCTGGAAAAGGCTACAAAAGCATTACTAAAGACGTGTATTTATCAGTCCATAGTAAATTTTCTACAAATGTTGCAAATTCAGGACTGTTGCTACTCTCCCTAGGGGCGGACATCCTGTCAAGATCACTTTTAGAACACAACGGGCAATCCTAAAAGAGGTGAGAAAGAACCTAAAGATAACAGCAAAAACATCCAGAAAACTCTTCAAACTACAGAAGTCTGTTCATGTGTCGAACAACATGAAGCAAACCACTGCTGTCTAAAAAAAATATTGAGTCTCATGTTCACCCAAAACCACCTGGATGTTCCACAACATTTCTGGGAAAATATTATTTGGACAGTTGAGACAAAAGTTTAACTTTTTGGCAAAAATGCACAACAGAGGAAAAACAGCATTGCATAAAACAACAAGACCTCTTCTTAACTGTGAAACATGGTGGAAGGAGCATCATGGTTTGGCTCTGCTTTGCTGCCTCCGGGTATAGACCAGCCATTGAAGGAACAATGCATATATACACTACCAGTCAAAAGTTTGGACACGGTAAGATTTTTAATGTTTTTAAAAGAAGTTTCGTCTGCTCACTGAGGCTGCATTTATTTAATTGAAAATACAGTAAAAACAGTAATATTGTGAAATATTATTACAATTTAAAATAACTGTTTTCTGTTTGAATATATTTTATAAAGTAATTTATTCCTGTGATGGCAAAGCTGAATTTTCAGCATCATTACTCCAGTCTTCAGTGCCACATGATCCTTCAGAAATCATTCTAATATGCTGATCTGCTGCTCAAGAAACATTTATGATTATTATCAATGTTGAAAACAGTTGTGTACTTTTTTTTTCAGGATTCCTTGATGAATAGAAAGTTCAAAAGAACAACATTTATCTGAAATACAAAGCTTTTGTAACATTATACACTACCGTTTAAAAGTTTAGGGTCAGTAAGAATTTTTATTTTTATTTTTTTGAAAAGAAATGAAAGAAATGAATACTTTTATTCAGCAAGGATGCATTAAATCGATCAAAAGTGACAGTAAAGGCATTTATAATGTTACAAAAGATTATATTTCAAATAAATGCTGTTCTTTTGAACTTTCTATTCATCAAAGAATCCTGAAAAAAAAAATATTGTACACAAATATTTTGTACAATTGTACACAATAAAGGTTTCTTGAGCAGCAGATCAGCATATTAGAATGATTTCTGAAGAATCATGTGACACTGAAGACTGGAGTAATGATGCTGAAAATTCAGGTTTGATCACAGGAATAAATTACTTTATAAAATATATTCAAACAGAAAACAGTTATTTTAAATTGTAATAATATTTCACAATATTACTGTTTTTACTGTATTTTTAATTAAATAAATGCAGCCTTGGTGAGCAGACGAAACTTCTTTTAAAAACATTAAAAATCTTACCGATTCCAAACTTTTGACTGGTAGTGTATATATATATACATATATCAAGACCTTTTACAGGAGAATGTCAGGACAGCAAAATCATGACTTCAAGAGCAAGAGGTCCAGAGGTTTGGTGATGCAACAAGACAAGGACCCATTACCAACTAAGGAATGGCAGGAAAAGTGAAATTTAAAAGCAGTTGAGATGCTGTGGCATAACCATAAACAGGCAACCCAGAGACACTGATACACTGAAACAAATTTGTGTAGAGGGATGGTCCAAAATTTATCTAAAGTCTTATGAACAGCTACAGAAAATGTTTGGTGGAGGGTTAACACTTACTTTCTCCACCTTGCAATGTGAATGACTACTTACAGTGTAATGTAGTCAATAAAAATGTGAAAAGTGAAAAATTGTTTGTGTTATTAGTCATGTCAGATTTTATTTGCTTATAATCGTCTCTAAATTAATTGCCTTTGGAAAGCAACTTTCATTATTCGCATCTCTTGCAGTGCATCCATGGCAGACAAACTCAAGTCTTGTTCTCTGTGTATAAAGATTGGGTGGTAAATCCAGAAGAACAAATATTTCAATAAAACTCTCTTCTCCTCTCGAGTCGTTGCCTAGCTACAGTGGAAAACAGCTACTGCTGTAAGCTAGTACTCTTGTTGATGGTACAAACATTGCAGTTCAGATGCAAAGGTACAATGTCAAAAGAGACCTCCAGGGGCATGGGTGTGTAAACAAACTTGGATTTGGAACAAACAATCAAGCCAAGTGTTACTGTTTCAGAGACAACAAAAATACATTGTTTCTTTCCAATACTATGACATGATATAATAATGTGCTATTCAATATAATAGCCATGCACTGTTATAATCAAACATTTAGTTCTATTGCTTTAGCTATGACACAATATTAGTGAAAGACCAACATGTAACCAGTAACATTAACTTTTTCTTTTCACATACCTAAACATTATAAAGATGTGGTAAGCTATGTATGCTCAATAATAGCCTATAATTGACTGACCTAATTCACCCATATGGTCTATACATACGCATTTATATTACAGCACCACTTCACAGAGCGTCCAGATGTGCAGGGCATGTGCTGTAATAATGATTCACTATTTCTGGTAGAATACTAATTCTTTATTTATTCAAGCTGTTCCCACAGCAAAGGACATCACAGAAATTCATTTATCCACAGTTTTAAGTGCTAACAGCCACTCATGCAGGAAAAAGAGGAAACTGTGTCAAGAGTGTGTTTTCTCGTCAGATGACAGCTTTGTCATTCTGCTGTGCTACTCTTCCCTTCAAGTCACAGACAACCCTTTCTCTTGTCCCTCCTATAGACGACCCATGGGCTGTACTTCTTGCCGTAAGTACAAGTCCAGCCGGATGCCCCACTTGTGGGCCCAGGGTGAGGTGTCCTGCTCTGATTGTATTTCCATGCTTCCCTGGGTGAGGAACACACACTTCCATCTAAGGAAGAGAAAGTCATGGAGTTAACTAAATCGTGGAGCAGAGGAATGAATTAGGGATCACCAAGGGTTTCGGGGTAATGTAAAGACTACCCCTTTTTCTCTGTTTGGTGAATTACAGAAGCTGTTTAAAGTTTTCCAACATCACATGGGAGCAACTTCTCTGATCTGTGGTCTTCCAACAGGGAGTTACACTCTTCTGCTGTCCTTACACATGCGTTACGAATTAAAACTCAGCCTCTTGAGAAAACCTCAAAGGGCCTAAGACAGATCCCTGAGGTACACCCTGTCCTTGTGCTACATACTCTGCTCTAATTGACTGGAAAACCTTGGAAAACCCACCTGCAAAGTATGAAATAGAGTACTGGTAGCATCTAGTATGACTTTTGACCTCTAGTGAAGGCTTCCTACCCAAAAAAAAAAAGAAAAAGAAAAAAAGAAGAGAGAAAAGAGTAGAGAGAGAATTTGCTTTAGTGCAGTTCCAGCTTCAGGGTTCACATGGTGATGGCTTAACACCAGGCGTTTTCTCACTCACAATATGCCTGAGTAATTCATACTGAAAGCAATTTCCAGAGGTCCCATTTGAGATGTTTTTAACATCAGCACATCAGATTTGAAAGTGGCCATTTCACATGCTGCTGAGACTTCTTCATTAACAACTTTCACAGGTGGATCCAACAACAGAAGTCTCTCAGCAGCAAAAACATCCGAGATGACAGATATATTAAAGGTCATCAGTATTGAATGCCTCTGGTCTGTAAATTACCTTGTTACTTTTGCTAAAATACATTAGGGTGGCTGAAATCTGCCCATGAAAGCGTGGCCCAATATATACTGTGCCAATGGCATTCTTTGGCAGTTTTCATTGCTTGTATTACAATTATGAAAGCGGAAATTTGCAAAGGTCCCAACTGTTCAGGAGTTCTAAATGTGTCCTCTGCAAATGCTGTTGCCTTTTTGAAAGGATAATGGAAAAAATGAGGCTCACAAAATGATAGATTATACTTATATCAAGAACTTGGCATCGACAGTAAGAAACACAACCAAAACCACAGAGCCCATATAGTCTGATATAACTGATGTGGTTTTTCAGAGGACAGACCCAGTAAGGACCCACAACAATAACTGTGTGGCCACATACTAAACAAAATGTGAAAGTGCAAAAGGTTGTTTGAGCAAGAGACATTTAAGAGAGACAAAGTGGAAAGTCTTGAGTGACTTTCATTGTGTTGGCGTTTTTCATCATCTTCACAGATACTCTTCTCCCACACATTAACAGGAAAAGAGGACAGGGATGTGATGACAGATCCAGGGAGAGGGACATACATTGAAAAATGGTTTATACAAAATGCTAAGCAAAATTATATGAATGCTGTGTGAATTCTGATAAGTTTAAAGTAAAAAACTAAAATTATATAGACATGAAATTTTGCCACCACATAATGCCTGGAATGTCATGCCTATATATTTTATTGTTCATAATATTTAATTACCATATATATAAGTTTATATGGCAAATTACTGGTACTACTTATGGTACTCCACATTTAGCTTCCGTATCACTGTCTGAAATTTGACTAGGCCATTCCGAATCTTGTCACAATTCTGAGGTAGACTTGGTTGAATTTTTATTCAATGATGCCAAATTGTCCAAGTCCTGATGCAGCAAAACTTCCCCGAACCATCACACTAAACACCACACCACCATTACTGACCATGACTATTGCTTTGAGGCTCTTCTCATGAAATGCACTGTTTGGTTTCCACCAAACATAATGGTGGAACACACCCATGCATAACAAGTTTTACTTTTGAATAATTTGTCCATACGGCATTGTGTCAGAGTTCTTGAGAGTCATTAAGGTGCTTCTTAGCAAATGTGAGACACGCTTCTATGTTTTTCTTGGTCAACATTGGTTTCTGCCTTGCTACTCTGGCATAGAGCCTATTTTGACATTAGCCAAGGTGAGAGAGATCTCTGAATGTTGCTCTGCAGTTCTTTGTCATTTCCTAGATAATATTATACCTTAATCTTGGAATAATTCTGGCAGGATGGCCAGTTCATTGGAGCCATGCTTAGGAATTGCTTGTAACCTTGTCTACCCTGATAAGCTTCAACAACTTTTCTTTTTTCTTTTCTTTTTTTTTTGCAAAAGGTCTTTAGAAACCTCATTCCTTTGTGGCATGATGCACCTGACTTTATCGCTGTCCTGTTAAATTCACACTGGTTATAGGGGCAAAAGTCAGACAATTATAAATAAAACCTCGAAAGACCAAAGGAATGAATGTATATTACTGTATCTGACCAGATACAATGCTAAAAAATTACACAAACAGCATTGTATCTTCATAACAGACCACAATACACATGGAAAAATAGAAGGGATTGAAGTTGGAAACCCACACCAACACATCAGGGTGTTGTCACCAACACAACATGCTAAAATAATACAATAACCCTTAACTAAACAGGGGTACATTTTCCAAAAGCATTGTTAGCCAACTATGGTCGCAAGTCTATCATTACACGCATAGAAAAAAAAAAAAGAAAAAAAAAACAGCGAAGTAGTCCTCAGATGCCATGTTCATTACTGCAGTATCTCTGAGAAATTACATTGTGGAGAAAGCTGCTGGCTGACTGAATGAACCGCATGCATACAGGTGTAAAATAACTCCAATTTACTTACTACATGTTAACTTGACCAAAAAACAAAAAGAAAAAAAGAAGGGCTTTCTGTTGTTTGTGTAAATTAACTAAAATAATCTGACATTAATTTCAATCTCAAAATGATTAATAAACATAATAAGTTATTACTCCACCATCTGCGCATGGCATCATTAACGACAGTCATGTACTGTATTGTTGAACCAACCTAAAACAGTCATGACTAGCTAGTTCATTTTTCAAATGATGCATTGTACTATGGTGGTTAAGCAGTGAGTTTTATGGGAAACACACCTCTGAATAGAACAAATTTAACTTAAAACATGCCAATATACAGTAAACAGTTAAAGTTGAATAAATTTCAAAAAAATTTGAATAGTTAATAATGTATTTATATGTACTAATATTTGTTACGGTGTAAAACGGATAAAGGGGTCTGGGATAAAGATCGGTGTTGTTCTAATTAAGGCTGATTCTCCATTTCCACCTGCATAACATCTGTTTCTTTTCTTCTGTGCTATTGTCATTAGCCCACACAGGACAAAAAGCAGTGGGCTGTGACCTACAGAGAAGATATGGAAAAACTTCAAAACACGCAGAAGTGAGACAGAGAAACAGACACCTGAAGAGAGAGAGAGAGAGAGAGAGAGAGAGACAGACAGATATTTTCTTTTTTCCCAATCACAGTGGCATACGGCTGCATGGACTGGGCAGTCAGGCTTCAGTGTGGTCCGTGGTCACATGCGAGTCGCACTTTAAATGTTTTTCATCACATCCCCTGAAGTAGTCCGGTGGTCATTTGCATTTGATTCACTCACCACATCTTGACTTTTTCCTCCCTGCCCACAACCACTAAGAAAAACAACAATTCACTTCCTCCAAGACCAAAGGGGGCACTACACTGATGTCAATCCTACAAATAATTTTGACCTATATTCCAGACTCTTTGCTCTATGAAGTATCCAGGAGATGCTATAGACAATTTTGACTGTGTAAGTTTAAAGCTGGCTGAACGATTTGAATAAATTTCTCAAACCGCTAGCTCAGGTGGCCAGAATTTTACATAAAAATACAGTGACAATGTTACAGGATAGTTCCATGTATTGAAATTATATCATTTTAATAGCCTATACCAATTTAAATGAATGTGGAGATGGAAAATTGAAATGACCCATTAAAGTCTGTTTATTATTATAAACTGTATTCTGATAATAATAGAGGTGTTAATGTGATCGCTTAAAATAATCATACTGATCTTAACAAATGTGATTTTTAATGCATACAATAAACTGTATAATGTATATAATCATCCACTTTATACATGCAGTACTTGGGTGCAAAACAAGTCACTACCAACAAGTTTCTGTTAAGGATTAAGGCATCATTTATATCTTAAGCTTTTTAATTATTCAGTCCAATCCAAAATCAGTCACCACAAATTTGTGAGAAAAAAAAATTGTTGAGTGTACACAAAGCCTGCAATTATTTCCTGCGTCTCTGCAGCACATGAAACATTCAGATGATTTGAAAGCTGTCTCCTTCAGTTTAACCAATAAAAATGTGCTGTGAAGCCAGGCATGTGAAGAATCCATCTGTGTTTATGTAATTATCTTCAGAATCCCCGTTCACATTCTCTTCCCCCACAATCTAATTGTTTCAACTTCTGTAATGAAAAGCTGCTGCGACTTGCTTGTCATCTGTACGACTGCACTTGTTTTTGACACTCTTAAAAACGTGAATGACACTTTATAGCACTCAACCAAACCCAGCAAAAAAAATGTAACTGCTTATAACCCTCGGTTATAAAGCCTATTCCAGAACAGAGTTAACGCAGTTATACAGTATGAAATTATGTGCTACAATTTAATGACAAGTTATTTAGCAACAGAAAACCATCACAAATTCTTGTCTCATGAATTAAATTCTCATAACATCTTCTGAGGGGAATTGAAATTAAGTTAAAAATCTCAGTGACGTTCTTTGCTTTCCTTTCATTTTTCTTTTGTTTTGGGAAGACTTAAGCCCACCAAAGTGGATTTATGTGGTGTCATTTCCATGGATAGACAGGCAGACAGACTTTTACACATATGGCCTTTTGAAGAAAAATTCTGGCTTTTTACCATTTAGAGATTATAAGTGAACAGGAGCTGTTGAGAACTACCAGTAAATCAGTTCTGGCAACTTGTTGGGATGGGAAGTTGTAACATTTCCAACATAGGCTCGTTGGAAAAACATGCCTTCACCTATATTTTTGCAAATCTCTAAAAACGTATATTTGCAAAATAACTTTTATTCATTTTCACACATATTATGATTACAGGGGCATACTAGATTAATAAAGACTTTTAGCATTAACCTTTTAGTGCCACTCACGGGACATTTCATTTTCGAAATGCCAATGTAATTGGTAATTACATTCAATGATGGTCAATGACGTGACGGGTCATTTTTTTTTTTTTTTTTTTTTTTGTCCAAAGGCCTTAATAATAATAAAAAACAAAGATATGACATCCAAACTATGTAAGGTAGTACAACTAGATCACTTTTATTGAATCCAAAAGGTTTAAATTATATTTTGCTACATGAGAGTATTTTAAAGAGTTTGAACTCTCAAAAAGTCATTCGGTTTAACCGTCCAAAGGCCAATACAGCCATTTCATTAGTGATTAAAATATCTTAAAATGTAATAAATGTATATATTTTTTTATTCTGGCATGATTTTATAACATCATATATCAACATAGTGCAAAATGGTATTAAAATTATGTGTAGAAATTGTTGCTTTGTTATGAGAAAGAATGTCTGGAGAATTTCATTGATGTCATTTGGAGTAACCAATATAAAGGGACCATTTTGGTCCCTTTATATTGTTCATAGCTCACCCAAAAATGAAAATTTTGTCATCATTTACTCACCCTCTGGTTGTTCCAAACCTGTATACATTTCTTTGTTCTGTTGAACACAAAGGAAGATATTTTGAAGAATGTGGGAAACTGAACAGTTCTGGGACTGAACAGTTCTGGGAAACTGAACAATCTGAACAGTTTTTTTTTTTTTTTTTACTACTATGGAAGTCAATGGTGCCTCAAAGTGGCCTGGTTACAAACTGGTTACAAAATATCTTCCTTTGTGTCCAGCAGAACAAAGAAATTTATACAGGTTTGGAACAACTTTAGGGTGAGTAAATGATGACAGAATTTTCATTTTTGGGTGAACTATCACTTTAAGAGAGAGTTAGTAACTTTGCTTCACAACCATGTGGTCCTTTGCAGGTGTCTGAATGAGGTCACATCCTGTCACATGACTGAATGCATTACTTGATCCAAACCTGTATGATTTTATTTCTTCTGCTGTACACAAACTAAGATATGTTTAAGAATATTGGTAACCAAACATTTGATGGGCCCAATTGACTTCTACAGTATTTTTTCCATACTATGTGTAACATACTATGTCCGCACAGAGCGTGGCAAGTAGGACCTGAGGGGTAAGATCGGTGCTGATAACGCCAAGATTGCGGGTTCAATCCCTGTATGGGCCACCACTGTAGCCCCTCCGGTTCGAACCGCCCACTCTAAGGGGGACTCGAACCCGGGCCTGTCCACATGTCTAACAAGGAGACTAAAGACTGCAGACAGTCACTAGAGAGCCTCTTGGCCGCCCAGAAGTCCTGCTTGTCATAGGGTTCTGTACTCGGGCAGCTGGGAGATGGCAGGGGTTTGACACAGCATTCCCTGGGCATTTCCTACAACTCTGATCTAGGTCTTTGACCCACGCAAAGCATCAAAGGCGCCACTACAGGAGTCAGAGCTCTGAGCAGAGGTCAGCAAGAGGTGCAGTAGTTTATGGCAAACCATAGATGGTTAGAAAGTCATAAAGATCCATTGGTTGATGTGAGCACTAGGAAAAAGCTCACACTCAAAAACACTTAATTGGTTTACAGAAAGTTTCCGTACTATATATGGTGAATAACTGTAATAGATCTATTGGTGGATTTAATGTAATTTTACGGTAAAATACCGTTAAATTTACAGGTTTTGGAAGTGAAAAATAACAAGTCATTGTATAATTTACAGTGAAAAACCATAAATTGACATTTCCAAAATTCCCTGCGTGACACTTCACATTTGAAGTATTTTCATTGAAATAACTGTTTCTTCATAGTTTTTTTTTAATCAGTTATGTGTATTAGGGTTTTATGTTACATCTAATGTTAAATTAATGTTTATTGCATTTTTAAAATTTCATGTGTGTTACCATGATGGTACTTACATATTAGTACTTCAATAGGTTGGTAAATTAACATTATATCAGTTAATTATTTTTTTACCATAAATTTAACAGATTTTTTTTTTTTTTTTTTACAGTGTGTAAAATAAACAGTTATGAACCGTAATTATTACAATATAAACCTTTAAATTATAAGGTTTTGTACTGTAAAACATAAATTAAGTGCTGTCCTGTAAAACGCTGCTACCGTATTTTTTACGGTAAAGTTCTGGCAACCACAGCTGCCGATTTTTACCGTAAATTTAACGGGGATTTTTTTTTTTTACAGTGTACAATGTTTTAAACTTACTATATTTTATGTTAAAAGTAATTATGTTCTTCCATTAAGAAAATCCTAATGATGAAATACATCAAGTTGCTGTAAGTGGTTTATGAAGGAACATAAAGATAAAATATATTTCATATATTGCAAATCGGCCTCAACTAACTGATAATAGTTCATTAAGATCATAAAAAGGCTCTCAGGAATACTTGATTGGTCAATGACTGTTGTTCCAAGCAAGTTATTTCCTGTATAGCTGCACTAGTTTCATGTCTCTCATATCACTTCACACTCTCTTTATTCTCACATAATAAAATAATTTACACTCAAATCAATATTTCAGGTTCATTTTTTTATTTGGCAAGTTGCCTTGTAACATATTCTCTGCTTCAAGTCAGGGAGTGTCAGGTTTATTTTGCATTAAATCACCCTGTCAGTTTTATTTTGCGGTAGTGACCTTGAGGAAAATGTATTTTTATAGTATGTTGGATCAAATCTTCATTGGACTGATCTGAAGTTTCATGCAGGAAGAAATGAAATCTGTCTGCATTGCTCTGTAGTTGCAGGGTATTTAGAGAACAGCAGTAATTTGCAATAATTATGACTGTTAAAAGATCTCTCAAGACACTGTGAGACATCAGAAAAGCGGATCGTCTCCATAGTGAATGGCCGCAGTCAGATGGCCATACCTGCATGTCAGTAGGAGAATTATACAGAACAGAGAGGAATTGTGTGTGTGTATGTGTGTGTATGTATTCAACAGTTCAGGCACAAAGTCAGGTTAACTTGCTTTGTGTAGGAGAACTGTTTACTTTATGTTCTGCATATGTGTAGGGCAACAGTCTAACAGACATTACAAGAGTCAGCTGTTCTGTCTTTAACAGGCATAAAACAAATCCATTTTCACTTAAGTGCCGACACAAGCCAACGACCTGTCAACAAATATTATAATGTCTTTTTGTATAAGGAGGAAATTCCATAAAATGGAGGAAATGGTCTGGAAAATAAACAGTCCCATTCTTTCCTTCTTTTCGGCATATAGAAACATTAATAAAGGCATAATCCATGAGAACAGCTGACAAAACATTTTGGGATAGACTAATGGTAGTCTGTGCTTTGGCAACCTCACAAAAGGAGATATCCAAATAGCATTACTAGAGCGCAGGCCTCAACACTCAAAGTCTAAAAATGACACAACAAATATGCTTGGACTTATTTTCTTGAAGATAAATAATGTTATAAAAACATAAACAAAATATGTCCAATTTTTAGTTTTAGATAGCCAGTTTCCAGTTAGGGAAGTAAATGCAACACAAGTAATCATACATACATATATATATATATATATATATATATATATATATATATTAATATGCAGCTGTAATGTTTGACAGATTTATTGAATCAATACATATATATTTTTTAATTGCAGTACTGGTTTTATCACCTGGCAGGTAAAAAAACGTGAGTAATAGGAGATGCCAACCTCTGTGGCTCTACCATTGGACAAAGCGCAATGGTCAACTTGCATCACGCATGCCTTGTAAACCAATAACATTATAGCTTTACTGTCAATGAATCACTTTTGGCATTGTACGATAATCAGTCTCCTCAACACAGCAAAATCACTTAGCCAACTGTTCTTTGAGGGCGGGCTAATGCAAATGTGTGACGTTGCTAAGTCACAGAAATAATGGCAGGACTACAAACAAGGCGTTTCAGGCTAGTGTTTCCTGTTGGAGAAATTAAGTCCCTTTTAAGTCCCTCTGGCATGGACTTTGTGCTTTGTAACTTTTAAGATTGTTTACATGAACAAACATCTAAATACTAAAGGAAAGGTACATTTTTAAAAAAGCATTTTACAGTAGGTGCCCTTTCATAAATCTTTTTAAAGGGGGATATATATATATATATATATATGTAAGCATTTTCATGTATTAATCGTTTGTCATAGGGTTTTGTAACATTTTTTGTATTGCCAATGTGTAAACAGCTTGTAACAAAACTTAAAAAATGAAACCATCCCCGACTTCCAAGGTTGCCTAAGCCTATAGACTGATTGTTATGTGAAGGACTCGGGCTGGTTTTGCCGGGAAAATCCAAAGAATGTGAGGATTACGAGCGCTTCCGAGATCTTCTCTTCTATTACACATGAAATGAATACTTCAATGTTCAGGATAATTCTGTACTGTAATGTCAATGTGTCATGCAAAAAAAAAAAAAATCAAACTATAGTCTCACATACAGTGGCGTAAAGGACGGGCACGCAGGGCACACACTATGGGTGTTGGAGGGACCCCGCGATAACCTCCCTGTGCATCAATAGACGATGATCATGTATGGACAATAGCCTGAGATATTGGCAAAAGCATCAAATACTGGCAATATTAAGAGGATTTGGCATTTCCAATTATGTAGGTCTTATGTTACTTTCTTCTAGTCTATTATTATTACAATTAGGTTACTTTTATTATTAAAATAATATTATAATAAATTTGCCCTCCAATAATTTCATAGCGCATCACCGCATAACTGACATGCTGTGAGGATAATAAAAGATTAGGCTATTAGCTCCTCTTTGAAAATGTTTTAAAACTTTTTTTTAGGTCTATTATACAATGAATTATAAACCTATAAAATTATTAACAGTCTATAATATTTCCTAACATTGCAGTCATCAATGAAAATTAAGAGCAGCTTTACTTCAAGCACCAACTGTTTAACACGAAATACTATTTTTCCCATTTGTTTCACTATATGTACGGGCCAAAAGAGAAATAATGGAATAAATAAAGACAGTTTTATACTGTTATCAGCATATCATGTTGAAATTAGTCTCTCGTCGTCTCTGAGAGAATACGCTACGCCACTGCTCAAATAGCCAGATATAGTCTATAGTCTCAAATACAGTATACTTTATAATCAAACTATCATAACAGTCGACATGATGTAGGTCTGTTTCTTTCTTCTAGTCTATTATTATGACTATTAGGTTACTTTTATTACTAAAATAATATTATAATAAATTTGCCCTGCAATAATTTAATGATGCCGGTGAATTGCAGAGCTTGT
The DNA here is from genome assembly GCA_037950675.1 of Hypophthalmichthys molitrix. Lineage (NCBI taxonomy): Eukaryota > Metazoa > Chordata > Actinopteri > Cypriniformes > Xenocyprididae > Hypophthalmichthys > Hypophthalmichthys molitrix. Next base: position 7,209,183 of record CM075514.1, on the reverse strand, counting down.
GCAAACATATCCACTTCAGATGCTGCTGTTTTCTCACCGCTGTCATTTTCATCTAAACGTAGCTCTCAGTAGCATGGACAGCATAAGGATGTTCGTTAACAGTATATCTCTTCTAAAACTTCTTTTTGTTCGCGACAAATGAAAACGAACTTTGGCGTGAGTATATCATGGCATTTAATCACATTCGGTGTCTTGTGCGTCTATGTGCACAAGTGTGAGCACGAGCAATAAGTTGCTGGCTGCAGTTTATTTAACAGCCACTGGTGTCGCTTATAACAAGGGTTTCTGAATTTTACATATAGCCCCTATAAGATCAAGTACATCCTGCAGTGTAGCAAGATTAGACTGCATTTTATGACAGTCACTTTAACTTACAAAGAATGGTATACAAAAAAAAAAAATCAACAAATTGAATATTTTGTACCAGTTTTTAATTTAAACTGGTATACTGCTCAACACAAATTGAGAGGTTAGTGTTAGGGAAACCTACAGTAACCCCAAGACCCTAGGTAGCGATTTTCTTTGTCAGTAAGGGGGTCGGAATGCCTAATTTTTAAACATATACTTGGGACAGATGAGATATACCAGTGGTGTGTATTGAGGTATTGTGTGCGGTGTCTCCTACAACAGTGGCTACCTGTGTGTCTGTGTCTGTGTCTGTGTGAGCATGCCAAGCAGAGAGACCTGTTAGAGCCATCTGTGTGTGCTGCAGCAGGTGTGTGTGAGCTCAGGGCTGGCCAGAGACACAGATTTAGAGGAGGAAGTCTGTGTCAGACAGCAGAGATGGATCTCCCCTAAGGGATCTGATAAATAAGGAAAAAATATCTTTGAAAAAGGAAACGCAGCTGTTTCCAAAGGAGAAGTCAAAATATTGGTGGCTTGCATTCCAGAGCAGCAAGTACAACAGCCAATCTCTCTCTCTTTCTCTCTCTCTCTCTCTCTCTCTCTTTGTCGCTGTGTGTATCCTCTGACATCCACCTCCATAGATTTCTTCCTCGTGGAAACTCTAGGTAGGACATATTCTAAGTGTAACCAATAACCGATCTCATGCTCAATTAACCCTTTCACACATCACAACTAAGTTTAAAATATGCTAAGCCCCCCAAATTTTTAAGGCAACCATTATTTTAGAATGTATCACTGTATTATTTCAATTGTGATGCATCAAGCTTGTCACGTGACACACAGCAGCCAAAATAGTGCTGTATAACCGATGTGTCAGTTTTAATTTATTTTTACTTTATTCAAAATATGCACAAACTTGTTAACTATATCTCGAAATAAAACATTGATCTGTAATGGGTGATGGGTACCACCATGTTAGTTTGAAAGTGACATTGTAGCCAAATATGGTGTCCCATTCTCGGAATTTGTGCTCTGCATTTCACCCATCCAAGTGCACACACACAGCAGTGAGCACACACACACATCGTGAACACACACCCGGAGCAGTGGGCAGCCATTTTTGCTGTGGCACCTGGGGAGTGATTGGGGGTTAGGTGGTTTGCTCGATGAGAGAGCGCTGTTCATTCACTCCCCCCACCTACATTTCCTGCCAGTACTGGGACCCGAACCCACGACCTTCGGGTTACAAGTCTGACTCTCTAATCATTAGGCCCCTAAAGCTACTTCCATGCGTCATACTCCCTACGGCCTACGCCACTGCAGACATTTGCACTGCAATGCTAAAAATTTAGCATTTCCATTTCTCCTGAAATACATAAAATTTTCAGTGTTCAGTGCAACATCGATGTGTATTTGACAAACTATAAATGTTGTTTTTCTGGTACTTATGTGTATTTAAATGTCTGAAATCTAAAATAAACATTAAAGCTGCAAGCAGCGACGAAAGGACCCTAGCACCCAGGGCCACCGCCACCCGATGGCCTTAGGAAAACAGTGAATAGTGGGTGACATGCATGTAAGCGAGTAAATACAGGAGAAATCAGTCTGCCACGGACACGCCCTTCAATGAAAACTCAAGATCTTTGCAATTTAACGTCGTTAAGGCCTTAAGATTAGACTGACCAAATATGATGTTGATCTGGTTAAATCTCTATGAGGAGTTAATCACAGTGTAAAACATGTCATTTCCTGTTGGCCGCAGGTGACGCTATGACTCTAACTGAATGTTGCCATGTAGACGTCTTCAGGCCAGGACTCTAATAAAACGTGAAGTTTGGGGCAGATCGAACATTGTATGCCTGAGTTACAACAACTTCCTGTTTCATGGCGAAATATCAAAATTTTGTCAGGCCGCCACGGACACGCCCTTCAATGAAAACTCAAGATCTTTGCAATTTAATGTCGCAAAGGCCTTTAGATTAGACTGACCAAATATGATGTTGATCTGATTAAAACTCTATGAGGGAGTTCTTTAAAGCACAACGTCTGGAAATGGCAAAAACTCCAAACGTTTTGCAGAGAAAATTCAAAATAATGTCACTTCTCGTTGGGTTTTCAGATTTTGCACCCAGGGACTTTTTTGTAGGTATTGGGCTGTTACATGTGTGTACCAAATTTCATACTTGTACGTGAAACGTAGCGCGAAGGGCGCTTAATTGAAATTTTGTAGGTGGCGTTATTGAGCCATTTTGCCACGCCTAATTCTGAAACCCATATCAGACCCATATCACTTCTGACGCTTGTGCAAAGTTTCATGAGTTTTCGAGCATGTTTAGGCCCTCAAAATTACGATTCATTTCGGAGAAGAAGAAGAATTGACTGAGCAATTACAATAGGGTCCTCACACCATCGGTGCTCGGGCCCTAATTACATGGTTGAAAACACTGAACTGAACACTGATTTTAATTTAGCAGTTCATCATGTGACACACTGAAAATTCTAATCACACCGGTGTGATTTTACGCTCCAGGGACCAACCTAGAGTGATCACACCGATGTGATCGTACGTGCGATCTAGACATGAAACCATCAAGTGCCTTTAATAGTTTAATTATGAGAATTGCTTTTTTTTTTTTTTTTTACACATAGCCTGTACACATACACAGGTGGTCGAAGTATGTGCATTAAGTCAACTCACATTAACTCTCCTGGTCTACAGGAGAGGGCAATCTCTTGCCATTAGTTATAACCCATCTTTATAATCTTTAAGCCTTGTAGAGTTGTACAAATATGGATACTTCCAAACCTCCTCACGCAATCTCTCATTTTGTCTTGTTAATTTTTTTCTTTGACACCCTTCTGAAACAGCCCAGCTGTTACCACCTTGTGGACAAACTAGTGCCAAAAAAATTGCATGTGCGACATGTGCACGTACAGAGCATGCGCAGCTAGAAAAATTGTGCTGCATGCGTTCAGTACAAATGACGAAATTCACGTCACACACACTGTATGTGGACCCTAGCGGTATACTTGTTAATGGTATATGCAGCTCGCATAGGCGCTTTGAATTTTTTGACACTAATTATGTTGTCAAGGTGGCAACACTGGCCCAGGCCGTTGTTTCATAGTCAAAAAAAAAAAGTATGAGACAGAACAAGAACAACAACAAACTACTGGAGACGGCAGAAACAACAGACATCTGCTGATGAGTGCTTGTGTTTAAATTGAGTTTAAATGAGTACAAAGACATTTTTATCACTCATAACTTTTGGACAAAAATAGTGCAGACACTGGACAAGGATGAATCTTTCTAGTGTGTATGTATCGAGTGCCTTTGTTCACGCTAGCTATCAAATGAAGTATACTTTGAAAGCCTGTGCATTGATATGTGTGTATGCTAACTGTACACATAAATACTTTGGGCTTAATATGCTTTTCGTGTTTCTTTTTTTTTTTCTTTTTGCACTCTGATTGTTATTAAAAGTTCTGGCAATGCAACCTCTTTAGATGACTAATTCAGCACACCACGAGACACTTCATTGTGCTACTAACCATTAAATGAACACAAATTCATTGCTGCCTGAAGAAAGCAATGGAGCCATAAATCTAGAGCGCTCACGCATTTCCTATTCACTTGTGGAGGGCACTGGGTGACATTCCGCCATGGGTGGAGAGTGTGTGTTTATAATGTCAGTGAGGGATCAGTTTCTTCCAGAATTGCTTTGATTTGTTTAAAAATACAGGAACTAAATTATTTTAAAATGCCCCTATTATGCTACTTTAAAGGTTCCTAATTTGTTTTAAAGGTCTCCTACAATAGGTTTACTTGCATCCAAGTAAAAAAACACTAATAAACTGGTATTATGCAAATTTGTCACATTACACACTGCATAAAAGGTAATATTTGAAAAAGCATAATAGGGATTGTTGAATAAAGTCGTTATTTTCATTTTGTTTTTGCGCACAAAAAAGTATTCTCGTCGCTTCATTAAATTAAGGTTGAACCACTGCAGTCACGTCTACTGTTTTAACGATGTCTTTAGAACCTTTCTGGACCTTAAAAGCATTGATTATATTGCTGTCTATGGAGTCACATACCTCTCGGATTTCATCAAAAATATCTTAATTTTGTTTCGAAGTTGAACAAAGGTTTTACGGGTGTGGAACGACATAAGGGTGAGGAATTAATGACAGAATTTTCATATTTATAATTCTATTACATAACATCATATGGTAACAAATGTTGCATACCTGTAGGTCTTAACCCAGTGGTGAAGGCTCAGCTGTGACCTCATCTGGGGGTCAAAGTTTAACCCAAAAGGATTGGCAGGGAGGTCACACTCTGCTGTCCACACATCTCTGACTTTATATAAGCGTTTCACTTTCAAACACACACTTCGTTCAAGCATTGGCTTTAACATGGGTTTGGAGGAATAAGCAGGGGTGACCCCTTATTTCTTCTGTGGTTAACTCCTCGGTTGTTGGCGTGACACTTTTGAATGGCTACATGGATGTGATTCATCCGACAAGTGATTTATCACATAATCAGATGTTGGTTCTGTGGTATCTTTTCACGTCCCTATCCATCGGTTTAACAAACCCCCTCTTATCTGACAGATTCACAGCCAGAGGCAACGGCAAGGCAAGTTTTATTGTTCTGAGATCCTTATTCATTCCTCATTCAATATGATCCCTGATAACACGAGATGCTTCAGTCAAAGACAGCAGCTACCTGCAGAGAACGGCACATTCCTCAGGACTGATCGCAGGAACCAGTGGCCGTGGGGGCATGTCTGACAGCTATGGCGTGAGACGCAGAGATAGCATCGGGACTTCACAGCTAAGACTAAAGCAAAGAGGACATTCCCTGAAAGAAGCTTATCTCCTGACCTCACGATCATCAACTTCAGCGTGTCTGTTTGACTGAGATTAAAACTCGCATTCTTTCTCAGATAATCACAGTCCAAAAATGTTTAGTTCAGAGAACGAGAGGATCTGGCTCCAGGCTAAGAGAAAAGAACAGCAAAAGCCATTTTGTTCATTAAAACAAACAAAACCAAGAAACCAGTGTTTTGAATGTAAGAAAGGTCCATGTGGACAAAGTCTCTGCAAAATGCTTACTTTTTTGTATGTGTTTTAAAGACAAGTATTGTAACTACAACATTCTTGGCCTGCATAAATAAACTGCTACTTTATTACAACACATTCCCACGTTTATCACGCCATGTTTTTCTCTAAAGGAAAAAAAATTGTTTGTCTTCGTAATCTTACATCAAAATGCAATAACTTATTTCGCCCCTGAAATGGTTTTTCTTTCAGCTGACATCACACCTCTCAAAGTGACCACTTTTCAATTTACGATTGATAAAACAAATCACATCTTGTTTTTTTTTCTCTTGTTTTCCAGTACAGACATCTAAACATTCTTAAAAGAGACATTGACTTTGAGATGCAAGATATTAAGGGCCGGTTCCCACAGAACACATTTTTGCTGTTTTAAAGGTCCAGTGTGTAATATTTAGGAGGATCTATTGAGAGAAATGCAATATAATATACATAACTATGTTTTCCGTGGTGTATAAAGACCTTACGTAACCGTAAAATTTTGCGCCGCCATGTTTCTACAGTAGCCCTAAATGAACAAACTGCTTTACAGAGCGTGTTTGCTTGACTGGCTACTCTCTGCTGTCTCAGACGACGACATCTTTGTCCTGTGTCGGCCACCGTAGCTTCTCTATGTGCTTCGAAAGGGAGGGGTGAGTGGTGGACTGAGCCGTTGGTTGCAATTCGCAACCTCACCGCTAGATGCTGCTAAAATTTACACATTGAACCGTTAAGTGGAGGTCAGTGGAGCAAAAAAAAAAAAAAAGTAGCAAGGTCTGGAGATGAGTTTTTTAAAAGTTGAACTTATTTTAGCTTGAGCGCCATGTTTTTAGAATGTCACATCATGCACGGGACGCTGCAAAAGAGCAATGGTTCAACACGTCTGTTCTAGTGTGTGTTAACATTGAAAAACAATGGAAAATTTTGCAGTGGAAGGAAAAAATTAGTTCTGTGTGACTGGCCCTTGTTTTCTAGAAAATTGTCAAAACTAAGTGAGTTTATATTTAAAACAAGAAAAAAATATCTGCCAATGGGATAAAAAAAAAAACAAGTTTTTATTTTCTATTACACCATATATGTGTTACTGATTTAAAGCATTAGTTCACTTTCAAATGAAAATTACCCCAAGCTTCATTCACCCTCAAGCCATCCTAGGTGTACATGACTTTCTTCTTTCAGATGAACACTCTTCTTTCAGATGAAAACTTGCGAAGAAAGTGTAACGCCTCTCGCAGTTCAAAACCACCTTCCATAATCAACTTACGAAAAAAAGCTTAACTGACGCGACGTCAGTTACGCTTTCTTCCTAAGTTAAATACGGAAGGTGGTCTGACGGAAGCAAAATATTTTACTTTATAACTTGTTAAATATGGATATTTTTCTTACACAAACACATCGCTTCGCTTCAGAAGGCCTTTATTAATCCCCCGGAGCCATGTGGACTACGTTTTGCTTTGGATGGATGCCCTTGAGCTTTAAACTTGTTGGTCCCATTCACTGCAATTATAAAGCTTAGATGCGTCAGGATATTTAATATAACTCTAATTGTGTTCATCTGAAAGATGAAAGTCCTATACACCTAGGATTGCTTGAGAGTGAGTAAATCTTGGGGTAATTTTCATCTGAAAGTGAACTAATCCTTTAAGCATAAAGTAACCTAATTTTGATGGCTTTTTCAGAAAACAAGACTATATCTTATGTAATTTTGCTTCTCAAGTAAATGTATATTGATTTAAAAATGTTTAGATATTTTACTGGAAACACAAGACAAAAATACTGAACAAGAAAATAATTTTTGCAATTTTTATATTATTAATTGGAGTATTAGTTGTTAGTAGGCTCACACCGAATCTGTGCACAAAAAATTCTCTGCAGATATATGAAGAATTGGAGTGCTCATTGAGTGCACAAAATCTTGTCACTTGTATGTTTGTTTATTAAAGCAGCAGTAGGGAAGATCTGGCCCGAACCGCAAGTTACTCGAGGAGGAACATTGTTTTGGTAATTACGTGAGTTGGATATATTCTATGATGGTATCATTTTATCAAAGTCACTAACAACTTCAAAAGCACAAAATGCAAAAGCTCCAAAAAGAAAAGAAACTACATAAAAAAAGATAAATAATGTCTGTTGAGCAGGTACATGTCTTCCACTGTTCATTTGATTCATTATTAATGACTTAAATTAAATAGCATTACAAAAGTTAGACAACGCTGACAGTTTACATAACAATTGCTGGGTATCTTACCTGTCAAGCAAAAAAAAAAAAAGGCCATCTTCGGGTCAATTTTAAGCCCGGAACACACCAAGCCGACGCCAACGAACTAGTGGCGACGAATGCAGACTGTGGGGTTGGCTCACGTCGGCAGCGTCTGGGTCCAAAGTTGCCCTGACACACCAAACCGACGCTTGACACCCGACGGCCAAGTAGCATGTCCATTCAGCATCTGTGTAAGAAGAAATGCCTTTCCGCACCAGCAGGTGGCAGTAGCTGAACAGCCAATCAGAATGATCTGATCAGATGGCCTGACTGACCGACGAGGTCCGACGCTGATTCAATATGTCGAATTGGCCGAAAAAAAGCCGTCGAGGACCAACTTCAGCCGACGGTGCGGAACACACTGAGAAAACCTAGTCGGCCGACAAACAAAAACTGCCCAATGGCCAACCGTCAGCTTGGTGTGTTCCGGGCTTTAAACCCTTTAAAGTCTTGGAGCTGTCGCCATCTCTGAAAAGCAGTCCGATGTTTATATGAGTTTTTTTTTTTTTTGAACAATCCATTGCGTTAATAATGTTGCCCCATATTTATGGTTACAAGCTGTCAGAACAAATACACCTCCCACCGCATATGCTCTGTAATATCCGGACCTTCTTCTCTTACTTAATGTAACCACGCAAAGACAAAGGACGCAAAACTTACATTTCCCACGAACAGAGATGGGGTAAAGCATTACAAGCAACGTGAGTTACATAATCAGATCATTTTTTCAAGTATTGGGTGACACATTACTTTTAAATTTAAAGTTGCTTTTTCAAAAAAGTTATGCAATAATTAACGTTAATTCTTTTTTTTTTTTTTTTTTTAGAAGTGCTGCAACTGAAATCGCATACTTCCCTACTATAAAATAGGCTAAAAACAGCATGTGACAAAAGAAGGATGTCCGAATTTACAGTACGCACAAAAGAGCAGGCAAAAAGTATCCGGATGACCTACTTCTTCCTGTGAGATTCTGAAGTGTGCATATGATGGACACTTCATTATCTTATGAGGCCACAGGAAGCCACAAAGAGCTGTGGGAACGCCTCTGCGTGATTGCTTTGTGAAGTACATGTGAAATCAGTCCAATGGCATGACGGAACGTCATAGGCGGGTGACGTCATGACCAGGAAACTATAAAGCACTCCTGAACCAAACAGTGTTAGCTTCTGATAGGTTGAAGCAAGTCGGTCACAGGCATGCTGGGAGTATGGCAAAGCAACGCAGCGTCTTGTTCCCTCTCAGGGAACCATGGTTACAAACGTAACCTAAAACGTTCCCTTTCAAGGGAACTCGCGCTGCATCCAAAGTGCTGTGGGAATGCAATGCCCATATCTGATTTATGCCACAGGGCAGCTCTGTGGACGTAAGCATCTAAGGCCCTAACTGGGCAGAGCAGATTTAGTTTCTCCTGGTCTTTCAGAGTGCCACGGAGGAAGCAAGTTACCCATGGGTGTACCATCTAAAGGAGTGTGGTAAGCAGCTATGGCCGCCACATACACCTTCAAAGTGGACAGGGATAACCCTGCAGAGAATCGGTCTTGCAAGAACTCCAGTACTGAACCATCTGGGCAGTTAGCTGGGTCCAGTATGCGACTCCTGCACCACAAAGTGAAAACATTCCACTTTAGGGCATACAGCTTCCTTGTGGAGGGAGCTCTGGAATGGAGTATGGTCTCTACAACCTTGGTTGAGAGACCTGAACCTACGAGCTGGTCCCCCTCAGAGGTCAAGCCCACAGTTTCCATAATCTCCCACTGAGAGCCGTCGAGGAGAGACACTAGGTCCCCAGAGGGGCTTGGATACATGAGGGAGTAAAACATTGGACAGTGAGTAGTCTTTCAAGACGCAAACAGATCCACTTCCGCTTTTCCCACAGGAGCTCCACCACCTCGGGGTGAAGTCTCTACTCCCCAGGCCTCAGCCCCTGCCTCAACAGGATGTCTGCTCCCTGGTTCAAACGCCCCGGGATGAACTGCTCTTAATGACAACAGTTCCCCTTGGGCCCACAAGAGGATCTGGTGTGCCAATCGGCATAATGGGCAGACCCCCTTGACGGTTTATATATGAGACCACTGCTGTGTTGTCCATGCGGACCAACACATGGTGGCCCCTCAGGTCTTGGAGGAAGTGCTTGAGTGCCAAGAACACAGCCATCATCTCCAGCTGGTTTATATGCCACGAAAGATGATGGCCCCGCCACAAACCCTGAGCTGAGCGACCAATCATGATCGCCCCCCAAGCCAGTGAGGGACGCATCCATCGTAAGCATACGCAACGACAAGGAGTTCCCAACACTGGCCCTTGGGAAAGAAACAAATGTTTTTTCCACATGACACAGGCATAAAGCCATTGCAGAGTGATCCTGATCATGCGAAATGGGTTTCCCCTCGGGGAGAACCCCTTGATTTTGAGCCACCACTGTAAGGGTCTTATGTACAGCAGGCCAAAAGGTATCCCGTTGGACGCAGCTGCCATCAGACCCAACAGTCTTTGAAACTGTTTTACAGTGAGTGATTGGCCTAGCTTTAACTTGTTTACGGCTATGAGAATCAAATCTACTCTAGCAGGAGATAGATGTGCCTGCATCGTAGTTGAATCCCATACTACGCCTAGAAAAGTTGTTCTCTGTACCTGAGATAAAACACTCTTCTTGGCATTTAGCCTTAACCCCAACATTTTCATGTGAGCGAGAACAGCATCTCGATGCTGAACTGCTAACTGTTCTGACTGTGCCAGAATGAGCCAGTTGTCGATATAGTTCAACACTCGAATGCCCTGGAGTCACAAAGGAGCCAGAGCTGCATCCACGCATTTTGTGAACGTGCGGGGAGATAAAGCTAGACCGAACGGAAGAACCCAATACTGGTACGCTTCGCCCCCGATAGCGAACCTCAAGAACATCCTGTGTTTAGGAAGGATGGGAATATGGAGCTATGCATCTTTTACAGTAGATCTATAGTGACAAACCAGTCTTCGGACCTGATTTGTTACATGATTTGTCTCAAAGTGAGCAATTTGAAATTGAGCTTCTTGACAATGATATAACTGCCTTAGATCTAAAATAGGACACAACCCTCCATCCTTCTTTGAAACTATGAAGTACTGGCTGTAAAACCCGACTCCCTGCTGGGAGGAGGGAACCGCTCTATTGCCTCATTCTGCAGGCAATAGAGCGGTTCCCTGTAGAGCGGAGCCTGTACCTCCTGTTCCATGACCAGAGCCTGCTCAGGGTTTACCACAAATCCCTTCTGAACCTGGGCGAAACCCGAACTGAATTCTGTACCCTTTTTCTACTGTCTGCAGAACCCATTAAGATATATTTAATAGAAGTTTCCACACTGCCAAAAAAAAAAAAAAAAAAGGGAACCAGTCTCTCAAGACTGGTCTCTGGTGTAAGACAAGTCGCCAACTCGGTGCCCTGAAGCGGCGAACTGGCAGAGAACAACCGAACTGGCCCCTCTGAAACCCTCCTCAGAGGGAGCGATTGCCTAGAGCCGCTACGTTTCTGGGCGGACAATGAGACATATGTTCGCTGAGAACCGCTGCGCCCTGAAGCACTTGAGGTGGCAGGGTTGGCAGAACAGCTCCCTGAGAGCACCAAGGGGAGACGGGCACCGTGTAATGAGGTGAACACTGACTCGCCCCGGAGGGGACTGCCCTCAGAAGCACAGCACATCTGGCATCAGGGCTTCTTTGCCAAAGCCTTCTCAGCAATAAGGACGGCCCTCAGATCCGGCCTATCAAGAGAAGACTTCGGCTGTGAGTGCCCACCCGAGCCCCAGTCTCTCTGCGGGGGAGCTCAGCTGGTAACATTCACTTTTTTTTTTTTTTTTTAGACAGAGACAATTTCACACACAGCGCTTGTTGAAGGCACGGAAGGTAACACTGTTTGGTTCAGGAGTGCTTTATAGTTTCCTGGTCATGACGTCACCCGCCTATGACGTTCCATCACGCCATTGGACTGATTTCACATGTGCATCACGACGCAATCAAGCAGACATGTTCCCACAGCGCTTTGGACGCAGCGTGAGTTCCCTTGAAAGGGAACCGTATAGAGGGATTTCATCTCTGGGGAATTGATTAGATGGTGGTGGTCTCCATATGACAGAAAACAATTAGAAAGCTAAGAACGTTTTTCAAAGCAAGTTATCTTGATGGGTAGGATAACATTCACCAATAGACTGTGCACATGAAGACCAAGTACATGCACTGAGAAAGTAAAAAAAGTCAGTGTCAAATTCATGATGACTTGATCATTTGATAATGTTCTCAGCTACCATTTTTGAGTCACTTTGGATGAAAGCTTTAGCTAAATAACTACATGTAAATTTGTTAATGACTCTCAATTCTATATAACATATTTTACTACATTAAAACCATCCCAAAGACGATTTTCCCTCAAAATCAGTGCAAAAAAATGTCTGCAGATTTCATCTGTGCCTGGCCATTAGTCTCATTTGCTGCGTGTTTTCAACAGTCCTTATCAGTCTGCTGAGTCACCCATGAGAAATCCCTTTCCTTCTTTACTGAGCTAAAGCATAACTCAAATTCCTTCCTTAATTTCCATGTTAACGCCCGCATGCAGACTAGAAGTGATACAGCCCTCCTGTGTCTGTGAGCCATGGGCAGTCTTTCAAAAGGGGTCATCCATTTTGTGCCTAACCTGCCAACATCAAACAATTCATTGATTGATTGTGGCAAACTAATTATGTGATAAAATGTGGGTTTAGAAACACATTGTGGTGCAAAACAAACAGCTCAGCCCAGATTTGGAGCTCAGGACACTGAAAGACGTTATAAAGCGCGAAAAGCGAAATGAAAGTGCATTGTGAAATACAGGGTTCATACAGTTATAAGAAGCCAGGATTGTAGACCTTGTTAAGCTCCCAAGAAACCCCCTAAAACTCTACGTGTGGGTCACTTTTACTACTTTACAGGTCTAAAGCGAAGCTTACCTGTGCTCTCCTGGGTGGCTGTTGACTTTGCTAAGTGGAGAAATGACAGCTGGGCTCTAGTTAAGACGTGTGCCGTGGAAAAGAATGAGTTTGAAATGTGTATGTGTTTGTAATGAGGGAGTTATAGGAGGAAATATGAGTGAACACAAAAGATCTAGGTGGAATAAAGCAATGATGGACCAAAGAAGAGAAAACAGAAATGCTCATCCCCCCACCCCCCATGGATTTTCCCTGGATTACTGGCAGATCCCCCCTTATCCAGAAAAAAAAGACAAACACACAATATTACTAGTGCAAACAAAAGATGGGAGTTTCCTCAACATTCTCTGTGCCAAGAAAAGCTTAGGGTATCCTCTACCCTTCTGTAAACAGAGCAAGACTGGTCTGGAAAAATTGGGATTGACATCAAGAACATTGGATGTTCCTAAATCTGTCACAAAAATCACTCAAACGCAATTCTGTCAAACTCAAAGTTCGACTTCAGTGGACATCTGCATGTAGCATGCTTTCATGTCGTCACGTAAAGTCACCTTTATTTACAGATTGTTTCAAGGAAAATAAAGATTCAATGATTAAATTGAATACAATTAACACAAACACAATTAAACTCTGCTCTAAAGCAGCTCTAAAAAGACATAGTAAACAGTCATTATTCAGTTGAAATCAGTTCAGTGTTGATTCAGTTTGGTTCAATAATTGTGTAGAGTTCATCAATTGTAGAATGAGTTCAATTCATAAAGCAGCTCTGGAGAAAACAGTGATGTCATCATCTTTTTTAATGATTAATGCGTTGACTAACATTGTAAAGCACATGTAAAGTACTTGATAATAATTTTAAAATCTTTATAGGCAATTTTCTCAATATTGTGGTCCAGGGTCACAAATGTGCCTAAACTATCTTTTTGCCACACCTGCCAATGGCCGGTGACTTAAGAAAATTTACTGGCCATAAATATTTTTTACCGGTCATGAAAGGCAGTAATGACACCAACATTTTAGATACCAGCGAAAATTCACAATTCACAATTCTCTATCCCAATTTTGTATACCACAGCTTTTCTGCTTTCCTGTAGCTCAGTGGTTAGAGCATGGCACTAGCAATGCCAAGGTCGTGGGTTCGATCCCAGGGATTGCACATACTCAGATACAAATGTATAGTATAATGCAATGTAAGTCGCTTTGGATAAAAGCGTCTGCCAAATGCATAAATGTAAATGTACAGCTAAATCTACTAACCTAACTAATATAATGTAAAACATTATTAAAGACAGTAAACAGTCAGTAATAAAATGAGAACAAATAATCAAATTACAAGCAAAAGCACAAATAAATACAATATAACAATAATACAAATGAAATAAACAGTGTTTTTCAGGTATTTTTTTTAGGTAGGTCTGATCCTTATTAATTAATCCTTAGTTTTTTTTTTTTTTTTTCTTTGTCCTTTGTTGTTTGATTAACATTAAAAACACAGACAGCAGCGGAAATATTAGGCTGCTGTCACTTTAAGAGCGCATGCACGGATATAATATACTGATGTTGTACACATGCGTCTTTTTCAACTGTTTACGTTCATTTAAGACATAACGACTATGATTACTAAGATACTCACTATTTTCTTTTTTTTTTTACATAATTTTGTGTGAATTTGTCCGCTTAAGTGCAAGAAGACATGAAAGAGAGCTTAGTTTAGTATTCGCTTAAACTTTCGTGACAATGTAGCACTGGCCCGTCAACTGTTCTGAGCGTTGTTCACGTTTGTTCACATTCATGCATTGTTAGAATTTATAAAAATGTTACCGGCCAACTGGTGAGTGACACCGTTTCATATACTCACCAACACCTATTTTGACTCGCTTTTGGTGCTTGGCAAGTGTTAATTTTAGGCGCTGCTTGCATATATTCTAATAAAGATTTCATTTTTGGTCTGTTCCTTACACAAAGCTATTGTAAAGCATTAAAAAAAAAAAAAAAAAACCAGATATAGAGATAAAGCAATAGGCTATATAGTGCACAAGTCATATGGACAACATTTATGATGCGTTTTTTTGTTTTGTTTTTCAAATTTTCGGAGTTTGACAGCCATTGTATGCTTTCAGTGTATAAAAAAAGAGTGTAAACACTGAGCCTAAAATTGAACTACATGGAAAACACTACTGCACTACTGTTTCTACAGTCATAAGATGATTCACATAGGATACATTGACTATCCAAATGTCTGTGACAAACCTAGCTATTTCTGGATGAGTTGCAACACTAGTCAGTTTCTGTATGCCAGTATATACCAGTGCTTCCTTTTTCTCCTATATTCGGAGACTAGTAGGTGTTCTAGACAGATGACTGCAGTAAATAGCCAGAGAAGAAATAACACTTGAATCATAGGCAAGTCATCCAAAACAAATGATATGACATACCTTACACGAGTCTAGAACAAAACCATATTAAAATTACTAATGCAAAATATCCAATAACTGACCAAATTGAGTCACTGACACACAGCAAATGTGAAAAGCCACTTCAAGCCTCTCGGGTAACACACTGTGGTCAGCTGATGTGATATTCTGCTTATTTCCAAGCAGCACTGAAAATGTGGCATGTCAGTCAATGACATGTTTCCATCAAGTGTTCAACTGACTGCAGAAAACCACTACCAGATCACATTTATCGTCTTATAAAACAGACAGAAATGAGCTCTGAAATGAACCCAAACAACAACTAGAATGGCGCAACTCACACAAAAGCATCTCTGGCAACTGACCCAACAATTGGCCCATAGCTGCAATGAGTAGAGCCAGAAGAGTTTTTTATTGTTATAATTAACTTAATTGGGCAACTCCTGGCCCCTGTAGAGGGAAGTTCACATAAACAAGTGAATCTTGGACACAAATACTCCCTTCATTAATGAGGTCTGTGTTTACTGAAGCAAACCACACAGAATCCCTGAGCATAAACAGACTTGTGGTCTGACATTGTGCTCTGGGTCACTATGAACTTGATAGATGTCAGTAAATAAAGTGTTGAACTGTGATATCCATCAGAATCTTACAAAAAACTACTGAGGCGACAATATGATTCATCTGGTACAAATGAACATGATAGTACTCCAAGGTACTTCACTTACCATGGTAAATGAGCAAAATATCAAAATGCTTGAATGTGCACTTTATTTAAAAATTACTTAAAATTAAACTGCCTTAATCCTGCAAGCTACAGTAAACAATCAAACATTTTCACTCCAGGAGGCATAATAAAAATAAACATTTTGCAATGATGGCCTGCACATTGGTTCACTAATAAGAGGAATTCTATCATGTTTAGATTCATTAAACAATTTATTTTATAAAATGTATTTGCATGCAAAGGTTTTAAAAATGCAGTGGCCACAAAAAACTTATTTCACACTTAAAATGTATAAATCATTGCATTAGGTAACAAAGTATCAAATACAAAAACAGCAGAAGAACATGTTCAAGCTAAATGTTTTACAAAAATAAGTTTGACCAGCTTTAAATGTTTAAAAATGTAAATATCCTGCTCAAATATATTTGTTCACTAACTTTACTTACATGGCTGAATGTCATTGCACTAGAAATACACTTAAAATACACTTTTTGAACCATTATGAACGATTTATTATGAGTGGATTTATAAAGTCAGTTCACACAGGTGTCCAAGCAGAATAACCACAGGTGTAGCTCATATAATAATCAATACATTTATTGTTTTATCATTTGAAACCTTACAACCCTCTCTTTTTGCCTGAAAAGTGCTTGTGCCATCTTAATCTAAACAGAACTGAAGCACCTTTAAGTCAGAAATCGAGCAGTTAGATGATTAAAACATTATTTATTAATATATTAATAAATTTTTTTAGGTAATTTGGAGTATTTGTGCCCAAATTTTTATAAATGTATAAAATATATTATTAAAATAACATTGTTATGAATTCGGGTTGATTGGGACACTTTTTCCAAGTCAACTCTCTCTCTCTATATATATATATAAAAAAATAATCTGTAAACAATTAATTCACTTCACAGACGCTGATTGGGTTTGTAGTGCGACCCGTATACTCTTATATATCGTCTCTAACAAAATGGACACAAGCGTGAAGTTGTATATAAAAGTTAATCTTACCCAAATTGACAAAACTCATGACCATGTCCGCGTCGTGCAGGAACTCGGTGTCATGAACTGAAGCTAAAACGGGTCGTGTGGTGGTAAACAGTGATCTGTACTGATCCACGTCGCTCTTCTCTTCAGTGGACATGCTGTTGTATAGATCCAGCATGAAGAGGGGTGCTGAATTATATTTGCCGCTGTTCAGATGCGGTCTGGGTCTGTGGTTCAGTCCCAGTATGGACAGAATCTCTTTCTGCATCTCTCTCTTCTCCTGATTCCGTAACCTCCGATGTATGAAGTTGGGCTGAAGCTCAGAACCGTCCAGTACAGAACTACTACCTGCCAAAGAAGAGCTCCACAAGAAGCCCAGCAGAGCAAACCAGACGCTTGTCATCTTTACATCCAGTCTGTGGTGGTGATGATGATGAGGGTGTAATCACTTCTAAATATAATCACTTGGAAAACTGTCCTCTTCTCTTCTGCTTCACGCCATAGATCTTACCAGGTTCTTCAATGGTTCTTAGGTTCAGCAAAGAACCTTCTTCTCATTAAGAACCATTTTGCCTGTATGATCTCCTGGAGATTAAAAAGTTCTTGATGTTACATTATAGGATCTTCAGATCAGTGTGTTGGTTTCTGGGTTCTTTAAAGCACCAGTACCAGTAGATGTTTTCTGAAGAACTACAGAATAAAGTTATTGACTAGGTTCTCCTGTGGAATCAGATTGTGAACCCCCTTTGGGTCGTAACTGTAACCTGTCCCTGTAAAACTGTATTATCCCGTGCAAAGCAAATGCAGTTGTCCAGGGAATTTTTCAATTCGCAAAATCTCCATCAATTCTTCGGCGTGATACTTCGCTCCGGACAGAAGACAGCTGGAAACTTCTCTATGTCCCCTCAAATGTTAAGTTGCTGTGTATAATTCAAAACGAGGAATAAAGGAATAAGTTGTTCGTCACTTC
This sequence comes from Hypophthalmichthys molitrix, assembly GCA_037950675.1. Classification (NCBI taxonomy): domain Eukaryota; kingdom Metazoa; phylum Chordata; class Actinopteri; order Cypriniformes; family Xenocyprididae; genus Hypophthalmichthys; species Hypophthalmichthys molitrix. The sequence continues at coordinate 7,191,437 of CM075514.1, read as the reverse complement.
CAATTCAGTAGCCTATTTATTCATTTATTTTTCTTACTATATATTACTATATGTATTTTCCGTTCAGTTCTTTGATTTAACCCTAGGCTGATCCCCACAGAGAATGTTTGTAGAGTGGACAGCCCGTCTGTCTCAGAGGCTTTTAAATAACGGGGCTGAAGCAGGTAGACGCGTCTCGAGCCCGCCCCAGTGCTCGCGTCCAGAGGTGGAGCTTTACGAGACAGTTTTAACATCCTCAAACTCGTCTTTACGTACACGTCTACGTGTCTTCTTTTACAAATAAATGACAATATCAGCTCTCATGTCAGGTGTCAATAGTCTGCACGCGAGCGACGCGACGCGGCCGTAACGCTACAGTTCTACTCAAATTTCAACAGTGCAAGATTATAACGTCATGTAGAAAACTCCATTCATTTTAAGAGCAGCAGTTGCGTTTCGTGGTCGTTTATTAAAATAGGAGCGTTTTAGTTTTGTCGCGCAGAATGGAACCGAACGCACGACTTTCGAAAAAAGTTAAACTATTTTAGTTTGTCACCGTCTTAAAATAGTGCAATCTTAAACGACGCAACTACCAGTGCGCATGACGCATGTCCTACAACAGAACGCCTCCTATGTGTATAACTGCCCGTAATGTCCTGCATTGTAGACAGTTTGACTAATTATTGGATGACGTTCTAGTAGAAGCGTTCTAGTTGTGTTGCGTCGCGTTTTGAGCACGTGAAGTGTCGACGCGTGCAGGGCATGCTGACCAACTAATTTGACCGATATTTGCTTGATATATTGTGAGAGGATGCCATAAATCAAATAAGGCTTGTATGTAATTATCCAAGTAATTATTTTTATAGTTATTTCTTTCAATAAATGTTACTAAAAAATCTTACCTTGCGCCAAGTAAAGCGAGCCATTTTATGGCCGAAGCGTGACCCCTAACGACACAGAAAATTACCGCAAGATACTGACGAAAACAAGCAAATAGCACCAACAGTACAATAGGGTTACCATGTTTTTTGGACATGGCACCATGGTAAATCATGTTCTTTGTACATTGTTTTAGGACTTAGACTAATATCATATATAGCCTATCACATATAGTAGGCTAAAAAGTGCCTTAAGAACTATGTAACATCATGCTACATATGGTAATCAGTCAATAATATTGTATTGCTATTTGATACTATAACCGCACATGTATACATTTTTGTAAACGTAAATATAGCTTTTCTGAGAAAAAAAAAAAAAAGAAGATAATTGACAAAGCACTAAATTTATTGTATTGTTTTATCTTGTGTAAAATCTTGATCACTTGTCCTTCTCAGGTATGTTTAAAGGAGTTCTCTGATGTTTGAGATTACAGACATCAGACAGATAGACAGCAAACTGGAGATTGTGGTCAGGGTCAGGTGCAATGCTTTAAAGATGAGACACTCACTGAACTTACTATAAAAAGAGAGCGAGCTTACATGTTTATGTTATAGAGACTGATTTCAGAAAACACACACACTATGTTGTGTCTGGTGAGATTCATATAGATAAGGTGGCTGAGTGTTGTTATCTCTAAGTGGCTAATCTTATCTAACGGGGCCGAAAAGCATGCATCAAAGACCAGCGATGCAAACCAATTCCTGCCACCCCCTTCCCTTCCCTTCATCAGTCCAATCACTGATAGCCCATCACTCAAACACACACACACACACACACACAGAGGTTTGTTTTTGTGAATTGTGGGGACATTATATAGGCGTAATGGTTTTTATACTGTACAAACTGTATTTTCTATCACCCTACACTACCACTACACAAAGCAGCTTCACAGTGACAAAAATTGTTAAAGGGTTAGTTCACCCAAAAATGAAAATAATGTCATTTATTACTCACCCTCATGCCGTTCCACACTTGTAAGACCTTCGTTAATCTTCGTTAATCGGAACACAAATTAAGATATTTTTGTAGAAATCCGATGACTCAGTGAGGCCTCCATAGTGGGCAATGACATTTCCTCTCTCAAGATGCATTAATGTACTAAAAACATATTTAAATCAGTTCATGTGAGTACAGTTGTTCAATATTAATATTATAAAGCAACGAGAATATTTTTGGTGCGGCAAAAAAAACAAAATAACGACTTATTTAGTGATGGCCAATTTCAAAACACTGCTTCAGGAAGCTTCGGAGCATAATGAATCAGCGTATCGAAAAATGATTCAAATTGCATGTCAAACCGCCAAACTGCTGAAATCACGTGACTTTGGTGCTCCAAACCGCTGATTCGACACGCTGATTCATAACGCTCCGAAGCTTCTTGAAGCAGTGTTTTGAAATCAGCCATTACTTTATAAGTCGTTATTTTGTTGTTGTTTTTTGCCGCACCAAAAATATTCTCGTCGCTTTATAATATTAATATTGAACCACTGTACTCACATGAACTGATTTAAATATGTTTTTAGTACATTTATGGATCTTGAGAGAGGAAATGTCATTGCTCCCTATGCAGGCCTCACGGAGCCATCGGATTTCAACAAAAATATCTCAATTTGCGTTCCGAAGATTAACGAAGGTCTTACGGGTGTGGAACAGCATGAGGGTGAGTAATAAATGACAGAATTTTCATTTTTGGGTGAACTAACCCTTTAATTATTACTTTAGGGGCCGCTTAAATGACACCTTTCCTACTGAAAACCGAATACCTTGCATAATGCATTCTTGCCGTTCATTTACGCGTAGTCTATAGTCTATAGGTTTGCGTGTTTGTGTATGTGTTCAGAAGCTTGGTCTTTTTAAAAATGATATTTGCCAAATTACTTGTCTGGTCTGTTTTATCTATACATAGGGAAAGGAAAGGGAAATGGGCCTTCGCAGGGGATAGTTTAGTTGAAACGTCAGGGCTGCGGGCTGCGTTATCATCATGTCTAGATGCAGGTCCTTCATCTCATCTGGATACGCCCTGGATCTGGCAAGGCTGCAGCAAACCTCAGGATAAACAGAAAGAGACTAATATTAGCGTAGACAGCATTCTTCTTATGATGTAGCGAGTACATCAGGTGTTATGGGAAGTGTTCCCGGTTCCGGCTGACCTAATCTATGCAGCCTAACAATTTACATCATTTGAATTATAGAAGTAGATAATGTGTTATGTGTATGCAAGTTTAAACAGATGTGTTTTTAGTCTAGATTTAAACTGACAGTGTGTCTGCTTCACACACACACACACACACACAGGTTTGTTTTGCTATCAAAGTGAGGACATTCCATAGGCGTAATGGTTTTTATACTGTGCAGACTGTACATTCTATCCCCCTACACTACCTCTACTACTAAACCTACCCATCACAGAAAACATTCTGCATTTTTACATTTTTAATAAAACATTGTTTAGTATTTTTTAAAAGCCATTTTAAATAAGAGGACTCATGTTGTCCTCATATTGTCCTCATATTTCATGTTTACATCGTAATACCAGTGTAATACCATTGTCATTATACAAATTTGTGTCCTCATAAATCACAAAAACTTGCATGTATGTGGTTTAAGGGTACTCTCCATATGCGTAATGGTTTTTATACTGAGCTATTCAAATTTTCTATCTCCTTTTTTCTAACCCTAAACCTACCCATCACAGAAAACTTTAAGCATTTTTTGAATTTCATAATAACCATGATAACAGAAGGATGAGATTTAAACTTAAATAAGTTTTAAAAGAAGAATTAATGCTGGTGCTTTTATAAAATAACATGCTTCACATTTCTTTTAAATCCTTGGCCCCCTTCACTTCCATTCTAAGTGCCTCACCATAACCTTTATTTATTTATTGTTTTTTTTATAGAAGTTTGGAGCAACATGAGGGTTAATAAGATAAATAAAACAATTTTCATTCATTGGTGAAATATTCCTTTAAGAGAAAGAATTTTAAGCAGTGAGAGGAAACAGACAGTGACAAGATAAGTAGGTTAAGAGAGATAAAAGCTGAGCATTCCTTTGCAAGTGCATTTCAATCAGTAGCTAAAAGTGTTAAACACACACACTTGCACACAGCCATTAGACAAAGTGTGTGCACCGAATGTCATTTTACCTATTATTAACTTAAACATAAATGGCCATAACAGGATGACTTAATATGATCAAAAAGTGGTACAGGGTGTCCGATCACAGAAAATATGAGAGTTGAAGACATTAAGGAATGCAAAAGTGCAGCATTCATGTTAGAACTCATCCGTTCTTCAAGGGTCAGTTGGTAATCGGCTGTCAGTAGCATGATGAATGACCTGTGCGTGATTCTGTGTGGGGTCAGTTAACAGACTAATTCTCTTGTCATCATACTGTCTAGACAAAGGCTCACTTTAAAGACACATGCATATACATTTATATTCTTTTCTAGGGTTTTTTTTGTTTGTTTGTTTTTTGCTTGAACCCTCTATGCCTGCAGTAAATATGAAAAAACAAAAAAACAAACAAACAAACAAACAAACGTTTTAACGAAGAACAAATCTTTGAGGGCTGGTAGTCAAGTTTGCTGGTTTGAGCCATGTAAAGATAATTACCATTGTGCTGTTACATACAAACAGTCGTTAAAACCACAGCTTTAGATAGTTTGAAAAAATGTACAAGTGAAAACATTTTACAATAAGGTTCAACTAACAACAACACAGCAGTCAGTGTTGGTGGTAACGTATTACAAGTAACTTGAGTTATGTAATCAGATTACTTTTTCAAATAACTAGTAAAGTAAAACATTACTTTTAAATTTACATCAAAATATCTGAGTTACTTTTTAAAATAAGTAATGCAAGTTACTTTGTTTTCCTATTGACTGACAGGTCTCCTGTCCCCATGTTGAGAGAAATCGACAGAGGCGTTGTGTCTAAACATGATGATTACTGTAGTTCTAGACTAAATGTAAGTATTTACTCATCTCACTTGCACAAAAGCACAGTCAGTATTCCTCAAAATGTATAAAAACGGTGAAATTTAATCTCAGAAAATTGCACAAACCTGCAATAATTAAATTTTTTAAATTAAACAAATATAATTTATGTATTTGATCTCACTTTATTAACCAATGTCTTTGCTGCTGACGTTTATGATCCAATTCAACCATACTAATAAGCAAAAATGACTTTAGATAAACATCACATTTATGATCAGCCTGAAGCTTTTTTATTTCACTTTAGGTGTGAAAGGGCCTTTACATTTGACAAAAATGTAACCTTTTTGTTATTAAAAAACAAACAGAAAGAAAAAGTATAGCAATTAGTTACTTTTTTAGGGAGTAACTCAATATTGTAATGCATTACTTTTAAAAGTAACTTTCCCAAACACTGTTTAAGACAGATGGTAAAACACTGTACCTCAGAATAAATAAATAAAAAATTAATATCCATTCATACACTGATTTGACAAGGATGGTGACTTTAATCGCAAACATTCCTTCATTCATTCATTCCCATTTACAGTAGCTCTATGTGTCTCCTGTAAGTCACATTAGCTAAAAACAAGTACACTACAATTCAAAAGACATTTATATGGTTTTAAATGATGCATGTTCTCCAAAGCAGCATGTTATTGATCAAGCAAACCATCCAAAACATACTATTTAACCCTCTGGTGCTCTTTGTGTTGTGGTCAAAAATAACAAAGTTTTTTATTTAATATTTTGTATTTTAGGAAATGTCACGGTACTAAATCATATTTGAACATAGACCTGAAATTTCCAACTTAAACTGTCATAAATCTTGAATGTTTAAGAGCACAGTTTTAAAAACTTTTTTTTAAGTTTAAAAACTTTTTTAAAAAAAGTTATAGAAATTTTTAGAATGTATTGTTATGAAAATTGCACAAAAATACTATTTTAAATTTTATATGAAATATATATTTTTCAAAACACATTTTACTCTAAAACTGTGAGAAAATCAAAGCCATAAATCTACACAAGATGTGTTCCAAATTTGAGGCTGATATCTCAAAAAAAGAGCTTTCAGTAAGATTTTGTTTGGGCGCAGTATACCAAATGTTTGCACTAGATGAAATTCACATTCGTTTCCAATGCTCTCATTTCTGACCGTGAGGAGTACAAGTTTGACTATTTCTTTCAGGATCATTTAACCTTTTTGAATCGCATCCATGATTTTTTTTTTTTTTTTTTTTTTTTGTGTTTACACAGCAAATTCTAAAACCGTTACCATTTCGTACCAGCCCTTAGTCCAGTTCACTAAGAAATCAGTGTTACCTCATCCTTATTCACTATAGTGTTGTGTTTTTTTTTTGTTTTTTTTGGTACTTGAAAATTCTGTTTTATTATCTTATTGAAAACAGTTGTGTACCCCTAACAAAGTGTGAAATTCACAATACAGCATCTTTTCTAATGTTCGAAGTTAATTGAACTTTAGAATTGAAATAATCATCTTCGATGGGAAATGTAGTTTTTGTGTGGAGCATACAGAGGGAACAGGCACCAGGACAGCATCATTTCACAAACAGAATTACAAAAATATTAAGCAGAACAACAGTGATAATAATACAAAATATTTTTCAACATTGATAAAAAGATTTTTTTCTTGAGCAACAAATCAGCATATTAGAAAGATTTCTGAATGATCAAGTGACACTGAATGACTGATGCTGAAAATTCAGATTTGCCATTAGAAGAACCAATTACATTTTAATATAATATTAAAATATATTTAACATTATTTTATATATTTTTAATATATTAACATTAAAATATATTTTATATTATTTTATATAATAAAATAGAAATAAAGACAATTCAAATTACTTTGTTCAAAGTTCTCCCTCAGTAGGGTTGTGACTGTTGTGACATCATAGTGAAGATTCCGTTCTGGCAGTTGTAAACTGTAGCTCTGACTCAGGTCTACTGTTGGTGTGTTAGGAGTGAACAGATCGAAAGACTTTCGAGACTTTCTGCAGATATTGACGACAAATATTGAAATATTGAATTCACTTGCAGCATTCAGTGTCCATTAATGGCGCTGTTTAGCAGTGTTTTTAGACGGCTGTTTGAGCGTTTAGCTCACTTCTTGCGCAGAAGGGAAACACAGCCATGTGCAGCGCAAGAATTAGCAGCAGTAGAGAAACTTCCAGAGGAGTGTGAGGCCTTCAACTTCACTGCCAAAGACAGGAAGTGCAGGAAGAGACGCCGCAAGGTACCTGAGAAGTGCCAGCTTGGACAAAGAGAGGAGGAAAGAGAGGTGAAGAATGAGGTAAAGATCAGTCAAAAAGATGAGGCTGAAGAGGAGAGAGAGACACTCAGACTTGAAAAGATAAAGATAAAGAAGAGTGGACGTGTGCATCAGAAAAAAAGAGAGATGCAAAGTCTGGAAAAGTTGATGGAGGGAGGAAGTGAGCTTAGGGAAGCTGGAGAAAAGAAAAGGAAGAAGAGAAAACGGAAGCAACGGAAGACCACAGAGCCAACACCACTTCTAGTGGAGGTCAAACCTCTGCATACTCCGGTCAGATCTTCCTTCTTGAAGCCAATAGAAGGAGAAATACTAATGCTTCCAAGTGTCTCCGAACACCTTGCTCTACCAGCTGCTCGCTTCCAACCCCTGCCGCCGGTGACAAAACCACCAGTGAGTCCTCAAAAACCGGCTCCAGCACCTCAAGTGGATCCTCCCAAACTCTTGGCGGTTCCTCCATGTCCCGATGAAGTTGTTTCGCTCCAGCGCTCTTCATCCCAAGTGCGTCCTTCCAAACCACAGACGCTTCCGTTGGCACTTCCTCCACGCCCCACTCCAGTGTCTGATGAACTGTTTTCTTCATCCCAAAGGCATCATCCCAAACGGCTTCCTCCAAGCCTGACTCATGCACCTGATGAAGTCGTTGCTCTGCGACGTCCTCCCAGCCGAAAGCCTCAGCCGTTCACTTCTTCCCTGTTTGAGCCGCCTCCAGAACTCATGCTGGTTGATATAGAGGATGAGGAGAACGAGTATGTGGAGTACACGGGGAAGACCTTCCGGGTCAGTGACTTACTCAAGTCTGAACGCCCCCAAACGCCAGAGGCTGAAATTAAACCAAGAAAGATGGTTGCTTGGTTGGAGAAGGACAGCGAGGTGCAGGAGGAAGCGTGGGAGAGCGAAGTGGTGGAGGTCCAGGGATTTGAGGAAAAGGACCCCAGTGAAATGGGAGACTCCAGCGCCATACAAGGCCATGCCTCTCGGAAAAGAGAGATCGATGAGCTCACGATGAAGCTCTTCTGTGTAACCTCTCCTGACGGTCCCAAGAATGAGACCCAACACACTGTGAACATCCAGGAAAAGAGCAAAAGAAAAGTGTCACTTTTTCTGCTTACCTGGGCAGAGGAGAAGACCAAGAAAAAGGAGGAGAAGAAAATAATCAAGGAGAAGGAGCGTCGAGAAAAAGAGTTGCTGCTTGAACGCTACATGAATGATCCAAAACTGAAGCACTTGTGGATCAACAAGCACAACCGCAACTACTGCTTCTAATGCGGATCATCGTCCCCTTCACCTTACCCTTTGTAAATAAAATATCCTCTTCACCTTTAACCTGTCCAAATAAAAAGTGTGCAAACTAAAACACATGTAATATGAAGTGAATCTATTTTAACTCATTTGAATAACTGTTTAACCAGTGTTGGGGGTAATGCAGTACAAGTAACTTGAGTTACGTAATCAGATTACTTTTTCAAGTAACTAGTAAAGTAACGCATTACTTTTAAATTTACAACAAAATATCTAAGTTACTTTTTCAAACAAGTAACCCAATATACACTACCAGTCAAAAGTTTGGAATTTGTAAGATTTTTAATGTTTTTAAAAAGAAGTTTCGTCTGCTCACCAAGGCTGCATTTATTTACTTAAAAATACAGTAAAAACAGTAATATTGTGAAATAGTATTACAATTTACAATAACTATTTTCTGTTTGAATATATTTTATAAAGTAATTTATTCCTGTGATCAAAGCTGAATTTTCAGCATCATTACTCCAGTCTTCAGTGTCACATGATCCTTCAGAAATCATTCTAATATGCTGATTTGCTGCTCAAGAAACATTTATGATTATTATCAATGTTGAAAACAGTTGTGTACTTTTTTATCAGGATTCCTTGATGAATAGAAAGTTCAAAAGAACAGCATTTATCTGAAATACAAAGCTTTTGTAACATTATACACTACCGTTCAAAAGTTTGGGGTCAGTAAGAATTTTTATTTTTTGAAAAGAAATTAAAGAAATGAATACTTTTATTCAGCAAGGATGCATTAAATCGATCAAAATGACAGTAAAGACATTTATAATGTTACAAAATATTATATTTCAAATAAATGCTGTTCTTTTGAACTTTCTATTCATCAAAGAATCCTGAAAAAAAAACATTGTACACAAATATTTTGTACAATTGTACACAATAAATGTTTCTTGGTTGATATAGAGGATGAGGAGAACGAGTATGTGGAGTACACGGGGAAGACCTTCCGGGTCAGTGACTTACTCAAGTCTGAATGCCCCCAAACGCCAGAGGCTGAAATTAAACCAAGAAAGATGGTTGCTTGGTTGGAGAAGGACAGCGAGGTGCAGGAAGAAGCGTGGGAGAGCGAAGTGGTGGAGGTCCAGGGATTTGAGGAAGAGGACCCCAGTGAAATGGGAGACTCCAGCGCCATACAAGGCCATGCCTCTCAGAAAACAGAGATCGATGAGCTCACGATGAAGCTCTTCTGTGTAACCTCTCCTAACGGTCCCAAGAATGAGACCCAGCACACTGTGGACATCCAGGAAAAGAGCAAAAGAAAAGTGTCACTTTTTCTGCTTACCTGGGCAGAGGAGAAGACCAAGAAAAAGGAGGAGAAGAAAATAATCAAGGAGAAGGAGCGTCGAGAAAAAGAGTTGCTGCTTGAACGCTACATGAATGATCCAAAACTGAAGCACTTGTGGATCAACAAGCACAACCGCAACTACTGCTTCTAATGCGGATCATCGTCCCCTTCACCTTACCCTTTGTAAATAAAATATCCTCTTCACCTTTAACCTGTCCAAATAAAAAGTGTGCAAACTAAAACACATGTAATATGAAGTGAATCTATTTTAACTCATTTGAATAACTGTTTAACCAGTGTTGGGGGTAATGCAGTACAAGTAACTTGAGTTACGTAATCAGATTACTTTTTCAAGTAACTAGTAAAGTAACGCATTACTTTTAAATTTACAACAAAATATCTAAGTTACTTTTTCAAACAAGTAACCCAATATACACTACCAGTCAAAAGTTTGGAATTTGTAAGATTTTTAATGTTTTTAAAAAGAAGTTTCGTCTGCTCACCAAGGCTGCATTTATTTACTTAAAAATACAGTAAAAACAGTAATATTGTGAAATAGTATTACAATTTACAATAACTATTTTCTGTTTGAATATATTTTATAAAGTAATTTATTCCTGTGATCAAAGCTGAATTTTCAGCATCATTACTCCAGTCTTCAGTGTCACATGATCCTTCAGAAATCATTCTAATATGCTGATTTGCTGCTCAAGAAACATTTATGATTATTATCAATGTTGAAAACAGTTGTGTACTTTTTTATCAGGATTCCTTGATGAATAGAAAGTTCAAAAGAACAGCATTTATCTGAAATACAAAGCTTTTGTAACATTATACACTACCGTTCAAAAGTTTGGGGTCAGTAAGAATTTTTATTTTTTGAAAAGAAATTAAAGAAATGAATACTTTTATTCAGCAAGGATGCATTAAATCGATCAAAATGACAGTAAAGACATTTATAATGTTACAAAATATTATATTTCAAATAAATGCTGTTCTTTTGAACTTTCTATTCATCAAAGAATCCTGAAAAAAAAAACATTGTACACAAATATTTTGTACAATTGTACACAATAAATGTTTCTTGAGCAGCAGATCAGCATATTAGAATGATTTCTGAAGGATCATGTGACACTGAAGACTGGAGTAATGATGCTGAAAATTCAGCTTTGATCACAGGAATAAATTACTTTATAAAATATATTTAAACAGAAAACAGTTATTTTACATGGTAATAATATTTCACAATATTATTGTTTTTACTGTATTTTTAATTAAATAAATGCAGCCTTGGTGAGCAGACGAAACTTCTTTTAAAAACATTAAAAATCTTACCGATTACAAACTTTTGACTGGTAGTGTACATTAAAATAATCTAGCTCTTATCTAAAATAAAATGCTAAAAAAAAAAAAAAAAAAAAAAGAAAACACAAGGTATCAATAACTAAAATCAATAACTAATAACTAAAAATCAATAACTATTTTTATTGAAACTTCTGGAATAGTGGTTCGTTCATTTAATACAACAATGTAGAACTGAATTGAATAGAATTGAACTAATCATCTTCGATGGGAAATGTAGTTTTTGTGTGGAGCATACAGAGGGAACAGGCACCAGGACAGCATCATTTCACAAACAGAATTACAAAATTATTAAGCAGAACAACAGTGATAATAATACAAAATATTTTTCAACATTGATAAAAAGATTTTTTTTCTTGAGCAACAAATCAGCATATTAGAAAGATTTCTGAATGATCAAGTGACACTGAATGACTGATGCTGAAAATTCAGATTTGCCATTAGAAGAACCAATTACATTTTAATATAATATTAAAATATATTTAACATTATTTTATATATTTTTTATATATTAACATTAAAATATATTTTATATTATTTTATATAATAAAATAGAAATAAAGACAATTCAAATTACTTTGTTCAAAGTTCTCCCTCAGTAGGGTTGTGACTGTTGTGACATCATAGTGAAGATTCCGTTCTGGCAGTTGTAAACTGTAGCTCTGACTCAGGTCTACTGTTGGTGTGTTAGGAGTGAACAGATCGAAAGACTTTCGAGACTTTCTGCAGATATTGACGACAAATATTGAAATATTGAATTCACTTGCAGCATTCAGTGTCCATTAATGGCGCTGTTTAGCAGTGTTTTTAGACGGCTGTTTGAGCGTTTAGCTCACTTCTTGCGCAGAAGGGAAACACAGCCATGTGCAGCGCAAGAATTAGCGGCAGTAGAGAAACTTCCAGAGGAGTGTGAGGCCTTCAACTTCACTGCCAAAGACAGGAAGTGCAGGAAGAGACGCCGCAAGGTACCTGAGAAGTGCCAGCTTGGAGAAAGAGAGGAGGAAAGAGAGGTGAAGAATGAGGGAAAGATCAGTCAAAAAGATGAGGCTGAAGAGGAGAGAGAGACACTCAGACTTGAAAAGATAAAGATAAAGAAGAGTGGACGTGTGCATCAGAAAAAAAGAGAGATGCAAAGTCTGGAAAAGTTGATGGAGGGAGGAAGTGAGCTTAGGGAAGCTGGAGAAAAGAAAAGGAAGAAGAGAAAACGGAAGCAACGGAAGACCACAGAGCCAACACCACTTCTAGTGGAGGTCAAACCTCTGCATACTCCGGTCAGATCTTCCTTCTTGAAGCCAATAGAAGGAGAAATACTAATGCTTCCAAGTGTCTCCGAACACCTTGCTCTACCAGCTGCTCGCTTCCAACCCCTGCCGCCAGTGACAAAACCACCAGTGAGTCCTCAAAAACTGGCTCCAGCACCTCAAGTGGATCCTCCCAAACTCTTGGCGGTTCCTCCATGTCCCGATGAAGTTGTTTCGCTCCAGCGCTCTTCATCCCAAGTGCGTCCTTCCAAACCACAGACGCTTCCGTTGGCACTTCCTCCACGCCCCACTCCAGTGTCTGATGAACTGTTTTCTTCATCCCAAAGGCATCATCCCAAACGGCTTCCTCCAAGCCTGACTCATGCACCTGATGAAGTCGTTGCTCTGCAACGTCCTCCCAGCCGGAAGCCTCAGCCGTTCACTTCTTCCCTGTTTGAGCCGCCTCCAGAACTCATGCTGGTTGATATAGAGGATGAGGAGAACGAGTATGTGGAGTACACGGGGAAGACCTTCCGGGTCAGTGACTTACTCAAGTCTGAACGCCCCCAAACGCCAGAGGCTGAAATTAAACCAAGAAAGATGGTTGCTTGGTTGGAGAAGGACAGCGAGGTGCAGGAGGAAGCGTGGGAGAGCGAAGTGGTGGAGGTCCAGGGATTTGAGGAAGAGGACCCCAGTGAAATGGGAGACTCCAGCGCCATACAAGGCCATGCCTCTCAGAAAACAGAGATCGATGAGCTCACGATGAAGCTCTTCTGTGTAACCTCTCCTGACGGTCCCAAGAATGAGACCCAACACACTGTGAACATCCAGGAAAAGAGCAAAAGAAAAGTGTCACTTTTTCTGCTTACCTGGGCAGAGGAGAAGACCAAGAAAAAGGAGGAGAAGAAAATAATCAAGGAGAAGGAGCGTCGAGAAAAAGAGTTGCTGCTTGAACGCTACATGAATGATCCAAAACTGAAGCACTTGTGGATCAACAAGCACAACCGCAACTACTGCTTCTAATGCAGATCATCGTCCCCTTCACCTTACCCTTTGTAAATAAAATATCCTCTTCACCTTTAACCTGTCCAAATAAAAAGTGTGCAAACTAAAACACATGTAATATGAAGTGAATCTATTTTAACTCATTTGAATAACTCTTTAACCAGTGTTGGGGGTAATGCAGTACAAGTAACTTGAGTTACGTAATCAGATTACTTTTTCAAGTAACTAGTAAAGTAACGCATTACTTTTAAATTTACAACAAAATATCTAAGTTACTTTTTCAAACAAGTAACCCAATATACACTATCAGTCAAAAGTTTGGAATTTGTAAGATTTTTAATGTTTTTAAAAAGAAGTTTCGTCTGCTCACCAAGGCTGCATTTATTTACTTAAAAATACAGTAAAAACAGTAATATTGTGAAATAGTATTACAATTTACAATAACTATTTTCTGTTTGAATATATTTTATAAAGTAATTTATTCCTGTGATCAAAGCTGAATTTTCAGCATCATTACTCCAGTCTTCAGTGTCACATGATCCTTCAGAAATCATTCTAATATGCTGATTTGCTGCTCAAGAAACATTTATGATTATTATCAATGTTGAAAACAGTTGTGTACTTTTTTATCAGGATTCCTTGATGAATAGAAAGTTCAAAAGAACAGCATTTATCTGAAATACAAAGCTTTTGTAACATTATACACTACCGTTCAAAAGTTTGGGGTCAGTAAGAATTTTTATTTTTTGAAAAGAAATTAAAGAAATGAATACTTTTATTCAGCAAGGATGCATTAAATCGATCAAAATGACAGTAAAGACATTTATAATGTTACAAAATATTATATTTCAAATAAATGCTGTTCTTTTGAACTTTCTATTCATCAAAGAATCCTGAAAAAAAAAAACATTGTACACAAATATTTTGTACAATTGTACACAATAAATGTTTCTTGAGCAGCAGATCAGCATATCAGAATGATTTCTGAAGAATCATGTGACACTGAAGACTGGAGTAATGATGCTGAAAATTCAGCTTTGATCACAGGAATAAATTACTTTATAAAATATATTTAAACAGAAAACAGTTATTTTACATGGTAATAATATTTCACAATATTATTGTTTTTACTGTATTTTTAATTAAATAAATGCAGCCTTGGTGAGCAGACGAAACTTCTTTTAAAAACATTAAAAATCTTACCGATTACAAACTTTTGACTGGTAGTGTATATTAAAATAATCTAGCTCTTATCTAAAATAAAATGCTAAAAAACAAACAAAAAAAAAAAAAAAAAAAAAAAAAAAACAAGGTATCAATAACTAAAATCAATAACTAATAACTAAAAATCAATAACTATTTTTATTGAAACTTCTGGAATAGTGGTTCGTTCATTTAATACAACAATGTAGAACTGAATTGAATAGAATTGAACTAATCATCTTCGATGGGAAATGTAGTTTTTGTGTGGAGCATACAGAGGGAACAGGCACCAGGACAGCATCATTTCACAAACAGAATTACAAAATTATTAAGCAGAACAACAGTGATAATAATACAAAATATTTTTCAACATTGATAAAAAGATTTTTTTTCTTGAGCAACAAATCAGCATATTAGAAAGATTTCTGAATGATCAAGTGACACTGAATGACTGATGCTGAAAATTCAGATTTGCCATTAGAAGAACCAATTACATTTTAATATAATATTAAAATATATTTAACATTATTTTATATATTTTTAATATATTAACATTAAAATATATTTTATATTATTTTATATAATAAAATAGAAATAAAGACAATTCAAATTACTTTGTTCAAAGTTCTCCCTCAGTAGGGTTGTGACTGTTGTGACATCATAGTGAAGATTCCGTTCTGGCAGTTGTAAACTGTAGCTCTGACTCAGGTCTACTGTTGGTGTGTTAGGAGTGAACAGATCGAAAGACTTTCGAGACTTTCTGCAGATATTGACGACAAATATTGAAATATTGAATTCACTTGCAGCATTCAGTGTCCATTAATGGCGCTGTTTAGCAGTGTTTTTAGACGGCTGTTTGAGCGTTTCGCTCACTTCTTGCGCAGAAGGGAAACACAGCCATGTGCAGCGCAAGAATTAGCGGCAGTAGAGAAACTTCCAGAGGAGTGTGAGGCCTTCAACTTCACTGCCAAAGACAGGAAGTGCAGGAAGAGACGCCGCAAGGTACCTTGTCCCTATTTGCCTCGTCATGATGACTCGCTTACTGTATTCCTCACTTGTAAGTCGCTTTGGATAAAAGCGTCTGCCAAATGAATAAATGTAAATGTAAATGTAGGTACCTGAGAAGTGCCAGCTTGGAGAAAGAGAGGAGGAAAGAGAGGTGAAGAATGAGGGAAAGATCAGTCAAAAAGATGAGGCTGAAGAGGAGAGAGAGACACTCAGACTTGAAAAGATAAAGATAAAGAAGAGTGGACGTGTGCATCAGAAAAAAAGAGAGATGCAAAGTCTGGAAAAGTTGATGGAGGGAGGAAGTGAGCTTAGGGAAGCTGGAGAAAAGAAAAGGAAGAAGAGAAAACGGAAGCAACGGAAGACCACAGAGCCAACACCACTTCTAGTGGAGGTCAAACCTCTGCATACTCCGGTCAGATCTTCCTTCTTGAAGCCAATAGAAGGAGAAATACTAATGCTTCCAAGTGTCTCCGAACACCTTGCTCTACCAGCTGCTCGCTTCCAACCCCTGCCGCCGGTGACAAAACCACCAGTGAGTCCTCAAAAACCGGCTCCAGCACCTCAAGTGGATCCTCCCAAACTCTTGGCGGTTCCTCCATGTCCCGATGAAGTTGTTTCGCTCCAGCGCTCTTCATCCCAAGTGCGTCCTTCCAAACCACAGACGCTTCCGTTGGCACTTCCTCCACGCCCCACTCCAGTGTCTGATGAACTGTTTTCTTCATCCCAAGGGCATCATCCCAAACGGCTTCCTCCAAGCCTGACTCATGCACCTGATGAAGTCGTTGCTCTGCGACGTCCTCCCAGCCGGAAGCCTCAGCCGTTCACTTCTTCCCTGTTTGAGCCGCCTCCAGAACTCATGCTGGTTGATATAGAGGATGAGGAGAACGAGTATGTGGAGTACACGGGGAAGACCTTCCGGGTCAGTGACTTACTCAAGTCTGAACGCCCCCAAACGCCAGAGGCTGAAATTAAACCAAGAAAGATGGTTGCTTGGTTGGAGAAGGACAGCGAGGTGCAGGAGGAAGCGTGGGAGAGCGAAGTGGTGGAGGTCCAGGGATTTGAGGAAGAGGACCCCAGTGAAATGGGAGACTCCAGCGCCATACAAGGCCATGCCTCTCAGAAAACAGAGATCGATGAGCTCACGATGAAGCTCTTCTGTGTAACCTCTCCTGACGGTCCCAAGAATGAGACCCAACACACTGTGAACATCCAGGAAAAGAGCAAAAGAAAAGTGTCACTTTTTCTGCTTACCTGGGCAGAGGAGAAGACCAAGAAAAAGGAGGAGAAGAAAATAATCAAGGAGAAGGAGAGTCGAGAAAAAGAGTTGCTGCTTGAACGCTACATGAATGATCCAAAACTGAAGCACTTGTGGATCAACAAGCACAACAAGCACAACTACTGCTTCTCCTAATGCGGATCATCGTCCCCTTCACCTTACCCTTTGTAAATAAAATATCCTCTTCACCTTTAACCTGTCTGAATAAAAAGTGTGCAAACTAAAACACATGTAATATGAAGTGAATAAATTTTAACTCATTTGAATAACTGTTTAACCAGTGTTGGGGGTAATGCAGTACAAGTAACCTGAGTTACGTAATCAGATTACTTTTTCAAGTAACTAGTAAAGTAATGCATTACTTTTAAATTTACAACAAAATATCTAAGTTACTTTTTCAAATAAGTAACCCAATATACACTATCAGTCAAAATTTTGGAATTTGTAAGATTTTTAATGTTTTTAAAAAGAAGTTTCGTCTGCTCACCAAGGCTGCATTTATTTACTTAAAAATACAGTAAAAACAGTAATATTGTGAAATATTATTACAATTTACAATAACGATTTTCTGTTTGAATATATTTTATAAAGTAATTTATTCGTGTGATGGCAAAGGTGAATTTTCAGCATCATTACTCCAGTCTTTAGTGTCACATGATCCTTCAGAAATCATTCTAATATGCTGATTTGCTGCTCAAGAAACATTTATGATTATTATCAATGTTGACAACAGTTGTGTACTTTTTTATCAGGATTCCTTGATGAATAGAAAGTTCAAAAGAACAGCATTTATCTGAAATACAAAGCTTTTGTAACATTATACATTACCGTTCAAAAGTTTGGGGTCAGTGAGAATTTTTTTTTTTTTGAAAAGAAATGAAAGAAATTAATACTTTTATTCAGCAAGGATGCATTAAATCGATCAAAAGTGACAGTAAAGACATTTATAATGTTACAAAATATTATATTTCAAATAAGTGCTGTTCTTTTGAACTTTCTATTCATCAAAGAATCCTGAAAAAAAAACATTGTACACAATAAATGTTTCTTGAGCAGCAGATTATTATGATTTCTGAAGGATCATGTGACACTGAAGACTGGAGTAATGATGCTGAAAATTCAGGTTTGATCACAGGAACAAATTACTTTATAAAATATATTCGAACAGAAAACAGTTATTTTACATTGTAATAATATTTCACAATATTACTGTTTTTACTGTATTTTTAATTAAATAAATGCAGCCTTGGTGAGCAGACGAAACTTCTTTTAAAAGCATTAAAAATCTTACAGATTCCAAACTTTTGGCTGGTAGTGTATATTAAAATAATCTAGCTCTTATCTAAAATAAAATGCTAAAAAAAAAACAAAAAAAAAAAACACAAGGTATCAATAACTAAAATCAATAACTAATAACTAAAAATCAATAACTATTTTTATTGAAACTTCTGGAATAGTGGTTCATTCATTTAATACAACAATAGGGGACCTTTGAGTCAAAAAGTCGGTAACACTTTACAATAAGGTTCATTAGTTAACATTAGTTCGCTACTTTAGTTAACATGAACTAATAATGAACTGCTCTTACAGCATTTATTAATGTTTGTTAATGTTAATTTCAATATTTACTAATACATTATTAAAATCTTGATAACATTATAATGCACTTGAACTAACATGAACAAACAATGAACAACTGTATTTTCATTAACTAACGTTAACTAAGATTAGTAAAAACAAATGTATAACAAATGCATTGCTCATGGTTAGTTCATGTTACTTAATACATTAACTAATGTTTAACTAATGAACCTATTGTAAAGTGTTACCAAAAAGTCTGAGAGCCACTGATCTAGGTTAATGTTGCTCCATAAATATACGATTGTTCATTATTAATAGTAATAATGTTCTAATCACTAATGTAACTAATGTTATATAATAACTAATATTAATTTGTACAACTTGAAATGTCAAAAATGCATTAGAATATGCATAAATTATCATTAACCTAGATTTGTAAATGTTGTAAAACATACCTTATTATCAACAGTTAACAATTCAATGCTTTGGATTTTATTACTATTACACATACTTGGTTTAGTGATTTGAACAAACTCCTAATCCTAAGTATTTGACTTTTGGACATATCTTGTCCAATTTGTGCTCCAAAAAATGAATGGTGCATAAAATTGTGCAGCTTGTTGAGAAAAGGTGAGCTTTTACATGTCTAAGCAAACTAAATTAGGATGTTTAACCTGGCAGAATATTATAGAGCTTGGGGGTGGGCTCTTTTGATTTTTAGCCAGTAAACACCCACTCATAGCAGTGTATTTTGCACAGGAAAGCACTCACATTTCACTCAATTTTTTTCCAGTATGATCTTTAATACATTTGATTCGCAATATAAGAAAAACACTAATAATGAGAACTTGATCTGAGGTAAATTTACAAATGCACATTCTCATGGTTTACAAGCTTTAAAATTAAAAACTAACACATAATTTAACAAAGGTTTAGTTGTCACAGAATACTGATTTGACAACAGACAATTACAAGTTATGGACAAAAAAAAATCATTGTTAGTAGAGACCTATGTGCAAGCTTCATCGTAACCCAGACCTGGACTGGACCAAAGAAACGGTCCATCATAGACTCTAACCTGTATTCACTGTAAAATTAACAGTATTATTTAGTTACACATACTGACTCATTTCCTATCATCTGTCCATTTACAGTTTACTCTTAGAGAACGTCCCTCCTCTCCCAGCACCTGAGCTGAATTTTGTTGCTCCAGTGACTGCTTCAGCTGGAATGACTGGCAGACCGTGGTCGATCTCATATTGCAAGGCCTGGATGAAGGAGGAGGAGTCAAAGACAGCGTGGTAGGCGGAGTTACGGTCGGCACGGAGACAGAGCTGCGGAAACGCGCTGACCTGTTCGGCAAGTTCAAGAGCCACTTCAAGTGCTAAAACAAACACACACAGACTGATTGTTAGATGTGAACATGCCAAATTGGGAACATTCCTAATTGGTGAGTGTATAAGACCTCTGACAGAAAAAACAGTCAGTAGATGTGACACCCCTGACCAATTTTTATTTATTTATTTTTTGCTAACCTTAAATTCACCAAGAAATCATTTATTTTTTTTCTTGTTCAAGAAGCCATTTCACTAAGATATACGTCATAACAAAGAAAAGACTATCACAACTTCCATTTCATGACACTTTAATGTGTGATCTCAAGTGACCTCCATATAATCACTCATTTCCTTCTGATATGGACTCATTTTGTCCTTCTGTGTAGCACATGAAAGCTCTGGCTTCTGTCCAGATCTCTTATGGAAAGTCCACTCGAGTGACTCGCTTTGAAACTGAAGTGCTTACTTTAACGGTATCTCTAAACAGCTTTGAGCTCATCTCATCTAACCTGACTGTGACTGTGTGAACTGCGGTCACATTACATTAGTTTTATCTGCTAACATCCTCAAGGGAACTCTACTGTGGATAATAAAAGATGCAAACGCTCACATAGTGGTCAGATAACAACACATATACAGTGCAGAATCAAAAGATGCACTGACATGCTGTGGAAAAACAGATATAGTCTAAAGGAATCCACGTTGTTATAAACATACATGACTGACTTTCTTCTGTTCATCACTAAAAGGACCAGCTAAGATTGAACTGAAGTCTTAACAAGCGCTAACAACTACTGATATGCCAGTTGTCTATTACTGGCTAAATGGCAGGGTTACACTTTATTTCAATGGTCCACTTTAGACAATCTGTTATTTATAAGTAACTTTGCAACTACATGTCAACTAACACTCACTGGTAGACTGAAATAGGATTTAGTTGATGTAGGCCCTGTTTACACCTGGTATTAAGATGCATTTCGGATCACAAGTGGACAATGTTAAATACAGGTGTAAATGGGGTCTAAAATGTTTTGAGCTTGTCCACTTTCGACCACTTCCAGAGGTAGTCGAGAACGCATTTGACCAGATTGCTTTCGTAGTGTAGACGCTGGTGGTCGAATGCGTGCAAAACAGCCACAAAAGAACGCCTACTCTCCACCTACTGACCTAATGCATAAACATTATGGGAAGTGGGCTAGCCAGATGGGATTTAAACTTTGTCAGCTGAAGACACAAGTTTGGTTTAAAGATGAAAAACATACCAAGCATAATATTCTCTCACCATTCCTGATTTCTAAGCGTTCAGTGTGGTCTTGCGGAAATGATAGCTGCTGTTTTTCTCCAAAGCTCCAAAGCTCTGAAGATAGGACCTTAATTGAAGACAGCATGGACTCACCTGCTGTTTTACTGCTATGTGTTTTTCTGTCATCTCCGGTCGCGTTCATATGTAAATTTTGTCCGTTAAATTGAAAGATCTGAAAAAGCCCATATATTTACCCACCCATAGCCCCTTCCCTCAAAGAAATCCAGACAGAAGTGGTTAAAAGTGGACAAAAGAGATGGATTAAAACACCAGGTGTAGACGGGAATGTGTCTGCCTTGTCCCTTGTGATCCGATCAACCAAAATGCATCTTAATAACAGATGTAAACAGGTTATGCCTGTTATCAAAATAAAATGTTAGCAAATATTAAGTAGACAGTCTACTAATACTCTAATGAGAGTTAATTGGGATGTAGCCGCAAAGTTACTTAAGCCCCTTTCACACAGATATTCCGGAAAATACCCTGATATAATGTGTCCCGGGATTTGTCCCGGGATCGTTTGATTTTGGTTCATTCACACTGCAAGTGATTTTCTGGAATCTGTGTGTGCGTTCTGTTCACACAAATCCCATAAAGACACGTGTCATTGATGTGACGTGTAAAGTCTCCAGAGCGTCTTAAGTTTGCTTATAACCTGTAATTTCTCTCGCGAGAAACCACGCTTGTGCATTGTTTTTCTGATTCGATCATAAACTAGCCCATCGCATACCATTCCGCAAGCTGCTGAACGATCTCAGCTTCGGCATCATCACTACGACACGACCCTTACGGCATTGATTACGGCTTTTGTTTACACAGGGCGTATTCCGGGACTGATCGGGAATGTTACTAGGTCCCCATTCCGGAATCAATCCCAGGACGTGTTTGCATTTACACAGAAGGCACTGTGGCAATTTTATGGCAATTTTCTGGGATCAACATGCTGTGTGAAGGGGGCTTTATAGTTAGTAGAATGTCTAAAGTGGACCATCGAAATAAAGTATTACCAATGGCAGCTCTACCTTCAGGTTTAAACCTGCTGGACAGACTACAACTCTTCCATTTCCACCTAATGTTTGATGTATCCCAATCTTTAAGCAGAAGGTGCTGGATTCAAAATGTTTGAATAATATCAATCTACAAATATGACTCATGATACAGCCTGGTATCATAAATCACACCATGTTTGTTCATCGACACTGTTACTGAACTGAATTGAGCTGAATAATAGCGTTATTGTATTGTTTCATAATTGATGAACTTTGCACAGTTACACAGTGACTTGAGCTGAATAATGAAACTATTGTGTTTTTAGAGATGTTTTACAGCAGAATTGGAATTTGTCTCATATTTGAAGTTTGCATTATTGATTCTGTTTAATTTCCATTTATTACTGTGAAGCTGCTTTGAAACAATCTGTATTGTATTAAGCGCTATATAAATAAAGTGGACTTGATAAAAAAAAAAAAACTGCAGAATGTCTACACCGCTCTTTTTCATACAGTGAATGCATATAGTATAGAACAATACCATAAGAGCACTCTGAAAGCATTGCAAGTCCTTATGACTTTGATAATAATCCATACAACAATAATCCATATTTCAAGTCTTCTGAAACAAAGTGATTGGTTAATTAAAAAATGTTCTGTTTGTTTTGGTTTTCACTCGTCACATGTGTTCCTTTGTTCTAGTTTCCCGCCACTCATCAATCACCGTGGACACTAACTCATCATTACAGCTGATCATCATTTAGTTCATCATCACTGTGTATTTAAGTTCCTGTTTGTGTTTAGTTCGATGTCCGGTATTGTTCGTGTTTATGTTAACACGTTGTCTCGCATGATGGCTTTGGATTATTATATTAAACCTTGTGAGCATATTCCCTCATCTTCTTCGTCATTGAACCTGGGCGTTACAAAATACCGGACCCAAAAAAAGATGGATGTAAGAGCGCAATTTATTGTAATGGCTCAGGAGAGACATGACTTTTTTTTTCTTTTGTTAAAAAATGTGTTGCCTTGCAGTTACCAGCCCCCTCGACAACAAGACCCTGAAGACCTTGTTCTAGATTGGGGCAACATTCCACCACCCTATCGACCTCCCAGACACCACAGGGCTAGACTGTAGGGAGACCAGATTGCGCACCGATTCAGAGCATAGCCAGACCCAGAGCCCGTTTCACTACCATCGACCGTGGAGAAGTCAGTCACGTGAGCCCCCCGCAGACCAAACGGCACCACCCACCGCAACGAGTGAGTCAGAGCCCGAGGACAGGAGGACAGAGCTTACCATCATCCCAGAGGCAGTGCCCCAGCGTGGATCTTACCAGGTGTGTGAGCCCAAGACATTAGCAACCAAGGGAACTGAAACGAAGGACTGACTGATAGACTTCTATGTGGACTTGTCAACTCCCACCCTATCCTACCCGGTATCTAAATCATCTGTACTGTCCAAAAAGAACTTTGAGAACTGGGATATATTTTTTGCTTTAACCTGTGTGGACTGTGTCATCCTCTCAAGTCTCGTTTTTATCGCCACCACCACAGAGCTCAGCCAGTCCTCCAGTCCCGTCGCTGCCAGGTGTTTGCATACCTGCATTGTCTCCTGGGAGACACTAATATGACGTCAAGCCGCAGGTCCTTTCGCTCCATCGCTCCATCTTGGCCCATCAACCTGTCGGCTCAGTCTTGGCTCCTCCCACCTTTGGCTCTACCAGAGACCCTCAGTCTAGTGGCTCCTCCGAGTTCCCTCGTCCCACCGTCTCCCCCTTGGTCAGTTGTCACACTACTTCCGCCACAGACTTTAGGGCCATCTGCTGCACTCCGTCCCTACACCCTTACGGCTGCAGTAGGTTCCTCCCTTCACCTTTGTCACCTCCTTGGACTTTTCCGCCGGACCTCCTCCTGGTCGTCAGTCCACCTCTAAAGCTGCCTCTTGCTAGTTTGTGCCATCCCCTTGCCAGCCCTTCGCCACCTTCTCTTCACAGCTTCCCTAACGGCAGGGGGCCTTACGTCACAGTCATGTTCAGTTTGTTTTGGTTTTCACTCGTTTTTTCTTTGTTCTAGTTTCCCACCACTCATTAGTCACCATGGACACTAACTCATCATTACAGCTGATCATCATTTAGTTCGTCATTACTGTGTATTGTTCAGGTTTATGTCTACATGCTGTCTTGCATGTTGGCTTTGGATTATTCTATTAAAACTTGTGTGCATATTCCCTCATCATCTTCGTCAGTGAACCTGAGTGTTACTCTCAAATCTATTTTGCTCTTTCGCATATTCAAACTTCCCAAGTCAGACTCAGGATTGGTCAAGCCAGAACACCCTCAAACACATTTTTTTTGTAAGCAAGACACCATCATTGACATTTCTTCAACATGGTTAAAATGTATTCCAAGTGATGTATGATTTTCAATTGCATCATCATGCTAAATCAAGTTTCAGGGCATACTGTATGTGTACCTTGGCCATCGGGCACCACTCTGTTTGCCAGACCAAATGTTAAAGCTTCTTGCGCCTTCACCGGTCGGCCTGTGAGAATGAGATCTAGAGCTCGAGAGAGACCAATCAGCTGAGGCAATCTCACAGTACCCCCATCAATCAATGGAACACCTGTGTGAGACAGACAGAAAGAGGATAATAGACATAGGATTAACTCGAAGAAGGAGAATTATGAACACACACACAGATATACGCTACCGTTTGAGGCCAGATTTTTTTTTTTTTTTTGAAAGATAATACTTTTATTTAGCAAGTAAAAACATTTATAATGTTATGAAATATTTATATTTTAAATAAATGCTGTTCTATTGAACTTTCTATTTATCAAAGAATCCTGAAAAAAATTATCAACGTTTCCACAAAAATATTAAGCAGCACAACTGTTTTCAACATTGATAATAATAATAATGTTTCTTGTGGACCAAACCAACATATTAAAGTGATTTCTAAAGGATCATGTTGACACTGAAGACTGGAGTAATGGTTTCTGAAAATTCAGCTTTGTCATAAGCAAAAATTTAAAATTTTTAAATATATTAAAATAAATGCAGCCTTGGTAAGCATAAGAAACGCCTTTCAAAAACATTAAAAATAAAAAATCTTGAAAGGTACTGTATAAATTAGGTATGTACTATAGGTGACCACATTATTACTGAATTTAGTGAAATATTAGCTATTATTATGTCAGTATTAGTGTAATGAACTGCTCTGAGACTTGAAGGTTGAGGATCCAAATGCAGTATTTATTCAGTAATCTACAATTCAGTCCAAAACAGGCAAATGGTCAAACACAAAGTGGGCAAAGACAAAGTCTAGGGCACAGACAAAAACAGGGAAATCCAGAGATAAAATAATGAGACCGAAAAACCAAGACACGGGAGAAACAACATACAAAGGCTCAGATAAATATGCAATGTCTAGAAACTTTTGAATGTGGTCCTCGAGGATACGATTACCTTGATGTAGGCGGACGAGATGTACTGCTGGATCCATAGTTGGCTAGATCTTCTGTATGTCTGTATTTACTGCATTTCTGAGCCATTGTTTCTTGTTTTCTTCTGTATCTTGGTTTTTGGTTTCATTGCATCATCCCTGGATTCCCCGTTTTTGCCTGTGCCTTGGATTTTATCTTTGCTAGGACTGTCCACCTGTGTTTTGACCTTTGCCTGACTTTTTGATTACGATTGTGGATTACCCTCTGAATAAATACTGCTTTTGGATCCTCAACCTTCAAGTCTCGGAGCAGTTCATTACAATTAGTTAAAATTTATTAATATTTTTACTAACATTTTTAAATTGATTTAAATCACTTTTATTCATAATATCAAATATACTGCAGATATAATTTGGATATTAATATAAATCACAAATATTGATTAAACTGGGGAAATGTGATGTCACATAATTAATTCATAGTCATGAGCTGTTTTAATTTAGCCCCTAAAATAAGATTTAAAATTAATCTTTGAAGTCTGAGTTAATTTGTAGATTAGAGTTTTCCATTATTTTAGATTTTTTTGTTAAATATAGCTTGGATGTATAATAATTAGCCATTATATTGCTGTCTTAATATTATTATATGAAAATAATTATCTTGTAATAAGGTAAGCTGTCACCATTATATTGCCAGTTTGTTTAAAAACAAATGCCGGAATGCAAAAATCTGACACTTTCTGGAACAAGAACTCGCTGGATCTAGGTCAAATTAAGTACTGAGTGCAACCCAAATAAAAAGTTATGTGAATGATCAAAATGTACGCAGGTCATTGTTTTACCTTCACTTATTGAGACACTTGCACAAACAAGGGGTCCTGAATACATATAATCACCAGCAATCTCTCTGTACAGAGAGCTCTTTCTACCTCTGCCAATTCAAACTAGTATCATTACTAGCACATTCTAGAAAGGATTTTCTCCCAAAACCATCAGACCCCTATTGTAACGGGTTATGGAAATAATGCAGCTTTATTCCTAGTCGCTTGAAAGGGTGAGAGATAATGAGTGGATACATCTGCTACCAATCACATGTCCTCCAGTCCAACAAACTACACATCTGGCAGCCTGAGGCAGCCTGAGCTGAGGTAGGAGGGAGTTTCTGTCAGTGAGCACATCCTTCCATATTTCCTCTGCTCCTTTACCTCATTACTCAAGTCTGTCGTTCAGAGTGTCAGTCCTCCATCTCTAATACATCT
Organism: Hypophthalmichthys molitrix; assembly: GCA_037950675.1. NCBI lineage: Eukaryota > Metazoa > Chordata > Actinopteri > Cypriniformes > Xenocyprididae > Hypophthalmichthys > Hypophthalmichthys molitrix. Next base: position 7,164,643 of record CM075514.1, on the reverse strand, counting down.
GCAAAATATGCAGCTGACACCAGACATGATGAGGTGCATCTGTTTCAGAAGATGTGTCTATAAAATCTAAAAAGCAGAGGCAGGATGTAGAATACATAAATGAAAGAACCCAAAAGAAGAATCAAGGAACATTCAGTCTTTTATTAATTACACTGTCAGTCACCAGGTTGCTGTACTGGACACTTTCTACACTCGCCAGTTAACTGCTCATCTGCAATTCTGTTCAACTTTGTTTCATCACCAGAAGTCACAGTCACTCAATTAGCTTAATTATCCACAAATCACCAATATTCATAAAGAACAGTTGAAGTCTGGTTTCTTTCTTGTGATTTTGAGGGTGTAGAAAGAGCCAGGCCCATTTGAAATCAAGCGGAAATACAGCAAAGTGGACTTTGGAAAGCATAATTGGATCTGAAATTCTCATTAGTCAGTGGATGTCAATGTCAGAGCATGTTGCAGCAAAAGTTTTGGTCATAAGATACAGTGCACTTTCACAAACCCTGCATTGTTCCTCTATGTCCTTGCTCTATTTTAATCAATGCTGCAAGGGATTCTCTGACATACAAGGTCAGAAAAATGCATGTTTATGGGTCAGTGGGGAAGTACCCTCAAAGGTGCATTATATTTTGTACTTTTACCCTTACAACCCTAAAGGGTACATATTAATACCTTGAGAGCACAGTACCTTGAGAAGTATAAAACGGTTATATATGCTGCCTTTAAGGGAAATTAAGGTACAAAGGTGCACCTATGAGGGTAATGCCCCAGTGATATATTTTTGCTACACTTTGTTTTACAACATGCATGTTTACATACACTAATTTTTGTCAATCCGAATACATCCAATCCGATTTCAGATTCTGACAGTTCTATGTACCCTAGACCTGTGCACATCCGTTTGACTTTTGGGAGCGACAGCCATTACAAGAGAATATCTATCTAATTAAACGTGATATACTGTATAATGCCATCTAAGTTGATCAAAATATTAAAATTGACCAGGTTCAGTAAACACATTATGATTTATATACTCACCGCAAGCAAAATGACAGCCGTGCACAGAGGGTGAAAGCTTGTGTTATACTTTACAATCAGGAGACACACAAACTGGGTGCTGTCAAGTCTGAAGTACTGCTGGAACCGGACTGGTTTTGTGAACCCAGATGTTTGCGCTTTCGCCAACAATGGAATGACATCCACCATGAATGTCATTCATAAATGTTAATAGGTAATCAGTAGTGGAAACGTCCACTAGCAACCTAACCACCAGCCACTGTCTACATGCAAAGTATTTGGCAGTGTAAACGCAACTTACCACAAATGTAAACAATCATGGCAAGTTGTCAGATCCAAGGGCTTCCAAGGCTTACATTTTTCTTGTTCAACAGATTAAGATCTACACCATCCATTTCAATCAGATCAAAATTAATTTGATTAATTTGAGGGTGGCACAGTGAGCCAGGAGGTCTTTCTGTGCAGAACATGCTGTGGATGTTCTCCATGTTTTGCCATGGGTTTCCTCCTGGTGCTCTGGTTTCCCTCACAGTCCAAAGACAGGATAGGTGAATTAGAGACAGTAAATTGCCTGTAAGTATGGGTGAGATTGTGATAGCCATGTCTGTGTGATAGACTTGTGATGGACTGGCCATTCATCCATGGCAGTTCCTGGGATAGGCATATCCCCATCATCAAACATAAAACTGCTTGTCCTAAGTATTTGGATTGAGCTCATTCGGACTGAAGGTGAGGAGGTGATCAGTCTGATAATTAATTATTAGGTTGCATTTAAACTTAGCTAGAGTAAACTCTAATGTGCATGCACTATTATGACACTAGTGGTATTGCAAGCACATAGATTGGTCAACATTAGGCATGTGATGGTATCAAATTTTCATGTTGCGATTAATTGCTGAAGCTTTTATATACGGTATACGGTATTATCACAATATTGAAATAGGTTGCAAAAAAAAGAGAGTTGTCATAGTATAACAGGTTTAGGAACTCTTTTTGTAATAACAAAAATAACTCTTAATGTTTAAATAAAATAATACAATACACCAAAAATATATAAAGTAAAATTTTTAAACAGATTAAAGTGCAAAAGAATTAGGCTATAAAGAACAACAGGTAACACTTTACAATAAGGTCTCATTATTTAATGCATTAACTAAGACTGAGCAATAGCTACATTTGTTACAGAAAGTATTATTTTTTGTTAATGTTAGTTAAGAAATACAACTGATCATTGTTAGTTTTATCTCAGGTCCATTAAGTTCTTTTGATTTTAGTAATGTTATTAAACAGTAACTAAGAAATTAACATTAACTACAAATAATTAATGCTTTATAAGTATTTTTCATTGTCAGTTTGGTAATAATGAATTAACATGTTAACTAATGAAGCCATATGTCTCAAAGTTTTACTGAACAATAACAAATAATCAGAATATTTCTCATCATTAGGGCATGTTGTAGTCCAGATTAAAATATAAAAATGTTTAAGTTTGAAAATAAATAGCCTATTAAGTCTTTAAGTATTAAGTATTTGGTGCTGTGATGAACAACATTGAGATTACAATGGCTGTTTGAAGCATTTTAAAAACTTCACTAGTGCAGTTGCTTTATAGTGCATTTAAGAATACTTTCCTCATCAACCATATAAAATGCACAACACCACTGTTTGTAGGGTTTCCGGGGTAACCACTGCATTCTGCTGTTCCATCAGCGCCCTCTGCTGTCAGAGAGTGAACGTGCACTTTCATTCAGCACGTCTCCTTTACTCGTTCCGCCATGTGCTTCTCATGCACGTTGGGCTTGTTTACATTTGAGCGCGTGTCCCTTTGACGCAGAATACAGTGGTGTTGTGCATTTTATACGGTTGATGAGGAAAGTATTCTTAAATGCACTATAAAAATATTAATAATTTATATAATTTAAATAAATTATTATTTACGGTATTTTGAAGTGCCCATGATAACAATATTGTGCATATTCATTATCGTGATATATCGCATTACCGAATATTGGCACATGTCTAGTCAACATGACTCTCAGCCAACACGCCTCGACATGTTCTCCAACCAATACGCTTATATAGGTTGTTTGTCACTTTCCTGAAATACGACCCATAGGAGCGTTTACTAAAGTTACTTTCATACTGTGTAATTTTTAAAGAAATTCGAACAATAAAAAACATTTTGTGGCTCTTTACTCTGTCATGACAGATTGCTGTAGCGCCTCAGCTCAAGCAGCTCGTGAACCGATCATCTCTTCCTACTAGTTAATATATAGCATCAAATAAACATGACTGAACATGAGAAAGAATGCTGTTTCAAACGCGGAAAGATGTCAGTACACACCATTTTTCAAGTTCAAGTCCACCGAGGTTAATCTTCTAACTCCTGACTGCTTTGTCAGACAAAATGGCAGATTTGCTGTTATGACTGGTTAGATCGCTTGTCAATCAAACTCCCGGCAAAGGGTCAATTGGCAGAGCATTGCAATATATAACAATATGCAATTATGTGATCATGCGATCGTGGGTTCGATCCCAGGGAACGCATGTGCTCATAAAGTGTATATGCACTATAAATCACTAAGGGTAGGTTTAGGGGTGGGGTGGGTGTAGTCGTTAATAAAAAAGAGTTTTGCTATATGGAAATAGGACAAATGGTGTAAAAAGTCCACACATTACATTTAAATGAACACGCATTTTGATTGGTAACGACAGTCATGCATCATTTCATGACGACAGACGTAATGTGACAATGTCATTATTTTTACGCCAGCTAGAGGGCGCATGACTTACGTAAATAGGTCGTAATAAGGTGCTTGAAAAACGACCTATAGGGTTTTTTTGCAGGACAGTCTGTCTTGCTCAGACCTTCACTACAGACCTATTCAGAGCAGCGGCATGACAGGTATGAAAGCGAGGCTGTAAGGAATAGACTTGTTTTTAATGGCATCTGCTTTAAAAAGCTCCTAGATCAGTTTTTTTTTTTTTTTTTTTTTACACAGTTCATGTTGTCTGGAGTTTTTTGTGTACTGAAATTTCTTGGAAAAACATTTTTGCAAAGTTTTGTCAGCAGAACAATCCAAAAACACATTAAAATAATAGTACAACCCAATGAAGAGGTGTATGTCTATCCCTCACAGCCTCGCTTTCATTCCTATTAAATTCCCATCAAAGATGGTGCTGCTGTGAATAAGGTCTATTGCGCAAAGACCTCTTGCTCACGCACACACACACAAGAGACATTGAAGTGGCACAATGGCTTTACAGAAATCACTGAATGACTCCATGTCAGTAGTCCAGCATTAGCACCTGGGTGATTTCAGTTCACCTCAGGTGTTTGACTGAATGAATGGATCTGTCTGTGTAAGCATGAGCCTGCGGTTGAACTTTTATGTCTTCCTGTGTGAGTTCATGCTGGTGATACTGGTATCCACAGAACATCAAAGTCCCAACAAAGCCTATGATGCAAGCTTGCACACACAATGGTGTTGGGGTAATGCTGTTACACCACACTACCACACTAGAGCTCAGGAAACAACCTTTACACGTACACACAAATATACAATTACACAAACTTAGACAGCTAAATGAGGACACTAAGCTTTAAGCTACATGTCTGTGAATTCAGAAACATGACCATGATATAAAGCCTTATTAATTATATTTCTAAATAAACCTGAGATTTAGTTAATTTCAGTTTCAGCTATTCAACTGAGAATGAATGAAGATGCTCAGAAAAAGAGTACACGTCTTTCATTCTCAAGATTAGTCAAATCCGTCAACGTATTTGATGAAATCTGCATCTCTGAGTCCAAGCATTATAAAGCCAAGGAAGGATCTGAAGCTTGAAAGAGAATGTCTGTAAAATCTGAGAAAGGTCGAGTCATTTCAGTTGTTGGCAGCTGCTGAGGTGGATGAATGGAAATTGCATTCAAACAACCAGCTTTGACCACCTGGGCTGTTGGATAAGATACAACATGCGCAGTTAGGGCCTCTTAAAAATGATAAACTCAGATTTCACAGATCTTCTGTTCCCTGATAAATGTACTGCATTTCATTTGAGCTGGGACCAAACTATCCAAGAGAAATGAATATACAATGAGAGAAAAAAAAAAAAAAAAAAAAAAAATTGGATCTTGAAAAGTGGGTGTTCGACTCAACAATGATGGAATCAGACCTGAATGTGAAGTTTCTGTAAAATTCCCATCCAGACTCCACCGGAACACACTATTTGACTGGGCACTGAAAGTCAGGTCATGACATTTTGATGTATCCCAATAGTAACACTTTTTTTTTTTACTTTAAAAAAGTAAACAGAGTCAATATTCTAAAGACTATGTAACTTTGTACTCTGTCAAACAATATTTCCCTTAGAATTTAATGTGTATAACTTCACTTAAATGGCTTGTCCACATTCTTTTCAGGGCTGTTTCTTTCAGTTTAGTGGTTCAATGTATATCTGAAGACACAACAGGAAGTATTTGGCCACATCAGAGAGATTTCAGTAAGTTTTGGTAGCATATTTTCCTTTTCCAGGGTTGCCTCCCTCACCCGCGTCTCTTTCTCATATATTTCTCTTCGTCTCTCACCATGAGGGATTCCCCTAGGCTGTTCCCATCTTGGTCTCCCAAACACAGCCCTAAAATAAAGCCCTAAAACTTGCCAAAACAAGATTAGGTAAAATAAAACCAACAAGCAGGATGTTAAAATAAACCCTTTTCCACTGATGGTGGCCAAGACGTCTATTATGTGAGATGAATGGTGTTTAAGGGCCTGCTGTGCACTGTGGGGTAAGTACAGGAGAGAGTGAGGAAAATTCAGAGGAAATAAGTGGGTAGTGTCAGAGTGCTTAGCCTTGTCCTGGGAGAAATATTCTCCAAATGATAGTTCTCATTTAAACTCAATCATAGCAGAATGGCCACAGGAACCAATGTGTGGCAAAAACAACACATAAAATTTGTTGACAAAACATTTTGGTAAGTTAAATGAATTACATGCTCCGATCAGAAGTGTAATGTGACTATAGATATGTAATCTATTGGATTCACTCATGATTTCAGAAATAAGATTTTCTGGAAAAAAAAAAAAAAAAAATGTGTGGTGTATGTCCGCGCAAAAGTCACCTCCACAATTTAAGGATGTTGCTTTTGGTTGCTAAGCTGTACTGAGTATGTTAGAATAAGTTGCTTTGTGGCTGATATGGTGTTGTGGGCGGTTTCCAAGGAGTTGCTATGCAGTTACTAAGATGTTCTGAGTGGTATGTAGGCTAACAATTCCCAGTGAAAAAAAAAAGAACTGACAAAATGTGTACCTTGATTGCACTGTAAGTTGCTTCAGATAAAAAGTGTCTGCCAAATGCATAAATGTAAATGTAAATGCAATAGACTTCAACAAATGAGTTTAAAATTAATGTTAGATGATTCTGCATGTGCAAAAAAATATTAGTTAAAGCTATATTACTGATCGTCAGAAAACCTTACAGCTAAATTGCTCTTAGCTTCTAAGCAGTGATTATAAGCATTCACAGACTTGTGAAAGATTTTTGCATTTCTTTGGGAAATTATAACGCAATGTTGTGGCATGTTTGAAAACTCTCAGTGGTTTTTACCATGAGTGACGTCAGCATCTGAAATGATGCAGTGACGTGTCTGGAGCAATTGAATGAAGTATTTACGTATAGATACATATAGATAGCTATATACTTAGCTAAGTGGTTTTTAACATCATTCTTTGAGGTTGCTATGGAGTTGCTATGTGGTTACTAATGTTTTTAGGATGTTAAGGTGCATTACGAGACGACAACCCAGACTTTAACCCAGCTGTCCATGTTGATTATTTTCAAAATAATCTTATGTTAATAAGACACTAATAGTTGTCAATTTGAACAATTATTAAACATGTAAGCAATAATTTACCATGGGACGGACCTGAATCATTTATACTGCCTAGACTGTAGTTACCACAGCTTAAGACAATGTTCAAATGTTTTATTTCATATTAGGCTACGTCCACACGAAGCCGGAGCTTACCTTATCCGATCTTTTTTTTCCTCGTCTCAAGAAATAACTGCGTCTACATGAAACCACTGAAACGACTCATAACGATGTAGTATACATGCCAGACCAGTATGTGGCGCTGTAATTCTGCCACAGAGATACTTAAAACAGCGAATAAGACTTGGAGCATGCGCATAAACCTTGAGAAATAACGCTTTATTTTGGTTCAGTAGCTTCTGCAGCACGAACACAAGCATCTAGAGTCTGCTATTGTTGTTGTTGTTGCCGTTTTGTGCTGTTAGCGGCGTCTGACTAGTTTCACTAGTTTCATAATTTCACAAAATATACGGATAGGCTGTCCACATGAAAATGCAAAGACGGCGTTTTCAGATTTATCCACTCTGGGACTCGGTTTCAAAAAATAGCGGTTTCACCTTCCAAAAAAGCCGGATCTGTGTGGACGAAATGCCTATCCGATACAAAATTTGTGCATATTCACAAAAACGCGTCTCCGTGTGGACGGAGCCTTAGTCAGGTGTTTTGTCATTAAAACAAATTTATTATGCATCTCATACCAAGCCTCATTTGCTAATTCCATAACATGATTTTAGGAGGATAGAGAGAGAGAGAGAGAGAGATTACCCAAACTGTAAGTTTAACTGCTTCAAAAACAGTATTCACCACCTCACTACTTAGAAATGTCATGTAGCTTTTTAGTTGTGAACTATTTTATAGAAAAAGTTGATCGCAAGGCAGTGCTGACAATACATTTCTGTGTGCATGTATGTTTCAGAGTGTGTCGGTACAGTATGTGTGAATGCAAAGAGAGAGCGAGAGAGAGACAAAGCATGCTTTCTATATATAATAAAAGGAAATTTAGTAGGTAAAACATGTTTGTCATTTTTATCCTTTTGTTTTCTTTGTCAAAGTAATAAGGAACTGGAATGTGATCTACAGACCTGGAACTACTCCATAGCTTCATACCATAAAATAATTGCACACCTTAGAATGCTGTCAACTAATCAGAATCAAGCATTCAACAGACTTCTAACTAACTATTTATCTATATTTTAATGCTGAAGCTGCTGCCATTTTGAGTGTTTTCACATTATGTTGCAGCAGTCAGGTGTAATTACAAGTTCAACAAGGATGTGAGCTGTCAATTTCAGCAACTGAGCTCTTGGTTCAGATAAAACCCGAGTGTTCAAGGACAATTTCGCATACTTCCCTACTATATAGTAGGCAGGGGCATTTCCTCTGAGTATACAAGGGAGGCAGTGCCTCCTCAAAAAAAAAATGGATGAGAAAATAATATATATTACAAAAAAAAAATAAAAGTAACACTGTCCAGCATCGACACCAGCAGGTAAAGTTACAGCGAGAGTCTGTGTGTCTCTTGCCTCCCCTGAGCCCATTGAGTTTTAACAGACGCCCTAACGCTTGCCGTTGGTCTGGTGGGGGGGTAATTGAAAATGAATGGGAGAAAGTCACGTGACAGGAGACAATGCCTCCATTGCGCTATGATTGGTTATGACTGGATATGATTGGTTAGTGCGATAAAACCTGCCTCTTGTTTTTGTGCGCGTTTGCAAATCGGTCAGAATGAACAAAATGATTCCGTTAATAGAAAGACTAATTAAAAAGCAAGTAAACAACTCACCCACTTAGATATCACCACTTTATGTCACATCAAAATCCAAATTGAAATGGCCTGAAAAGTTAAGTTAAAGGTTTGAAAAAATTCCTAAATAAGAACAATACTAATATTGATGACTGTCTTAGCAAACACTACAAAAAATGCTCTGCAGCACTAAAAATTACACAAACATTTGCACTAATCATTACTGTAGAGTGCCATTAAAGACTTCTAGACAGCAGACGTCACGTCTTCCTGGGTGGTGCGAGTGCAGTAGAGGCAGACAGTCTGAGGAATGGGTTCATAGGCACATGCGGGCAATGCCCGGATGCTTGGTTTAATGAAAGAGAGAGGGTCATGATGATGGCTCTATGTTTTAAACGAGCAGCTGGAAAAATCAGTTCCTGGCAGTAAATTATAGCACTGCTGGCATATTTATACACACTGTGGTCATACTGTATCTGTAGCATAGAGAAACTAGTACGCTCAGAATGAAACTGCATCAAATTTTCATCTTTCTCATTCTAGGCAGTTTCTAGTCTGTCTGCAATATTTTAGTAGCCTAGGATTTAATTCACCAACTATGTTTGGATTGAAATTGACATTTTATCAATCATAACAGAGCCATTTACAGTATTTTGGTACCGCTGTACAGTATACTGTACCATGGTTCATGAATAAGATAATCATTTAGTATTATTTAGTATCATTTTGACAAAAAAAAAAAGATAATGATATTTAGACAATACTTTGCTGAGTGTGTTATTGTGTTGCTACATTGGCTGGATTAGTCATGGACAGCTGACTCTCCAAGCTTTTCGTATTTTTCATATTCTGTGTGGTGGTTAGTTCACAGCAGTGACAGAAATTAATTTTTTTCAATTAAGGGGCGATATTTGCCACCTCAAATGGGCTTTTTTTTTTACCTTTATAAGGGCTTTTTTTTTTTTACATTTAGTCAAAAATTTTATCACACCTTAGTGTTACCTGTTACATTAAATCAAATAGAAACAAAATCCATTTTTTGCAAAGCATAAGTGGCAGAGAAGCTGCATCTAAAGCCACATTTAGATGTAATTACACTGCAACTGCATAAATAATGCTATTAAATTAATGTTTTAAAAATAACATCTTGAATATTAAAATATTGGCCAAAATTTCTGCTTTGTATGTGCTGTGAAAAACAAAAAATTAAATAACAAGAAAAAGGAGTGTGTATTTTTCTGTTTTCAAGGATCTACAGACCCTGAGTAGGTAGTGTCCTTTTGAATATCAAAAACAAACAATAGTGTGTTTAAAATGTAACTTACAATACTAACTTCTTGTTTATTGAACTGTTGTATAAAATCAGTATCACATTTTTGGAATTGTGCTGATATTTGGGAAAAACAGCATAAGCACAAAAACACTCATACATAAGCATTTTTGCCCCACTGAATTTTGGGGTCATTTGAACTGTACTGTTCAAGGCTACATCACACAGTAAAAGTGGACAAAAGTTTTTTTTTTTCTTTGCAAAGTGAGTGACATACTCATTAACATCAGCTTCCACATTTTTTTTCCACATTTATTTCCATGGTATATATCACTATAGTGCTGGTCCAAATAAAAAAACATGGTTTTACTATAATGCTTTCTTGTTATTGTAAAAAATAAAAATAAAAATAAAATAAAATAAAAAAAGCAGATTGTAAAATAATTGAGGCTTAATGCAGTTAATAAACAAAGCAATTCCATTAGATATGACTGCATACCTCAACTTTGAGCAAAATAACACCTCAACGTCAAATAACCTACCAAATCTGCGGCAGAAAACGCCCATGATGGAGCTCTCCTCCACCACCCTCAGGTCAGCCAGTAGGGCCAGCTCCAGACCTCCAGCCACAGCATACCCACTGACTGCTGCGATCAAGGGTTTTGAGAGCCTCATACGAGACGGACCCTACAGCAAACAACACACATCAGTTTATTGCTGTTCTAAATATCCTGAAAACCAAGCTGTAGGTTTATAGACTTTAGTGACAGTAAGTGACAGGAAGTTGCTAACTCTCTTTTACTAGTAGGTGTTTCCAACAGTATCACACAGTAGATTGCACAAGCTTCGCAGTCTGCCCTACTACTGGTAGTAGTCGATGGTCTCCGTCTCTCAGGTGACAGACATAACACCTGTAGGAGATTGTAACATTAAAGGTGCAATATGTAAAATATTCTGTCCGCTAGAGGCATATTCAAAACAAAGGCGTAGCTTGATGACGCGGAAGTTTGAGCGCAGAATCTTGGGAGATGTGGTCTTCACCTCACAGCCGGTGGAAAATAATCGGGATAGGACTCGGGAAGAAATCATGTTCATGGATGCGATTAATAATGTTACTGTAGTATGAAGCAGAGCAGGACAGAGTGTTGTAGGAGCTGAATGAGGCCGCTGGAGTGATTGCGCAACACACGCCTCACGAGCAGCGGAAATTATTATGCAGTCGCCGGCGCCGCTTCCACTTTTCCAGTCATGAGTATGAGGTAACGCAGCTCTGTTTATCATATTAGATACATTTGAGTGTGTTGAATGATGTTATACTCTGTGCGTTCGCTTGGTGGCTGCTGTGAGACACTGTTGCACACTGCAGTAAGATAGATCGATTTTAGAATATCATATTAAATACTGGATGGCTTGTGTTGATAAATGGCATGGAATTAATTTTAAAACGAATTGTATGATGGAGAAAATGCTGGATTACCGTTACTAAAAATAAAGCTGCATTTGATTATGCTATGTTAGTTACTTCACAAAATAGTGTTTTTCTCTGAGGCATGGTAAAACATGGTACTCGCAAAAAATCAAGAAAATTAGATTTAAACAATAAGACTAAACGTGTTGAGCTATATAACAATTAATTTTCTGTCTATAAATATATCAAAACAGTTGTTCCCTTGTCTATTAAAACGTAATATATTAAAGCGTCTTTGGTGTTTCCATGGTTTCTACCAAATAAAACCGTAAACCGAGGATAACGCAGGTATGACGCAATTGACAGGCGACTACACGATCGCCTTGGTTAAAATTGCAATTTTCTCAAGATTTACAATTAGTTGGAAACATTTGGGATATTGTAAGTATTTAAGTGAACAAAATACTGTATATAACACTGGCCTTGTGGTTTTTGGATATTTTACTGCAAAATTCTTACATATTACACCTTTAATCAACCATTCTAATTAACGTAGATTTCGCATTGTTTGTAAATTCTTGTTGACTCAATAATAAACTGCCATTTTAGAGTTGGATCTGTTTGTTTGTGTTTCATTTGCATATTAATATAACATTATGTAAAACGTTAGCTAACAACAGTTGACTAGTAGGCCAAGTTATAACGTTAGTCATCAGGTCTTGAATGAAATTGTCCAACTAAGTTTGCTAATCATAAAAACCTGACATACCCTATGAACTTACCTGGTTTTGTTGGTTGTTGAGCCTTTCTATCCTAAATTTATGACAAGGCTACTTCACGACCCCCCACATTTGAAAGAAAATTGATACTGTAAACATACTGTACAAGACATGTACAGACGTGTGACAGCTAGCTAGGTGTGTGACAGTGAGGAAATGGCTAGCATTAAATACTTTGGAAGCCTAGGTAGCACAAACTCTGCCAATTATATTAAGAAATTAACTCTCAGGAGTAATGGTGAGACATTGCTTTCTGCCCCCTAGTTGCGCGTGCATCTCTGTGATGACAATGCACAGAAACCTCTCTATTTACACCCAGACAAATGTCCAGTGCAGTAACATTTTAATTTGAATGAATGGCTGTTAATGCATCTGTTCATATGACAATAATTGCAGTGAATGCAACAATATATATATATATATATATATATATATATATATATATATATATATATATTTTTTTTTTTTTTTTTTTTTTTTTTTTTTTACAGAGAGGTAAAGAAAGAACAATCACTTTTTTACTGTATTGCGAAAAAACCTGGCCAACTAAAAAGATTTGCGCCCAGAGCCGCTGCTGTTATGTAAAACTACAATTTGGTGGTGCTCACGAACAGACTACTTTGCTAAGCGACAGAAACCAACTCTCTTTTCTCTGTACTCTTGTATTTGTGGTTGTTTGGTAAACGCCACAGCAAATACAAAAATCTGTGTGAACAGGCCTTAAGGCCCAGAGAGGGTGGAAAATATCATGTAAAACTATTTTTGGTGCAAGAAACATTTATTAGTTATAATATTACAAGCTGAATTAAAGGGAATGCATTATATGACTCCTTTATTAATGTGCAATACTGCATCTGAGAATGACCACTCCGTACCATGGGACCAGGACCACGGCAGACATCTTGCTCCAGTTTGAGGGAACCAGAGCTCTGGGCTAACTCCTGAAGATCAAATCCAGCACAGAAATTCCCTCCTGAAACAAACCAACTCTATTATAGAACAAAGCAGATTAAACCATAAAAGTCAAACAGCATAACATAACTTAATAGCATGAGTATCACTTTCATGCGCTCAGCCCTACATGCTCTATTCTTATATTAATATTTTGACACAAATTCAGGTTCTAAATAAGGTATGAAAAGAAACTGAAAAAATGTACACATTAGAAAGAATGGCTAATGCGATGGCATACACTTTGGTAAAGACAAAGCAACCCTTGTGGAAAAAGAAGACACTTAGCATACTTTAAAAAAGTAATTATTATAGAAATAATAAATGATTATACTTAAGTGTCAACTGAACGTACTGTTTTCAGACACTTCACTGCATGTTAATTTCAATTAAATGAAAATGTATTATAGTTTAAATTTATATAGATTGCAATTAGCCTACCCACTTAAGTAGGACTTAAGGATATTAATTTCATAATTACTTCTGTTGTCTTTCAAATATGGTTAAAGTGTAGCCTACTGCCGAATGTTCTGTCAAGCATTTATGGTAAACTTAAATATACTTTAATGTCATTTCTATTGAAAGTTGCATTTAAATGTCATGTATGTATATTACACGTTTGTAATGATTAAAGTTCCTGTCCGTAAGTTTTGCCTCTTTGTCGGCATCTCTGTTTGAAACCTGCAATTGCAGTTATATGCGGAATTATTATCTTTACGTGCATTGTGCATTGGCACGGCTCCTCAGCACGGATGAATCTAATGTTTGGTTGTCAGTCACCACATCGGTGTGGATACTGTACTTCAGAATCACAGATTCTATGGCTCGGAACCTGTAGATTTCAATTTCTGTAGCCACCCTGCAGTCCGCGAAGTCTTTTGCTTTTGACTACGGGTGAATCTCCAGTTTTCACTGATGATTGATCATTTGGACCTTTCTGGATTACAATCCGCCATCAAAATGATAAGTTTAATTATTGCAGCTGTTGTGAGAAAAGGCTATAAATAATCCGCCATCTGCAGCATCCTCCACACGCGATATAGCCTACTAGCTGGGACTCGTTCTTTATGTAAACAGATGTGACGTAATGACGCAAAGACGAATTGCTCCATGCTCGAATTTCCTGCGGAAACCCACCAGTACCAATTTTATTATTAAACATTATTACAAGCTTACCGTTGTGAATCAGGTTAAGGTAAGGAGATAGTTTTGATCACTGGCTGGTTATGTACTTGCTCAAAAATTGATTTTGGATCATTTTTAACCAAAAAAAGTTACGAACTGCAGCTTTAAGTTGCAATTTAGTACATTTAAAATATATTCACTCTAAATAACACTTTATTTTAGTGTGTCATTGTTACACATTTCATATATTTACTATGGTAAATTATTCACAATTACAAGTAACTAACACTAAACCAAACCCTAACCCTAAACTTATAGTAAGTACGTTGTTAATTAATATTACTCAGTTCTTATTGTGTAATTACACTGCAAAGTGTACTCCCTTTAAGTACACTTAAGTAGACTTTTATTTTATTAATATTATATTACAGTTATAAGTACAGTTTTTTAAAAACACTTTACAAGTACAAGTACAAATGCACATTCAAAATAATTAAGCGCACTTATTTTTTCAAAGGGAAAAACATGCAAATTACAAGTCATTTTAAACTTCAGTGAAAAGTTACCAGTTAAAACAGTCCTTCAGTGTACTTGAACAAATCACTGCTCGAAAGAGCAATCATTCATAATTTAGCTGAAATGCGAACATGCCATGGACAATTTTCTTAATGGCTCCCTAGTGGACTTGTAAAATCTAGACCAGTAAGTCAGCTTGTGTAATGTGCTCAATTGCATTTTAATGTCCATTTAAATGTCTGAGATACAGTAGATGTTAACACAAATAAGGCAGTTCTTGTGTGGCCATAATTAACTCTGACACTTCTTCAAACTCGAGCAATTACTTTCATCACACATGTTGTTGTCTATGTAATGTTATCTGCTGTGTTCAGTTCACCTGCAGATGGTCCTCTGGCTGGGATCCAGGTTTAGAGTGTAAGAGAAAGCAAAACCTTTCATTTAACTCGTGATAAAAGTGATTGAGTAAATTTGAGTAGGGATGGTTGATCCAGGTTGAACAAATTATTTCTATTGAGGGTGTCCAATTTGATGACCTGAGATAATTGTTTTCAATGTGGTAATATTGTCATCACAGGCTTTGACATAAAACAGGACCCATGTGCTGCCCACTCAGTCTAAGACTTAACAGCTTTTAGTATATGAAGGCAGCACATTTCAAGGAAATGTTAGAACGTTTTAGACATATAACATTTAATATCTACAATACAAATTCCACAGCAGAAGTTGAGACAATGAGGGGAAATTGCATTTATAAACTATTCATTGTTTTACTGCTCAATCAGACAACATTCTTATTCTTTCCACTAACCATCAAACTGCAGTAAAGTCAGTCCACTTTTTCACAGTGTGTCACAGTAGTGTGTAACTGAACTTACCGACTCCATAAAGCACTGCCGCATGAAGGCTGTTGTCCTGGTCAAAGGCTGTGAGCTCCTCGGTCAGTCTCTGAGCAGTCTCTTGATTTACTGCATTACGCACTTCAGGACGGTTAATCCCAATAACCATCACCGCACCCCTCCTTTCAGAAACCACCGTCCCACCTGTACCTGCCACAAACATGAGAGGAAACACAACACTTGAGCAGAATGAATCTGTTTGCAGGTACAGTAGACAGAGTCTTTAAAACAATAAATGATGCCAAATAATAATAATTAAAAAAGTGTGTGACGTGCATGGCCTCATTTGGACACTTAAGACATTAGATAAAATATTAAAACAAGGTTCATTTATTTTAAATCTCAACAATTTTATCATTTTAAAACTTAAACTTTCTTTTGTGAAATGTCTTGCTAGAAAAGTGTGCATGTGTTAACTTTCTCTAAAATAAGTCACATTTACTTTAATATTTGTATGTATGCAATGCATGACATTCTCATTATTGATGTGTACAAATGCCTTTCAAGGCCATGAATAGGTTCTGCAAAATAAGAAAATCACTTTTATATATATATATATATATATATGTATATATATATATATATATATATATATGATTATACACAACCTTTCTCTCATAGATGGTGATTTAATTTATTAATTAATCTACTGTCTTATTGTTAAATAAATAAATAATCAATCAATCTCACGCCCTGTTTACATAGTCTACACTGAAAGTGGGCAACAGGACACAGCATTCAGGGTTGCCAGGTTTTCACAACAAAACCCGCCCTAATGCTACTCAAAACTATCCCAAAATATTTAGGGTCGCTTCAACCCACACAGAAGCGGACAGTTAGTAGTTAAAGGGTTAGTTCACCCAAAAATGAAAATAATGTCATTTATTACTCACCCTCATGTCGTTCTACACCCGTAAGACCTTCGTTCATCTTCGGAACGCAAATTAAGATATTTTTGTTGAAATCCGATGGCTCAGTGTGGCCTGCATAGCCAGCAATGACATTTCCTCTCTCAAGATCCATAAATGTACTAAAAACATATTTAAATCAGTTCATGTGAGTACAGTGGTTCAATATTAATATTATAAAGCGACAAGAAAATTTTTTGTGCACCAAAAAAAATTCAGCAGTTTGGCGGTTTGACACGCGATCTGAATCATGATTCGACACAAAAGATTCATAATGCTCTGAAGCTTCATGAAGCAGTGTTTTGAAATCGGCCATCACTATATAAGTTGTTATTTTGTTTTTTTGGCGCACCAAAAATATTCTCGTCACTTTATAATATTAATATTGAACCACCGTACTCACATGAACTGATTTAAATATGTTTTTAGTACATTAATGGATCTTGAGAGAGGAAATGTCATTGCTGGCTATGCAGGCCTCACTGAGACATTGGATTTCTACAAAAATATCTTAATTTGTGTTCTGAAGATGAACAAAGGTCTTAGGGGTGTGGAACGGCATGAGGGTGAGTAATAAATTACATTATTTTCATTTTTGGGTGAACTAACCCTTTATTTTTACTTTGCAAGTACATTTTTTCAAGTGTGTGCACTTTATCAGAGTGTTTTTCTTTGGAAAACTTTTACTTCACAACATTCCAAAGCACAATATTATAGGCTACTTTTAACTGCACTATATTTCATTTTGAATTTCATTTCAGAAATCTAATACTTTCTTACTTTAACTCAAGTAAAAGTAAGACAAAGTTTTACTTGAGTACAAATAAGAAAGTACTACATTTTTAATGTACTGAAGTACTAAAGGTTTAAAAAAAAAAAAAAAAAAAAAAAAAAAACTTTTTTTTATGAAATGTAGTGCAGTAAAAAGTAGTTACAACATGTGTTTGGAATATAGTGAAGTAAAAGTTTTCCAAAGAAAAACACTCTGATAAAGTACAAGTACTTGAAAAAATGTACTTGAGTAAAGTGAAAAATACTTCACTACTGTCCGCCTCTGACTCGAGGACATGAAAAACAACCTGCGGTAACAGTGTTAAAGTAGCCCAGTTTCGCGGGAAAACCGCGGACTTGGCAACACTGACGACATTGCACTTTTTTGAATTTCAATACAGAACAACAAACAGAACAAAGTCAAAGTACATTCAGGAATACTAAACATGTTAGTAATATTATTTTAGTTTAAATACCAACATCCAATGAATTTATATCCTATGTGAATTTTTAAGAATTCTACTTGCTAAATACATATTTTATAAATATATCATTAAGCGTTATATCAAACTATAAGGTCGTAATGTTTCTGGCCAGCTAATCTACATAATCTTTCGTTTCTAACACATGCACAGCACATTCAGTAACATCACTGACATTATGTGTAAAACTGGATTTCTGTTGAAAATAAACTACAATGCTAGGCCTATACAAAGTTATTCACCCATTGTAGCTGAAGTTCAAAGCATAGTTCACAGAGTCACCGCTGATTGGCACGTGGTTAGTGAAAATCAGAGCCCCCTCCTACAGTGGGACACTAAACTTATGCTGCTTTCACGCTATGTTGATTTCGAGATACAACACGCGATGTTCTATTTGAAGCTGTTCGTGTCCATACTATCAACGTCTAAATTAATGTGCAGCGGACAGGTGGTCAAAATTGCCTGTGACTGCTCTACTTATGTCTTGTGGAAGACCCACAATATACCTCATTTCAAAGTAAGTAGGCTATATGTCACGACAAACATGAGGAAGATTAGCAGACATGAATTCACTGTATTATTTATTTATTTGTTTGTTTGTTTAATTATTGGAAGTCAATGTATTATGTGACAAGCAGTGTCCACAAAAGTTCATCCATCACCTCCATTCATTGACTTCCATTCCGACCTTGTCATTTTGCAGCGCGTTTGTCTATTTGCATGTGTTGTGGACTTTTGCAGCGCATGTGTTGTCAAACTGATGAAGATGTTTTCTGTATTTGCTGGTGTTTTTTCTATTTGCATGTGTTTTCTTCATTTGCAGCGTGTTGAGCTCTCTCGGCCACCGTACTTGTCTCTCGATCAGGGCATAATTTTCTTTTAATTGACCTACTAAATTGAGACCTTGTGGAACTTTACATATTGTTATTGCTTTTTTTTTTTTTCCTTGCTTTTTTTCTTTATTTCTTTAAAGCTGCTTTGAAATAATGTACACTGTGAAAAGCGCTATACATGAAATTGACTTGACTTGTACTAGATACTGCTCAAGAGAATCTCTGGCAGTGACGACAGAATGAGTTTTGTAAAACAAACTCAAGTTGAGTAAGTTTATACTGACCTCTAACGACAAGAAACGGAAGCTCGGTTATAACTTTAACGTTACCTGAGTTACCGCTGCTTCTCTCTTCTTTTGAAACGGTGGTGTTATAAAATCTTTGTCCTTTCACTGAGTTTAAACACAAGTGGTGAATTGCCCTCCGAAAGCCATTATCAACCGACCTTCTCCCTAAAGTTAAAGCCATAATTTAGGAGAAATGCTAATGCACTTTTAATCTGTGTTTTGCAAACTTTAAAGTGGTACATTGTGTCAAACTTCATTGTGTTATGTTGACGTAAGAAGATTCAGTACTTCGGAATAACAAAGTAAAAGTCACTTTACAAACTGCATAGCAACACTCACATCCTCTATTTCACTGCCATAATAACCCAGAAATGACACCAAAGATTTCTATAACATCCACCCCCGGTTTCACAGACAAGGCTTGAGCTAGTCCCAGACTAAAATGCATGTTTGAGCAGTTTTAACTTAAAGCAACTTGTACCGACATATCTTAAAATATGTTAGTGCCACTGTTTTGTCTCAAGATGCACACAAGTAATGTTTTGTTTGTTTGTTTTTTTTTTTTGTTGTTGTTTTTTTTTTTTGTATAAAAGCTACTTAAATATCCTAATTGAACTAAGGCCTAGTCTGTGAAACTGGGCCTAAATGACAGACCTTCCAATGCATCTAAATAAAATTAAACTTCTTACAGTGATAATAACCAAAATTAATATCTACAAATGAAGGAAACATTCTTTCTCTGCTTACAGTATATTAAAAACTCACAAATCTGCTTACTTAAATTAAAACCATAAGAAAAACACCAATCTGAAGATGAAACTATGAATTTTCTAAAAATAAAAATAATAAAAATAAAAGCAGTACAAATGATTACCATTATGTGTATAAATGCTTCAGTTTACAGCTTTCTTTATGCAAAATATAACTTATTTTGATATTTAAGTAAAATATGAAACATTTTCATGAGTTTTTGAGATTCATGTTTCAACAGAGAAACATTAATAAACACAGTTTCAACACAGCATTGAAAATTAATTTTAATATAACAAAAGTAAAAAAAAAAAGATCCTGTGTATTGTGTGAGAATATGCCACTTAAGCTAATGCGTTGGAAAGTACAAAGTACTGTGTATCATCCAAATAACACTTCAGTGAATTGAATTGTTTATTCATGAAATGTCATTAAATGTCTTAATGTCAGTTATAAATGTATTTTTTATTTATTTATTTATTTATTGTGCTGTATTTTCTTCATAACGATTACGCTTACAGTATGACTTTTATTATGAAAGGAAAACATGTTTTCACATGACCAGGATGTTAAAACACAAATGACATGTTTCGCGTATATGATGCTATTATTAAATTTATAAAAGAAAGTACAATAAGTAAAAGAATATAGTTTATTTGATTGTTTTTTGTTTTGTTTTATTTTATTTCCTAGTTTGTTTAGCTTGGTTTATATGTTTTATTTTTCGTCCACTCCAGTTCAGTCGGCGGCGGTAATGCACCAATAAGTCAGGTTGCCAACCGCCAATAAACATCAAAGAAGAAGAAGCAGCAGCATGTTTTGCATTCATTTGTTGTTTTCGCGTATTTGTAGAAATACAATGTAGGTTTTTACATTACACTGGCAGGCGGTCAGATGTATTATGCAGCAGAGCTGGGCTAAGCAATGCCAGGCTGTTATTCCACTCAGTAATACTGGATTTTGTATGGACTATCTGAAGATTCTCGTATGACGATTCATATGGTTTATCCTCCAGTTGACTAGTTGTTTGCTGGCGTACCACAGTAATCCAGAGCAACAAATGAGTACAAAAATATAAGACTTCTTCAGGTTATTCTTTTTTCTACTGCTAATAATGTCTTTAGCTGGAGCGCTGTGGTTTGCTATTCAGGATGATTTATTGGCAAACGGTTTGTGTAACAACACAATACCATCCAGCATCAGCAGCACAAAACAAGACAAACAATCCAGCATCAGTGAGCCCATCTCTGCGCCCGAGACACGCACTGTCCTGGACGGACTGGATGATCGCTTTCTGTCTCGGTGTTTACATCTCACTCGGCAGTGTCTGCGGTTCATCGTCGATTTCATCCAGGCCCGTTTAAAGAAAGACGTGTTTGCGCCCGGCCACAGCTCGACCTCCGCAGAAGCCAACATTCTGGCCGCGCTTGCCTTCTTAGCACACGGGTCTTTGCCCAGTAAAATCACAGAACGGCTGGGAGTAGATCAGAGAGCAGCAGGCGAGGCGGTGAACAGCATCATCAAACTCTTATCAGACCTGAGCCCTGATTTCATCACATTCCCGAACAGTTATAATGACCGCATGGGTGCCGCACAAGCCTTTAAGAACCTGAGCGGCATCCCGCATGTGGTGGGCGTGCTGGGCTATCTGCACGTGAAGGTGAGCCCTCCGGCTGGGGAGGAGCACATGTATATGAACACTTTGGGTTATCATTCAGTCATGATGCAGGTCATATTCGACGTGGACGGGAATCTCTTGAGTCTGGAGCAGTGCTGTCCTGGAGGAACTCCTGAACAGACTGTTTGGGAAAACTCGGATATTGGCAGACAGTTCAGCATTTTTCAACACGGTCATACGTGGGTTGTTGGTAAGAACCGTTGAGAACTTTTAAATATAATTTATATTCAGTGCTGTGTAGATCACTTACAAATTGTAGTCTGTTACTGTCTGTTCTCAAATTACATGACAAAAATTGTAGTTGAAGTAAAAAAAAAAAGTTAGTAATGCATTACATTACACATTTAAGCTAATATAATCTGACTACTTTTAGATTACTTTTGAACTAACTTGGTTATCACATTGATTTGAATAATAGGATAATCACACAAACACAGGTTTGTTTTGCTATCAAAGTGAGGACATTCCATAGGCGTAATGGCTTTTATACTGTACAAACCGTATTTTCTATCGCCCTACACCAACCCTACCCCTAAACCTACCCATCACAGGAAACTGCACATTTTTACTTCCTCAAAAAAACTCATTCTGTATGATTTATAAGCCTTTTGAAAAATGTGGACATGGGGTAATGTCCTCATAAGTCACCTTCTCCTTGTAATACCTATGTCATACCCATGTCATTATACAAATTTGTGTCCTGATATGTCACAAAAACATGCGCACACACACACACACAGAGTTGCAATCAAAACTATTCAACTCCCTTAACCTGCAAGACATTTTGCCGTTGAGAACAGTTTTATGAAAACACTTCATCAAAGGCATCAGTAAACTATTATGCAAAGTTTATTTATACACATTTGAGTGATTCCGAGAATGTAAAGTTGATGAAAAAAAAAAAATCTAACTGGCTCTAAACATACGTGTACAAAATTATTCAACCCCTAAAAGTTAGATTTTGTGTATATTTTGAGGAGTTGGATCTGGATCCAACTTTACATATCCCTAAACCTACCCGTCTCAGCCCCTGGATCTGGATCCAACTCCTCCCACTTTACATATCCCTTAACCCAGGGGTTTTCAAACCTGTCCTGGAGGACCCCCAGCCCTGCACATTTTGTATGCTTCCCCTCGTCTAACACACCTGATTCGACTCATGACCTCATTAGTAGAGACTGCAAGACCTGAAGTGGGTGTGTCAAATAAGGGAGACATACAAAATGTGCAGGACTGGGGTTCCTCCAGAATAGGTTTGAAAACCCCTGCCTTAACCTACCCGTCTCCGCCCCCTGGATCTCGTGTGTTCTGCAGTGAGGGGCGACTGATCCCTGAACCAAGCTTAAGTAGATTTTTAATGTATACTTTGGGACAGCTGTCCTGCAAGAAATGCACCGAAAGCATCGCCATCTTTGCCAGAATGGCTTGATACTTCATACAGTCAAAATTTCTACTTCCTGCAACAGTAAAGAACCCCCATAACAAGTTTGGACCACCTACATGTTTGACCATGGAGATGGTGTTCTTCTGCTCATAAGCTTTGCAGCTTTGCTGAATGCCACTCTTGACCTAGAAAAACATAACAGGCTGACTTGAATATGCTTAAATTCATTTTGGATAGCTGTGGAGCTGTGGAAGAATGTTTTATGGAGGGATGTGACCAAACTGGAACTTTTTGGACCCATGGATCAGGGGTCCATCTGGTGCAAAAAAGGCAAAGCTTGTGAGCAGAAGAACACCATCTCCATGGTGATAACTTTCCTGCAGTACAGCTGTCCCAAAGTGTGCATTCAAATCTACTTAAGCTTTGTTCAGGGATCAGTCGTAGAATGTTCTTGATTGGCCTGTACGGTGTTCAGATTGAAATCTTATTGAAAATATTTGTTGGAATTTGTAGAAAACATGGAAGGCAAAGACTATCAGTGATCTGGAAGCTTTTTCAAGCAAGGAATGCATTTACAGGCAGTGTTTATTGGAGGTTATAAAGAATAAAAGATTCTGCACAAAATTAGACTTTTGGGGGCTGAATAATTTTGTACACGTATGTTCAGAGCTAGTTTGATTTTGTTTTTTGTTTTTCATTTTTCATCAGCTTTACATTCTCAGAATCACTCATCTGTATTAATAAACACTGTATAATTTACTGATACCTTTGAATTGTTTTTCATAAAATTTTGTTCTCAGCAGCAAAATGTCTTGCAGGTTAAGGGGGTTGCATAATTTTAATTATAATATAAAAATATAATTCTAATCTTTATCAACAACATGAAGTGAATTAAATATTGCATTACATCAGGTTTTCCCAGTCTGGGTTTGTTATCTAAGTTTGAATTTAATGAAAAGCTATGTATTAAATCATGAAAATGTAAAGTTAAAATAAAAACAATCAAAACACTTAAGATTAAATATTTGTTTACCTGTTGGGGAAAAGTTGGGGAATTCCTGCATTGTATGTAAATATAAAATGATGTGAATTTGTAGATTTTAATATTTTTGAAAGACAAAAGCATTCCAAAGACATTGATATGTGGTTAAATGGTTAATTCAGTTAATTAGTAATGTGTTTGGCTGGAGCTGATTAGATATGCAATGTAATCATGTAATCAATGTAATCTATAAAAATTACATGTAATCAATAAAAAAAGTAACTGTAGTCTGATTACGAGTATTTTAAAATGTCATATAATCTAATTACAAGTACTTAATTTTTGGAAATTGATTACGTAAATCCAGATTATCCAGATTTCTTTTTCAAACATGCTGTTCTTTTGAACTTTATATCATTAAAGAATTCTGAAAAATGCATCACAGTTCCTACAAAAATACTAAGCAGCACAACCATTTTTAACTGTGAAAATAATAAGAAATGTTTCTTGAGCAGCAAATCAGCATATTAGAATGATTTCTGAAGGATCATGTGACACTGAAGACTGGAGTAATGGCTACTGAAAATTCAGCTTTGCCATCACAGGAATAAATTGTATTTTAAAATATATTAAAATAGAAAGGTTATTTTAATTTATAATATTATTTCACACTAGTGGTTTTACTGGATTTTTGATCGTTCAAGTGTTTTTGCTATGAATGGTTGGAGAGAGACAGGTCTGTAGCTGTCTACAAGTGATGTGTTTAATATGGTTTTTTTAAGCAGTGGGGTTACCCGAGCCTGTTTGAATGTGTTAGGGAAATGCCGGTTTGTAGAGATGTGTTGATAATGTGTGTAAGTGCTGGTAAAAGTGTAGGAGCGATGGCTTGTAGAAGGTGTGAGGGGATGGGGTCTAGAGGGCAGGTGGTGGGATGACTGGAGAGGAGAAGTTTGGTTATGTACTATTTCACATGAGCACGGTTAGTTAATTCTGAACACAGCCAATTACGAAAGGATGTGCACACTTACACAGTTTGGTTATTTTTTATCTTTTTTCCTCTGAAATGTGTCACTTTGGTTTTCAGTGGCACTACATAGGTTATAATTTTTACATTAAGGATGCAAAAGATTTATCATAGTTTAATTTTTTTACATCACAAAAACCAGCTGTTTTAACAGCTTCCAGAAATACTTGATTCTTTTGGGTCAATCAGTTGTCAAATATTTCTGAATAATGACAAACCTAACTTAACTACAATACTGTGGTCATGTGTTGTCTTTCCACAGTCTGTAGAAGTAACTAATCTCAGACTCAAATACAGTTACCCCGTCACCCCTTTGTATTTTTGTCTTTGTTCCCCACAGGTAGCAGAAGTCTTCTAGGTTGTGGGCATGTTTTGACCCCTGTCGAAGCCTTTCGCGTCAAAAGCAACGCAGCTCTGCGATTCAACAAAGCACACGCTCAGCTACATGGCCGTGCACAACAGGTCTTTGGCAGTTTGAAAAGCCGTTTCCAGTGCCTCCGTGACATCGGCCCCATTCAGTCACCTGAGTTGGTGGCATGCACCATCAAAGCCTGCTGTGTCCTGCACAACATCTGCAAGAAGTTCTCTGTGCCGTTACCCTTGGATTTTAGCACAGAACCGCTCCATCCACCATCAGAGGTGGTGAACATCCTGGCAGAGCAGCCATTTGACTACATGGAAGACACTAAAGAGGAGATGATAGAAATGTTTTTTAATATTGCAGAAGATGGAAACGAATGAGTTGTGACCGGATGTGTGAAAGAACAGTTATGATAGCAAGAAGCCAGAAACCCTTAGTTTAAACCATGTACTGAATTCTATGAATGAAGTGAACACAGACAAATGCATGCTGTAATGCTAGTAGATTCTTCGTATACATAAGCTTTATTAAGTTAATCAATAATTGACAAGTTAATGCAAATACACTAATATTTGTTAACAAGTGATATGAATAAAATCAAAATGTTTGTTTATGGAAGGCCATAAACCAAGCTGGCATAATAATACAAGTCTGTTACAAAAAAAATATATATAAATATTGCAGTGGTACCATAATTCAGTGATGTTGTCTGTAATACCATGGTTCTTTGATATAGAGCATGATACTGAATGATTACCATATTTATGTATACCAAAAAAAGTGTCATGGAATTGCCATGATCATGTCCAAAAAAATAATTGTAGTACCATGTCCAAAGAAAGATTTTAATACCTGGTAATTTATAATTTGTGAGGTAATTACTTATGTCTGGAATCATATCACATTGTGCCTGGTTAGGGCACGTTTACACGACACCACTTTCAACAAAAAAAAAAAAAAAAGGAAAACTTTTTATGCGTTTGGCCGTTGATTTGCACGACGATACGTTTTGGGGACCTGAAAACTTTTTAAAACGTGTTTCAAAGTGCAAGTTTTTGAAAACGATACCTTTATAGTTTCTGCGTAAACAATAGAAATGCGAACTTGTGAAAACGGTGACATCATGCGCATGTGTATTATGTGTTCATTCTGTAGGTGCGTAGTGTTTGTTTACAAAGTGACATCGCCAACTACTGGCCTGGCATGCATAATAAAGCGTTTTTAATCATTTCTGCAGATCTGTGTGAACAGGGATCATTTTGACAATGCTGTCATCTGTACGCAAAGCTTTTCAAAACCGCAAAGGAAAAACTTTTCCGTTTTTAGTACATCGTTGTCGTGTAAACGTACCCTTAGTCTATGACTTTTGCTTTGAGCGTATTTATGAATATAGTATTCTTAATTAGGACAGCTCTGTATTTTTACAATATTAACAGCAGATTAATTTAAATGTTAAAAGTTAAGTGCTTAAATTTCAGCTTACTAAAGTGACTTGCAGTGCAAAAAAAATCACATTACTGGCAAACACCAAAACTGGTAACTCACATGATTTACCAAAGCACAACATGTTCCCAGACAAACATCCTTTGGTGGTTCCGGAACAATGTTCCCATCACACAATCAGCCCAACTCATCAAACAACTCCATCACTCTAAACTTTCATGGGCAAAATACAGTCTTTTCAATACGAGATCTGAAATCTTCCGTGCACATTTTGCAATAGGTTAAAGTTGGTCACATGAATTTGCAACATTAATTAACATACATTTTATGCCTGATTTGAAAGTGACTTAAATTTGACTGAAATAGTGGCTGACCGTTCCTTAACCTTAAATCTGATTGTTTTTTGTTTTTATTTTTTTCTTTCTTTCTTTGGAATACAAATGTATTAAGATTTTGAAGAATGAAGAATCTTTTTCTGATCTTTTCATACAACAACAGTTCACAGTAACCATGACAAACAAACAAATCTTTCCTTCCTCTGCAGCTCTCAAATATCATTCTCTATTTCACATACAGATTTGAAATTATTTAAATCAGGGGTGCCCAATCTTGTTCCTGGAGATCTACCTTCCTGCAAAGTTCAGCTCCAACTCTGATTAAACACCTGGTCTGTGTCCAAAATCTCATACTTTGAGCAGGTACTGAAAACCACTAAAAAAGTATGTTCTATATAGTATAAATATGTGTAGTTCATCTGGGTACTTTTTGTCTACTATTTTATGAGTACTGTGAATTTGGACATAGATCTTTTGTCACATACTGACATCAATTATTTATTTATTTATTTATGGAAATTGGTGCTACCTGACTAGGAAGGAAAAAAAAAAAAAAAAAAGGCTGTTGTCTTCCCTTTTGCCAAATAGGTAGGAAAACTTCAACACCCATAATGCACTGGGCTTGTTGCTGTCCAAGGCCACTCTCACTAGTCTGCTATGGATATGTTTACCAGAGTCAAAACCACCTTGCTTTTGTAGGAAATACTTCATAGCAAACTTTTAGTCATAATGGTGTTGATTTGTATTGTTCCTGGGTGCAAGATTTCAAAGATTAAACATTTAGCAGAAGTTCGTTACTTTCGGTTTCCAGTGAAGGATCTAGTGCATTGTAGGCAGTGGCTAAAGACTGCAAAGAATCATAAATATGGAGAGAATGCCGTAACGGAAAATCTGAAAAACCTCTTTGTAGTTAACATTTCAAATCTCATACTTAGAGTAGGTACTTATTTTGAATATGTAATTGACCCTTTGCCGAGAGTTTGATTGACAAGCGATCTAACCAATCATAAAGCCGAATCCGCCATTTTGTCCGACAAAGCAGTCAGGAGTTAGAAGATTAACCTCGGTGGACTTGAACTTGAAAAATGGTGTGTATTTACGTCTTTCTGCGTTTGAAACAACATTCCTTCTCATGTTCATTCATGTTTATTTGATGCTATAAATTAACTAGTAGGAAGAGATGATTGGTTCACGAGCCGCTTGAGCTGAGGCAGTACAGCAATCTGTCACGACACAGTAACTAAGGGGGACGGGTCTTTGCAAAGGGTCAATAACTTCACAACCACTAAAAAAGTATGTTCTATATAGCATAAATGTGTGTAGTTCATCTGGATACTTTTTGTCTACTATTTTATGAGTACTGTGAATTTGGACATAGTTATTTTGTCATATACTGTTTATCGCCTACTATATAGCAGGGAAGTGTGTGATTTTGGATGTAGCCATAATCTTCAAGACTGCTTGATAATTACTTGCAGGTGTTAGGGCTAGAAACAGGATTGGGCAACCCTGATGTAAATATATGACACATTTTTTTGTCTTTAGATGAACAAGGAATAGTTCAAGGAAAAAAGGAACGGGGAATAAAGCTTGTTAAGCAACAGACAGCTAAGAATACATGTCACTGGCATAATGGAAAAATATAGTGGAAAAATACTTTAATTGTTGGTCATGGTTTTTAGCATCCATCTAAAAACAAATACAATTAAACTGATATAGACTCTCTTGTATATAAATTTTAGAATAGCAAATGTCTATTTTTTGTAGTAATGTGCGAAAAAAAAACAGCACTAAGTACAGCTGAAGCAAAAATTTAACATAAAAAACAAGGCTATATACACAGGTATTTAGATGAATAAAGACTGGCAGTTAAGTTTAAATGGTAAACTTTTAGGCCTGGTTTCACAAACAAAGCTTAGATTAAGCCAGGATTAGGACTTAGTTTATTTAGGATATATAAGTAGCTTTTATAAACGTGCCTTAGAAAAAAAGAAGAAAAAAAAACAAAACATTACTGGTGTGTATCTTGAGACAAAACAATGGCACTGACATATTTTAAAATATGCCTTCTCAGCCTTGTCTGTGAAACCGGGGGTTAGTGCTTAATGGCTTAAGCACAAAATACTAGTATTTTTCAGTCCTGTTAGCAATGGAGTATTATTATTATTTTAAATAAATTAATTATAATAAATGTACATATGGTGTGAAATATTTTATTGAATGTTTTGAAAGTCATGCTGAAAATATACCACTGTGGCTTTCAAGATTGTGCTAACAAATTCCATGACTGTTTTTGATCTTACGTTGTTATTATAAGAACACTGCTTTGCTAACCATATGTGAATAATGTTACATTTTAAGATGTTCTTTTATTTTTGCTCATATTTTACTTCCGTTTTCATATTGCCTTAAAGCTATTGCATTGACATAGATCATGTCTGAGTTTTCATAGAGAGGCTCTGACTTAGCCACGACTTCGGGTTGCAGAGAATCCATGATGCACTGGTGCAGGAACACGTACTGAGACTGTAAGAGACAGAGAGGAGAAGCATAAGACACTTGAAGAGGGTTAAAGTTGTCTGCCATACAGGGATACACATCTCTTAGTCTTAATTTCCAAGTGATAATATTATACCTTATACCAAAGTTTTGTTTTTTTTATGTCCTTCAAACTCATAATTAAAAGAAGCATGCCTCGAGAACCCGGTTAGAGCAACTGCTGCTACACTTGTAGAATAAATATTAACTATATTATTGCATTTTGCTACAAATTCTAGGAGCTGCTGTCAAGTCAGAAAACTTAAAGGAGTACTTCACCGCTGGCAAACTGGGCTTTAAATAAAACTTGTCTGCATATGCAGTAGAAAGGAAGGTTTTTTGTTTGTTTTTGTTTTTTGGGAAATCGGTGCTACCTGACTAGAAAAAAAAAAAAATACACTTACCAGAGTCAAAACCACCTTGCTTTAGTAGGAAATACTTCTTTGCAAACTTTTAGTCATAATAGTTACGATTTGTATTGTTTCTGGGTGCAAGAAAATCTGAAAAACCTGTGTCTGTATTTAACATTTCAAATTTGATGACCATGAACACAACACAGTTTTATGCTAAACATTAGGGATGCACCGATACCATTTTTTAAGGACCAAGTACGAATACCGATACTTTTTCTAGTACTCGCCGATACCAATGCCTGTACATTTATTAATTTCACTCTCTCTCTCTTTATGTTGCAGTTTTCCAAGCACAACACAGTGAGACCAATGGATGTAGGACAGCTTCTTTATTATTACTCTAATGAAAAAAGTTATAATTTTTATGTGCTTGTCACAAACTTAAAGAACAAAAATTTCACAGTGTTCAATAACCTTCAAAGGGCATAATTACCAATATATATAACTGTTGTTATATAAATTAAATAAACTTGTTTTTCTAGTTTTACTAGTATCGGTATCAGTGCATCCCTACTAAACATTATGTACAGGTAAGAAAGCTGTTGCCATAGTGTTCCATTTTGCTGTTTAAAGAGAAGACATAGTACGATACAATTTTCAGTGATAAACTTACCCTTACAACAACTGTTCTGTTAGTAAACCTCTATGAATCTGATTGTCCATGGGCAAAAATGTGGAAGTTTGCTGTGTGTGCTGGAAGTGGACTTTTACTGATGAATAAATGTGCATTTCTCGCTCCACGTTACATGGTGAATGAGTAAACATTGTTCATTTACTTATACTACTGACATTGTAACCATACAAAACGAGTTGCTAATCGGCAAAGTTGCACTTTAATTGTAGGGTTTTACCTGAATTGGAATTGGTCTTTAACCTATTTGTTTCTGTATTTTTCATATAGTTATATTTGTTTTATTGCTATTTAAAGGGGTCATAAATTGAGAAATCAACTTTTCTTTGAGCTTTTGATATATAAGAGGTCATTGTATTATAAGAATATCCTGTAAGTTTCAGAACTGAAAACTTCCTTGTTAGTCCAATAAAAAGCTTTTATTGACACCAGACCCAGCGAACGACTCGTCCCAGAATGTGCCTATCTATGACCTATAGGTGAAACACTGTCAGAGAATGTGCCTATCTATAGGTGAAACACCACCTCCGCAGAAGAAATCAACACCTACTTTATCATTGCAACATTAGCCCCACCCACTGGCAGGTTGGTGAGATGACGAGTAGAGAAGAGTGATACGGGACTAAAAATAATATTACCTTTCAAAAGGATCCTAATGCTAGGAATATGGTTATTTATTTTCAACATGTATGTCTTATTTATTTGTATTCGGTACATTTCACTATGGATTCTTTGGTAAATTAATCGCATTTTGGTGCAGGCTTTGCAGACAGAATTTTATATGGACTCGACAGAAATGCAACAACATGTAAGTAATTGTAAATTTTAATGCCTGATCTGATATGTAATGATTCATGTACAGTCAGATGTTCTTTGTCTATGTGTCAGTAAATCAAACCAGTGACTAAATAGTCAACTTCACGTTGTTTTTCTTAGTAGGATGAAAATAATCTGTTATTTAAACAGTGATTATATATAGAAAACGATAAAAGAACGCATCCTTAACCATCGCTGGAGCTGTCAATCAAACAGCGCAAGTTTATCAGTGACTGAGTTCTGGACATGCACTAAAACTCCAATTTTATTCAATGAATATCTTAGTTATATCACATTTGCACTGTTAGTTATGATGAAAGCATTTATGATGAAAGAATTCAATGCAGAAATTGAGTTGCAATGATGAGATCACTGCTTTCATACACTCAACAACATGTCTGTGATCGGCTACAATGTTCATCACTGCAACCTTTCATGCCACGATCATGATGCCATAGATCTAAATGTAATGCTATAATAAACACTTTTCACAATTAGTTAACCTCGAGAGTAAAAAAGTTGTAGTAAAAAAAAAAAAATGTGCTAAAAGTGCTAAGAGTAATACTTAGCTATTTCATATGCAAAGATGTTAGCCAATCACAGCAGTGGGCGTTTACACTGAAATCTCACAGCAGACACGCCCCTTAAAACAGTGTTCAAATAAGATGGCTAAAATCAGAGTAGGAAAAAGGCCTTTTATTTCTAAATTGACAATTTTTGATGTAAAAAGTACACTAACATTATAAGTGCACCCCAGAAAACATTATAAAACAATAAAACAACGCAGGTGATGACCCCTTTAAAGTGTTTTCATTTCATGTTGCTTAGTTTTTGTAAATTGTTATACAGCAGATGAACTTATTGGCAAAGGCCACTTTTGATAAACTTATATGATTTCCCAAAACACACTAAATATTAGTACATTGACATTTTTAAAGTTCAAATAGCTAGTTAAGTAGTTTAAATGATTGTAGCATTATTTCATGATATATTCAGTTAAAAATGTACAATTATCAAAATTAGATTTTATTTTTTTTTAAGGTAAAATTCTGGTGACCACAGCTGCCATTTTTGACAATTGTTTTTCAGACTCTATAAATTGCTTTGATTTTTTTTTTTAAAGTTTTGTATTTATAGGTGTTTAAATCATCTAGGAAAATGTAAGCCATAATGGAAATATATTCAACATTATCATAATAATCACCATAACAATAATAACACCCAGACCCAATTATATGCCAGATTGCCAATAAACCCCTCCTACTGCAAGAAATGCTACCATCATGGACTAAAACAGCATTACCTCAGTTTGCACCATAAGTGGCCGGCAGAATCTCATTTGCTGGACAAACGCTGCAATGCCCACTGCCTTTTCTCTGTCCAGCTGCTGCAGCAGAACGTCCAGTGCGATCAGTGTACCTGTCCGGCCCACTCCAGCACTAGAGTATGGAGAGGATGACGATGAGGATTAACATATGCTTTAATCAAGTGCTTTGTTTGATAATGCTCAGCTATCTGAATCAGTGTGACTCATTATTGGTGTCGAGTTAATGTTTGAGTTGGGTGTGTAGTCTTCACCTGCAGTGTACGACTGGTGGCCCTGCAGAGAAGGAACTCTCTATGTGCTGACGGACGAGTCCTCTGAATTGGATTAGCTCCTCTGTGCCAGAGGGAACACCATGATCCGGCCAAGCTGTGAAGTGGAAGTGCTTCACTGTTCGTGTCTCAGAGGTGCTTTTCTATTATGTACAAAAATAGACAGAAATAGATTGTCTTAAGGTTACCTGACCATCAACATCTTTGTTGATCCTGGAACAACATTCCAATCAACCAGCCAGATATGAGGGACAAGTCTACAGTTTATGCCAAGTTTAGGGTTACAACCAGGGTTAGGTGCTTCTACATCAGTCTTATTCACCTCTCATTTCCCTCTGATTTTAGGTATAAGTTATGAGTAGGGTTAGGTTTAGGGGTAGGGATTAGGTTAGGACAAAATTTTTGGACTAGAATGTTGTTCTAGGATCAACAAATTATGTTGATCCAGGAACATGTCATTTAAAAACATATTCTAACCTTTGGAACTTAAAACTTCCTCACACATCACCATTTTAAAATAAGCTGCAAGAGCGTGTGAAACCTTGACAAGTTTGTGAAATTACATACATCCACATTTACACATCAATAATGCCTGTTTGGTGAACAGAAACTGTCCTCCCCAGTCACACTAAGTAATAATGAGAAAGTGGTTTACACCAGGTGAACTAAAAATAAGAGTAAAATGTGGTAAAGTCTGTTGAAGCTTGTGCTATTTCTGAATGTGTGCAGCACCTATTGCTCTGCAGATCCTCTGAAGGCTCCCAAAGAACTAGCACCTCATGAGCATTTTATTTTTAATAAGATGCCTTAACATACTGTATAAGTTTTAGCAGCACAGTTTAGCACGGACTGTATTAGCTAAAATCTGTCACAATGTAATAATGACAATGTGAAGAACAGTGTTGGGGTAACGCATTACAAGTAATGTGAGTTATGTAATCAGATTACTTTTTTAAAGTAACTAGTAAAGTAACACATTACTTTTAAATTTATAACAAGATATTTTTGTTAAAAATCCATTTGTCCTTTCTATGAGAAATATCGCGAGTGCTTGGAGTATGTCATAAATAGAACGAGGCATGAACGAGGGATGTAATTGCGTTGTGCCACATCCAGTGTAGACAACATCACTGATTATAATGAGTTATTTTGTTGCATCGCATCACGCCGCTCGACACGGTGTAATGTAACGTAACATAAAAAGTAACTAACACAAGCAGTTACCTTTTTTAGGGAGTAATACAATACTGTAATGGATTACTTTTAAAAGTAACTTTCCCCACTGGTAAAGAATGGGGTTAATTAACCCTTTCAAGCGTGAGTTTAAAATATTCTAACTGGCCCCCCAGAGTGAGTTTTTTTAAGGCGACCGTTATTTTAGAACGTTTGCCCTTATTGTTTCCATGGCGACGCGTCTTGCGTGTCACGAGCGTTGAACGCAGCCACAATAACACTGTATGACAGATGGATCGCTATTATTTTGTTTTTCCTTTTTTATTTAAAATATTCGCAAACTTGCTTACTATGTCATCAACCATATGATATTCCGATTCTCAAATATGTGTAAGTGAGTGTGTTCTGTCGTTTAAAAACCTTTATAAACGATCTTTATCTTGATCTATAATGCGAGATGGGCGCCGCCATCTTAGTTTGCGCTGCAATTCACTGTCAGTCCTGTCAGTCGGATTTACAGCATGTGAATTCATCAGTTTCTCCCGAAATATATGCAAGTAAGTGGCTGGTGAACTGGAAAAATAATAGAGTAAACTTTATAGTTACTTAGGCCCATTATGTGTGTCTGATATGAATAAATGTCGGCAAATTATATTTGAATGGATTGTTATTACTGCTTTCACTGATGTCTGACATCAGTGTGTATTTTATAAACTCTAAATGTATTGTTTTAATGGTGCTTATGCGTATTTAAATGTCTGAAACCTTAAAAGAAGCATTATGTGGCTGAAAACACTGCATAGCTGTGATATATGACAAGAGCTGCGCGCATCCGTCTCACAGCCAAAGCGCGAAAGCACAGTTTGAATCTGTAACGTCGCTGAACGTTCGAAATCCCATATGTGGGACCGTACGCCCAGGGGCACAGAAATAAAAATCCCACATATGGGACCGTACCGCTCAAAGGGTTAAAAACGATCTGATTGTTAAGTCCGACGTCACACATCACCGTTTCTGGGTCCAAATGCTCTATCGGATATCAAAAGCAAACAAGCAGTGCTAATATACACTCACAGTGTATACTTGAACACTGTGTATACTATTCACCCAACAGCAAACCTGCAGCTGCTTATTTTACATGTGTTTCTAAAAAGCATGGGGGAAAAAGTGGCCAGGGTCAGAGAGAATTTGGATCTAAATATGCTACAAAAAATAAATTACAAATGTTTTTGGCCCTCCAGAAAACACTAATAATTATAATCATTGCAGAAAATGTCTACTTTCAGCAGTCTGGTGTGTTGCACTGTTTAATTTTATTGTCACAAAAAAGAGGGAAAGAAATAGCTCACATTTTTGACATTAAATTCTCGCAAAGTCCAATTTGGAGCTTTATTCTCTGATTTCATTGTCACAACCAAGTTTCCATAGAGACACGGCAAGTAGTCCAGTGGCCAGTACTGCTCACACTTGATCTGGAGGAGTTCAATAAGAAAAGTTAAATCAGAGTTAAAAAATAAATAATAATAATAATAATAACTGCACCAGGTACAGATGGCAAATCTGCTGTAGTGTTAAAAATATTATTATAGAAAGAACCACTCTGTGTAAAACACTGTATTATTACACAAAATTGGATTAAAAATGATAAACAAACATGGCAAATTAACATAATGCAACAAGAATGTAGCATAATACTGTTCACTACATGATGTAGTTTCATAAACTGTTTAAAAAAATAGAAATCAGTGAATGCTGTATACTTCAGTGAGCAGTATTCTGAACATTGCCTTACCCTTCCACTTTCAGTGCAGTTGGTTACCATAACAATGGCCTGTGACTTTTTCTCCCAGACCATTCTCCAGAAGTCATTGACAGTGGATGGCAGTGGTCCCTGAGCAGCAATGTACTGTTTGCTTGCATTGTCATATCCCTGATA
The DNA here is from genome assembly GCA_037950675.1 of Hypophthalmichthys molitrix. NCBI lineage: Eukaryota > Metazoa > Chordata > Actinopteri > Cypriniformes > Xenocyprididae > Hypophthalmichthys > Hypophthalmichthys molitrix. The sequence continues at coordinate 7,128,723 of CM075514.1, read as the reverse complement.
TGCACATAAACATCATAAACAAACATCAATCCACCAGGCGCATTTTACAGCTGATGTTAACTAGTATATATTGTACAACTTACAGGCATGTAGTTGGCATTGATATAATCAGAATCGTCCTCATCATTTACAGTGAGCTGGACTCTAGAGGAGTCATCTAAAGAGAGAGAGAAGGATAAAATGACTTTTTCCAAGATGGGAAAACTATGTGGTAATATTGTGTGTGTGTCTGTGTGTGTGTGTGTGTGTGTGTGTGAGTGAGTGGTCCTGGTACGTTATAGCGACCTAATGCCCCCACAAAGATAGTAATACCAGTCATTTTTTACCTTGTGGGGATTTTTTTTTTTTTTTTGGTCCCATGAGGATAACATCTCATAAATCATATTAAATGATGTTCTTTTGCAAATATAAAAATGCAGAAATAGAATATACCATTTGTACAGTATAAAAATCATTATGTCTATGGAAAGTCCCCATAAAACGTGTGTGCTTCTTTATATGATCTATGAGGACACAAATTTGTATAATGTCATGGGTATTACACTGTTATTACAATGTAACCGTGGTTTATGAGGGCATTTCCTGATTCCTCGTAATTAAAAATATTAAACAATGTTTTATTAAAAATGCAGAAAGTTTTCTGTGATGGGTAGGATTAGTGTGGGGGAACAGACTATACAGTTTGTACAGTTTAAAAACCATTATGGCTATAGAATGTCCTCATAATGATTGGTAGGTGCACCAACGTGTGTGTGTGTGTGTGTGTGCGTGTGTGTAAAGACTCACAAGGTAAAACATTTGTAAATCGGTTTTTGTCCTTGTTTTTAGGCAGAAAAGCCGCAACAGTAGACTGTTCAATACCAACTGAACTCAAGTCCTGTTAAAAACACAATCAATAAACATTCAAAATTAACTTAATGATTCTGACATATAAGCATTGAGACGTTTTCAGTGTTTGAATACTTTGTTCAAACTAAGCAGAGATAAAAATGATGACAAAAAATGTAACTCTTACACTGTGTCTACACCGGATGCGACCAGTGTTGCGCCACGACAGCTAGAAGTTGTCTACACTGGACATGACAAAGCGACCATTGCAAATCCATTTGTCCTTCCTATGAGAAGTATCGCGAGTGCTTAGTATGTCATAAATAGAACGAGGCATCAGTTTACTGTCTGGGATTTGTTGTGTCGCACCACATCACCGCTCGTATCCGATGTAGACACGTGATATATTTCATGTTTGCTCAACCCTACCTCATATTCCTGACTGAAACCTCTATTCTCATCACAACTCATGTTATGAAAATGTTCAGGAAATTTATCCACAGGAATCAGTCTGGAAAACATTTCACAATTGTTTGCTGTTATACTAAAATTACATCATATACAGTGGCCCCAAAAAGCATGTGGACACTTAAGGCACACTTAAAAAAAATTTGAATGAAATTGCATCAGATAATAAAATATTCAATACATACAGTTTTGGAGACCATTTAAGTCCATTGTATTTAGAAAAAAAAAATCTTAAAATATCTTCTTACTGTATATGTTCCACTATACAGGTTTAGAATAACATGAGGGTAAATGATGACAGAATAATGACAGAATTTACATTTTAGGGAGAACTATCGCTTTAAGTGTGACTTGAGTGTCCGAATGCTACTTCTTTATTTTCCAATATAATAGTGTCACACATACTTGTAGCTTTTATTAGTCACTTTTGACTCCACTAGTGGTTTAGAGCTTCTAAAGATGAGAAAAGACATTAGAGACACAACTAATACAGCTTCTGTTGCATGTTATTATAAAAGAAACCCATAATCCTAGATAAATAGATAAATAAAAATCATACGTATTATGCTTTGCAGAACCATAGCGAAGCCACCAATAGACTGCAGCACAAATAAGGATGACCAAGAGGAAAAACACAAGAACACCTGCTATAACGCCTGCAGAACAAAAAAAGAAACAAACACTGAGCATGTCAATACATTGGTCAGCTATGTGACAGCTTAATATCTCAAAGATTTAAAGGAATATTGCAGGTTAAATACAAGGTTAAGCTCTATGCAGCTGAAGCCTGAGGGGGTTTAAAGGCAGAAATTATGTATCTAGTACAGTATATTAATATGGAGACCCATCATTGGAATGACCAAATGCAGAGGGCCAAGGAACAATTTCCTTTTGTCGTACAATTTATTTGTCATACTGTCAACTCTTGCAGGAACCTTTGATCTTGCTTCTAACCCAAATATAACTTTGTGAGGCTGTTTGACTCATGGTTATGGAAGCCCATTTCCACCAAAAGAAGAAAAAATCATGCTCTGGTAAATTATGATAAAAAAATTATGATGTAAAAAGTCAAAATTATGACATACAATGTCAAAATTATGACGTAAAAACTTGACATTATAGGTGCACTATGTAGTTTTTCCATCCGCTAGGGGGCGCCTATTCAAAACAAAGGCATAGCTTGATGACCCCTAGTCTGAGCGCGGATGATGGATGCAGTTGTCAGACTATAAAATGAAATAAGGAAAGCCCAGGAAAATAAAGAGGCAGCAATTGCAGTGTTTTTGGATATAGAAAAAGCCTACGATATGATGTGGAAGGAAGGAGTACTAATTAAGTTACACAAGTTGGGGAGGGAGAGTTTTCAATTGGATAAAAGATTTTTTGTTTGAAAGGAATATCCAAGTAAGAATAGGATCAGAATTGTCAAATCAGTATACTGTAGAAAATGGTATACCTCAAGGTAGTGTGGTAAGCCCACTACTATTCATAATAATGATTAATCATCAGGTACCAGCTGATAGGTCACTTTTTGCAGACGATGGGGCCCTGTGGAAGATGGGGAAAAATATGGATTATGTAGTTGGAAAAGTGCAAGGAGCTGTAGATAAAGTGGTGGAATGGGGGAAAGAATGGGAATGTAGATTCTCAGTGGAAAAAAAACCAAAGCGTTTTCTTTACTAAGAATAGATGAAAGATTGAAAATAAGGATGTATGGGAAAGAAATAGAAAGAGTTGGAACATTCAGATTTCTGGGGGTGCTTTTTGATTCCCGTTTAACATGGGCAGATCATATTAGAAGAATAGTGGAAAAAAGTAATAAATGTAATAAGATGCTTGACTGGTAGAGAATGGGGGGCAAGTTGCCAAGCATTGAAAAAGAATTTATATGGCCCTGATAAGAGCTACGGTGGATTATGGCAGTATAGTGTATACTTCAGCAGCTATAGATCCCATTTAAAACAGCTGGATGTGATTCAGGCTCAGGGTGTGTAGTGGAGCTTTTAAGACATCGCCTGTCTCAGCTATTCAGGTAGAGGTAGGAGAAATGCCACTGGAAATAAGAAAGAGGCATAATAGAAAATTACTGGGTTAATTTGCAGGGGCACAATGACTTGCACCCCACAAAAGAAGTGCTGAAGGAATGCTGGAGGAAAGAGAGAAGTAAAAAGGACAACTTTGGATCAACAACAGATCAACAAGTTCTGGGTCTCAACTCTGTAAGGAGTGAGACATTAACAGATATACCAAGTTCTGAGTCTGTCCTGTGACGGGAGAGTCACTAACAGACTGTTCTGGGTCTCCGGTTCATCCAGTGAGACACTAACAGATACATTTGCCGTTCTGTCTCCCATCGGGTGAGACATAACAGATATGCTGTTCTGAGTCTGTGCTGTAATGGAAGAGACACTAACAGATACAATGCCGTTCTGAGCCTCTGGTTCATCCAGAGAGACAACAACAGGTCCCATGATCTGAGTCTACACTTGTGAGGTAGCAACAGAGTAAAGAGACATTAACGAACACTACATTCAGAGTTTTCATCCAGCGGGACAGTAACAACTCCAGAGAGACAAAAGCAGATTGACCAAGTTCTGAGTGACTGGCCCAGAGAGGCAGAAGACACACAGAGACATTTGCAACTAGGTTAAGCTCACTTCAAGGTTCCTTCATCTGCATGTTCCAGATTGTTAAGGACCTTCTGCACCTACGTCAGGGCTTCATCTGCGTGTTCCAGATTTTAGGACCCTTTGGTCCTCCAGGAGATCAGCATCCCACAGAGCTTTGTGTTGAAGGCTGTTGAAACAGATTCCAGCTCTTCTCCCCACTGCATAGTCACCCAGCACAACCAGTGGAAACCGTCACCGTCATCGGACTCAACCACATGGAACGTAAATATCACTTAACCAAACCTCTTTCCAGAGACCTTGGCACTGTTGTATATAATCAGTATATGGTTTTCTAATTTACATTTGAGGTAATATAACTGATGCTAGTTAATAACAAATAATTTTTCGTTAATTTGTTTGATGCATAAAAATTATTTTAAGAGAAACAACAGTTTATCTTTCCATAAGATCATAAGACCATAACATCATGTAACTCTCCCATAGCCACACCCAACTTAATCACTTGTATTTTATGTATCTTATGCATGTTATTCCTTTATCATTAATGGCATTCATTGAATAGTTGTGTTAGTTATTCTTGTTTAAAATAATTTTATTACACTTATGTCTTCCTTGTGCTGATAATACAGAAGAGGCTCTACAAGTTAGGAATCTCACCAATCTTTCAGATAAATCAGCTGACCAACTCCCTCCACATTGGTGTTCTCATACTCATACTGCCAAAGTAAAAGACCTGAACTGGTGCCCTGAACTAGGAGAAGGGGGAAGTGGTCATCTGATGTAGTCATAACCACACCTTAAGAGACGTGTGATCCAAAAATCACAACGTACCAATTTACTTTAATGTCTTTGAATGGGCGGAAGTAAAATAACTACAATTATGACTTTAGAACATGATTTTTTTTTTCCCTTATGTGGTGGAAATGGGCTTTCATACATGGTAGCTTATCATAAGGCTGAATGCATTTTATTGAGTCACTGTTAAATATTGTATCAAGGAGACTATAGATGGCTGATTATAGGCCTATGATATAAAACAATATAAACAATAAGGAAAAGAATGACTTATAATCTGTCCACATGTGCAAACTTATCTCCTCGAAGACATCCCCTTTGAAGGATAAAGAACCTAGAGAAAGACCTCTACTGATTTATATACCATCATAAAGACTTTATGGTCAAGTTCAGTCAGAAGAGAGATAAAACAGCATCTTTCTCCATTTTATATAAATATACTGCCAGTTTAAAGTCTTCTTCAGCTCTGCCATCACAAATGTCAAGAAGTGGTTTGACTTCTTGGTCTCATGAACTACTATAATTAATATAATTAATCTACTATAATTATAATTTTATTAATCTTGGTTAATGTTAATATTAGGCTATTCCTCTTTTAGTTTGGCTGATTCTGAGATAAACCTGCTCATCTGATCCCAGTGCTGCTGATATCCACATATCATTAGATTGTTGAGAACTCACATAATTAAAGTTTATTTTCTTGATGCATTAATTTGTGTTAGCAAATTGAAATGAGCACCTTTAAAGGAATAGTTCACTTGAAAATTAAAATGAATGTTCCAAACACATCATTTTCATCTGTGGAACACATAAGGTTAATTATTAAATCTCCTGGCCACATTTCTATAAAAAAGAAAGTAAATGAAGACTGTAACATCACAAATGGTCCACATTACTTGCTATATCGACCAAACAACGTGCTATATTTTAAGTTGGTAACAGGTATTAGGTATCTTTAACTATGTACTTGCATAAAAAAAAAAAAAAAAAAAGTACAATGTACTTATTGTGTTCATATTGAATTACAAAAGACTTTTGCTGCCGGGATACAGGTAAGGATAGGATAGGTTTGGTTATATGGGTAGGTTTAAGGGTGGGTTAACGTGTAAGCGAAGGCAACAGTTTAATTATAGATGGAATTACAGAAATTAATTATAGCTGTAATTACATGCAGATATATTTTTTGGTAACACTTTATTTTACAGTGTCATTGTTACATATGTTACATGTAGTTACTATAGTAATAACTATAAATTATGCATAATTACATGCAACTAACCCTAAACCAAACCAAACCCTAATCCTAACCCTATAGTAAGTACATGTAGTTACTTAATGTTATTCAGTACTTAAATGTATAATTACAGTGTAACAAAGACACCTTAAAATAAAGTGTAACCTATTTAAAAAAAACAACAACAACAACATAGGTACAGTATAAAAACATGTATATATACAATAAATTCATTGTATCAAATTATTAATTTAAATGTTAGTACATAGTAGTTAAAGACACCTAATATAAAGTGGGACTCCAAGTCTTCTAAACTCACATGATAGCAATTGTGTGAAGTCGTTATTCAGTAAAAATTCTCATTTTTGGATGAACTATTCCTTTAAGTTGTATTTAACCTGTAATATGTCTGAAGATTTAAGACTATCTTATATTAAACATATTTGACCTTAATTTACCTGTTGGATCGGTTTGACAGTTTAATGATTCCGTTTTACTCTTCTTGGCTCCAGAGATTGATGTCGCTGTCACTTTGTACCACTGGGCAACTTGCAGGCCTGTTACCTCCTGTCTCTGTGTTTCGTTTGAACTACGGTTGAAACTTTTACTACCAATGTCCAACTGCACCACATCCACAACTCCATATGGATGATCCCAAATTACAGCCAGACCATATCCTCCAGAAAAATATTTACAGTGAAGATGAGGCACACTATTTGGATCTAGTTTGAAAGAGAAACAGAAGGATAGTAAAACAAAGAAATTATAATGAATATCAGCCATTCAGCAGCAAAGTTCAAAACAGAGCATGTTAACTCACATAACGTCAGGATATGTGAGCACTGTGGGAATATCTCTGAGTCCAACTTATACAACAGTGAAACATTGTAGATTGCTCCAGGATAAAGCTCTTGCAGATACACCCTGTTGTCCACTACAGGATCTCTTTTAATAATGCCGGTGCTGTTTTCAGCTATTACTTGTGTGCTACCATTCACCGGAGCTTCTATCGAAGAGTTGGTGACTGTCCAGTTAAAGGACTCACAGTTAATGGCTGCAGAAACAAAAGAACATATGAATGCTAACTTCAAACTCAGTTGGATTCTTAATCTTGGGGTCTCTGGATTTGTAAAAATTCAGTTGGATTTGCACAAAAATGCACTTAACAATGATCAATACATATATCATTCTTTATTAATGTTAGTCAAAAAAAAAAAATGTTCATTGCTAGTTCATGTTAGCTCAGGGCCATTAAATAATATTAACAGATATAACCTTTAATTTCAAAGGGTAAGTTCGCCCAAAAAATTCTGTCATAATTTACTCACCCTCATGTCGAAATCTGAGTGATTTCTGTGCCTCCATTGACAGCAAAGCAACTACCACTTTGACGCTTCAAAAAGAGTTCATAAAGAGATCTTAAAACTAATCCATATGAATTGAGCGGTTTAGTCCAAATATTCTGAAGAGACGCTTTATATGATGAAAAGATTTAATTTAGGCTCTTATTCACATATAAACGTTCATCAACTCACACATTAGTTGTGGTAAACAGAAGCTCAAGCATGTTTGCTTGGCGTGCGAGAACCAATGAGGTTCATTCTCGTGTGTTATGCAGCATGTTTGAACTTCCGCAAGATGTTTGTTGTCGCTCATCAAGCAGGTTTATGTTCGCTGATCAATGTTTATATGTGAATAAAAGCCTAAAGTCAGTCTGTTCATCATATAAAGTTTCTCTTCAGAAAATTTGGATTAAACTGCTCAATTCATATGGATTAGTTTTATGATCTTTTTATTAACTTTTTGAAGCATCAAAGTGCTAGCTGCATAGCTCTCTATGGAGGGACAGAAAGCTCTCAGATTTCATCAAAAAGATCTTCATTTGTGTTCCGAAGATAACTGAAAGTCTTACGGGTTTGGAATGACATGAAGGTGTGTAATTAATGACAGAATTTTAATTTTTTTTTTGGTGAACTATACCTTTAATATTGTATTAGTGAAAGTTGAAATGAACAAAATAAGATTAATAAATGTTTTATTAAACCTTATTGTAAAGTGTTACCAAAGTATTACAGGTGCTGGTCACATAATTAGAATATCATCAAAAAGTTGATTTATTTCACTAATTCCATTCAAAAAGTGAAACTTGTATATTATATTCATTCATTACACACAGACTGATATATTTCAAATGTTTATTTCTTTTAATTTTGATGATTATAACTGACAACTAAGGAAAATCCCAAATTCAGTATCTCAGAAAATTAGAATTTCGAGAAAAGGTTCAATATTGAAGACACCTGGTGCCACACTCTAATCAGCTAATTAACTCAAAACACCTGCAAAGGCCTTTAAATGGTCTCTCAGTCTAGTTCTGTAGGCTACACAATCATGGGGAAGACTGCTGACTTGACAGTTGTCCAAAAGACGACCATTGACACCTTGCACAAGGAGGGCAAGACACAAAAGGTTGAGGCTGGCTGTTCACAGAGCTCTGTGTCCAAGCACATTAATAGAGAGGCGAAGGGAAGGAAAAGATGTGATAGAATAAAGTGTACAAGCAATAGGGATAACCGCACCCTGGAGAGGATTGTGAAACAAAACCCATTCAAAAATGTGAGGGAGATTCACAAAGAGTGGACTGCAGCTGGAGTCAGTGCTTCAAGAACCACTACGCACAGACGTATGCAAGACATGGGTTCGCATTCCTTGTATCAAGCCACTCTTGAACAACAGACAGCGTCAGAAGCGTCTCGGCTGGGCTAAAGACAAAAAGGACTGGACTGCTGCTGAGTGGTCCAAAGTTATGTTCTCTGATGAAAGTAAATTTTGCATTTCCTTTGGAAATCAGGGTCCCAGAGTCTGGAGGAAGAGAGGAGAGGCACACAATCCACGTTGCTTGAGGTCCAGTGTAAAGTTTCCACAGTCAGTGATGGTTTGGGGTGCCATGTCATCTACTGGTGTTGGTCCACTGTGTTTTCTGAGGTCCAAGGTCAACGCAGCCGTATACCAGGAAGTTTTAGAGCACTTCATGCTTCCTGCTGCTGTCCAACTTTATGGAGATGCAGATTTCATGTTCCAACAGGACTTGGCACCTGCACACAGTGCCAAAGCTACCAGTACCTGGTTTAAGGACCATGGTATCCCTGTTCTTAATTGGCCAGCAAACTCGCCTGACCTTAACCCCATAGAAAATCTGTGGGGTATTGTGAAGAGGAAGATGCGATATACCAGACCCAACAATGCAGAAGAGCTGAAGGCCACTATCAGAGCAACCTGGGCTCTTATAACACCTGAGCAGTGCCACAGACTGATCGACTCCATGCCACGCCGCATTGCTGCAGTAATTCAGGCAAAAGGAGCCCCAACTAAGCATTGAGTGCTGTACATGCTCATACTTTTCAGTTGGCCAAGATTTCTAAAAATCCTTTCTTTGTATTGGTCTTAAGTAATATTCTAATTTTCTGAGATACTGAATTTGGGATTTTCCTTAGTTGTAAGTTATAATCATCAAACTTAAAAGAAATAAACATTTGAAATATATCAGTCTGTGTGTAATGAATGAATATAATATACAAGTTTCACTTTTTGAATGGAATTAGTGAAATAAATCAACTTTTTGATGATATTCTAATTATATGACCAGCACCTGTATATAAATAGATCAAGCATTCAAATCACACAGGTCATTTCTTTACATGACTAGCAAGCTTCACTCAATTAGAACTCATATACTTTTCAAATAAGTAGCTAAATCAAAGTAATTCTATCAAAACTTACTGGTGATGCTCTTGAAGCTGTACCCTTTATTTCGGACACCATTCACCACAGTGAAGAGAATAAAATTGTATAAAGTCCCTGGTGTGAGCTGTGAGTAAATATGTGAAATCTCATCACCCATAACAGATCCAGTGATATTTTCCTCTTCTCCACTAATATTACGCAAGGTGTAGTTGTAGATGTCGTTTTTGTTTAACTTATTCCATTTGATCGTCAACTGTGTCAGTGATCGACTGACTCTGACTTCAGTTACATTCGATAGAGCTGTAAAGAGATACATTTCCCACAAGAATTGATAGTAATTAATATAAATACTCTAGTACATACAGTAAATTCCTCGCAAATTCACCACTGATAATTTGGTATGTGGCAGGGTTGTGGACCATTCAGAACTGAGTTGAGAAGGCAAACCGGATGAAGGATTGCAATACAAATAGAAATTTTATTTAATATTTAAAACTGAATGAAAATAAAAGAAATTCACGAAACTGCTGTCAAATCAATATGTATGTAATTATTTGGAAATCTTGTCTTGGACTAATTAAATGTGTTGAATGTCTTTAAACTGCAATTCATTCAATTTCTCAATCTGTTATTTCAATTCAAAATCATGTGTCGTAGCTAATTCAAATGCCAAATCATGAACTGAAAGCAAGCTAATTCTTTCATCCTGACTTTTGCCCAACCCTGCTACATGGTCCATTATTAGTATAATCCAAAGAATAGGAGAATATGGATTCAAAAATGAGAGCTACTTACTTGTGGTGTGACTGAGGTTGTATCCAATACTTCTCACATCAAAAAACTCTGTGTACACGGTGAAGCTGTAGTTTGTTGCAGGAATCAAATCTGATATATGATACATAACATTATTCCCTTCTTTAGTGATACTAATGTTTTTACATAAATTGTTGTTGCATTCAAGAGTATAGTTATATTTGTTGTCCATGTCCCATTGTAAGATCACGTCAGTGTCAGTGTGCGCCACCAAATCCACCTTTTTAACATTATGTGGCACTGAAACAAAAGCAGATATAGTGAGATATGTCAGGTGTAGTTAAACATGCACAAATCCAAATAGAATGAAGAGTCTTTACAATAACACAAACAAGACCAAACAAAGAACTGAGGAAACTAAGGGTACGTTTACACAACGTTGTACTAAAAATGGAAATGTTTTTTTCTTTTTACAGATGACAACATTATCAAAATGATCTTCGTTCACACGGATCCACGAAAATGACTACAAATGCTGTATTATGCATGACAGTAACTGGCAATGTCAGTTTGTAAAGAAAGACTACGCTCTTGCGCACATATACATTCTTTTACAGAGTACTTGGGCTAAACGTGCATGTCTATAGACTAAACGCATAATACGCGTGTGCATGCCGTCACCCATTTCACAGATTTGTGTTTTTGTGGTTTACAGAGACGATAACAGTATTGTTTTCAAAAACTTGCACTTTAAGAACCCATTTTCAAAGTTTAGCATTTTCAGGCCCCCAAAACGCATAAAAAATTTTCTGTTTGTAGTTGAAAACAGTGTTGTGTAAATGACCCATAAGGGCTTAAATACACAGAAAGAGTAATTAACCAGAACAGAAACAGGTGCGGAAACGAATGACCAAGGAACACAGGCAAAATGGGAGCAGGGAAAATGAAACCAAAACACAATGAAGGTAAACAGACAAAAGCATAATTCTGAAAAGTTATACAACGAGCCCATTATTTACATAGTAAATCTGAGGGATTAGGCACATTAATGGACCTCTTAACTCTATGACAACAATGAGCATATTTTGAAATGGCCACACTTTAGATTAGGATCCAGTTCTCACTATTAACTAATGAGTTTTGCCTCAATAAACTCATAATTACTTCTTATTACCATAATAGGTAGTAAAGTAGTTGTTAAGTATTGGGTAGGATTAAGGGATGTAGAATATGGTCATGCAGAATAAGGCATTAATATGTGCTTTATAAGTACTACTATACAGCCAATATCATAGTAATATGCATGCTAATAAGCTACTAGTTAATAGTGAGAATTGGACCCTAAACTAAGGTAAAGTGTTACCTTTAAAATTATTGCTGCATGACAATTGGGGCCAGATTCAGCACAGTGCTGTACTGCCACTGAAAATTTTACTTTAATTGATCTTGTACATCAATGAGGTCAGATCTTTTTTTGCCTTGCAAACTTAAACACTGCTGTTGCAAATTCAGCTGATTTGACATCAAGATAATGTTATCTAGCTTGTTAACACTTACAAAGGTTTTGTGAAAATGATTTGGTCTTGAAAGCATCAGTAAGAATGTAAACCAGTTAGGTTTACATTAGGTGTTTCTATGATTTTTAATGAATTTATAGTTACATTACAGTTTTATAATTTCTTGTTGCAAATGAACAACAAATTATTTTTTTTTTTAATTCAAAGAAAACTTGAGTGATAGAAAATATTTCTAGCAAATATAGAACTTCATTTCTAAAACAAAAAATTGATTATTGTTTTGTGGTGGGGCCAGTAAAAATATTGGCAGGGCAAATAAAAATTCAGCAAGGTTACACATTGGATACAGTGAATTGCATCCTAATTCAGTTAAGCATTTCAGCAATGTTTATGTTGTTATTCAAGCATATGAACAGGAATCTAAGAGAAATGTCAGAGGCAGTTGTTTTGTCTTTTCCATTCTTAATCAGTAAGTGCAACAGACCTCTGACAGAAGAGGGCAAAATTTAATCAAAGCAGCAGATGTGACACCCTCAACCTAAACCAACACAGCACATGTACTATACTGTCCTCTAATTCATCTACCATTCAGTTCCTTCACTGACTGACTAGTTAATGTACAGTGGCTCCAGGAAGTAGTTGGAAATCACATCTACAAATGTCTTTGCATTAAATAAAAGTAGCAAGAAATCAGCATTATATTTTAAAGAAATACTGAACAAGCTCATTTTTTCATATCAGATATTACAGTCAACAATAGAACCATTGTGTTTGTGAAACGTTAGTGGATCATGTTGATAGTTAATGTGATGAACTAAACCTGGTTACTCTATCAGGACACCTGTGTGAGGTTAGTGCTGAGAAAACCTCTAGCAGCATTTGGGTGAATTCCAAATAGCATTTTTGAACCCTTGAATGGCATTTCAGGAAGGGGACTCCATTAGTAAGGGTGTTCCAAACAAAAGTGAACACCTGAATCCCTTCATGAAGGGCAAATGTGACTACATGTGACTAGGGCCTAAAGAAGAGACAGCAAGTTTTAAAGTTGAGAGCAGAGAGGGAATACACACACACACACACACACACACACACAATGCTTATTTTAAAGACTTCATTATAAAATATTTGCAACAGTTATATTAATAGCAATAATAAGAAATTCCTGTTGTAAGGACAGCTAATGGGCTTATGGACGCCACGCTGCATTGCCATGGTAACATTCCAGGTGAAGATAATGAGGAAATTGCATCGTCTTTCATTGCTCAAAAATGCTTACGTTATGACATGCAAGTCTGCTCCCTCCAAAGTCAAAATACTGGTTTCCAAATACGTTTGGGACCACTGTACATTGTCAGTAAGTGAACAATGAAGTGATCACAATTATAAGCAGTACTTGAAGTGTTTTTTAATCAATACTATGCCATATACTCCTTATGTAACTATAAATTCTTTATTTTGCATTCAAAAAAGGGATTAAATTTATTTTAAGTTACCATTACACTGTAAGGAGACACCATAGAAGATACCATAAAGTACAGTTACTGGAAGTAAAATATATAATTTGTCTTATGAAATTCTATATAATATATTTTAAACAATACATGTACATGTACTACTTATTTATTTTATTATTTGTTTTAAATACAAATCACCTTAGAATTTACAGAGGAAAACTGTAAATTGACATTTCCAGAATTCCCTGTGTGACATATTACAAAAGGCTTTTAATTCAAATAATTGTGTTTAGGGATAGGCACATCGATACTGCAGTATCAATATATCGATACTTACAAGATATTTATTTGGTATCGATTAATTTAAAAAACATCAATATTAAAATTATATTAATACGAAACATCAGTTTCTGCATCACTTTCAAATGTTTTACACCAAAACACCCCAGAAATATTTAGCTGGCCTATGTCACATGGGAAGGAAGCATGCAGTGAAAATGTATGGCTTGTTTAAGAAATCTTTAAGTAAATGTATGTTTTACGTTGTTAGTATTTTATTTTATTCAAATTATGTTGTACTAAATTATTTTTATTTAATCACAATATACTTCCACATTATTTTTACACCCACTGGTACAAATATTTTTATTTAATTGTGCTCATATTTGTGTGTGACCCTCTGTTGGTATTTGCTTTGGCTTGTGGAAAGGCTATTGTAATGAACTTTGATTCATCATATGGCTTTCCATCTTACCATCTGCATTGTTATTGCATTATTATGGTGGTTATGACTTCTGAAGGTAAAAAGATTTTAGCTCTTTAGGTTGGTATTTTAACATTATCAGTTAATGATATATACATTTTTGTAGTTAAATTTCTTATGGGCCTGAAAGAACTGAAAGAAAATAGTAAGACTTGATTTTTCTGCTAAGACAAAAGCAGAGATCAAACACCCTGCAATAAAGCAATAAAACTCATCTGAAGAGAAGATCTCAACAAAATGCATAGGACACCGCATTGCCCAAACGTCTCACCTCACTCATACATTTTTACCTGACAAATAAAATGTTATATTTAATTTACTCTGGATTCTTCTGAAATCATTATGACAAGCGGATTAAGTGGAGTGGATTTCCACAAATCTGCGTCAGGATAGGTCAAACTAAAGGCTCAATGCAAGGAGCATGTGGCACATCATGTGGGACCTTTTGATTTCTGTCTATCACTGACTTAGCAAGTTGCAGTATCGTGACTAAGAAAACTGTGTTTTTGTATGAACAAGCATGGAGCGGTTCGACTCGAATGCATTTGTAAACTCTGCACCACCTGACTAAGAATCAGAACTGACGAATTTGTGTTCGTGAGATCCGCGCAAACCCAGGCAGTATGACTCAATGCGATATCGGGTCCCTAATGAACGAGTAATCGAAAGTATGGGATATCCAGAATAATCAAATATCTAAATTAATATATGACCAATGATTAATTCCTAATTAGAAACATGATCTAAGAGTATTAATCATTTGAAATTGGAGTCAGATTAAGTGCGCAGCTAAAGTAAAATAGAAACTAAATTCTAAAAATTAAGTGAACTTCACAGGGGCGCTAAAAAGAGATACACGCCTTATACCTTCGCCCAGACTGTTGGATTCCGTTCTTTGGGCCGACGGGTGGTCCTTACAAAATGGTGGGAACAGTTAAAATTATTGACAGGGCAAGTAAAAATTCAGCATAAGTTACACAATGTATATAGAATTACATCCTAATTCAGAATCTGAGAGAAATGTCAGAGGCAGTTGTTTTGTCTGTCACACCTCTCTTCCTTTCTTAATAGGTAAGTGCGACAGACCAGATGTACTGAGACTTACCGGTTACATTGGTGAAGTTGTATCCACTGCTCTTCACTCCTTTAAACACAGTGTAGAGTCTAAAGAAGAATTCAGTCCCTGAAGACAGGTTCTTGACCAGATATTCCACTAAAGGACCAGTTTGTTGAGGTATAGACTCTTTTTTTCCCATGTATTCAAGCTCATAAGTGTGATTGTCCGTGTTGTTGACTTTTTCCCATTGTAACGTCATCCCAGTCTCACTCCGATCAATGACTGAAACATTCTCAACATTAGATGGAACTGAAGAAGAAAGAGACAGAAATTTTATATTTTCCTAACAACTGTAGTAAGTAGCTGAAAATCACATCTACAAATGTCTGAAATTTTTTGCAATATTTTTATATTTAAACAAGAAATATACATTTATTTTAAAGAAAGACTAAACAAGCACGTCTTAGATAATGGAACTACTTTGTATTTGTAAAACATTAGTGGATCATGTTAATAGTTAATGCGATTAACTTTTTTGGATTTAACAGAGTCCAGTAAAACCTAAAATGTTGCTATAATATTTTTTATTTAATTTGATTAAGTTTGATAATTTGTAACATAATGTAATGGCAGTCATATATTTTTATGTGTGCATTAGTGTTCAAGTACTCAAATACTTTTTAGTTAAATAAAATCCAAGAGTTAATTGCAAGTTGCGGTTTTCAAATAGCGTAACTTCGTGAAGAACACACTTACTTTTGAGACAGATCATTTATTAAAAATGAACTCAAATTAAATTGTAGCTTAAATGTTAGAATGAAACGCGCAAACCCAGGGTGTATGACTCAATGCGATATCGGGTCCCTAATGAACGAATAATCGAAAGTATGGGATATCCAGAATAATCAAATATCTAAATTAATATATGAACAATGATTAATTCCTAATTAGAAACATGATCTAAGAGTATTAATCATTTGAAATTGGAGTCAGATTAAGTGCGCAGCTAAAGTAAAATAGAAACTAAATTCTAAAAATTAAGTGAACTTCACAGGGGCGCTAAAAAGAGATACACGCCTTACACCTTCGCCCAGACTGTTGGATTCCGTTCTTTGGGCCGACGGGTGGTCCTTACAAAATGGTGGGAACAGTTAAAATTATTGACAGGGCAAGTAAAAATTCAGCATAAGTTACACAATGTATACAGAATTGCATCCTAATTCAGAATCTGAGAGAAATCTCAGAGGCAGTTGTTTTGTCTGTCACACCTCTCTTCCTTTCTTAATAGGTAAGTGCGACAGACCAGATGTACTGAGACTTACCGGTTACATCGGTGAAGTTGTATCCACTGCTCTTCACTCCTTCAAACACAGTGTAGAGTCTAAAGGAGAATTCAGTCCCTGAAAACAGGTCCTTGACCAGATATTCCACTAAAGGACCAGTTTGTTGAGGTATAGACTCTTTTTTTCCCATGTATTCAAGCTCATAAGTGTGATCTTCCGTGTTGTTGACTTTTTCCCATTGTAATGTCATCCCAGTCTCACTCCGATCAATGACTGTAACATTCTCAACATTAGATGGAACTGAAGAAGAAAGAGACAGAAATTTTATATTTGTAACTATATTAAGTAGCTGAAAATCACATCTACAAATGTCTGAATTTTTTTGCAACATTTTTATATTTAAACAAGAAATATACATTTATTTTAAAGAAAGACTAAACAAGCACGTCTTAGATAATGGAACTACTTTGTATTTGTAAAACATTAGTGGATCATGTTAATAGTTAATGCGATTAACTTTTTTGGATTTAACAGATTCCAGTAAAACCTAAAATGTTGCTATAATATTTTTTATTTAATCTGATTAAGTTTGATAATTTGTAACATAATGTAATGACAATCATATATTTTTATGTGTGCATTAGTGTTCAAGTACTCAAATACTTTTTAGTTAAATAAAATCCAAGAGTTAATTGCAAGTTGCGGTTTTCAAATAGCGTAACTTCGTGAAGAACACACTTACTTTTGAGACAGATCATTTATTAAAAATGAACTCAAATTAAATTGTAGCTTAAATGTTAGAATGAAATATTTATATAAGGTTTACAGTCTATGTATAGTCTATTTTAATTTTAATGTAAGGGGAATTTGAAAACCTCAATGACTTACTTACCAGTTACATTAGAGAAATGATATCCAGTGCTCCGATTCGTTCCAGACACAGTGTAGAGTGTAAAGGAGTAATTTGTTCCAGAATTCAGATACTCCACTTTATAAGTTACTGTATTACCTTCTTTTTCAGTGATCTGTTCCTCTGAGGCACCCTCTCTCGCCAGTGTATAATTGTAATTGCCTTCAACTTTATCCCATTGTAATGTTAATTCATTCTCCGTTCGATCAATTACTGAAACATCCAAAACATCAGGGAGAACAGTTTGTCCCTGCATGGGGAAGAAGTGACATTGATTAAATAATCAAATATTCAATAAAGAAGCTTAATTCCAAAACAATCATTTTGTTAATAAATTCTAGACATTTCAGCCTACTTACATTTTTATATATAAAAAATTGAGAATGATATGAATTAAGAAAAATAAATAAATAAATAAAAACACTAGAACTTAATAAAACATTTTGTATAAATCTTAGAACAAGGGAATGGACCGGTTAGTTTACGTGATTCGTATTCATAAAAAAAATGAAAATATGTTTTAAATTATGAATATGAATCACATAAACTGAAATAGTCTGTTTACTTGTTCCATTAAGATTTATACAAAATGTTTTATTAAGCTCTACTTTTTTACTCATTCTTAATCCATAAAATGAATAATATGCAAGGATTATTGATTTCAGTTTGATGGAATTTTACTATACAATTGAATTCATCACAACTTCATCACTTATTTTAGCATGCTGTACAAGTCTTTGTCCGGGCTCTTGTCAGTACTGCACTGCTTTTTTAGCCAATTTACAAGTCTTCAATGAATCCACATTACACCTCTCTTTGAATCTTTTCACCAGCTGCTAAGTTTAAGCAAAGACTGTGGGTGTTTCTCAATTGGAAGACTGCATCCTAGTAAGGCTGTGACCTTCCTAAACCAGTGCTTCTGAGGCTTCTAGGCTAGAGTCCTCCTCAGCATTGAACACTAGAATAAGACAGTCCAGTAAGTGTGCATGGCTGTGTCAGAAATGTTTCTGTCACACTGTATTTTAGATGGCTTTACTACCATGTACTAACATTAATTACCCACAAGACTGTGCATTTACTGTGTACATGTTAAAATTCCCACATTTTTTGCTAATGAGTTTGTGGTATGGTTGGGTTTAGGAGTAAGGTTAGGGTTAGGATTAAGGGTTAGTTTTTGGGTTAAGGGTTTGGGTTGATTAAATACAAGTATTAGATGTAATTACAATACACTGACATGTACATTTTTAATAATTATATTGTATCAAAGGGTTTATACATAGTAGTTAAGTCCTTGTAATATAAAGTGTGACCAAATCAGTTATCATCAAGCGCTGTCATCAAGTGCCATCTTAATTTGAAGGATCCTTGGAACGCAGCCTTCGCTTTTGTGTCTTTCATTCAGCAATATTTGAAGGATGCATCAAGTGTAGCCTTCATGTCCTCTAATTACCCACAATTCTTTTGCACACATTCCAATTCACACACACAAAAAAAAGCAGAAAATTAACCGGCACTGAGCTCCAAATTCATTAAGTAATACAGAACAAAAAATGTTCAGATATTAAAGAATTATGTTTTCTTTTGTTTTATTGTAAATTAATTACTGTAAAAAATCTATTCAACTTAATAACTTAAGTTCAGTTGTTATATTCAAACTGGCTGTATGAGTCATTTCAACTATTTTTTTTTTTAAATCTTGTATAACTTAAAAAATGAAGTTGAAATTAGTTAAATTATTTTGATGAGTCAAATTCATGGAAAAACATATGTTGTCATAACTTATTGATCAAATCATTTTTACAGTATAGTTTTAATTAACTATACTGTTTTAATTAACTTACTAGACCATCATTAGTGTTCAATGCTGAGGAGGACTAGAAGCCTCAAAAAGACTGATCTTTTAGCCTCACTAGGATGCAGTCTTCTAATTGAGATTTCTGACAGATTTTTATAGAATAGACGTTTATGATTGCAAACCATTAAATGGACAGACTGGACTGATGAAACTTGCAATGATTAGTCTATTAAACCATGAACTTGATGTAAACAACAAGTCTACATAATATTCACATATGCAGTTCATAGGGGACATAATTTATTAGCCCTAAAGTTACAGTATGAAATATTTAAACCTATAGCATTTTACATAACATATACGACAGGAAGCTTTCACTCCATAGTGTCATGAACTCGCTCAGGATCATTTGCCGAGGTTGTGGATTACAGGTAATAATGCTGTAAATAATGTTCAGTTTCTTGCACAAACTGATAGTTTTGCTTCTTAAGACCTCAATGTATCGTCAGGATCAGCGGTTAATTATTTTGTTTTGTCTGCATTTGTTTTTATTTTAATCTCAAAGTGACAGCACCTATTGACTTCCATTATATGAATCACAGAGGACCATAGTTTCAGCTAAAAATCTTTTTTACTGTTCTTCTGAACTAAAAAAGTCACCTACATCTTGGATGGCCTGAGGTCAGTAAATTATAATTTTTGAGTGAACTATCCCTTTAAGATTCATGTCAGATTTTATTGCTGATTTGAAATAAGTTATTGAAATTTGAGTTTGGCAAGGAGTTTTTGACATTTTGTTATTTCCCTATTCAGTAGATTGCGGAAGAATATTTAAAAGGGCTAATAATATTTTCATTAGGTCTATGAGCTCAGTCTCAATGATACATAATTTAACACAGGAAGAATGAAGACAGTTACTTTTTTGAATTTCAAGTCTCAATCATTGTCTTTTGTGTATCAGAATAACCGTGTCATCGCGTTCAGATACACCACTATATAGTGTCCAATTAGAACATATATTTCATTTGAAGAAGACATGGTGAAATATGTGTGCATACACCGTGCTGGTTCATATTTGGTGCAGGAGAGTGTGTGAAATATGTCTATAAAAAACTTTAAACATGCATAATTTATTATGTATATAATCTATAATCCACGTAGCGAGATTTGTTAAACTCATCTCGGAGCTCCATGCTGAAACCGATCATATGCGAGCGTGTATATCGCAACAACTGTATTTTTCATGTGTTCGTATTCAAACTCCAGTTCAGACCGCATCGTGGGCAAAATACAAACAACACTCATGTTCTGCTGTGCAACCATAAACATACACACGGCTCGAGTGTCAGAACGCAGAGCAGACAGAGGTGAATGAACAGCACTGAGCACCGAGGAAGCGAGCACCTTCGACCCATGTCTCTGAATGACAACAATATGACAACAATGAGACAGAAACAACAGAAGTGATACTTCCTCATGCATAATACCGCAATTATAATCTTATGCGCAGGGACTGGACTGAACGAGCTCTTTCTCATGAATAAATGCAGAAAACACGGTGACGTAGATTCGCCCCCGCAAGCCTATCTACACACTCCGAGGCCCGAATCTACGTCAGATTTTGTCGTAGCTTAGACTTTGCTTTTCAAACCGGATGTACAAAATTGCTCTGAAAATACTGATTTAGAAATTAATTTAGAAATTCCAGAAGTATGTGGCCAGTGAGTGAACAGCAAAAAGGCACATAATCACTTTTTCTAACTCTCATATTCAGTGGTGGAATTATCTTTCCAACTCCAAAAGAACAGCTGAAGACACAACTTTTCCATTACCATTTGCCTAACAACTGATAATGCACCCAATCTTATGTATAATCTTATTTTCATGATTAAGAAATATTGGTAATATAATAACTATCTGTAAAATATCACTTTTCAATAAGGTTCCAAATAGATAACTTTAGTCAATGCCTAAACTAACATTAACTAACAATACATCTTCGTTAATACAAAAATACAACTGTTCATTGTTAGTTCATGTCAGCTCAGGTCCATTAAATAATACTGATTTTAAAAATGTAAGAGTAAAAGGAACATTAACTAAGATTAATAAATGCTTTAGAAGTATTTATCATTGTTAGGTAATGTAGTTTACTAATGTTAACAAATGAAAGCTTATTGTAAAGTGTTACCTAAATATAACTAGAATTACTTAAATCTTCAAAATTAACTCTTTACCGTAGTTCATTTAGGTCATTTACTATGTTATTTATTTTTTTATTTTTTTACAAACACAATGTTCACAATGAAACTGGTTCAGATGGATGTTTTAAATGTTTACTTGGGGCATATGCAAATGTAATGAAAATAAAATTGTAATATTGCAGGTCATAAATGTAAACTCAAACACAAAAACCATTGTGTGAATGACGTATAATGTTTCACGACACTGAGTGTCGTGATAGTAAAAAAAATTTGCGTGATATATTAGCTTATCATAATATATTAACTTATCAACTATATTAAACATCTTTTTCCAATTGACATTTTAAGAATGTGTTCTGTGTAAAAAGTAAATGTCAACCACCTTTCTGGACGTGTGTCCAATAAACCAATATAATTATAGTGAAATTCTCTTTTACAAGCTACTGTAACATGGAAATATTTTTCAAAACAGCACATGGATTGATAGGAAAGCTGTTGACACAACAAACAAGGAAACAGGGCATGACTAAAATCTGTCAGCTTGTCTAAAAAGCACAAAGTACTAAAAGGTTTTATCACCTCTTCTCTACAAGCTATAGGATAATAAAAAGTCAAGGTATATTAATTATTTAGAACATTGTGTAGAATTATGTACACACTCAAATTAATACTCTTGTATTTTAGCTTCTTCAAAGCAGCCACCCTTTACAAACTCAGTTTATTCTTTCATCCAGCATCCTGAAATGCTGTATTTTAAGTATTGAAAGAATCCCATATGCTGGACACTATCTGAGAACCTGTTTCAGATAAGCCAACAAAAGAAAATATGTATAAGCAACATTTTTTTTTTTTTTTTTTCAGTTCTTTTCTGTTTAAAATCTTATTATCGAAAAGGGTAACAACACTTTATTTTAAGGTGACGTAGTTACACGTTACATGTACTTTTTTATAAAAATAATAGTAATGCATAATTACAAGTAACTTATTTAAACCAAACCCTACCTCTAACTGTAACTTTATAGTATGTAGTTAATACTCAGTACTTACTTAAGTTAGTAATGTGACATTACCTTAAAATAAAGTGTACTCCTTTAAAAGATAATTAGAACGAATGGCCTGATTGAAAGTTACAGCACATCCAGTATAGTCATGTAACACATTCATAAAATGTTTGTATTCTCTTTTTAAATGCCCTCTGCTCCGAAGAGCAAAATGGCCGACAACACAGTCATGACCATTATAGTAAGATCTTATTATAACTGAGCGATAACAGATTCTGAATTCCTGGCTATCATTTATCTTCAGGACTTTGGACTGGGATGGTATTACTGGAATGAAACAATAGACCCATAAATATAAAATTTTCATCTCAACACACGCCATTTAGATGAGTACAAAAACATAAAAAAAATGTATTTACAATAAACATAAAAAACGCTATGTGGATAAAATGTATCAAAATACAAATTCAGTATTTTGTATCTTGAAAATACACACAATTTATGTAAAAACTGGCAAAGTATTACTATTTGGCTGAAATAGATAGGACCTATTCTTAATGCAAAGAACATTTTTACAACTGCTTAGAAATGTTTCTTTATCCACCGGTTTCACAGACAAGGCTTTAGCCTATAGTCCCAGACTAAAATGCATGTTTGAGCTGTTTTAACTGAATCTTAACATCTTAAAATATGTTAGTGCCACTGTTTTGTCTCAAGATAATGTACACAAGTAATGTTTTTTTCTAAAGCATATTAATAAAACCTACTTAAATGCCCTAACTGAACTAAGCCCTGTCTGTGAAACCAGGCCTATATTTCACCTACTGCTTTCCTTCCGCTGCCAGGTATAAAATAAGAAATTACACAAACACACACACACAAAGGTTTTCTGAACGATAGCTAGTGAACTTTCTAATGATATTTAGACTAGCTCGTAGCTGGCTGCTTACTAGTTATTTCTTCACTGTTGACACGCATTGTATTGACTGCTGAGATGTATCATAGTTACATAAATATTTTAATGAAAATCAAATAACAGTTATAGTGCCAATAGTGCTTCACAAAAAGAAAGAATTGATGAAACGAGTTGTCAGTAACCTCCTGTTACATAACTATGTAAAAAGGAAATAAATTTGCATAATGTCAGTAAATGCTCTTCATTAGATGCACGCAAACAACGTCTACTTTGCCCTGCCCTAAAATACTGTAGTAATATCTGAAGCCTGGAAGAGTTTGGTTCGTGTTGTCGACATGCCAAGAAGACGCTGTTTTCAGTGCTGCAAGTCTACTTTGCATGTAAATCAAAAGGACTTGAATTGATATGAAAAACTCCATTCTGTTCATATCACTGCGTATCAAACGCTAAAGAAGCACCGGTATGAGCTGTAAGCGGTTCACCAATCACAACAGACTGGGCTGTCTGACCAATCAGAGCAGAGTAGGCTCCCAAAATCTAGGAGTTTCAGGGAAAACTGAATCTTCAAACAAATCATTTTAAACTCTTTGAGAAATGAGGTGATGTACAATGTATATTATGAGAAAATTCAAGTGTTTTTTGACCTTGGATGAATTAGTACCATTTAGGGCCCTATCATACAATAGGCACGACGCAAGTGTTGTTTGCTAGTCTCAGCCCGACACAGTTATCATTTTCACGTCCTGCGCCATGGTGTTTAAATAGCAAATGCATTTGCTCCCATTTGTGCGCCCATTGGCGTGCTGGTCTGAAAACGAGGTGTGTTCATTATTGGCGCATTGCAATTTTGAGGCAACTGAAATAGACCCTGCCATTGACCAACTGAATTCTGGTCTAAAGTCAATGACGCAATATTTTTTTTGTTGTTATTTAAAGAGCGTGTTAGTAATATTACATGTACTGCTTGTTATACACACAGGGACGCAGCAGCACACAAACATGCTAAATATTAAAAATAAAAAGATTACAATGTAAGATTATTATTGTGAGCATAAAGATAAAAATGCTTTGGTGGAATCTGGCTTTTGCCGTAGATAGTCTGCTTGCACTTTTTAATCTCGCGCACGGGCAGATCCGTTTCCTCGCTAGAGAAGCATTCAGTTTTTCCGCTTGCAAATTTATTGCACGTTACGCCCAAAACACTCCCATGACTCATTAAGAGAATAGGGACAACCCTTTTAGACCACAGCCATTTTTCCCATCGTTAAACTAGCAAAAGTGGATTCGGACATACCCTAAGTGCACTTGCGCTGTGTGCTTTAGACCATGCGCTTAGATTGTTAAAATAGGGCCCTTAAAATGGCACGATAGGGGTGCTTTAATTATGTACATGTGTATGTTTTTGCTGTTGTTGGACCTAAATTATGGAATAGTCTTCCGGCCTACATAACAACTGCCCCAACTATATAAATTTTTAAATCTTCTTTTAAAACATATTTATTTTCATTGGCGTATAATATTCCTTAATTCGCTTACCCATTTTACAGCTGGTGATTACTGTTTACCGTTTATGTGTTTTTATTGTTGTTTTTTTTAATACTCTGTGCAGCACTTTGGTCAACTTCGGTTGTTTTTAAATGTGCTATATAAATAAACATTGTATTGTATTGTATAAGTATACATAGTATAAGTATTGTATTGTTAAGTATAAGTATAATCAGTCATCACATCCTCGCCTCACTCACAGAAATTCTGGTTTCGATTCGGTTCCAGGTTTATTTCCAAGAATTTATTCCTAACTAATATCTCCAATTCTTACTGATTACTGAGTTGTGTGTGACAGATTACATGTGATTATAAGGGACTGTTTAAACCAGTGTGGGCCAGTAGCAATCATTACAAATACTGAAACTTGAACTGATAATGAAAAGTTGAATTGTGAAAATAACACGTCAAATTGTGAAAAATGTGATTCATTTTGGTGCCTCAATGGGCAGTACTGTTGCCACTTAATAAGAAGTTCTCAGACTGAGACGCTGGGACAGGCAACCCTACAAAGGACAAGCGATTTGGAAAATGGATGGATGGATGAATATTCATTGTTCATGAAGTCATAATTTCATTCTATAGTGCTAAATTTAATACAAAAAGATGAACACATTTCAACTTAATTGATAGTATAAATGATAAAAAGTGAACAAATAACCTGTCAAGTAAAGAATATAATTTTTAGCAAGACAATACAAATATATAACCCTAATTTATCAAATAACAGTCAAGTTACTAACGCTGCGTGAACAATTGATGTCTGGATAGCGAATTAGTTGATTATTTGCACTGCTGTTGAATTGAATGAGGCCCTTCTGAAGACAAGATGGAACTGACTCCAAACTTTCAACTCGTCTCGTTCCCCCAAGAAACTTTTCGTTCACTTGCGTTCGGGAGCAAAACCTTTGTGTTCTTGTGTTTCTTGGGGGAACGCAAAACATTTGAGAGAGAGAACAAAAAAGCAAAAGCTTTTTTCTTCATTAGCTCTCTTTATAAAGACTTAGACTGAATACAAAGGGAAACTAAGAGTCTCCTCAAGTAAACTCATGATGGCCTTGGCAAAAGGTTTAAATATATATATATATATATATATATATATATATATATATATATATATATATATCTTAGTTTCCCTTTGTATTCAGTCTAAGTCTTTATAAAGAGAGCTAATCTTTGACTTCGCCATACTTCATATGCCATACTTCATACACCATATTTTGCTGGTATCGGCCACAGGTGTTTTTGTCCTGAAAATGAAACCTCTTTGTCATGTAAGGCTATAGGTTTACAATCTAAACCCCAAATCAGGAATCTCAGGTTCTTACAGTACAAATAACAGTTGTATGTATACAGAGTAAGAGTGACTTACCAATGCAAAAAGCGCACACAGCAATACTAAAGTCAAAACTCGTTCCATGATGAACCTGGTGTGTGGTCAGAGTAAACAGCACTATTGTCACACTAGCTTTTCCTATTTAACCACTGCATTCAAAAATCTTTTATTAAAATAACTAGTCAAGCCTGTTGGCATGACAGCTTTAGTAAGTATTTAGTCTATGAACTCTTGGTTTCTGACACTTCTCTCAGCCTCTGTTCCCTCTCTGCTGACTGATAATGACCTGTTTTATTGCCACTTCTCCTTTTTCTCATGACGGGAAAACAATGTACATCAACCTTTGTCCTGCCTTTAACCAAGTTCTTCCTTATTTTAAAACTCCTCCCTTTTATTCTTTCTCAACTATTTATAACTCACTTCTTCTCTCTTTTTTATTGCCCCTCACACTTGGTTTATTATTAGATTATCTTCCTCTTTCACTTATTTTGCTTTAAAAATTATTTTTTATTTTCTTTACTTTGGGGTATACCGAAATGAACCAAAAGATGAATAAAACTGAGTTGCGATCATATAGTGTTTTTATTTTTTCCTTTGGATGAATGTGGTTCACCCTGTGGGCTGGGAAGTTATCAAAAGAATCCTCTTAAATGATCAAACTCTGACAAACACCCCATTATTCTTGCCTTTATTAAAATAACAATAGATAAATGTTAACACTTTAGTTCCATAGCTGAGTTGGGTGTGTCTTGATATCTGATAATGTGCACATCAGGTTATAGAGGTTTTGTGTAAAGGGAGAATTTATATCTGACCTATATAGCTGTCATATTTTTTCTTCTGATAATCCATACATGCAAATGTATATTAACAAACAGTTCCTCTTTATTGTAAACTGTCTGTAGGTCTAATAAGATGTGAAGGAAATTAACTGTGTAGGGTTTAGTTTACTTTTGATTATAAGCTGACAGAGGAGGAGCACTGTCAGCACTACTGTAATTGTTTTCCACTCTGTTCTCCACTTGTCATGTTTCAGAATTGTCAGCTTTGTTTTGTTTTTTCACTTTATTTTGATAATCCACTTTAGAAATTCTACTAATTGTAAGTACTTTTGCAACTAAAGATGTCAACTAACTCTCATTAGAGTATTAATAGACTTTTAGGTTAGGGTTAGTAGAATTGAAAAGTCAGTAGAATGTCTGTTGAGGGACCATCACAATAAAGTGTTAACAGATATTAAGCAGGCAGTCTACTAATACTGTAATAGTTGACATAGTTGCAAAGTTGCTTACAGTTAGTAGAATGTCTAAAGTGAAACACCGAATCTTTTTTGTCAAACAGCGTATGTGGAAAATGTGATGCAGAATTACATAGCTGACTATGGGTTTATTATTATCTTTGCAATTATAAACAAACAAACAAGAGGCAGTGAACATGAAAAATGTAACCATGATTACTTGTTTACAGAAAATTTCAAGATAGGATGTATGTGTGTCTGCTATTTATCAAAGTATTTTAATTGGAGAGACAAGCATTTTGCTTTTTGTATTGCAGATGACGTGCATTTGTAAAAAGCAGTGCAACAGGTTCTTCCTGTCAAAAAAAAAAAAAAAAATATATATATATATGATCAACACAACTCTTGTTTTGTCAACAGGCACTTTCCAAGTATAGAGTATAAATTGGTGTTCCATTTCATTTTAAAGCTAGGCAGGTGCACACGAACCCTTGTTCTTTAGAAAGATATTAGTTTAAAAAAAGTATTATCTAACATAAAAATAACATGACAAATGTCTTGTTTTATAACATAATCTGTAATAATAATAATAATAATTATTATTATTATTATTTTTACCACAAACTAATATTTAGGGGGTGTTTACACAACACCATTTTCAACAAAAAAAAAAAAAAAAAAAAAAAGAAGAAGAAAAACTTTTTTTTTTGCGATTAGATACTTTATTTACATGACAGTTGTGTTTCAGGGGCCTGAAAACACAAACTTTTGAAAACAGGTTTTAAAGTGCAGGTTTTTGAAAACGTCTCTGTGTAAACTACAAAAATGTAAATTTGTGAAAACGGCGACATCATGCACATGCGTTTTACGTGTTCAGTCTAGAGGCGCATATTTCTTTACAAAGTGACGTTGCCAACTACTGGCCTGGCATGCATAATACAGCATTTGTAGTCGTTTTTGTGGATCCGTGTGAACAGGATCATTTTGACAATGTTGTCATCTGTACGCGAAAAACGCAACCCTGATAGCACATGTACGTCTTGGAGACGTCTATTTGATGTGCATGTTTAAATCTGGAAGATGTATTTTTTAGAGTGTTTGTTTAACTGAAGTACGTCTATAGGAAGGTTCCTGTCAAATTTCAAATAGTAATCCCTTTTAGCAATTTGTTAGCAACCGCCGTTTTTAAGACACTAAGGTTTAAAAAATCTCAAGCGGGTTATAACTGGTGTGTTTTATGTCATAGATCAAAACGTGAAAATATTTAGAGGCTTTGTTAACCACAGACCTTATTTCAGGCGATTTAGCAAAAAACCCTTTCAAAAAAACCCATAGACTTTAGGGCGATAGAACCGGAAGTCCTAAAATGCCAACTAGCTTCCGGGTTTTGCATACAAAAACACTTTATCTCTGAGGTACTACTGGAAGCTCTGGCAACAGGTAAAGTGTGTTTGCTATATCCGCCCCCTAGAGGAAGAACAGTTTTGTCTCAGTTAGGAAACCGTATTTTATTACTAATTATTATTTACTCACTTTAAATCTATTGGTTCTGTACAAATAAAGTTATTGTATATATAAACACATTAAATGAACAGTACTCCTTTCAAAGTCATGTCACTAACGCACAGATTTTTCACCGATCTATGCTGACTAGACGCGTTTGACTCCTCAACTGCAGATGTCGCTGTGGAAAAGCAATAGGAAGACGCACATGCCGAGGAACATAACAACACGGGGATATAAACGGGATTTATAATTCAATCCATTCAAGTATTTAATCTGTTTCCAGCAGTAATCTGACGCGTATCGTTGCTGAACAGGTGAGCTGATGATATACAGTCCTGGTCCAAAAAGAATCCGTGAACATGTATGCAGAAAGGCGTTAAAACAGTCTCTTTCATCTGCCTGTCTTTGTTTATCCATTGTGTTTGGTAAAATTGTAGACATTAATTATTAGACGAGTTTCATTTGTGATACAGTGGTTGTCTTTGGCATCAGTATCTAGAGGAATGGAATCAAGGAAATCAATACAAACATATACTTGCACCGCAAATAATTTGTGTAGTGTATTTGTTCTCATTTGTTGAAGGTCTCGTGTAATCCTCTAGGGTTCTTTTAAACTTTTGGATGCCACGGATTCCTAAATATAATCACATAGGCTATACAGTAAAACGTTGTTAGAAATGCAATATTATCTAGAAAATATTTACATATAACTGTATCCTTTTTTTACCCACCAGTAACTTTTTTTTTTACTCACCATTACTGTACTAAAAACCTGAAGAGAAACATAAAATATAACAAAGTAACTGTCATTAATCTCATGGTTACAATACAGACCGTTCTTAAGAAAACAGAATAAAATGCAATGTCAAATTTTATACATTCAATTTTATATTATATTGTTTTTTATAAATAAATATTACACAGACTGCGTTGGTGCAATAAGAAGGAAGGTTTCATGCTTTTATTTATTTTACAACAAACAAGCAATGATAACTCTAGTGTAAAAATCTAATTAAATCAGGAATGTTTTAATGAATTTAATAATAATGGTGCTTTAAATTGGCGGTGCCAAAATACAGCAATCCCATTAACCAGTTTTATAAACTTTACGAATAGTAAGGCAAGAGACTTTGCTTAATGTAATACAACATGTGCATATGTCATTAAAGGCTGAGTTCAGTTTACAGCAACATATCTATAGACACAAATACATAAAGTTATAGGGTTTATATAAACACACTTTTTCTTTTTTGGCATGATTTTTGAAATGGGATATCCCTGTTTTGAAGCAAGAGACCTACTTGTAGTAGAGTGTCATGTCTTTAGCACTTCCCCCAGTCTTGCGTCACAGCTGATAAATCTTTAAAACCAGTCAAACAGAATTCAGTTCAGTACACTCGCTTATTATCAGCACTGAACAGTGAACACAAACTTTACAAGGTAAGAGACAGATAGTTATGCAATATGCATACATTGACTTGTATGTTTTCTTTGCATTTTGTTAGAACATGTAATGTTTTGTGTTGAATCGACCTCTGCTTCACAGTTTGTCAAGCCGCTTTACCAACCTCTTATTTTTCTATCGAATTGTGTAATATAGTTAAACTTTTTTGTGTGTGTTTTTATTTTCAGAAATGTCTCTTGTCAAGCAGAATCTTCACCCAAATAATGAGGCAAACATCAACAAACTGATCAACCTCAAACTGACGGCCTCATATGTGTATCTTTCCCTGGTCTGTTCACACATTCACATCACTTTTATAAACTGTATTAAATTTATTACATTTATGTATTTACATTTACATAATTTTCACATTGTAACTTCCCTGTTCCTTTTAACTTTGAACTTGGTCTATTTTATATTTAATTAATCTTTTATATTTAAAAAAATATTTTTTTTTTTTTTTTGAAGCTCGCAAAAATAGACTAACATAAAATATTTAATTTTCAGCAATTACTTCATGCCAAATATTCATTTTGCACGACGAGCTCTAAAATCATTTTTAGAATACGGAATAATTCTAAATATCAGAGTGTTTAGAATTGAATATATACTGTTTTTTTATAGCACTGATGCTTTCATGTTATATTAATGACTGACCTCTGCATGTCTGTTTAGTCAGTAACACTAATAGTGTTTTTCTCTGTCTCATAGGGAATGTATTTTGACAGGGACGATGTGGCTCTGCCCAACTTCTCAAAGTTTTTTCTGGAGCGTTCACTGAAGGAGAGGGATCAAGCGGAGCACCTGCTGGAGTATCAGAACACAAGAGGAGGACGAATCCTTCTCCAGACCATCTCGGTCAGTGAGTTTTGAGCGTGTGTACACCGAAGCGTTTTTAGCCAGCTGACACTACAGTTAAAATTACAATCAAGTATTTTACATGCGCTTTAGTATGTTAGTATATTCAAAAAAATTGTGTGTATAATCTGATTGTGTGTTATATGTATCTGGAATAATCTATATGTCATGATATATCTATGTGAGCATAAGCAATATGCATGTTTATAATACTAATGTCCATTTTTCTCTTTATCTCTCTTTCTCCCTGTCACTTATCAGAAGCCCAGTCGTGATGATTGGAAAGGAGGTCTGGATGCTATTACTTTTTCTTTGGATCATCAGAAATCTCTCAACCAATCCCTGCTGGAGATCCATCAAGCAGCTGGAGAAAACTCTGACCCTCATGTGAGTAGGGTTTTTTTAGTATTAAAATAAGAATTGATAACCCCTTTATTAGGGCTGCACGATATATTGAAATGATTGAAATATCGCAAATGCAGGGCTCCAGACAAAAAAATTCATTAAGGAGCCATTGGCTCCTATAGGGGGAAAATACAGGTGCCAAAAAATATTTTTTTTAGAACCACACAATTAATGAACTTAAATGTTTAAATCACTTACTTTTAGTCATCCTGTTGTGTTTATATATCTCCCCTTTACAGTTTCAGCATTTTCATCTTGTGATTTTTCTGGAAAATGAATGTCACTATTTTTCACTTAAAGGATTAGTTCACTTTCAAATAAAGTTTTCCTGATAATTTACTCACCCCCATGTCATCCAAGATGTTCATGTCTTTCTTTCTTCAGTCGAAAAGAAATTAAGGTTTTTGATGAAAACATTCCAGGATTATTCTCCTTATAATGGACTTCAATGGCCTCCAAACGGTTGAAGGTCAAAATTACAGTTTCAGTGCAGCTTGACGAGAAATAAGGGTCTTATCTAGCGAGACGATCTGTCAGTTTTGAAAAAAATGTAAATATATATGCTTTATATAAACAAATTATCGGCTTCCACCGAAACCGCACTTTCGTATTCTTAAAAAAGCTTACGCTGTATGTCCTACGCCTTCACTATTCTACTTGCAGAAAAAAATGGAACTGTTGCTGCGTTCGTTCCGTAAGTTGAATAGGGAAGGCGTAGGACATATAATATACATTTTAAATACAGTTTTACACACTTAAAGCGTTATCATATTGCATATCGAATATCGCATATCACATTTTTCTTCAATATCGCGCAGCCCTGCCCCTACCCTTTATCTTTCTCACTTGTTTTTTGTATCCAATTATAATTGCATATTATTTTTGAATAAATAATATTATTTTCCCCATCATTCTAGCTGTGTGATTTCCTAGAGAGCAACTTCTTTACTGACAGTCATGACACTATTAAGACCCTGGGCGACTATGTTGGCAGTCTGAGTCGCCTCATCTCTTCTGACCCACACGGCAAAATGGGAGAGTACCTGTTTGACAAGCACACTCTCTGATCCACTCAGTTCTGATGAGTTTGGCTGCCACTAAACAGTACATGTACAAGTCAATTAGTTTAAGGATTTCAGCACATTTTTTTTTTTTTTATTTCAGTATTTTTGCCTTTCAAGAGGCAGTTCTGTAAGAATCACACAGTGTTATTGACGCCGATCTTTGCTGGACTTTTATGCATAAGTGGGACTGTACTATAAACTGTGCTAGTCCAAAGATGGTACTTTGATGTTCAAGCCTTAACTATCTCATGTCTGTTTACAAAATGTATAGGTGCTAGTGTAAAACTATATCTTGTCAAAAACCAGCTTATAGTGTCCTGTACGTCCTTCAGGAGAGGTTTAGTACAGTTTACCACGGAAAAGGAGTGATTATGTGTACATGTTTTGGACTCCAAAAACTTTCACTGTGAATTGTAATACCTCAAACATGATGCTCAATGTCAGTATAGCAATGATAATAAATCAAGCATTCCAAAAAAGATTGTTGTTTTTCAGAGATTTTTTTTCTTGTACATTTAATGAGGCCTCGTTAAAGTATTATTTTTTTTATAACCGTTAGAAATCTAATTGCATCAAATCAAACTTGTACAATAGTTTTTTTAGCATGTAGTTCAGTTGTCAATGTGACAATCAGAATTGAGTAAACCATTAACAGATCCCAGAGAAACTTGACACATTGGAACTTGCTGTTCTTCTCATAAACTCATTGTAAAATGCTGACCTTGCCAAAACTGGGAGGGTTTGCAAGGGGATTAATGGATAATTTATTTGTAAATCAAATCCAGGGACAAAATAAGCATTTGAGAAAATGAAAAAGCATGTTTATGATTTCAGGATAGCCATAACAAAAAATAACAACTGGATCAGTAAAACCAATAAGCGGCTGGGTTGAGACAGTGCAGGAACTGAAATTTTTTCATGTGATTTGCACACCGTTCCTCTAAAGTGTGAATCCATTTAGGCTGGCATTGATTTAACAATTTTTCCAATTGTTTACACTCTAATGTTGGAACTAGAAATACAATCGCCAAAACCTGAAACCAAAATTGTAGGCATAGCAGTGTTTTGTGTTGATCACATCAGTGTGTTGTTGGTTTGTAGACCGATATCTTCATATGAAGTGTGTGCCATTTTTGTGCAAAAGAAAAAAAAAAACATTATGGAAAGGGATAAAACAAATGCAGTGTGTGCTTTTGCTAGAAAGTTTTGTATTTAGAGCTTTGGGGAAATGGGACAAAAATTCAGCAAATGTGTGTAACCAATTGCAAAAAAACTGTATGAAAACAGGAGGATTTACTGTAAGTCATTAACTTACCATTTTACACAAAATATAGTATTACAGTAATATAGAATTTCCAACAAGACGAACCTGCTCTTGTGTGTAATGTCTGTGATAATGAAAGAGCTGATGTCTGTCATGACTGCAAATAAAATGCTCTTCTTGATTATTTAACACTGCGCACATCCTCCTTACACACAGACGACAACTGAACACATCAGCTGTTTAAACCGACACTAAAGGCAGTTATGAATTAGGCAGCTATAATGTGTCAGCCACAAAGATAAGGACTTTGAAACTGCTGATTCATTGTGTTGTTGGATATGAAAGGCATTCATTGGTGTTCTTGTGCTTGAATGGTTTTGAGAACTTCTCTTTAAGTTCTCAAAACCATTGAACTGGCCTTAATGCCTTACAAACAACTTTTTTATGACTACTAAATATGTAGGTCTAACTGAAAGAATGATCTATATAAAATTCAGTTACATCACACTGTTAAATAACCAGTTAAATAAAGCAAGAAGGGTTTGTAATAGAATTGCTTTGTCAAAGTATATAGAATGAGACACAAAACAAAGTGGAAAATACAACTTATTTACTGTAAAAGATTAAACCCTGATAAGGCTGATATATGAAAGAATAGTCCAAAAATCTAGGTACATTATTATTATTATTATTATTATTATGGAGTTAATACATCATCAATAATTCTTCCAAAATGTGTTTTGTCTTACCCTGATTCACTATGGTAAGCCAATTGTAAGTGTTTATATTTTAGACCTATCGGGATAGTTTACGCGGGAAATTGTGTTCATACGTCACTCGCCCGTGAGTGTGTCGTCATATCCGTAAATATAGAAAAGTTGCTCTAGGGTTAGTTGTCACCAGGGCCATAGCTAGGGCGTTGCTAAGCGAGATGTTGCTATAAGTCCCTCAAGCGACAGCACTGGTTGTCACAACGAGCGAGAAAGGTTGAGCACACGGAGCATGCTAAATCTCAAACCTTTGGAAGTGGGAACATAGTTACAGATCCTACGAAAATTAATAAATGCTTTGCAGAGTTTTGTTGTAATTTGTATACACTACCAGTCAAAAGTTTGGAATCGGTAAGATTTTTAATGTTTTAAAAGAAGTTTCATCTGCTCACCAAGGCTGCATTTATTTAATTAAAAATACAGTAAAAACAGTAATATTGTGAATTATTACAATTTAAAATAACTGTTTTCTGTTTGAATATGTTTTATAAAGTAATTTATTCCTGTGATCAAAGCTGAATTTTCAGCATCATTACTCCAGTCTTCAGTGTCACATGATCCTTCAGAAATCATTCTAATATGCTGATCTGCTGCTCAAGAAACATTTATTGTGTACAATTGTACAAAATATTTGTGTACAATATTTTTTTTTTAGGATTCTTTGATGAATGGAAAGTTCAAAAGAACAGCATTTATTTGAAATATAATCTTTTGTAACATTATAAATGTCTTTACTGTCACTTTTGATCGATTTAATGCATCCTTGCTGAATAAAAGTATTAATTTCTTTAATAAAAAAATAAAAATTCTTACTGACCTCAAACTTTTGAACGGTAGTGTATAATGTTACAAAAGCTTTGTATTTCAGATAAATGCTGTTCTTTTGAACTTTCTATTCATCAAGGAATCCTGAAAAAAAAAGTACACAACTTTTTTCAACATTGATAATAATAAATGTTTCTTGAGCAGCAAATCAGCATATTAGAATGATTTCTGAAGGATCATGTGACACAGAAGACTGGAGTAATGATGCTGAAAATTCAGCTTTGATCACAGGAATAAATTACTTTATAAAATATATTCAAACAGAAAACAGTTATTGTATATCGTAATAATATTTCACAATATTACTGTTTTTACTGTATTTTTAATTAAATGAATGCAGCCTTGGAGAGCAGACGAAACTTCTTTTAAAAACATTAAAAATCTTACCGTGTCCAAACTTTTGACTGGTAGTGTGTGTGTGTGTATGTGAGTGTATATATCTATATATATATATATATATATATATATATATATATATATATATAAACTGTTCCATTTAAAGGTACAATATGTAACTTTAAAAAAAAAAAAAAAAAGTGACTGCTTTATTATGCCTTAGATGACCAAGATAGATTTGTGGATGGATTATGGAATTTTTATTTTATTTATTTATTTATTTTTTTGCTTCCCCATTTAAGACTAGACAAAAGGACTGGTACCTCACTCCACTGGAGTCAATGTGAAAACCAGACATTGGTAGAATCTGCTATAGCTCTTGCCATATTTCAGGCTATTTTAGAACTTGCAGCTAAATTATTTTCACTTGCCTGTCTTCTTTGAAAACATATGGCCAGGAACACTAGGAGCTGCTGACTGATGTCGTGTAAATCAGACAAACACAAGCCTGCTCACCTGAGTTATTTATCATTCAAGATGATTCATGAGTGAAACAGTTGGAACCCATTCCACACAACCATTCTTCTGCTTAAAGTACATTAGAATGGAAAACAAAACATAAGCTAATGAGTCAAAAGGAAGTTATTTCACTTCCTTATTTGTACCAGCCACATGTTCATCTCTAGAAATTTTATCTTGCACAACTGCACAATAATATAAAATAAAAACATTCTGCGGCTAAAACCACTTCCACGTTTTCAATCATTGAAACATGACAATACCAAAGGATTTGATAAGTTGAGACTGAGGTCAGAATGTCACAAGAACAACATTTTTGCTGTAGGGTAAAAAAAATCCAGTGATGTTCCTTATAAGACTGGCTTGGTTTGAGCATATCTTCAGACTGTAGAGTTTCAGTAAAAATCACTGTCTTCATCAACTTCAAAATCAAGCACATGCAACTCGTCGTTTTTCTGTATCACTCCTGCCTCCTCCTCCTCCTCTTCTGTGCTGTTTTTGGGTTCTCTTCTATCCCTCTTCATAATCTGATGATATTCCTGATAGATTCCAGTCAGAGCCTGTGCGGCCTCTACAGATACTTTCAGCTTTCCAATTACATCCTGCTCTTCATCTGCGCTGACAACTGAGAGATGAAAACAGACACTAATAAATATATTTCCAATGCATGTATTTCAAGTATATTTGTGTCTCCTTTAAAATGACTGAATATTACCATTGATCTGTTCTTCAATAACATCATTTCCAGTCAGAAGTAGTTCTCGTAAATCCAAGTAGGCGTAGCCGACATCTTCACATTCTTCTTTCTCATTTATGGGCTCACTGACTACTGTGAACTTTAACCTAGATGATTGGAGGAAAGAAACTTAGAGATTAAAAGATCTTCTTTACAAATCTTTCATTTTATTGCCATGGGAAATTATTATTGTTACATCTATCATTATCTCTCATGTTCTCTCTTTTTACCTGCCCTGGTTGGGGTCAGTGCCTTCCAGCATGGTGTAGAGGTAATGTCTCAGAGGAGCTGCTTCCAATAAATTCACATGAATAACTATGACAACAAATAAATACATTGTTAATTATGTTAGTTTTTCTTTTCTTTTTTAATGAATCATGCCAAGTTAATGTTACATTGACAGCCCTACAAAAATATACATATTGTAAAATGTATTTACAGATAATATAATATAAATGAAATAAAGGGCCACTTAAGCGTACTTAAAGAGAGTACACTTTCATAACTACGTTTCTTAACACACTTAAGTACACTAAAAATGTAATCATTTAAAGTTTTAAATGACCTTTTTTAATAACTATGTCTTAATAATCTTGTCATGCTTTAGCGTCTTTGCTGTTTCCATAGTTTCTACAAAATAAAACCGGAAACCGAGGGTAACGTGGGTATGACGCAATTGACAGGCGACTCCTCACACATCCCAGAGCCTTGGTTAAAATAGCAATTTTCTCATGATTTACAAATAGTTGCAAACATTTGGGATATTGTAAGTACTTAAGTGAACAAAATATATAACACTGGCCTAGTGGTTTTTGGATATTTTACTGCAAAATTCTTACATACTGCACCTTTAACATGCAATTAAGAGTCCAAAAACACTACATTCAGAATATTCGGTAACACTTTATTTTACAGTGTCATTGTTACATATGTTACATGTAGTTACTATAGTAATAACTATAAATTATGCATAATTACATGCAACTAACCCTAAACCAAACCCAAATTCTAACCCTACCCTATAAGTACATGTAGTTACTTAATATTACTCAGTACTTAAATGTATAATTACAGTGTAACAAAGACACCTTAAAATAAAGTGTAACCGAATATTCTTTTAAAGTGTATTATTTCTGTAATAAGTCTTCTTTTTAAAAGTATGAAACTTAATTTTTACAAGAGTGGGTCAATAGCATTTTTCTTTGTAAGTGCCATTTTTATTCCTACAACTCAGTAGGAACTTGAAAACTAAACCTGCTAACCGTTTATCCTAATTGAGTGTGCTGCAAGTTTCCAGGGGGAAGTTATTCAATGCTGAAAGTTGATGCCAATCACAGTCATTCAAAACATATTTGAGGTTTAATATACAGCTACTGTATGTTGAATGGAAGTTTGAGACGTCAATATGGATGGGGCTACACAGAGTGATGTTAAAGGTCGCAGATGGTTAGGACAAAGACTTCTACTATCGAAGAGCATCTAGTCAAGACACATAAATGTGATTAATTTGACTTCAGTGACCTTACCTCGTGTAAAGTTATAATGTATTTCCTCCCCGTCTGTTGGTTTACGCAGAGACATGGGCGTTTCTGTTGTCTCCATTGGAATACCTAGAAGACGATATTCTACATACACCTGGTGCACTGAATGGTCAAGTGCAACACTGGAAGAAGGGTTAAAAGAGAGTGACAGGATTTCCACTCTGAGTCTGTCTCCCTGTGAGACACAAAGACAAATGTTTGATTTAACATTGTTAACAAAGAGCTGACTCTTCCCATTTAAAGCCAGATGCAAGTACATACCCTATGCAAGTACATGAAAACAAGTGTTTCAGCTATGCCAGCTTGACTTCGCGGAATGTTCCAAATGAGCTCTGATGCTCTGGCAAACGCCTAAGCGTTCAAAAGTAATTAAGGGATTTATATAATGGTCAGTTTTCTTCTAAGTGACCGTGTACAATACTCAAAAAGCATCAATGAAGATATGATTGGCTCTCTGAAACATAGCCGCTTGTCAAAGAGTATGATGTGAGTTTAACATTTTACAAATTTTTTAGTAGTCATTTAAGCAAGAATGTTGAGAAATATAGTGTATGGGTTTAATATCAGTTAGTAGCGTCCCTGGTTTCAGGCAGGATTACTATATTGTGATGTCGTTCCTTACTGTGGTTGAAAATGGCTTGTATCTTGGGAAAGATTTTGGTTGAAAATGACTTGTATCTTGGGAAAGATTTTGGTTGAAAAATGACAACTCTCGGTAAAGATTATAGTTGAAAATGACTTGTATCTTGGTAAAGATTTTAAATGAAAATAACTTGTCTCTTGAGAAAGATTTTGGTTAAAATAGTGAATTACTTAAAATAGTGGTAAAGATTTTGGTTGAAACTGACCTGTATCTTGAGAAAGATTTTGGTTGAAAATGACTTGTATCTTGGTAAAGATTTTAAATGAAAATGACTTGTATCTTGGGAAAGATTTTGGTTGAAAATTACTTAAAACAGTGGTAAAGATTTTGGTTGAAAATGACCTGTATCTTGAGAAAGATTTTGGTTGAAAAATGACTTACCTTAGGAAAGATTTTGGTTGAAAATTACTTAAAATAGTAGTAAAGATTTTGGTTGAAACTGACCTGTATCTTGAGAAAGATTTTGGTTGAAAATGGCAAGTCTTGGGAAAGATTTTGGTTGAAAATGACTTGTATCTTGGTAAAAATTTTAAATGAAAATGACTTGTATCTTGAGAAAGATTTTGGTTGAAAAATGACTTATCTTGGGAAAGATTTTGGTTGAAAATTACTTAAAACAGTGGTAAAGTTTTTGGTTGAAAATGACCTGTATCTTGAGAAAGACTTTGGTTGAAAAATGATTTACCTTGGGAAAGATTTTGGTTGAAAGTTACTTAAAATAGTGGTAAAGATTTTGGTTGAAACTGACCTGTATCTTGAGAAAGATTTTGGTTGAAAATGGCAAGTCTTGGGAAAGATTTAGGTTGAAAATGACTTGTATCTTGGTAAAAAGTTTAAATGAAAATGACTTGTATCTTAAGAAAGATTTTGGTTGAAAAATGACTTATCTTGGGAAAGATTTTGGTTGAAAATTACTTAAAATAGTGGTAAAGTTTTTGGTTGAAAATGACCTGTATCTTGAGAAAGACTTTGGTTGAAAATGGCAAGTCTTGGTAAAGATTTTGGTTGAAAATGACTTGTATCTTGGTAATGATTTTAAATGAAAATGACCTGTATCTTGAGAAAGATTTTGGTTGAAAATGACTTAAATGTTGGTAAAGACTTTTGGTTGAAAATTGCTTATATTGTGACAAAGATTTTGGTCACATCGCCCACCTCTAAGTAAAATAAATAGGCACCTAGAAAGTCAACACATAATGCTTCAATCCCCCAGTAAGCAAGCCAGAGTTGACAGTGGTAGCAAGAGAAAAATGTGGGAAAACCCAGGCTAACCCAGGGAGCCAGTTCTAATCGGTCTATAAAGAATATTTTTGCTTTTTCAAATTTTTGAGATTCCAGTTTATGTCCATTAGTCAACTGTGTGACCATCACCTTTTTACGTGGCTTTGGAGGGTGAGGAATTATGATGACATCACTTCCATTTGAATCTCTTGATTCATCAGACTGAAGGGCGTCTACGTCACTTTGAGCTATTTTGGATAAAAGAGGTAAAAAGAAGCTTAAACTCAATATTTAATAACTTGTGTAATGAATAAGTGACTTTTGAAAATCTCACTTCTGTCTTCTGTTTGATCCTCTTGTTCTTCATCTTCCTGTTCCTGCTCCTCCATTGTTATTTGCTTTAAAAGAAATGTATTGAAGACATGTTTGAACTGACTGACTCATAAATCTTCCTGTTACATTTCCTGTTACACCTTCACAGTTCCTTACCTGTGCTGAGTTGCTTCGAAAGCTCCTTTGGCTGAGAGGGGTGCTCAGCTCTGAGGAAGATGGTCTGAAGTCCATAAATTGTTTGGACTCAGTTGACTTAATAGACATGGCAGGTGTTGTGGGTTTGACTTTTTCCTGAACAGGTAATGCTGCAGTGCGTTGTTGCTTCCTTCTAACTGACCTTGATGGTTGACCTGCACTAGATAGAGGTTTCCGATGATTCGAAGAGGGTTCAGACACCTGAATGGTTGGAGACTGAAGGGGTAAGTTTGAACCTCTTTTAGGGTTTATAATGGGTGTGGATGGGTGAATGTCATTGGTCTTGGCTCCATGGTCTGGTGGAGGCCGAAGCTGGGACTGAAATAAAGATGAAAGATTTAATTTAAATTGTTTATATTGTTGAATTACTTTGGACAGTTATTGTCATTCACAGACACTCACCCTGGGCTTTGCAATTGGTCTCTGTGACACCTCGGTGCTCAGCACCATCCTCTCTTTCTCAGTTCCTTCTCTTTGCCTTGACGGTGTCTCAGGTGACTGGAAGGGGTACTTCCACCTGAGAGTGACCCTTACCATTCCTCTTGGACTGCCAGCAGGGTCTCTAAGCACATAATCACCTGACAGCAGGGAACAGAGCAAACATTATTCACCAGTTAAAATTTGGCTTAGTGAATATTGGTTATGATTCTACATTTGATTCCCAAGGTAATATAATGTTTTGTTACTTTTATTTGTTTCTCTTGGCTGAATCTTGGATATTTGGTTTCAAAATATGAACTTACTAAATATACACAACTGGTCAAAAGTTTAAAATAATTACGATTTTGTTTTAATGTTTTTAAAGAAGTCTCTTATGTCTCTTAAGTCACAGAGGCAGCACTTATTTGATTAACAATACAGTAAAAACAGTAATATTGTGGAATATTATTACAATTTAAAAGACATGTTTTCTTTGTTTAATATATTTTAAAATATGACTTACTCCTGTGATGGCAAAACTGAATTTTCATCATTTGTCAGGAACCAAATCAGCATTTTAGAATTATTTCTGAAGGATCATGTGACACTGATGACTGGAGTAATGGCGAAGATTCAGCTTTGCCGTCACAGGAATAAATTACATTTTAAAATACAGTATATTAAAATAGAAAACCGTTTTAATTCGTAATAATTTTTCACAATATTACTGTTTTTACTGTATTTTTGATCAAAGAAATCCAGCCTTTATAAGCATAAGAGACTTCTTCTAAAAACATTAAAAAGATCTTAATTATTCCAAACTTTTGACCGCTAGTGTATGCACACAATTGAATTCCCACTTATATTGTTTATTTAAGGTTCTGTTTAATTGCATCTTGATCGTAATGATTACCTCTGATTGGTCTGCCTGCAGCAAGGGCTCGTAGTGGAATTGGTGTCTTTGCCAAATAAGTGGGAGGAGTCTGACTTTCGCTGTCATCAAACACATACACCCACAGACTGCCCACATTCAGGTATTCTAATACATCTGTGGTAACAGCTAACGGATAGCTAGCTGAGTCCTCAAAGACAGGATCCACACAGCACTGAATTATGGGTGTTGAATGAGGTGGTAGGTCATAAAGGCGATACGTTAAGTATGCATCAGGAAGTATTCCTGGCCAGCGGGTACTGAGGCCCACACAGCGCTCCAGTACCACCTCAAGCTCATTGGGTATCCCTACACCATAATCATACATCTCCTAAAACACAAAAAAAGATGTGTTTTTAAAAGTTTGAGGTAATAAATTCAGTCAAATTAAGCAGTTCTGCAAGAGAATAACACACACTGAATTCATATTACAGAAGACTGAAATTAGCTTGATACAACATAAGCATGTCGGCTACATAATATGGACATTTAGCTGTAATCAGTCTACTTAAATAGAAAAATTCTCAACAATTACTTGAACCATGACCTTTGTTCTACCTGGAATACAACTGGAAATATGAACCATAACTTTTGTTCTACCTGGATTACAACTGGAAATGTTTAGAACCTCTAAGCTGCTCTTTCCAATCAGTAAAAGGGACTGTTAAGTTTCAAAAATAGTCCATATGACAATATTCCAAGTTGCCTGTAGCAACTTTTAAATGATGAGCATGTGTGAATTACAGTTTATAGCTACAATGAAGGGCATCATTTAAATAACGTCTTTTAGTCTATTCCTCACACAAAACTATTATATGACTTGAAATTAAGAGCACAAGTCATATGAATTTAAATTGTTTTAATAATCTTTTATTTTTTTTATTTTTTTGTTCTTGAGAGAAGTACACATATTGATGTGTTACTGCTATGCTGCTGCTGCTACTGCTGCTGGCATGAGTGAAGGCACATGCACATAAATACAGGAAATAGAATATGAGCTACTGCAAGGAAAGTAGGAAGAGCCCCCTAGCAGATCTAGGCAGGTGGTGCTGGGGAAGGAGAGGGGCTAAGAAAATTCCCATGGCATGCTGCTCTAAGTTGAGCCATTAAATTCAATTCACATTTACCGTAAATATATTCTTTTGAAGTATATTATTTCCATAATAAGTACTCTAAGGGGGTTTACAACCAAATAAGTGTGAATGAATTACAGAATTTTAATTTTTGGGTGAACTATTTAAAAAGTTCTGTCCTCATTATACGGTACTGTAGTATGTGGTGGCATTTACCTCTGTTTCCCCATTAGCCCATTCCGAACCTCTGGTGTGTCTTACAGCTGTTCTGCTTGTGGCTCTTTCCATTTGAGGTTCTGTAAGTTCCACCTGAGGGTGTAAACACACCCAAAACTCAAGGATTCCTATAACTTCTCCTTCAGCTCCTGCAGAACAAAGGTACAACTTACAAAATGCAATGGCAAATATTATTACAATAAAGAGCTGCCACAATGAAAAGAATGTGAAATTGAACCCTCTTACGTTAACATTTATATGCGACCTTATTTTTCTTACCTGTGATGTTGGCTCTGTTTTTCATTCGTTCACCTCTGCACTGTAGAGCTCCCATCAGAGTGATCCTCGCTCTTCCACGGGTTATAAATTGTACCCCTCCAAGTGCTTGGTGCAATTCAACAGTGATGGACCCACCATGAACCCTGAGCTTCTCCAGGTCGAAGGCAGAGAGGGCGTAATGCGAAGTGAAACCATAATTTGGCTGACCACCTGACAATAATGAAGTTGAGAGGGTTTCAAAGTCAAGAAAGCCATAGGTGCAAAATGTCGCAACCCCTTGGTGATCTCCTGTGCCTTGTCCCATGAGTCTCAGTCCCAGCGGTGTAAAGGTGGCTCCTGAGAGATGGATCTCCAGAAGAGATTCTCCTCCACGCAAATGTGTGATTATGGCGCCCTCTGCTGTAGGCTGGACTGACTCTTGTGCCAGCTCTGTCCAGGTGTACTGCGTGGGTATG
Source organism: Hypophthalmichthys molitrix (assembly GCA_037950675.1). Taxonomy (NCBI): domain Eukaryota; kingdom Metazoa; phylum Chordata; class Actinopteri; order Cypriniformes; family Xenocyprididae; genus Hypophthalmichthys; species Hypophthalmichthys molitrix. Next base: position 7,084,219 of record CM075514.1, on the reverse strand, counting down.
GTCCGCTTATTGTTTCTAGGGCTGTATGCGAACTCTTTGAGTTGAGCTAAAACAATGGAGGAAAAATATAATGTCATCATACTTGCATTATAAATTGAAAATCGGGGAGTATGGGGCTAGTTGTCACACTTTTTACTCTCATCTATTCAGTGTTTCTCAGTGTAAATTTATTTTTAAAAGTCAGTTTCTATATAGACATATGCATACTTAGTTGACCCTGCAGACCAGTGTGGTGTTATTATGGTTACTTGTTTATCCAACAACAAAATTACAAAAAGTATGATGTATTAGAATTTTAGTTTGGAGGATAAAATTAAGAATTATTATTACTATTATTATTGATTTAAAATTATTTAAATTCTGATACTTATAATTATGTAATATTTTAATTTTAAAATATTAAATAAAAAAATACATAATGGTTTTATTTAAACAAAATATAACTGAAAACAATTTTAAACTAGATATTTGAAACCAACATACAAAACAAAACCTGTGTCAACTAGCCCCAATCTTTTGTATATTGTACATGCTGCAACAGCATTTCCTCTAACCTTGTAAATTGCTGATTTGAAGGCTTCTGCTTTTCAACAATTTGTCTTTTTCACATGCCCTCCTCCTATTCTCCTCCCTCTCTCTTTCAGATTTCTCCATAACTGTCTTCATCTCGTTCTATAAAAGAAAATATTGTAGGTGTAACGGTATATACTGCATTTATATTCTCACTGTGAGTGTGTGTACCTGGACGTCAGCATTTAGGCGATACTGCAGTAATAATAAGTCCCTGGTTTTCTGGAGTTCTAAAACAGTTTCTGCATATGAGGCTTGTACTGCAGTTAAATCCCTTGATGTGTCTTCTAACTTTCCATCTGTTTTCAAGAAGGACATCACCCCTTGAGTCTCCTGCTGCATTCTGAAGGCCTAAGAAAAGAGCACAGAATGAGGAGGGAAAAAGAAAGGTGGAATAAAACAAGCAAAGCTATTGTTATATAGCTATCTTAATGTTTTGAAACATCTAAAAGTCCTTTTTAAACTAAACATCTGACCTTAATCTGCAGCAGAGTCTCACTCAGATCTTCCACACTCATATCAAACTCCTGATAGAGAATGAAAAACAGAATATGGAAAACAAATTCTAATGAACTGAATGTCTGGCCTCAGTTTCTCTTTGCAAAGGAAATTTTAGTGTAATACAGGAAACTTTACTTTTGTAACAGAGTCCAGTTTCTCTTGCAAAGATGTGACTTCCTGTCTGTGCTGCAGGACTTCTCGCTCCAAGCAGTCATGTTTTTCTCTCAGGAACATAACCATATCTGAAAACAGAAAAATACATTCAATTTGTTGAGGAGATGTACATGCATTAACACTGAAAACGTTTTGCATATTCACCCACACAGTTTCCAAGAGTCTGGTTGCACAGTATCAAGTTCCAGGCAGCTACAATGAGCACTTCCAGAATAAGATGAGTTGCGGTCCAGAATTGATGGAGCTAGACAAAAATCTGACAATACATGAGTCTTACCTCTATCTCGCTCCTTCTCCTTCTGAACTCGATCATTCTCATATGCTATCTGTTCCTTCTCCTGCTCCAGCATTTTCTTTTCTCTCCTTTCTTCCTCCAGTCTGTCTTCAAGTTTCTGTACCTCCTCTCTCCACCTATCTTCTCTAAACTGTTCCCTTGTTCTCTCTTGTTCCTCATGGTGTCCTTCTTGATGGCTCTGGGCAGATATAGTGCTATGGTGGAAATTGGTGAATTAAAGGATTAGTTCACTTTAAAATGAAAATTACCTCAAGCTTTACCTGCCCTCAAGCCATCCTAAGTGTATTTGACTTTCTTCTTTCTGATGAACACAATCGGAGTTATATTAATAAATATCCTGACGCATCAGCTTTATAATGGCAGAGAAAGGGGACCAACGACAAGAAAGTACATCCATCCATCATAAACGTACTCCACACAGCTCCAGGGGGTTAATAAAGGCCTTCTGAAGTGAAGTGAAGCAATGCATTTGTCTAAGAAAAATCCATATTTAACAAGTTATAAAGTAAAATATCTAGCTTCCGCCAGACCGCCTTCCGTATTCAACTTATGAAGAAAGTGTAATGCCTCTCGCAGTTCAAAACGCTTACGCTACATTCTACGCCTTCCATATTCAGCTTACGAAAAAAGCTTAACTGATGCAACGCCAGTTTCGCTTTTTCCGTAAGTTGAATACGGAAGGCGGTCTGGCGAACCTAGATGTTATACTTTTTTTCATAACTTGTTAAATATGGATATTTTTCTCATACAAACGCATAGCTTCACTTTATTAACCCCCCGGAACCGTGTGAAGTATGTTTATGATGGATGGAAGCACTTTCTTGAGCTTCATACTCATTGGTCCCATTCACTGCCATTATAAAGTTTGGATGCGTCAGGATATTTATTAATATAACTCCGATTGTGTTCATCAGAAAGAAGAAAGTCATATACACCTAGGATGGCGTGAGGGTGAGTAAATCTTGGGGTAATTTTCATTTGAAAGTGAACTAATCCTTTAAGACTTTTAAAAATTGGCTTTTTCTACAGAATTTTTTTCCCCCCCTCTAATTTACAGGATGGCTTTGGGGTCAAAAAGACACAAACCTACAACCAGTTCCATAATAACCTGAAACAAAGTTGTATGGATGGGCCAAAGGACCTTACAACAGATAAATGACTGACAGCCCATACAGTCAATCAAATCCGCTATTTTGTTTGTCAAGCTTTAAATCTTACTGAACTGTGGGACACAGGCCTCCTTTTTGTAAAATTTTCTTTAATTTCTTTAATTTCTATGGTAAAGAGGTGTTGTTATGGCACTTGTACTCAGTAGGCTAGTTAATGGAGCTTTGTTCGTCCGTTCTTGAAACCAGTGATCTTGAAAAATGCAAGTGCTGAATCAGACTTGTTGTTCTTATAATACTGATCATCATTCATGTTACACTTTCATGATCACATGATATTTTCTCCATTAAATAAAAGGACTATGAAAAAAGTTTGTGGGGGCAGTTTTAATTAACACTACTGTAGATCCAATTTAGACAATTACATAAGATTTTATATAGCAGTATGCTTCATCTTCAAAAAGAAATTTGAGAAGCATATTTGGTTTATTTCCTCCATAAATCTCTAACAAATTTTAGAGTAAACATCTGTATGCTGGGCAAATGGGCTTCATCCAAGATATTTCTGTTGACTTCAACTTATTTGTGGATTATTTGGGTTTATTTGACAAACAGAAGCATGCTGAATATACACCGGTGTCACTGGAATCTCTGGTTTGAACATCTCTGTGATCTGAGAAGTAATAAATAATGTGACATGCAGCCAAAATTTACTTTAAGAAAAAACAAACACAGACACACTAACACATTATTTACCCGTCTGCATCTTCCAAGCGTCTGATACACATTTTTCCTGTGTGACGTCAACTGTCTGACTTCTTGACACTTGGGAAGATTTCCACTTGTAATGTATTTCTTGTATTCTACCATTATATTTAGTGTTACATAACAACCTCATACAAAAGCATGTGCTTTCTGGTTTTTGTACAATGATAATCTATGATAAACTTCATTTGAAGTAATTTATTCCAAAATCATCAGGTACATCAGCGAGTGAGCGACTCGCGTTGTCATTTTGTTTGACAGATATAGAGTACAACCCCTTGAAAAGTAACAGCTGTCATAAGCTCATTTCAGGTCAACAAGTAGGCTATAGCCTAGGGAATCCTCTTTGTCCCACAGTCCATGAAAATGTTCCTGTCCCTCACTATCAATGCCAATGCATCCTATGAAATACTGACCTCTCCAGAAGTGAATCATAGCTTTTCTTCAAGAGGTTCCTCTCCCCCTCCAGGTCTGAAACCCTCTCCTGAAGCTGAGGAACAGATGTTTGTATAAGATTGCAAAGGAGAAAACTTGGAATAAAAGTACAAAAACTTTAACAATAATAACTCAAGCAGTACCTCCCCCAGAGCTTGCAGTGAAAGTGTGGCAGCATTGAGCTGGCCCTCGAGTGTTAGCACTCTCTGCTTCTCTTGTTTCAGCTGCTCACTCAGTTCCTCCACCTTCTCCAGCAGTGCTACTTGGCTCTCTTTTAAAGATCTTTGGCCCTACAAAATATTTACCCATATAAAGTGAAAAAGACATAGAACCCCATTTATTCAATGGACTTTAACAAAATTAACTGAGTCTAACTTGTCAATTTTCTGTCTGGTTTAGAATAGGGCTACAATGTTTAATTTTATTCAGTAAATGTTTGTATGAAATTTTTGCTTATAAAGAAAGAGCTGATAATGATGAAAATGGGAAATGTTTATTTTCAGGTTAAGCTCACCTCCTCCAGCTGGTTCTCGTAAGCCTTAAGAAAGAGCACAAGGAGAGGTAATGAGGATGATTTGTTTTAATGCCAAAATATAATTTGGAAGACATTTTACCAATTCTTTTAAAGTGAAAGTCCCCATCAAATATATTTTCTTTAGACAAAATATTACTTAAAGGCACAATATGTAAATTTTCGCCACTAGAGGTCGCTTATTCAAAACAAAGGCATAGCTTGATGACGCCTTGATTTCGCGGAAACATGGAAGCTAATGTATTAAAGATTTATATTACTGTAGTATGAAGCAGGGTGTGACTGAAAGCCGCTGGACCGGAACAAGGCCGCTGGAGTGATTGTTAATGAGACACGAGCGCGACCCGCGGCTCAAGAGCAGCTGAACTTTTATTATGCCGCAGACGACCGTTTCCGCTTCTTCCGGTCATGAGTATGTTGGGTAATGCACTGTTTTACCATATTAGATACATTTGTGTGTTGAAAGTTCTCTGAAAGTAAAGGCGGCTGCTATAAGACACTTGTTGCACACTGCAGTAAGCTAGATCAATACTGAGCATGATAAAACACGGTAAATCGACGGAAATCGAGGGTAACGCAGGTATGATGTCATTGATAGGCAACTCATGGACACAGTCCGTGTCCTGGTTAAAATTGCTTATTTCTCTGGATTTAAAAATTCTTGGAAACATTTGGGATAATGTAAGTACACAAGTCAACTAAATATATAACATTGTTCTAGTGTTTTTTATATATATATATATATATATATATATATATATATATATATATATATATATATATATTTTAATCCAAAAATCTTACATATTGTGCCTTTAATGTTTACTACTTAATTTCACCTATAACAAAAGCTAAATTATCTATAATATGATAGTTGAAATTTCACTTAATATAAAACTAAATACATTAACACCTTGTAACATAAACATATTGTTACTCAATGCTTTTATTTAGTTTATTTACAATAAAGAAAACTTCGAAAGACCTTAATATGTATTGTGATGTGTTTTTAAAAGATGCATCATATTTTCTGTTATGTATTTAAAAAAAAAAAAAAAAAAAACTTTTAGAACAAAACAAGTTTAAACCAGAAACCATAATTTTCAATTAGACCAACTTCCTCAATAAAAAAAAAAGAAAAGAAACACTAAAGTGATGTTTATCTAAAGTAATTTTTGCTTATTCGTATGGTTGAATTGGATCATCGAAGGTCAGCAGCAAAGACATTGGTCAATAGAGTTAGATTAAATACACAAAGCTGTTTTTGTGCTAGTAATTTGCATTACTTAGCCTATTTCAAAACTCAGATGTTTTGTTGTAAATATAAAAGTAATAACTTGCTTTATTTGTTATTTTAAAAAAATCATCTGATTACTTGTAATGCCACCAAACCAACTCTGCTTACACTCCTACTCATTCCTCTCATCAATAGTCTGGGAGGTTAATAGTTCAGTGAAGCCTAAAGCAGAGCCAAGAAATAGTAAAGCGGATTGGACTATTCCAAATGAACCCAAACTTTAAGTATTATTTAAATGGATACTAGTTTTTAATGTTTTTGCTCTGGTTTGGTCCTACGGCTCACCTCCTGAAGAGCAGCAAACTTTTCCTGAACGACCAGAAGGGCGGAGCTCTTTTCAGAGAGCTGCTTCTGCAATCTGATCACATCTACATTATCTTTTATAGTAAGTCTGTAAAGAAGAATAAAAAAATGTCAATTTTTTTTCATGTCACAAAAACATGCACATTGTTTTGGTGCAAGTGTGTAAAATGTCTATTGGCTGAATTTGAATAGCGATTGAATGACGGTGAACGAGTATTGTTAATTTGATTATTGATTAATAAACACAAACACATATTATATAAATGTATAGGCTACATGAACTTTTCCTACCTGTGTCCGTCGGCTTGTTGTTTGCGCAGGTCTTTCACAATACCCTCTATTTCTTTCTCTTTGTCTCTGAGCATTTCTCTAAGAGACTGAGCTGTCAATTCCTGCTCTGCCACCCTCCCTTGCTGGGTTTCTATGATGGCAGATCTGCTGAGAGAGAAAACAAGCCAGAAAATTTGAAACAAGGAGAGAAAAGCTGATATTGCCGATAAACATGGAATTTAAATAGCTAATTAATAGCATGGAAGCAATGTCCTGCCATATAGATATGGGTCATCAAGATGCATTAAAATTAAGTATATATCATGCAAAATATACTGGCAAAATCTTTAAGGGTGAGAGCAGAACTACATAGCTGAAGTCTCAATGAATGCTGGGATGTCATGAGCAGATTGTCATAAGAAAGCAAATGCTTTTCAGTGCAGACCTACATTTTCAACCACATTAAAGGTCTTTCTTTCTTTGTCTCAGCTGTGATGCAGGTATTAAGCACAGCACTATACTGTGTTTTGCAGAATTGCAAGTAAACATAAAAACATCCAACAAACCTGAGTAATGCAATTCTGCTTACAGTATATAGAGGAGAAAGAGACAGAATGATTGACAATAATTTAGTTTGTTTTGTATCGACCATGGCTATTACATATATGAACTGTTTTGACATGCACAAATTATTTAAACATGAATGAATAATGATGATCTGATATGCATCCCTTGATTACGTTTTTGCAGTTTGCATTTAATAGCTCACATATAAGAACATATAACACACAAAGACATTTTTAGGCACTGTAATGATGTGAATAGTATCATCACATTCATATCATATTGTGAACATTCCATGAGGTAGTTAAAGAGCAGTTATTTTTGTATGTCTTTAGACATATTAGTGACATTTTTTCTGTCTATTCTCCATAGTAACTTGAAAGTAAAAACATACAAAAAAAACACACCCACAGGTCAACTTACAATCTGTCTATCTCTACTCTAGTGTCATCCAGTGAACTGATGCCACAGCGGGCAGGAGCGGTTTGGGCGGCTCGTCTGACACCTCCATCCCCATCCACACCTCGCCCTGAGACAGAAAAAGAGAGAGTATTGTATAAAATCTGGACTGCAACACCAAATAAACACTCCTTATGAAAAAGTACTGTGGTGGCACCATATATCAAAGTACCATACACCTAACATTTGCATGCCATCATCATATTAACATGGTGCACGTACAAAAATAGGCTTCAGCAATATTACCATTTTACCATATCCAAAACCACACACAGTCTTACTACGAATTTTGTGACTCCTCACCTGTTCGTGGCCTATTATGTGTTCTGACACCCAGGTCTAAGATATGTTGCTTGGCTAAATGTAGTTTACTCTGCAGCGCCCCCTTCTGGCTCTCTAGAGTCGCTACACGAGCCTCTAGCTCTTCAATAGTGTCCTCCAGCTCTCCATCCCTCCCTGCAGACGAAGGTCCGTGCTTTAATCGCAGCAGTTTAGTTGACAACCTGAACAGCCAAGACAACAGATTGTCTTATATTAAAGCAATACTCCTCTTGACGTGGTGTATTTGGTGCATAAAAACAATGATAAAAGTGTCCATAAAGCAAAATTGTCAGCGTTGACTGCATTCACCAGCTGAGTAACTGCCATTGAGATGAATGGAAATGATAACGGAACACTTTCTCCAAGAATTATGGATCTGTTTGTTAGTGTGTGTTTCGGTACCTGCGTAGTTTTTGGTCTTGTGTGCGGCTGTGTTGTTTGAGAAGTGTGTTCTCCTCCAGTAGACGGAGACATTGGTCTTCCAGCTGCTCGCGTGATGCTCTGAACAATCGTTGACGATCTGTTTAAAGACATAGAGGCTTAGAAAACAACCCAGAGTTGCTACTATTTACAGTGTTTGTTCAGAAGTTGCTCTTTTATGGCCCAGGATACTGGAGAAAGAAGTTCACATTTCATTGACTTTGAGTACTGACTTTGTGTAAAAAAAAAATGTGAATAGCATGGTTGGACAAGTAACAACTACTAATGAAGCAAGTAAATTCTTTCCAATAGTAATAAAAGTAATATATACTTCTATAAGAAAAGAGAATTAAACCTACTAAGAAATAATAGTGCTTGTTTACTGGCCTGTGTTGACACACGTCTTACCCTTTATCTTGAGCACCTGCGGTGGTCTTCTCCAGCTTCTGGTGTCTTGATCTGTGTCTGAAATAAAGCATACATTGATCTTGAACAGATCCACTCATTTAAACAAACCAGAAGTAAAAATGCATATGATATTTTAACCTAAATAAACACAACATGTCAGCTCTATACACACCTGTGAGAACAGTTATCAGTCCTGCTCTCAAGCCCACGTCCCTCACGGGGAGGTCACCTGCTGTCTCATCCACTGTCAATGACATTATGAGAACTAACAGCTCCAACCAATCACTGCCTTTATGAGCCGAGGCATTCGGGAAGTGATGTCACCAGAGAGGAAGGCAATGGGGCATTTCTTTTTTTTTTTTTTTTCTTATCCTGCATCACAAAGAAAATGAGGAAACATTTCAAATTAAGTACTTAAAAATTAGATTAAACTAATAAACTAATATGAATATATCAGGCCCGATACCAAGCTCATGTACTTGTACTCGTACTCGTAAAAATACCCCCGATACCAAAGACCGATACCTCACGTGACGTAACTGACAGAATTTTCCGTGCACAGAGACCGATACCTCACGTGACGTAACTGACAGAATTTTCCGTGCACAGAGACACAGACGGCAGCAGCAGAAACAATGTCAGTCTCAGAGGTGTGGAAATACTTCAAAATTAATGACGACAACCCACACATTGCAAACTGCATGCTTTTAATCACAATTAGTTATCGATTAGAGAAGGCGGGATAAGCGGAATCGCGCTGAATGATACAGACCAGAAGCGCGCTCTCTCTTTCTTGCGCGCGATCCCAGTTCTCTCAGACAGTACGCGATCAGTTCTCCTTGCGCCTGAATGGTCAAATGCACACATAGTTGTCCAAATGTCCATCGTGCGGAGTATCTCACATAAATACAGTCGGTTTATGGCTTAAGTGGACGTAAACATTTGGGTGAAAACAGGATATGTGTCAGTATCCATGGATTCGGTCTTAAAGGGACCGTAGCCTATATTTGTCATTAACAACAAAATATGTTAAATAAATGTATACATGGTAAATAAACCTACTGTATCTGAAAAACAAGTTTATTTAATTTCTATCTCTATAGTATTTGTTGTATTGTTTGTAATTTGTTTGTTAATTTCTTTTTATATAACAACAAATATATATATTGGTAATTATGCCCTTTGAAGGTTATTGGACACTGTGAAATTTTTGTTCTTGAAGTTTGTGACAAGCACATAAAAATTATTACTTTTTTCATGAGAGTAATAATAAAGAAGCTGTCCTACATCCATTGGTCTCACTGTGTTGTGCTTGGAAAACTGCAACATCAAAAAAAAAAAAAAAAAAGAGAGAGAGAGAGAGAGAGAAATTAACAAATGTATAGGCATCGGTATCGGCAAGTACTAGAAAAATCGGTACTCGTACTCGGTCCTTAAAAAATGGTATCGGTGCATCCCTATTATGAACATATAAAATGCAATATTCAATTAATTACTGAGAAGGGATTTTCATTATTACAAGCTCAGTGGCTGCAGATTCAACAGGAACCAATCAGATTGGGTATTGTTATGCTGTTATTGCTGCTATTATTGCTGCTGCTGCTGCTGAGCAAGTACGGACTTGCTACTGCCAATACATACACGACACACTGCTGTGAGCAAGTAAGACATGCTGCTGCTGTACAATATAGCCTACATGAATTACCCGTAGCAGATCTATATAGGTGGAGCTGGGGAAGATGGAGGGTTTCTGAAAGCGTGCTGCACTGCTAAGGCAAATTTTAACCTAGAATATGAAGGTTGAGCAGTGAGCTCATTGGCTACTGATACAGCAGGAACCAATCAGCTGTGCCCCATAGAGAATGATGTGATTGCAAGCAGGTTGAGCACCAAATCAGTATATTATGCAATAATTACTGATAAAAATTCAGCTTTGCATCACAGAAATAAATAATATTTTAAAAGATATTCAAACAATAAAATAGCAATTTTATATTATTATATTTAACAAAGTAAGTTTTGCCTCTTTGTCGCCATCTCTGTTTAAAACCTGAAACCTGAAACCTGCAACCTGCGGAATTATCATCTTTATGTGGGTTGTGCATCAGAACGGCTCCTCCTACGAATCTAATGTTTGGTGTCAATCACCACATTGGTGTGGATACTGTACTTCAGAATCACAGATTCTACATCTTGGAAGAATGACCAAAATAAGAATTTTCACCAGAAAATGTCATCTGAACAAGTAAGTAACATGTCTTCCACTTTTGTTCTCAACAACTGAGAAAAAAAGCATTACAATAAATTGCGCTGCCAATGGTGATTAAATCTAAGGTCACTTAGCTCAAATTACATCAAACCATGCAAATTATTATTGTTATACTTTGTTCTAAAATTGTTAATATTAACAACATCAGCATTGCATGACTTTGTGTATTTAGTGTGTATTAGCGTTACCTGTAGATTTAAATTTCTGTAGCCACCCTGCAGTCCGTGAAGTCTTTTGCTTTTGACTACGGGTGAATCTCCAGTTTTCACTGATGATTGATCATTTGGACCTTTCTGGATTACAATCTGCCATCAAAATGATAAGTTTAATTATTGTAGCTGCTGTGAGGCTATAAATAAATAGCCTATATATATATATATATATATATATATATATATATATATATATATATATATTGGCTAGAAATGCTGCAAGCATCCTTCACATGCCATATAGCCTACTAGCTTTATGTAAACAGACGTGACGTAATGACACAAAGACAAACGGCTGCAAGCTCGAATTTCCAGCAGAGACCCACCAGTACCACCCGAATTAGAAAACATTATTACAAGCTTACCGTTGTGAATCAGGCTAAGGTAAGGAGATAGTTTTAAACACTGGTTATGTACTTGCTCAAAAATTTATTTTGGATAATTTTTAACCAAAAAAGTTACGGACTGCAGCTTTAAAGCAACATGAACAAAAAAAATTATAATATCTTACAGACCCCAATTTTTTTCCATCTAAAACTATTTTAAACAACATTTTTCTTTATTTTCATTATTCTTATTCATGCAGCTTTCATGACTTCATATTAATTGAGAGACTGCATGAACAACATGTCTACAATCAAATTTGTCACACAGCAGAACCATAATTAATTAACTAGTGAAGGCAAACAGATGCATGGACGCTAGGTTTAGATTGACAATATTATTGCAACTTCCTTCAATAAACGAAAACATCTTAATCTGAAAATTACAATAATGCTGATGCAGATGGAAATGAAGACATAGATGACAACAATAACCTGCATAAAGTTTTCTCAGTCACATACCTGTAGGAGTGTCTGTGCGTCTCCTGCGCTTTGCATAGAGCTTTAGTGAGTGTTTGTTAATCCTTCTCTCAGCACCTGTCTGTGTCATTCATATTCCCTCAACAGGTCTGTTCTCTTGTTTTAGATCTGTTTGTTAGTTTCTCTTTTTCTTGTAAAGACGCTGTCTCATCAGTCCAGCTTTAATCTTCTTAATCCCTCTCTGTACCTCCTCCTCTCAAATGTGTTCCTGCCATTCTCACAGCATTTCTCAATTACAAATACACTGTCTATAAATGCAAATATTTCATATTTTCCAGAAACAAATAACTTCAAACATTGATCATTGACTGTCTGATGAACTAATAAATGCTAAAACATGGTTATCATTATTAAGATGAGCAGCATATGGCTTGCGAATGCTTGTCTAATGTGATTGGCTGTAGTTAGTTACTGTCTAATAATCTGATTGGCTGTTGTGTTTGTAGTAAAGACAAGAACAGGAGGTCAGTGGAGAAAATCAGATTACAAGACAAGGATGAAAGGAAGCTTTAGTAGTGTGTGTGCGTGTGTGTGTGTGTGTGTGTGTGTGTGTGTGTGTGTATTTGTTCCTCATGATTTATGAGGACACAAATTTGTATAATGACATGGGTATTACACTGGTATTACGACGCAAACATGAAATATGAGGACATTTCATGAGTCCTCATATTTAAAATAGCTTTAAACTGCATACTAAACAATGTTTTATTAAAAAAGTAAAAATGCAGAATGTTTCCTGTGATGGGTAGGTTTAGGAGTAGGGGTAGTGTAGGGGGATAGAACATACAGTTTGTACAGTATAAAAACCATTACGGCTATGGAATGTCAAGTCAAGTCAAGTCACCTTTATTTATATAACGCTTTTTACAATGCAGATTGTGTCAAAGCAGCTTTACATTGATAACTGGTATATAATTTTGGCTGCACAGCAGCTCTTAAAGAATAGTGTCAATGTCGGCAGATCAAAGCACTGTTCAATATCAAATGTCCTCGCGTTGATAGCAAAACAAATCTGTGTGTGTGTGTGTGTGTGTGTGTGTGTGTGTGTGTGTGCTTGTGTTCCTATTTAACCTAAAAGCGAGCTATACCTGGAAAAATGTCCAAAAACCTCCATTTGGGGATGTCTTAATTTATAAAAAAGGTATAAATAAAGTCGTAGTTAAGTCATTATTAAGTCGTAAAAACAGAATCTTAATTCAAGGCCATGATATCTTGTTTTCCCTGAATGCCATGTGCACCTCGGGTTAGGGTTAGGGGATAGAACATACAGTTTGTACAGTATAAAATCATTGTCTATGGAAAGTCCCTATAAAGTGCAATTTTGTGTGACTGGATAAATTATACACATTTAATTATAAGTGATTTTGGAAATTTTATTTATCTCTGAATCACAAATGTTATATTAAATCAAATCTGGAATAAACAATGATTTGTGTTCTCATTGCATTATTTAAAGGTGCAATATGTAATATTTTCTGTCCGCTAGAGGTCGCTAGAGGCCTATTCAAAACAAAGGCGTAGCTTGACGACGCCAAGTTTGAGCGTGGAATCTTGGGACATGTGGTCTTCATCTCACAGCCGGTGAAAAAAACAATTGGGACAGGACTCAGGAAGAAATCATGTTCATGGATGTGATTATTAACGTTACTGTAGTATGAAGCAGAGCAGGTTGAGTGTTGTTGGAGCTGAATGAGGCAGCTGGAGCGAATGCGCAACACACGCCTCACGAGCAGCGGAACTTTTATTATGCCGCAGTCGCCGGCGCTGCTTCCGCTTTTCCGGTCATGAGTATGAGGTAACGCAGCTCTGTTTATCATATTAGATACATTTGAGTGTGTTGAAAATGATGTTATACTCTGTGCGTTCGCTCGGTGGCTGCTGTGAGACACTTGTTGCACACTGCAGTAAGCTAGATCGATTTCAGAATATCATATTAAATGCTGGATGGCTTGTGTTTATAAATGGCATGCAATTAATTTTAAAACGTATTGTATGATGGAGAAAATTCTGTATTACTGTTACTAAAAACAAAAAAATGCATCTGATTATGCTATGTTAGCTACTTCACAAAATAGTGTTTTTCTCTGAGGCATGGTAAAGCATGGTACTCGCAAAAAATCAAGAAATTAGATTTAAACTATAAGACTAAATGTGTTGAGCTATATAACAATAATTAGTTTTCTGTCTACAAATATATCAAAACAGCTGTTCCCTTGTCTATTAACACATGTACATATTAAAGCTTCTTTGGTGTTTCCATGGTTTCTACCAAATAAAACTGGAAACCGAGGGTAACGGGGGTATGACGCAATTGACAGGCGACTCCTCACACGTCATCGGAGCCTTGGTTAAAATAGCAATTTTCTCACGATTTACAAATAGTTGTAAACATTTGGGATATTGTATGTACTCAACTGAACAAAATATATAACACTGGTGTAGTGGTTATTTGATATTTTACTGCAAAATTCTTACATATTGCACCTTTAACTTGATTCGATATAGTTTATTCAGCACATATCAAAAGCATATGTACAGCTTAACAATTATCATTACTCTATATAAATTTTCTTCAATCTGACAAAATTTAATTTGTTACATTTCTGTTTTTGTTGACTTTCAGTCTTCATATTGTCACAGTACCCCCATTGTCATCATTGACAGGTTGTATAACCAGTGGTGCACTGTTATTTCCAGTGTCATTCATGTCTGGGTTGAAGTAGGCCAGTAAGCTCTCATTAAAGCACTGTTCAGTGAATGAGAAGATATGTGCACATGCTCTCGGATCATAAAATGATACCTGTCCTTTTTCAAAATCCACGTATATGCCAATTCTCTGCGGAAGAGTCTTTAGTGACAGAAGCACTGATTCATGGTCACAGGCCCTGTACTCGCTGCCTCCTCTCAGACAAACTGCCCAGTAACCATCCTCTGGGCTCAGTGTCACCAAACCCTTCCTGTTGACTGATTTCTTGGCCACTCCCAAGTCCCATGCTGTTTTACCTAAGACTCCTACTTCCCAATAACTCCTTCCCCTTGAGATGAGCTCTCTTGACAGGACACACGGTGCACTGTCAAAACGTTGAGCGTTGTTTGGAACGCTGTGTTCTACGTTGCTGTCGGACACACACTTCCTGTCTGCAGATACTGCCAACCAGGGGTTTGCTGTGTCAGGGTCAAGGGTCATATCCACTGCAAGAATTACATCAGGCAAAGTAAGTTTTTTATTAAATAGTGGTTTATGCCATTTTTCATGCATTTTCCCCAAATCAGGACAGATCTGAATAAATTTGTTCTTACAGTGTATCCAGTGTTGAAATATGCTGAAAAAGTGTAGATATATTTAAAATATTCAAGTAAGAATTCAAGATGGTTCAGGGATTCAAGTTTGTTAAAGATTCAAGAATAATAAAAAGATTTTTAAAAATTTCAAGTAAATGTTTAAGATGGTTCAAAGATTCACGACTGTTCAAGGATTCAAGTAAAGATTGTTTAAAGATTCAAGAAAAAAATAAAGGTTGTTCAAAGGTTCAAGTAAAGATTCAAGGTTATTAAAAATTATTAAAAAAAAGATGATTAAAGATTCAAGTAAATATTCAAGAAGGTTTAAAGATTCAAGAAAAAAATAAAAGATTGCTCAAAGATTCAAGTAGACATTCAATATGATTCAAATATTCAAAGATGGTTCAAAGTAGGATTCAAGTACGAGTTCAATATAGTTTAAAGATTCAGATATACAAGTAAAAATTCAAGAAGGTTCAAAGATTCAATTAAAAGATTCAAGATGGTACAAAGATTCAAGGAAAAATTCAAGATGGTACAAAGATTCAAGATGGTACAAAGATTTAAGATGGTTCAAATATTTAAGTAAGGATTCAAGATTGTTTAATGATTCAATTAAAGATTCAAGATGGTTCTAAGATTCAAGTAAACATTCAATATTGTTCAAAGAATCAATTAAAAATTCAAGATTATTCAAAGATTCACAAGTAAAGATTCAAGTTTTTTTTTTCAGATTTTTCACAGAGTAATAAAATTAAAACTTTTGTGTGTAATTTCTGCACTCGTATCACCAAATGGAATTGCAAAATTACAGTAAAAAAGCATTACTTCCCCAAGCTCACTACTGATTGTGCCAATGTTTTTTCTGTTAGAGTTTTTTAGACTTTTCAGAGGAATTAATCTACAACTTACATATAGTTATCTCTGTACATTAAACTGGGGTATAGAGGCGAGGTTAAAAAATGACACGCTTCAGTTTTAAAGTAAAAGGAAGAGTTCAATAGATGTTAAAGTCTATCAAAAATTCATAACTCCATATCTTAATTGTTATAATACCTGCATACTGGGATATGGCCTCAAGTTCTGTTGAAAAAGAACATTTCCCATTAAGTTTAAAATAAAATAAAATTTTCCATCACAATAATAAAAACTTTTTTTTATTGTGAACATTAACTTTAATTTAGTGGTCAAATAACAAAGACATAATAACCTCTCTTTGTGACGGTGTGTATTTGTGTTTTCAACAGTTCTTCTGCAGCATTCAGGGTTTCTCTCAGCACCTCCAGACCCTGACAGGTGTGCACACTGATCTGAGACCAGCTTTTACACTGAGGCAACTCACCTGGGCTACGGAAAGCCTGGAAGGGACAAAATACAAGTACTTTAATTAAAGTCATCATCCTCTATCAAAACCTTCAGTATTTTAATATATTTCACTAAACACACTGGACAATGTGTTAAAATCATATTCAAATACGCTATTATTGTACAAGAAGAACAAGTATGATCAGTACACCTATGGCTGAAAAGATGCTAAAGCACAGAAGAGTCACCTGTATCAGGTAAAGGTGGTCTTCAGAAGATGACAGCTTTTCCAGCTCAGAGTTTCTAGCATTCAGTTTAGCGATTTCTACCTTCAGCTCTTTAATGAGGCCCTCTACATGTTTCTCTGCAGTTTTCTGCTCGTGTTTCATCCTTCTGAGCAGCTCAGACTGGCTCCTTTCAATAAATTGTTGCAGTGCAGTGAAGACCTCAACACTGTATGCCATCTCTCTTTCGGTGTTCTCCTAAAAGAGAAATAACAGGCAACAAATCAAGAATGTGCTTGTGTGAAATGTATTCATACTTTGGTAAGTTTGGCAGTTGACTATCCCTATACCTATGATTATACCTATGGCAGGTTTATAATCTATTTTAACATAATATTTAATTTCAGTAAGCCTATGGTTGATGTCAAAGAACAACATTTTGAAAAGATTTTAGTAATTAGTTCATTTGTAATCTTCTGATAAAACCATCTGCCAAATTTAAAGGGGACATATTCAGGAAAATCAGATTTTTTCCGTGTTTAAGTGCTAACATTCTAAAAGTTGTAACTTCTTCCTGAGTCTCTCCATCAGTGTCTGACTCCAGTTTGAACAATGTAAGGCTGAACACCGTTACTGACATTCGTCATTTTGGCTGCGTGAGATTCTCCAGCTTTGTTGTTGTTGAGCAACCGAAGTATTAGCTGTTAAAGCCCCACCCTCTTTTGGAAAGCAGGCGGGAGCAGCAGCTCATTTGCATTTAAAGGGACACACACATAAACGGCGTGTTTTTGCTCACACCCAAATAGGGGCAGATTTGACAAGCTGTAATAAATGATCTGTACAGTATTTTGAGCTGAAATTTCACAGACACATTCTGGGGAAACCAGAGACTTATATTACATCTTGTGAAAAGGGGCATAATAGTTCCCCTTTAAAACAAAAAGTAAATATATAACATAATTTGCTGGTTCTTACTTTGTTTTGTTTTATAGAGTGTTTGAGTTCCTCAACTTTACTCCATCTCTCCATAATCATCTGCTTCAGGTCAGACTGTGTCTTTAATAACTGAGTCTATGACAAACAGAGAGAACACAGATGTGATCACATTTCTGTCTCATGAAAATAAATAAATTACACAAGAGCAGCTGTAAAACAAAACATATGCGATATGTCCAGAACAAAAGTGATGTGTACAGACAATAATGAGGTTCTAATGATAATCATCAAGAATAATGATTCAAATTCAAAAATTATAGTAATAATGTCTCTGAAAATGCTTTGTATGTCAGGGTTATGTTATGTTTCATTATGTTTTAGTTCATGTTCCTGTGTTTCCTTGCAGTTTCTATAGACCTTATGTAGCCCTGCTGCTTTTCAGCGCTGCGCTCGTTATGTTCTGTCTTACAGTTAATATTTCCACAGTATGAAGGTAAGATCTTACGGATTTATTAATGTAGAGCTTTACAATTACATTACAATGCTCATGATAACTTTTATTAACTCTACAATAATTGAAAATTTTACATGTTTGTAGTTCCCTTTCAAGGGAACTTGAGCTGCATCGAAGCGCTGCGGGAACGCCTCTGCGTGATTGCGTCATGAAGCACATATGAAATCAGCCCTCTTTGAGGAGAGCGGCTCGGGTCCCGCTTCTGCTGAGGCAGAGCGGCGTCTCAGGTCGTGGGGTTCGCAAATGGATCTGACAGAGGGGTTAGAGACGGGCGCTGCCCTATCTCAGCCCTCATCTGTCAGATCTGATGTCTCAATTCGGAGTCAACGCTCTGGTTGAGGCAGCTGCATTAATGGCATCCAGTTCTGAGGAATTGGATGTTGTTAGTGTAGCAACAGGAGATACTGAAGACTCGCCACTTCAGTCTCCTGCAAGTGAGGAGCTTATGGAGGTTTTAACTCGTGCCGTGGCTAAATTAAACATCGATTGGCCGGCCGAGAAACAAGAGCTGCAAGTTAAAAGCAAACTAGATGAACGATACCTACCATCTAGATCAGCTCAACCTCCACGTCGGGGCTTACCGTCATGGAAGAGACCAGTCTCATACCGAGTGTACAAACCACAAACATCAACATACAGCAATATATTAGGTATGAGAAAGCACGGTTATGGGGCGATGCCAAAGGCGGAAGAGATGCTCGCGAGCCATCTCTCCCCTCAGTCGGCATCGTCCCTTAAAGCCCCAACGCTGCCCACCAAGCCACTTAAAGCTACATTTTACAGTCGGTACTTCATTGTCCCAAAAAAGGATGGGGGGTTGCGTCTGATCCTAGATCTGCGCCTGTTAAATCACACTGTAGCAAAGCTCAAGTTCAAGATGCTCACAGTCAAACATATCGTGTCACAAATCAGGTCCGAGGACTGGTTTGTCACGATAGATCTAAAAGACGCATACTTCCATGTATCCATCCTCCCACAACACAGGCAGTTCCTGAGGTTTGCTTACGTGGGCGAAGCATACCAATATCGGGTTCTTTCTTTCAGCCTAGCACTATCACCCCACACCTTCACCAAATGTGTAGACGCGGCTCTGACACCCTTGTGCATGCATTCTAAACTACATCGACGATTGGTTGATTCTAGCTCGATCAGAGCAGATGGCGGTTCAACATCGAGATGCTGTTCTCGCACACATGAAGAAGTTGGGGTTGAGGCTAAACGCGAAGAAAAGTGTACTTTCTCCTGCTCAGATAACCACTTATCTAGGCGTGGTATGGGATTCGATTGTCATGTGTGCTCGTCTGTCGCCCGCTCACATAGCATTGATTCTCTCAGCTGTAACAGACATAAAGCTAGGGCAGTCACTCACTGTCAAACAGTTTCAGAGACTGTTAGGTCTTATGGCAGCAGCGTCCAACATGATACCTTTTGGCCTGCTGAACATGAAACCATTACAGTGGTGGCTCAAGACCAAGGGGTTCTCGCCGAGGTGAAATCCTTTTCGTGTGATCAAGGTCACAATGCCTTCGTGCCTTAGTCACATGGAAACAACCTTGGTTTCTGTCCCAGGGACCTGTGTTGGGAGCTCTCGGTCGTCGCTTCACGCTAACGACAGATGCATCCCTCACGGGCTGGGGGGCGATCATGAGTGGTTGCTCTGCTCGGGGTCTGTGGCAGGACCATCATCTCACCTGGCACATAAATTGCCTAGAGATGTTGGCTGTGTTTCAAGCTCTGAAACACTTCCTTCCAGACCTCAGAGGCCATCATGTTCTTGTTCGCTCAGACAACACGTCGGTGGTCTCGTACATAAATCACCAGGGGGGTCTGAGGTCGCGCCCGTTATACAGACTGGCTCATTAGATCCTCCTGTGGACCCAGGGGAAGCTGCTCTCAATAAAGGCAGTTTATATCCCAGGGTACCTCAGTTTGGGAGCAGACATCCTGTCGAGACAGGGGCCAAGGCCCGGGGAATGGAGACTTCACCCCGAGGTGGTGGAGCTCCTATGGGAGAACTTCGGTTGAGCCAACGTGGATCTGTTTGCGTCTCGAGAGACAACTCACTGCCCATTATGGTTCTCCATGACAAACCCAGCACCTCTGGGGCTGGATGCCATGGTACAGGCATGGCCAAGGCTACGTCTGTATGCATTTCCCCCGATTGCGCTGCTCCCAGAAGTTTTGGAGAGAGTTCGCCAGGACGGGGTCCGTCTGTTGCTATTGGAGTTGTAGAAACTATGGGCTTGGCCTCTGAGGGGGCCCAGCTCATGAGTTCAGGTCTCTCAACTGAGGTTGTTGAGACCATCCTCCACTTCAGAGCTCCCTCCATGAGGAAACTCTATGCTTTGAAGTGGAGATTATTCACTTCATGGTGTGGAAACCACCAGTGGGATCCCGTTAACTGCCCTGTAGGCATGGTGCTGGAGTTCCTGCAGGAAAGATTTTCCACAGGGCTATCCCCCTCCACAATAAAGGTGTACGTGGTGGCCTTAGGTACTTACCATGCTCATTTGAGTGGTGTATCTTTGGTGAGACACCCACTTATTGCTCATTTCCTTCATGGCACTATGAGACTTAGACCTGCAGTTCGCATGAGGGTGCAAGCCTGGGACCTGGCCGTTGTGTTACAAGGCCTCTCTGTGGCTCCCTTCGAGCTTATTGAAGAAGTCTCTGAGAAGTTTCTCACCCTGAAAATCTTTTTGCTTGCTATTTTGTCTCTCAAGAGGATTGGAGACATTCAAGCTCTCTGTATCTCCCTTGTGCCTGGAATTTGCACCCGGCATGGTTAAAGCTTTCCTGCACCTTAGACTGGGTAACATTCCTAAGGTCCCCACTAATATTGTGAGGCCTGTTGTACTGCAGGCCTTCTGTCCTCCTCCCTTCCGGACGTCAGACCAGGAGAAGCTAATCTGCTGTGCCCTGTGAGGGCATTAGATGCTTATGTCCACAGAGCTGCCCTGTGGAGAAAATCAGAACAGTTGTTCATCTGTTTCGGGTCACCTAGGAAAGGTCACCCTGCATCTAAGCAGAGGATGAGCAAGTGGGTGGTCAAGGCCATCTCACTTGCTTACAAGTCGGCTGGTCAGCCTTCACGTTTGGTTGTTCGAGCTCACTCGACCAGGAGTATGGCTGCTTCCAAAGCACTTTTGTCAGGAGTTTCTCTCCAAGATGTTTGTGATGCGGCAGGTTGGTCCTCGCCGCATACCTTCGTGAGGTTCTATGAATTGGACCTCGGCTCCACTCCAGGGGCGCAGGTGCTATCATCCTAGCGTGTGCAACGATTTCACACAGATGGTCACTTGCTCATATGGCGACATGGGTATTAGCGTTCCCGCAGCGCTTTGACACAGCTCGAGTTCCCTTGAAAGGAAACGTCTCGGTTACGTATGTAACCTTAGTTCCCTGAGTAGGGAACGAGATGCTGCGTTGCCCTGCCATACTCTCAGCATGCCCGTAAGCAACTTGCTTCGGTTTTTCCAGAAGCTGAATGAATGGGTTCTCGGGTAGGCTTTGTAGTTTCCTGGTCGGTGACGTCACCCGCCTATGACGTTCCGTCACTCCATTGGACTGATTTCATACGTGCTTCACGATGCAATCACGCAGAGGTGTTCCCGCAGCGTTTCGACGCAGCATCTCGTTCCCTACTCAGGGAACAAAGGTTACATACGTAACGAGACGATTTTTATATTATAAATAATAAAATAGCACAACATTTGTTTTCCTGTAAAAGTATTGAAGTAAAATTCCTATTCATTTTCTCCATATAGAGAATTTTTTTTAATGATAACATATTAGAATGTTAAAACGGAGTGTCTATTTACACTAAGTGCAAATAGTGTCCCTTGTTGGCAAATGCTATTTACACTAGCTCCGCTCACCTATGTCTGGTTGGGCCACTCGAGTTTTAAAAAAGACACACAGAAAACAGAGTCTTCAGTGGTGTAGCAGTAGTGAGAAAGGCTCGCAGATCTAGCTTTTAACACAATCAAATCGGGTTTGAATCCGCCTTTTGCCGATCTCGCATTTATTTTCAATAAAAGTGAAAATAATGTTCTAAAAGTGGAAATAAACTTTTAATAAATTAAAAGTGTTTATTGGGTAGGGATAGGAGAAGGTGTAGGGAGGGTTTTTATTCTCCTAATAAGGCAGCATCCATTTAATAATTTTAATAAACATAATCATTTACACTATGATATTATTGCATCCTGTTAATGTACAAAAATACTGAGGTGCAAATAGTATCTGCCAATATAAAGTATAGATAGCATCTAATTACTATTTACTCTTATTGCAAAGAACTGATACTTTGACATGGTGTAAATTTTCACTTAGTGTAAATAGCATCTATTGCTAAGAAAATATGCTATTTTCACTTAGTGTAAACAGCATCTGTACAATATGTACAATATACTTATTGTGTTCATGTTGTATTGTATGGTTAGGTTTAAGAGTAGGTTAAGGTGTAAGGGAAGGGTCAACAGTGCAATTATAGATGGAATTACATGCAGGTATTTTTAAAAAATATATAAATACAATGTAAAAACATGTATTTACAAAATTAGTGCATTTTATCAAATGATTAATTTAAATGGTACTACATACACTTAATAAAAAGACACTTACCCCTGGTTTCACAGACAAGGCCTAGTCCCAGACTAAAATGCATGTTTGAGCTGTTAAGTTGTTAAGCAACACATTTTAAGATGTGTCCGTGCCATTGTTTTGTCTCAAGATGCTCACCAGTACTTTTTTTTTTTTTCTAAGGCATGTCTATAAAAGTTACTTAAATGTCCTAATTGAACTAAGGTCTAATCCTGGCTTGCCTCGTCTGTGAAACCAGGCCTTAGGCACTTAATAAAAGTGGGACCAAATATTATATTGTACCATTGCTTTTGATATGATTAAAGTCATAATCATTGATTAGACATCCAAATGTGCCCAAACCTTTCTCTGTGCCCATTCTGTCTCCACTGGTATTGTGTGGTGTGTGTTGTGTTCTGTATTCATGCACAACACACAAACTGCAGATTGGTCGTATCTGCAGTAAAGCTCCAAGGGTCTTTCGTGTATCCTGCAAATTCGCTTTTCCATCCGCTGCGGCTGCACGAGCTTGTGCTTGGTGAACCTGGAGGTGTGGGACATCACATGCATTTCACAGTATGATGCCACGCACACCAGGCAAGATTTTACAGCACAGGATGCTTTCTCCAATGGGCACATGTCACATAAAACATTGTCTGATGTGACAGGACGATATACTGATGACCTCTGACCCTTCTGCTTACGAATTTGCTCAGCCATCTCACGAGCAAAAGAATTTTCACAGAGCTCTGGTGTTTCCTGGAAAACTGTGGAGCATTTGGGGCAATGGGAGGAGCCAGATGCCATCCACTGTGCTAGGATACATGACTGGCAAAATGTATGACCACATGGAAGGGACATGGGATGGGTGAAAACATCCAGACACAGAGAGCACTGGAACAACTCCTCAGACAGGAAGGGGGTGGATGATGACATCACTAAGGTAGAAAAGGGAAGAAAAATACTGTGACATCATAAATAAATGGACTGAATAAGAAACCCGCACAGAGAACAGCAAGAGGAATATAAACACGAACGAGGTGGCAGATTTTACATGGGCCTGGTGCCATAAAATACAAGTAGTGCCAAATAATGAAATAACAATGACTAGGTAACAGTGACTGCATTCATTTCAGTTAAGACTCTTTAAAATTCTGCCCAGAAACCACCCAAATCTATGATCTCCTTTAAGTTACATTGTGAGGAGTTATACTATGAACAAATACTGGACTCAAAACCCAAATCAGAATTTCTTAACCAGTCCAAAAGAACATCTTGCGGGAAAGACTCATTCTGAACCTCTGTACATCTGAAACGAGTACATTGCTGTCCACATTTACACATCAACAATACTTTTGTGGTGTTCAGAAACTTGACCTATCCATGACGACATAATAAGCATATAGCAAATAGCATTGCATAGCATATAGGCATCAATTACATTTGGGACAGATGGGACATGTCCCCACCTTTTTTGTCCAAATTTGTCCCACCACTTTATGACGCAGCTGTTGCGGTTTGCTATCAATTTCTGGAAAATTATATGCAATTAAAAAAAAACAAAAACAAAAAAAAAACTGTTGATAAACATCTGCTGATGTACATCTGCAAAT